>CP139506.1:293883917-295083917 GCA_021014915.2 Artemisia tridentata subsp. tridentata
ACATAGAAAGATTATTAATAGGTTTTATCAACAAGTTTGCATGTGGCTACTTGATACATAAATTAATTATTAAGATTATGTGTGCTTATTTAGTTGTTTATTTTTATTAATTACTTGTTTTTTGTTTAAATTGTAAGACACGTTGTAAGCAAAAAAGGGTAATTTTTGGAATAGAAAATAAATTGACTAAATAACTATGAAACTTGTTGTAATAAATTATAGATCTTGCAAAGTCTTATGTGTCGATAGCGGTTCGCTTCGCACGGTAATTTGCTCCCAGGCGAGACTAGCAAGATTATAGTTTATTACATGTTTTTTAAGACTTAAAGTCATAAACTTTTAATTGAGTGATGAGTTTTGTACCAATAATGTGAACGGCTCACCCAGTTTTGACAAACTATAAGAGGGGTATAAGGAGGATTGACATTAAATTGTCAAACCGAAAGAGACACGTTTTTAATTGGCATTTAGTGCTGACGTTTGTCTCTCCGCTCCTTTGTGCGTCAAATTGGAGCTACCAAGTAAGCTATTTTATGTACAAAATCATCTTAAGGGTGAATTGACCTCAATTCCATGTGCCACTTTGTGGTAATTATCCGAATAACTTGGGTCTTTTGACTCATGCAGCAGTGTTTCCTAGAAATGAGACACGTGCCCAAAGTTTGATCACTTTCGCTTAATTCACTACCTACCACCCCTTCCTTTCAATCCACAAAATAAGGAGGCAAGACAAATTTATCCGATTTTTATAGCAAAAAAAGTAAGTTCACTCCAATAGTAAAAGCAAATACATATGTAGAATGCCCAAAAACTCTTACCAACCTTCAGAAGCAACATTGGATGAACCCCCACACTCAGTTTCCTTACGCCGATCAGAATATCATTTAACGCCCCTGGCGTCAGAAAATCCAAAATCATTGTACAAAGAGTCCCTTTTTAAATCTCGTCTCTCCTATGTGAGACCGAAACCAACATAATGATCATTTATCGTTAATTGGTTATTAGGCACTTGAGGCTCATTATTTCCATTTTCAAATTTTAATTTTCCATTCATATTTTAGTAAAAACACAAGCAATAACAGCACAATAAAGTATCACCATTGGTAAATAATAATTGATCATTATAAATTGATTCAACATTGCAAGATATTAGTTTACAAAACAAACCTGACACTAATTAGAAAGTAGTTTAAAACAACCAAATTTCAAAAAACAATAATATATAAAATCACCTGGAATATGAATATCATCCCTTAACAACACAACTCCAGCAACCAATTAAACACTGAATAAGATGATGGCTTATCTATAGCAACAAATTGCTTTGACACAACACGTATTCAGTTTAACTTGCTTTAACCCTAATGAAGTAACTAATTAAAAGCAGCAAAAAAACAACACATACCTGAATAAGTTGTAACTTAAAAGACGTCGAACCGCAGCTTCGCCCCTACTTTTGTGCCAATTAAACATTGAATAAGCTGATGGACTATCTGTAACAATAAATAGCATTGACACAACACCAATTCAATTTCACTTTCTCTAACCCTAATGAAGTAAAAAATTAAAAGCCGAAAAAAAACAAAACATCACAAACCTGTATCTTAGCAGCTTCACACCTCCAATCATACCAGATCCCTTTTGCATGAAATTCCTTTTTTCAATAATCCTGAAAGATTTGAACAACACAAAATTTATAGAAATCTCCCACCCAACCTGAGTACATTAATTACACAAAATTTATAGAAATCTCCCACCCAACGTCAGTAGTCGAATGTATTATTCTGATAATGGAAAACATGTATAAAACATGCAATTAGCCCAAAAAACTATGTGACATCTTAGTGGAAAACCCACAAAGAAAAACTGCGGGAAGCCCTTATTTTTTAATCCTCTTAGCGAACGGCTCGGCTCGGCTCAGCGTGTGAACAATGTTGGCTCGAGCCACGGCTCTACAACGCACCCGAACCATCCCACTCCCTGCAACCACCCTCCTAGTTGACGACTTCACAACAGTACCGGTTCCAAAGCTGCACTTTAACAAATGTTATATTGTATAATTAATTCAATTGTCATCTAATATGAGAAGTTCCAGAAACTCATTGTCAAAAACATTTTCATTTATTATATAAAAAAAGAAAGATATGGTTTTATGTGTATGTAACAATTCACAATTTTTAGGTCATTATTTAACTATTTAATTTTACTTAATATTTTTACTTTAAGTAAATTCACTTTTACAAGATAACTAGATAAGTTATTCCGCGTACGTCGTTAAACGTACATTTAACTTAAACCGACACCAAACAATACTCAGTATAATTATTTTTATGCATTTTGGTTTCTTACAATCATATTTTAAATATCCCGTTTTCAGTTTTCCATTTTTGGTTAAACTTTGCACATTTTGTGTTTTGCGCGTTTTCAGTCTACGATTGCAATATTTAAACACCAAGTAATTAAACAACAAGCTCAAGGATCACCTAAAACATTAAAATAGGTTTTGATGTCAAGTTTTAACATTTTTATATATTTTAGACTTTTATTCACCAGTTTTACAAAAAGTTGCAAGTTTTATACTTCTAGCTCAAATTAGTACCACCTTAGCCCTAAATATACCCACTAAACACCCAAAAATACAAATAAACATCAAATACCCTTCCCACTATCACAACCTATGAAATTTAAGTGGTGACTAACCATTTTGATGAGTCATATAGTTGTGGTGTCAAAAAATGGATCAAATTAAGACACTTGTACATGTTTTCCTTTCCTTATCTCCCATTAACCAAAAACCACCCTAGATAAACCTGTTAAGTTTTGTGGACAAATATTAATGTGTATGTCTAGAATCGAACTCGAGACCACGGGATTGCACACATTACGTATGAAGAATTAATGGATAATAATTAATATATAAACCGTTATGTATTTAATTATTAAAACACAAAAATAACGACTAACGGACGTTAAGTAGTTAACGACAATTGACTAACGACCGTTAGGGAATTAGAGAATGACTATAGATGAAATTAGAGGAACAAGAAGCTTCCGGAATCCCTTGGGGATCCCTTGTTTCATTAACTCTTGCACTCTTGCTATAACCCTAAAACCCTTTTCTTCTTCTCTTTTGTCTTGGTCGATCGATCATATACCCCATAGGGTCGATCGACTTGAATTTTTTTTAAGCAAAATTGTTTGGTTTAATTTGTGTTTACATTACTAGCATAAACATTAATTCGGTTATAGTACGTGTGTACAAGATCGTGGTATTAACTCATCATAGTTAATATCTTGGATTGAGATACAAAACGGTAAGGGGTATCTCGTTAATCCATTCTTGATAAAGATTGAAGAAGATTTGATGTTTGATTCTTGTTGTGCTAGAATCAAAATGTACATTCACTTTATTTTTCAGTTAATTCTTTATGTGTTAAAATAGATCTTACGCTTCCGCATATGTGTCTGATGATTACTTGTTTAATATGTGAACTTTTCATGATTATTAAATTCTAACAGTGGCATCACGAGCTGTTTTAACATGTAATAAATTACCGAAACACATAAAAAACGAATCTTGGATTAGGTTTTCATGTTAGTCCATTTTTTAGAGTTAAAAAAATCAAAACCCTAATCTTTTAAAAGGGGGGGGGGGGCGATGCCTTTATAATTAAAAATTAATTTTGTAGTTTTGAAACCCCAAAATTGTAACAAGTTTATGTGGTTAAAGGTGCGTTCCTTGTGACTTGCATTAATCCATGATGAAACATGCATGTTTATCATGGATTAGATTTGATTAATTGTTAAGTTTATTTTCACATGTAATTATGATAGATCTAAAATTGGGGAAGACCTCAATTAATTATATTAATGAATCTATTATGTGCTATTTGGTATATATTTGCTAAGACTAACGCAATCGATACGTCGATGCATGTGGCTCACCTACCATTGTAGGTGATAGTCTTAGTTAAATATATGCATAATGAAACATAGAAAGATTGTAGCATATTTAATAACATATAACACATAAAAGATGTGAGTTTGGCCGATTGTTTTAGAAAGAGAATGTGAAGGAAGAATTAGTTGAATGATTAGAAGCTCCAACCCTTCCCACACTTAGGAAGGGCTACTAACTAGCTAAGTTGCCCCTAGTGGGCTGTGGAGCGAGCTGACTGTGGGTAAAGACCCGACCCAACTCCACAAATACTAATAAAGCTAAACTAATACTAATAAGCCTACGAGATACATAAATGCTAAATAGATACTCGGGGTGACCGAGTCTTCATATGAATATTTATATTCCTAACATTCTCCCCCTAAGGGAGGTCACCCCAGAAATTACATTTTAAATTCTAGCATTCTATCATATGAATTTGACTTCATAGCTCGTAGTCTTTGATTCTTCAATAAGATTGATCTTTGTGCATTCAGCAGTGAACTTTTGATGACTGATCTTTTGTCTTGGATGATCTTTGAGGACTCTTGAGAATATCATCCAACGTATGTCTTCAAGTCATCTTGTTGCAGTATTGTTTCCATGTATCGTTGTGATCTTTGAGTATTCCTTGAGATCATCAGCCACTGTAAATCTTTGAGCTCCTCCGTTGTAGTGATATTACCTTCATGTGATTTGTTGTGACTTTTGGACTACATGCTCACACTTTTCTGGTTCATGATAACTATCATCAGAGTTGCGGAAGCTGTGTTGCAGGACTTTCATCTATCATGATTTCTTTGATAATGATTTGTAAGTGTGAGCATGAAGTGTGGATTGACACGTCTCTACTGCAATCAGGAACCACCATCGCCATCTTTATATGAATATGAAATAAAACAGTTAGCAATAAAGTTGGAGAACGAATATGGCTTTATCATTTGCTCGGTGTGGTTGGATTAACCTTCGGTTCCGTGAGGACCGACCTGTGATCAGGTAGAATTCCCTTTAAAGAGAATTCTCCTTGACAGGAATTTCCAGCTTGTTTTATAGACTCATCCAACGAATTAACATTGGAGTCGTCATAACAAGCATGTTCTCTTACTGGAACGTCTCAAAGCAGACAGCACGGTAGAGTGAATCAGTGAATTAAATACCCACTGATTGATGAGAAATTGATTAGAAAAATCACTCGCGTGTCACTGGATAAACATTTTATGCAATACGATGAGGTTTTTATACATTGAATCACATTTCTGTCATAAACACTTTTGTTTGAAAATTTTCAAAATCAATGTGCTCGAAATTCAGTTGGTGAGCACATTGAAGGGTTTTCCAAAAGCATCCGTCAATCCATTTTCTGGAACAAGATTGATTCAAAAGAGAATCGCCCCATCGTTTCTTTCCAGTTGTCACAAGTTTGATCCATGAAGGATCTCACATGTCACCTACCAAGAGCTTGTTTGATGTTGGCTCTAGAAGGATTTTCATCTTCATTGTGAATACTTTCGTATCACTCGGATGTTCTGACAATACCACGACGATAATGCGTAGGACTCTTCATATATATATATTTTCTTGCTTTTCACGGTGTATGAAACAGCAAGCGTATTGGAAATGTGTCCTAATGAGATTTATGGATGATCTCTTGGCTCTAGACTCAATAGTGCATTTTGATTTAGTGATCGGAGGCTGGAGAGGACTGCCACCTTTTCAATATCGTCTAACTCAGAGTGAGAGAGACGATAGAAATGTATTGATCTCCGTGACAAATGAAACAAGAGTCCTTTGAGGGACCTTGAGTGGCTAGGGAGGGTTGTGCAGCGTATCACTGGGTCCATGATACTTGTCTTCAATGTCAGCAATCAACTAAGTGATTATGACAGCATATGTATTGACCCGGTTTCTGCCTAAAGTGTAAGGAGGGCTTCTTTCTTTTCATTCTTCAACCCCATCAGCGCTTACTGAGACTTCATCACTAGCACCTTGTTGGATTTGTTCCATTACTAGCTCCATCTCAGTCGGCACTCTTCCCTTATTCACTTTTCTCCTTTTTAATCATTCCTAAGGACTTCTATTCTAACTAGAGGATTGTCCCTGGGAAGATCCCTCCGGTTCTGGCTGGATCATGGGAACTAATACCTAACCTCACCATCCTTATAACTCCAGTGCATTAAAATAAGATTGGTCGGTCTTTGGTATTCATTCACAATTGCCATCATAAACCATTTGCTCCCCCTCAATATGTGCATTGATATACGAAAGAGTTTAGCACATATTTGGGAGCCTACACATGAGTCCAAAAGATCACATTTTATCAGATTTCATATTTAAATCACATTCTCTCCCCCGATCAAAAATTTCAAACCTTTTGAGATTTGTGATCCCAATTGATTTAAATAAGTTTAGAAAATATGGGAGAAAATGTGGTCAGGTTTAATATGTACTGATAATTGGAACATTACCATGCTCCCCCTCAATCAATGAGGGAGAATGTTAGTGTCAGGTATGATCGGTTTGGAAGATTTGAATTTAAGAAAATCATACACTGACACATAACAACCACATTTTATTCACTGCTTATTATGTACAAAGTAACGGTTACAACACAGATGATGTTGGCCTTTACGCACAGATGGTGTGAACATTCGCTTCTCTGAGGGAGTTAGTAGTCAACATCAATTTTCCATCCACCAACAAAACTTCCCAAGTATCGTAGATCTCCACTCAGTGAGACCAGAATTAGTAATGCTTTGTTGAAGTGAAGGTGGTGGTGGTGGTAAAAGTGTTGTTGTTGTTGTTGATGTTGTTGTTGTGGTGAATTCAGAGACAGTCAATAGAGTTTGAACATCTGATTAAATGGTTAGAGCGGGAGCAGGCATATTCATATTAGCCATGGAGTCTACATAAGAATATCAACACAGATATACATACATACATATTCACTCTTCATAACTCGCTACCACGTAACAGCTTGCCTACTCATAATACCATATTCATCTCATAATCAAACCACAGTTAGGAAATACATCAAACCGCTATCTAGCATGAAGAGCAATCAGCAATCATGAACATGGCAATTCACTCATATTTCAACATTCAACTCAGGATCTTAGGGACAAGATTCTAACATGATAGCTACATACCTAAGCATATCCTGAGTGCACATGCACTAAATCAACAACAATTAAGCAGCAATCAACTAACAAAAGTCAATCAACATATGAAACTCATTCAATCAGATCATACAAATGCCAGTGGAGTATTAAAGAACATCAAACACAATGGGTTTTCTAACTCCTTTTAGATTTTGGTTTTTAAAGTATTTAGGGGATTAAACGAGGATTCCAGAGTGACACAAATGAACCTTATAGTTACATAAAGCTAGGATACTATAAGCAAATTGCACATAATGCCCTAATCTTTCTAACAACTAACACTTTTGGCCATTTGAGATAAAGTTAGTAAGTTCCTCTTCAACTAATACCGCATTAACTATAAAACCTTTTCTAACAATTATGAGATAACCAAGAAACCCGTTCGATGATATAAAATTTTAAATCACTCTCCCCCTCAATCAATGACCCGTATTCTAGTAAAGGTGTTGAAGTCATTGATTGAGTGACAAATTTTATGAACAATCCAAGTCTGAAAGAAATTTCAACCAACACGTTACCACCATGTGTCTCACAAATAATTTTTAGAAGAATCATAGAAAGAAAATTATTTGTTCAGGACAGAAGACTTCTCTTCTGTATCATGAAATAATGCCCTGAGGCGTGCATTAAATCAGGGATGCATGGATATGAAGTAATCCATGCCCGGGTGAACTTCACCCGTTGTTAGGAACAGCCGTCTTTTTGGCGACGTACTTTCCTCATTTTAAAAAACGGTTTGCATATCTGAAGTAATAGCAAGCCATTTAGACATGCTTTGAAAACATTTTGAACTTCTGCTCGAACTTCATTTAAAGACCCGTGTCATTATTGAATGACATTTATAGGACCGTAAATGTTATCGATACCAGAAGACATGCCTTGAAAAACTATTTTTGGTATTTTCTATTTTTCTGATTTTTATGGTTTTTCTTGGTTTTATATTTTTCTATTTACATTTTGGTTTTATATTTTTCTATTTACATTTTGGTATAAGATATGAACAAAGTATATTATTCAATTTTTAAGAAAATGTTGACATGAATACCGAAATAAGGATACGTTCTGTACGTTGTAGAGGTCAGTAGTCAATATCTCTTAAACTTTCACCACTAAAGCTTTCGAGGCTCCTGAATAATCGTCTGAACTTGAGCCTTCTCAATTGTGAAGCTTTGATATCTTCCCCCCAAACCGACAATCTTCTTTTGAGCAGTTTCAAAGCCCTCTTTCAAGCTTACATAAGGTAAGTGTACAGCGGAAACCGTAGCAAACCACATCAAATATTGCTTCTCTTTTTAAGAGTAATCACTATGATTCACCGATCGGGGGATCATCAAATAGATCAGCAGTGTATCATCTCACACTTGAATAATTCTTCTCACATTTCTTCCCGCTAAAGTCTGAAGTAATGCATACCAAAAGTATCCAGAGACCACTTCCCCCAAGTAGTTGAAGTGATGCAATCAGTCTCATTGTATGAAGCTCAAAAACCCGAAGCACACACTCAATCCCATTAATGAAGTCGAAAACGTAACATCAAAATCAATTAAGACTCGGAAATGCACTTTTCTCCCTTCAGGAAATTGCAAATGAGAATTGCTACACCAAAGTCACCTAAGTCTCGAGTGTAGGCAATTTATTCCGTATGAAGTCTAAATGATAACACCAAGACAGTACCACAGAAGCAACAAAATTGTTACACCGAGTAAAGTACGTCCCGGATGAACACATTTCCTTCTGTAGGACATCGACTAACCACAGGAATCATCATACAATTGTGTACCTCTTTAATCATCAGAAACTGTTTCTTACATCTCTTCCCCCACGTAGTTGGAATAGTACACCAAAAGCCACGAGTTAAACACTGATTTTCTCTGCGGTTATGACATCTGTCTTCCCGGAATAACTTCAATTAAGAAGAAGTATAAAGTTCATCACGTGTACTCGTTGTGCGTTCAGATGTATGTCTCCTTCCCCCTTGCTGGTTTTGATACCTCAGAATCAGCAACACATTTTACGCACATATTCTTGAAATCTTGTGAGAAGAACAAAATTGGCTCAAGTGTATCAAGTGAGAATCAATCGCTACCGAAACTCTTTCTGACTATCATTACCAACCCTTAAGTAGGCTATTTGAAGTGATAACTGATGGAGCAAACCCGATATACCAAACTTGAAACTGAAGTAGAATTCCCCGTTCACGTGACTTAAGCTTGCACTAATGTTGGAAGAACGGTGTAGAGAATTTATGCTCCAAGCAAATCTCTAAGTACTCAATACCCAACTAAAGTATGAGACATTAACACCTCTTGCGATTATCCACAACGTCATCGGCGTGTGACACTGAGTATTACAACATAACTCCTTTAAGTGATAGTTAACCAGGTCTTCAACCATTTACCCCGACTACTGGTAACTAGATAAACCAAGTCTTCAACTTAGATCTTAAGCACGAGCAAGTTATCATTGAAAGTCATGCATCCAACCAACCCCGACTTCAAGATAAAGTAAGATCACGCCTTTGTGAAAGTTAACTTCAATCTCGAATAAGTGATACCTGATCAACTCCGTAGTCACAATTAGAGCCACATGCCCAACAAGTGAGTGAACATACAATCAAATGTACGTCGATCCATTGGTTACACTTCTCCCCCTCAAAAATTGCATATGAGGTTGCTATTTTTGATTGAGCAAGTACATATGAGGTTGATTGATGCGCGTGATGTGTCGTTGCGGTTTAGCAGTTTTAATGCCTACTCAAGTTTTAAATTTATATTTAGCCGACTTATCAATAACACACACACTTAACGAGCAGTGTACCCGGTCAGTATGAAGATAATGGTAAGTAGAGTGTCGATCACTAAGAGTGGAACGTATAATCTCGTTAATCTAATCAGTATTTTAATATCCTAACGCAAGGGGGTTTCAGCCTGAGAGACTGGCACAGTTTTGTTTGCAATTAAATAGTAAAATAAACAATAGGCACGAATCAGCAAGTAGCACACACGTACACAGATAGATACTTGAGACAATAAGAGGGCTGTCCTTATGATTAAGTAGATTGTCACTTGTTTTATTGATAGCTTTATATGAAGTGTATGTAATTAACCCTTTCTCGTTGGTCCTATTCTTATCGGCGAGTAAACCCTTAATGACGACTTATGTCTAAAAGTTATTCCTAAGTGATCAATTTAGAAACAACCGTGGGAGCCACACCTTGTCCCGCAGTCGGGTGCCCGCAAGCCACTAATAAACACAGAGGTGGTCAATGCACTAATAAGTAGTAACCAAAGACATCAACATATAAACTTTAATTAATGGGAAAGCAAGTATTAAAGGGAGTGCAATCTTTCCGTTGTCACATTACACAAGCCACCAATCCTGATGAATTAAAGTTTGCTAAAACAATAAAACAAAACTACTTAATGAATTAAATACATGCAGCACCTTCTTACAGCTCTTGTATCTTCGATTTGGGTGTGTCTTGTGCTGCCTCTTGACTGAATTCGTCCTTTTGCTCTGCTGTCCGAACTTTGGTTTTAGGGTTTCGAACTCTCTATCTCGTCTGGTCTACGGGGTATTTATAGTTTGTGTCTGAGGGAAGATGCGGCGCATCTACTAAGTAGATGCGGCGTATCTACGTAACTTCGCGTGGGGTCCAAGATTATAATATTCAGGAATATTCGTACACCGCCAGAAGATGCGGCGTAACTCCATGATTAGATGCGGCGCATGTCCTCTTGTATCTTGGATCGTATCTGGTGATATCTTGATAGAGATGCGGCGCATGTTGATAGTGAGATGCGGCGCATCTGGAGCAGATTAGTCTTGATCTTCTTCATTTCAGTAGACTCTTCACTTTATGCACGTTTTGCTCCATTATTAGTCCAAAATCGCCAAGTTTCACCAAATGCTTGTTTCTACCTGAGAATTACAAAAGTAAACGATTAAGTATCAATCCTCATACATAATATAGTAAAACAAGTCAAATTAATAGGATAAATGATAGTAATAAAATGTACTTATTTGAGTTCATCAAATATCCCCCCACTTGAACTTTACTTGTCCCCAAGTAAACCTTAGATTAAATCTCATGAAAATGTATCCTAAAAGATGTTAGGATTTATTTTTATATTTAAGCATGTATTCGTTTATTTCATAATCACACAACTAAACACTTAACGAATTAGAAGTAAAATAAAATAAGTCGATAAAAGCAAATCTAATCGTTTAACTGTCCAGTCGCGACGAATATTCTATCATAAGCTTGGCAAGTATACACATCTCCACCACTAAAGCTAAGGAATAACAAGTCTAAAGCGGTAAAAAGGGTTTTTAGGCTTAAGGGTTAATTATTCTTATTTCACTATCGATCTCAAATTCCAGAAAAGGCGACAAAATCACAAATACATGATCGAATCCACGAACACGATACTTGCAATTGCTCAAATCCTTAACTCGAATAGGCTAAAGATAGGTCCAAACTTCACCAATAATAATATATCAAAAAGGGCGACAAAATCATAAATACATAGCCGAATCCACGACTACGATACTTAAGATTGCTCAAATCCCTAATCTCAATAAATCAAAGGTTCGGTTGGATAAAGAATAATATAGGGTATGGATAATATTTGGGATATAAATTGGTGTAAAATAAAAAATAAACAAAACAAATAAATTAAAATCCTAAGTGTGGTTAATCACTATCCCAACCATCCCGTAAATAAGACTCATATCATTGAATAACTCACGCTTTAACACTTGAAACACACGCTTTAGGTAGACACGAATTATACTCAACAAGATCTTAATCAAAGAATAAACCTTAATTGGCGTTCCCATAACTGCCAATTCCCATTCAATCCATAGATATAGTACAACAAATAGTGGCCATATGAACCACTTACATAACTTTACATCGTTGGCTTAAAATAAACATCCAACTCTTTTTTCTTTCTTTTTCTTTTCTCATTTTTTCTAATTTTATTTATTTTATTTTTTTTTTTTATTTATTTTTTTTTTTATTTTTTTTTTTTTTATAAACATAGATGTGTAAAATTTCACCACATCACTACAACTTTCTTTCCGGATAATTTTTTTCATACTTTTCATAACTTCAGAAATAATGGTAATAGTGAAAGTAGTAAACACACGAAAAATAAACTCAAAGATATACAATATTTACTTTCACTCCAATTGCATTGTGCAATTTCCCGACCTAACCATATATAATGAATTACGCACACGAACACAGGTAATGTAAGGAAACACACTTTGCCTATAGCAATTAACCAACCACGGACTTTAATCTACAGGGTAGGCTAAGGTGTAAGGGTGTAACGAAACATTTTAAACATTGGTGTAAGAAACGAAAGGAATGGCTCTGAGTGTTTTTCTAGGGGTATCTTACTCTAAAAATGAGAGTAACAAAAGGGTTTATACGGGGGTTAACTAACCAGTGTAGTTAGTTAATAACACATAACATATAATAGGCTATTTGGGTGTAATCCTAGAATTTTACCAAGTTAGACAAGTCATTCCAATTAAATAAATAATACTCATTATGGTGGTCTCGAATAGTATACAAGCCAAGTTCTAAAGTTTACAAGTCACCGGCACACTCATAGATTTGTGAATTTTGGAAAAATCACAATTTTTGAAAATAACGTCATGTGTGCAGTTATGTAACTTAGATCTTAAACAAAAACATGCTAAATTTTTTTTTTAAGTTTGATATATTAAGCACATTTTAAGCATAATTTTTGAAAAAGTTTAGGACAAGTAAGTGTTAAGTGTTCTAATTCTCCTATCCCCCCACTTAAGTTAAACAACGTCCTCGTTGTTTGTATAAAAGGTTAAAAACTGGAAAATAAAAAGAATTAGAACAGGAAAACTCCCCTGAGATTTGCTCGGTATGATCCTCCATTAGTGTAAGAGCAAAAATCATCTTTCTTGTGGATTAGAACGTTAAAGCTTCATACTTGATGTATCCACAGAAAATTCAGGAAACTATAATACCACCAACACTTTAAAACACACCTAAGATAAGAAAGGTTCAACTTGCATAACACATTAGTAGTTAGGAAAAATAAAACTTAAAAATTAAAAATTGAAAATCATCAGGTCAGTCGATGCGCCGTATCTTATTGAAGAAGATGCGCCGTATCGAGCCTGGAATTAATACGGATCAGAATAAAGATGCGCCGCATCCTTAACCAGGGATGCGCCGCATTAAAAATAAACTGATAAATAGTTTTAAAGTCGAAAATTAAAATGCAGAAAAATAAAATAAGATATGACCGTTGCAGGAGATGCGTCGCATCTCAGAATTGAGATGCTCCGTATCCTCATGCGGGCCTGACTGACTCGACACACAATCAGAAAATAAAATAAAATAAAAGATAAGCATGGGTTGCCTCCCACGAAGCGCTTGTTTTTGTTCGAGTCACGAGCCTGACTCCACCCTTATTTACTGTGTAATAGGGTGTTTTTCCCCCCACTTGGGATCAAGTGCGGATGATAGTAGCAATAAACACGAAAAGAGTGTAAATTTGCTAGTAAAGATGGAAGAAATAAATAAAGATCATACCTTGGCAATACATGTACATCTTTCCTATTCATACCCGGTTTGGTTGATAAATTGGATGACTTGACCACTTCCTCTGAAAGAGTAGTATGTTGAGGAAAAATGAGTCTCCTTTCTTCTTGGTTAGTCTCTTTAGTAGTAAGGCGTCCCTTGACTTCCGCAGAAGGTGAGAAAGGGTCTTTGGCAAGTAAAAGTTCGAGTTCCTCAATAACCTTCATAGGGTCGAAATCATCGTCATCTTCGATCATAGCAATGTTTAAGAGCTCATCACCAAATTCTTCCTCGAGCTCCACCAAATACGGGTTGATCACAGGTGCTTCATTAGGTAGTGTAATAGATTTCATCTCATCATCTTTTTGTTTTGCATCCTGTTTAGGAAAACTAGCAAGATTATTAGTAACGGGATTAATAATATTAAATAAATTTGTACCACTTTGTGTTGCAAGTGACTTCGATTCATCATGTGAATCTCCATCTTCAACTAGTGGTCTTGCAATTTCATCTTTATCCCGAATAGCCGCCTCAAATAAATCATCCCACATTTCTTCGAAATCCTTTGTGGGGTCATAATCTGGCTCATCCGCTCCACACCTAAATATTTCCGTTTGTTGTGGTAATTGCGGTATGTTATCGTACACAATAGCATCAAACTTTTCAATATCAGAATACTTATTATCTCCATCCGAAGGGGTATTATCATGGTGTTTTTGATAGGATGAGAATATATTTTCCACCTCGGGTGGAAAATTACAAGTAATAGCACTATACACCATTGTCCCACATTCATCTTCATTTTCATCATAAGCACTTTCGGATGAATAAGCTTCTTTGTAAACAATTGCCGGATTATCATTCAAATCAAACACTTGTGACTCTTCTTCATCTTGGGCAACTTCCGGAGAAATATCATCATCAATAACTATTGCCGGAAACCTAATTGCACCAAAATCGTATGATTCTTCTTCTTCTTCATCAATTGATATAGTCCAAGTGTGTCGAAATGGCAATTTGTTTCTCTCTCTCCCTGACTTTTTCTGCTTCAATAACAAGTATTCTTCCATCGTGGGTTCTTTATCCATGATGACCTGTGCACCATATCTTGCTCTTTCCCACTCGTATATCCCATTATTGCTCAAGGCTCTTTCCTCTTCAAATCTGATATATTCTTCCATTGTAATATCCGGATCGTCCATCTTCCTGAAATAAAACTTACTCGTGCAAAAGAAGGGTGAAACGATCAAAGTAAAATAAAAGCTTCTGATATTTGCTGTTGATGCGCCGTATCCTATAAATGGGATACGCCGTATCTTATAATCGTTAAAATTAGATCAGACTTTTATTCAGAAAATTAGATACGCCGCTTTGAATTTATGAATGCGCCGTATCGAATTAATCAAAAATCAACTTATCTAATTAAAATTAAATGCGTCGTATTAACGAAAGTTAATGCGCCGTATTTTCGTTACGTTTAAAAATAAAAGATTTTTGATTCAGTAAGATGCGCCGTATCGACGGAAATCGATACGCCGTATTTGTTTAATAATTCGCAAACTGTTTTTAATTAAAATAATAGATACGCCGTATCTGCGAAAGCAGATGCGTCGTATGGCGTTAACGTTTAGAAAAAAATTTTATCAAAACAGATACGCCGTATCTACAAAAGCAGATGCGTCGTATTACTTTATCGCTTAGAAAAATTTTCTTGTTAAAAACAGATACGCCGTATCTTGGGGAAAAGATGCGTCGTATCGAATTAATTAAACGCGTTGTATATAAAAATTAAACGCAATACGCCGTATCTGAGAGATCAGATGCGCCGTATCGTTTGATTTAGCACAGTACAACGATAGCAGAACAGAAAACTACGAAAAATAAAAATAAAAATTAAACACACGAAACAAAAAAATAAAACACACAAAAATAAAAACAAAAGCAAACAAATAACACACAATACAACAAATATGCAAAATAGTACAATGATGCAATTTAATCTAACAAAAAGAAAAACCTAATTAAAATACTAATCAAATTAACAGAAAATAACAATTCACTCCCCGGCAGCGGCGCCAAAAACTTGATGCGCGTGATGTGTCGTTGCGGTTTAGCAGTTTTAATGCCTACTCAAGTTTTAAATTTATATTTAGCCGACTTATCAATAACACACACACTTAACGAGCAGTGTACCCGGTCAGTATGAAGATAATGGTAAGTAGAGTGTCGATCACTAAGAGTGGAACGTATAATCTCGTTAATCTAATCAGTATTTTAATATCCTAACGCAAGGGGGTTTCAGCCTGAGAGACTGGCACAGTTTTGTTTGCAATTAAATAGTAAAATAAACAATAGGCACGAATCAGCAAGTAGCACACACGTACACAGATAGATACTTGAGACAATAAGAGGGCTGTCCTTATGATTAAGTAGATTGTCACTTGTTTTATTGATAGCTTTATATGAAGTGTATGTAATTAACCCTTTCTCGTTGGTCCTATTCTTATCGGCGAGTAAACCCTTAATGACGACTTATGTCTAAAAGTTATTCCTAATTGATCAATTTAGAAACAACCGTGGGAGCCACACCTTGTCCCGCAGTCGGGTGCCCGCAAGCCACTAATAAACACAGAGGTGGTCAATGCACTAATAAGTAGTAACCAAAGACATCAACATATAAACTTTAATTAATGGGAAAGCAAGTATTAAAGGGAGTGCAATCTTTCCGTTGTCACATTACACAAGCCACCAATCCTGATGAATTAAAGTTTGCTAAAACAATAAAACAAAACTACTTAATGAATTAAATACATGCAGCACCTTCTTACAGCTCTTGTATCTTCGATTTGGGTGTGTCTTGTGCTGCCTCTTGACTGAATTCGTCCTTTTGCTCTGCTGTCCGAACTTCGGTTTTAGGGTTTCGAACTCTCTATCTCGTCTGGTCTACGGGGTATTTATAGTTTGTGTCTGAGGGAAGATGCGGCGCATCTACTAAGTAGATGCGGCGTATCTACGTAACTTCGCGTGGGGTCCAAGATTATAATATTCAGGAATATTCGTACACCGCCAGAAGATGCGGCGTAACTCCATGATTAGATGCGGCGCATGTCCTCTTGTATCTTGGATCGTATCTGGTGATATCTTGATAGAGATGCGGCGCATGTTGATAGTGAGATGCGGCGCATCTGGAGCAGATTAGTCTTGATCTTCTTCATTTCAGTAGACTCTTCACTTTATGCACGTTTTGCTCCATTATTAGTCCAAAATCGCCAAGTTTCACCAAATGCTTGTTTCTACCTGAGAATTACAAAAGTAAACGATTAAGTATCAATCCTCATACATAATATAGTAAAACAAGTCAAATTAATAGGATAAATGATAGTAATAAAATGTACTTATTTGAGTTCATCATTGATCCACTGTTCACACTTCTCCCCCTAAAAAATTGCATTTGAGGTTGCCATTTTTGATCGAGTGAATAAAAATATAATCTAATGAAAGTAGATCCACTTGATGACTGAACGAGCATGGAACAAGTATGAAGCTTGTTGATGAGAATAGTCAGAAACAAGAAGATTTCTCTTCTTCCGAAGATAAAGCACACTCAAGCGTACACCTTTCTTTTCTTTGAGAAACGGGGCCTGGAGTGTTTTTAGCAGACGCCATTATGTTGACATTGAGGCCCGAGGCTTGAACTGCAGTGTTCAAACGTCATTTTCGATGAAGAACGAGGCTTGAACTGATGTGTTCAAACGTCATTTATCGCTGAAGAACGAGGCTTGAACTGATGTGTTCAAACGTCATTGTCGTTGAAGATCGAGGCCTGAACTGATGTGAACAGACGTCATTGTCATTGATGTTCATCAAGCTTGAATTGCTTGAACCCCTACTTCATGAGATATCAATCTTTTCGGCACCCAAACCATAAGTCTTTCCTTAATATGAGTGAACGATGTACCTGCACTTAAGTAAAGACTATCTGCAGTGGCATTAAGAGTTTGTTTGCATTTATATTGGTTAGTGATATCAGCATCTAGACCATTTGGGGTTTCATTGTCAACCTTGGTTTTGCACTTAGTGAACATCTTTCTAATAGGTATCCATCTAAGACCAGCAATCTTAAAAATTCTACCCGTCGGTATTGATGAACACAAATAAGTACATTTTATTATCATCATTTATCCTATTTATTTGACTTGTTTTATTATAATATATATGAGAATTGATACGTTAATGTTTACTTTTGTAATTCTCAGGTAAAAACAAGTATTATGTGAAACTTGGCGATTTTGGACTAATTATGGAGCAAAACAAGCAAGATGTTAAGAGTCTACTGAAATGTACAAGATCAAGATCATTCTGCTCCAGATACGCCGCAACATACTTCTTACATACGGCGTATCACTATCAAGATTTCACAAGCTACAATCCAAGACGGCAAAGGACATGCGCCGCATAAAGAAATGGAGTTACGCCGCATCTAAAGGCGGTGTACGAATATTCCTGAATATATTAATCTTGGACCCCACGCGAAGTTAAGTCAATGCGCCCCATCTACTTATCCTATGCGCCGCATCTAACCCTCAGACAGAAACTATAAATACCCCAAGGCCAGACGAATTTCGGGATCCTACTACAAAAAAAGAGACCGAAGACCGAAGAAACCCTAGGAGACGAATTCAGACGTATTAGCAGCATAAGACACACCCTAAACGAAGATACAAGAGCTGTAAGAAGGTCCTGCATGTATTCAATTCATTAAGTAGTTTTGTTTTATTGTATTAGTACACTTTAATTCATCAGGATTGATGGGCCGATTCCATGTGACTACGGAAAACCATGGGCACCCCTTAAAATTGCTTTCCCATTAATTAAAGTTTATATGTTGATGTCTTTGGTGACTTTTATTAGTGCATTGATAACCTCTGTGTCTAGCTGAGCATTGCTTGGGTCGCCATGCCCCTTCCTCGCCTATCTATTCTAGCGTATACGAAACGTGGGCATCACAAATGCTCAATATTCTAGGATAGTGGGATAGACATAAGTGATCATTAAGGGTTTACTCGCCGATAAGATTAGAGCCAACGAGAAAGGGTTAATTATATACACTTCATATAAAACTAGCAATAAAACAAGTGACAAGCTACTTAATTATCAGGACAGGTCTTCTTATTGTCTCAAGTATCTATCTGTGTACGTGTGTGCTAATCGCTGATTCGTGCTCATTAGTTTAGTTTTTTATTTAATCATAACCAAACCGTGCCAGTCTCTCAGGCTGAACCCCTTGCGTTAGATTAGGTTGTACAGCTAACTTAAGATATTAAAATACTGATTAGAATAACTAGATAATACGTTCCACTCTTAGTGATCGACACTCTACTTACCATTATATTCATACTGACCGGGTACACTGCTCGTTAAAGTGTGTGTTTTATTGATAAGTCGGCTAAATATAAATTTAAAACTTGAGTAGGCATTAATACTGCTAAAACCACAACGACATCACGCGCACACCAAGTCTTTGGAGCCGCTATCGTGGATATAAAAGAATTAGAGCAATACACACGCACTTCAAGTTTTTGGCGCCGCTGCCGGGGAGTGAATTGTTATTATCTGTTAATTTGATTAGTATTTTAATTAGGTTTTTCGTTTTAATTTTTAG
This sequence comes from Artemisia tridentata subsp. tridentata, assembly GCA_021014915.2. Taxonomy (NCBI): domain Eukaryota; kingdom Viridiplantae; phylum Streptophyta; class Magnoliopsida; order Asterales; family Asteraceae; genus Artemisia; species Artemisia tridentata. Next base: position 293,903,252 of record CP139506.1, read on the forward strand.
ATTCTAACCGCTAACCCTGTTATATATTAGATAAATTGCATTCATTGTATTATTTGCATATTTTCTGTTTTTGTGTGTTTTTATTTTCTTTAATTTTTGTTTCTTTTTGTTTGATTTTATTTTTGTTTTTCTTTTTATTTTTCTGCATTCTGCTATCGTTGTATTGTGCTGATACAAACGATACGGCGCATCTGTTTTCACAGATACGGCGTATTGCGTTTAATTTTTATAAAATACAACGCGTTTAATAAATTCGAATACGACGCATCTTTCCCCAAGATACGGCGTATTCTGTTTTTAATAAGAAATTTTTCTAAACCCTAACGCCATACGACGCATCTGTTTTAACAGATACGGTGTATTTATTATTTAAATTAAAAACAGTTTTCGAATTATTAAACAGATACGACGCATCGATTTCAATCGATACGACGCATCTTCTGAATCAAAATTCTTGTATTTTGAAACGTAACGAAAATACGGCGCATTAGCTTTTGTTAATACGACGCATTTAATTCAATAAATATCGTTGATTTTTGATATTCACTTTGATCGTTCCACTACTCTCGTGCACAAGTTGGTTTACTTTCAGGATAAATGATGGCTTAAGCATCACTATGGAAGATTACATTCTGAACCTAACCAAGAGACGCTAGCTGGAGTAATCAAACCTTTGATGACTGAAAGGCTGAAATAATATGACAAGAATGGAGGAGAATTCAGTACTGGTAACATTTGAGTATCTTAAAATTCTTGAAATAGAATTCCAGGTATCCTCTACATTAATTTACCTAGCCTTATAGAGAGTTCTCTACGAAACCTCTCCAGAATATAATCTTAATTTTGTAAGCTTAAAACGATATTTGCTCATAACCTTGGAGTAAATCATTATCCACTAAACAAGAAGATTATAATCATTAATAAAACGGATATGCTTATTGTTCTTATCTTGAATTTATATATATCATATGGTATACCGTTTTACCCCAATTTGATGTGTAAGGAAATGTGTTGCGAAGGCCAAGGTACGTTCCTTATTTAAATTTTGTCCACTCGCACAACAATACGGCGGATCTTAGTATTCTAAGCACCGTATCTCTGATTAATTGACACTTATTGACCAGTCAACGAATTTAGATAAGATACGGCGCATACAATTATGCGATACGGCGCATCGTACTTACCCTATAAATACGAAAGAGATGCGCCGGATTTCCACTTTTTACCCCAATATTCACACAGTAAAAACGCACATCAAGTTTTTATATCTAAAGTTCCAGTTTATGTTTCTTGTTATATTTGATGAAGACTGGCATTAAGTTCAGCATGAATGAACGAGAGAACTCGAGAGATGAACCATGGAACTAGCCCATTTTACAACAGACTGTTAACAGTCTGTTTGGTAAATACATGCGCCGCATCTAGTAAAATAGATGCGACGCATCCTATCCTTTATTTTATTTTATTTCGTATTTATTCCAGGCTCGATACGGCGTATCTTCTTCCATAAGATACGGCGTATCGACTGACCTGATGATTTCCATTTTAATTTATGTTTTATTTTTACTAACTACTAATGTATTATGCAAGTTTGAACCTTCTTAATTCAGGTGTGTTAAAGTCTTAATGGTATTATAGATTCCTGCAATTCTTGTAGATACATCATCTATGAAACTTAAACATTCTCATCCACAAGAAAGTTGATTTTTGCTCTTATACGAATAATGGAGGATCATACCGAGCAAATCTCAGGGGAGTTTTTCTGTTCTAATTCTTTTATTTCCAGTTTTTAACCTTTGACACAAACAACGAGGACGTTGTTTAACTTAAGTGGGGGGATTGGAGAATTAGAACACTTACTTGTCCTAAACTTTTTCAAAATATGCTTAAAATGCGCTTAATATATCAAAATTTAAAAATTTTTAGCATGTTTTTGTTTAAAGTCTAAATTACATAGCTGCACACATAACATTATTTTCAAAAATTGTGAACTTTTCAAAATTCACAAATCTATGAGTGTGCCGGTGATTTGTAAACTTTAGAACTTGGCTTGTATACTATTCGAGACCACCATAATAAGTATTATCTATATAATTGGAATGACCTGTCTAAATTGGTAAATTTCTAGGATTACACCCAAATAGCCTTTATATGTTATGTGATATTAACTAACTACATTGGTTAGTTAACCCCCTTATAAACCCTTTGTTACTCTCACTTTTAGAGTAAGATACCCCTAGAAAAACACTCAGAGCCATTCCTTTCGTTTCTTACACCTTTGTTATAATGTTTCGTTACACCCTTACACCTTAGCCTACCCTGTAGATTAAAATCCGTGGTTGGTTAATTGCTTTAGGCAAAGTGTGTTTCCTTACATTACCTGTGTTCGCGTGCGTAATTCATTATCTTTGGTTGAGTCGGGAAATTGTACAATGCAATTGGTATGAAAGTAAATATTGTATGTCTTTGAGTTTATTTTTCGTGTGTTTACTACTTTCGCTATTACAGTTATTTCTGAAAGTATGAAGAGTATGAAAAAAATTATCCGGAAAGAAGGTGATAGAAAAGTTGTGAATTTTTACACATATGTTGATGTCAAAAAAAAAAAAAAAAAAAAAAAAAAAAAAAAAAAAAAAAAAAAAAAAAATCGAAAAAAAAAATAGAAAATAAAAAGAAAAAGGAAAAGTTGGAAGTTTGTTTTAACCAACTTATGTAAAGTTTTGTATTAAGTGGTCGATATCACCACTATTTGTTGTATATTATATTTATGGATTGAATGGGAGTTGGCCGTTATGGGAACGCCAACTGAGGTTATTCTTTGATTAAGATTTTGTTGAGTATAATTCGTGTCTACCTAAAAGCGTGTGTTTCAAGTGTTAAAGCGTGAGTTATCCAATGATATGAGTCTTATTCATGGGATGGTTGGGATAGTGATTAACCACACTTAGGATTTTAATTTATTTGTTTTGTTTATTTTTCATTTTACACCAATTTGTATCCAAAATATTATCCATACCCTATATCGTTCTTTATCCAAACCTTTGATTTATTGAGATTAGGGATTTGAGCAATCTTAAGTCTCGTAGTCGTGGATTCGGCTATGTATTTATGATTTTGTCGCCCTTTTTGATATAATATTATTGGTGAAGATTACTTGGTCCTATCTTTAGCCCATTCGAGTTAAGGATTTGAGCAATTGCAAGTATCGTGGTCGTGGATTCGATCATGTATTTGTGATTTTGTCGCCTTTTCTGGAATTTGAGATCGATAGAGATTAAGAAGAATGATTAACCCTTAACCAATAAACCCTTTTTACCACTTTAGACTTGTTATTCCTTGGCTTTAGTGGGGGAGATGCGTATACTTGCCAAGCTTATGATAGAATATTCGTCATGACTGGACAGTTAAACGATTAGATTTGCTTTTATCAAAATATTTTATTTTATTTCCAATTCGTTAAGTGTTTGGTTGTGCAATTATGACAAAAACGAATACATGCTTAAATATAAAAATAAATCCTAATATCTTTTAGGATACATTTTCATAAGATTTATTCTAAGGTTTACTTGGGGACAAGTAAAGTTCAAGTGGGGGGATATTTGATGAACTCAAATAAGTACATTTTATTATCATCATTTATCCTATTTATTTGACTTGTTTTATTATATTATATATGAGAATTGATACGTTAATGTTTACTTTTGTAATTCTCAGGTAAAAACAAGTATTATGTGAAACTTGGCGATTTTGGACTAATTATGGAGCAAAACAAGCAAGATGTTAAGAGTCTACTGAAATGTACAAGATCAAGATCATTCTGCTCCAGATACGCCGCAACATACTTCTTACATACGGCGTATCACTATCAAGATTTCACAAGCTACAATCCAAGACGGCAAAGGACATGCGCCGCATAAAGAAATGGAGTTACGCCGCATCTAAAGGCGGTGTACGAATATTCCTGAATATATTAATCTTGGACCCCACGTGAAGTTAAGTCAATGCGCCCCATCTACTTATCCTATGCGCCGCATCTAACCCTCAGACAGAAACAATAAATACCCCAAGGCCAGACGAATTTCGGGATCCTACTACAGAAAAAGAGACCGAAGACCGAAGAAACCCTAGGAGACGAATTCAGACGTATTAGCAGCACAAGACACACCCTAAACGAAGATACAAGAGCTGTAAGAAGGTCTTGCATGTATTCAATTCATTAAGTAGTTTTGTTTTATTGTATTAGTACACTTTAATTCATCAGGATTGATGGGCCGATTCCATGTGACTACGGAAAACCATGGGCACCCCTTAAAATTGCTTTCCCATTAATTAAAGTTTATATGTTGATGTCTTTGGTGACTTTTATTAGTGCATTGATAACCTCTGTGTCTAGCTGAGCATTGCTTGGGTCGCCATGCCCCTTCCTCGCCTATCTATTCTAGCGTATACGAAACGTGGGCATCACAAATGCTCAATATTCTAGGATAGTGGGATAGACATAAGTGATCATTAAGGGTTTACTCACCGATAAGATTAAAGCCAACGAGAAAGGGTTAATTATATACACTTCATATAAAACTAGCAATAAAACAAGTGACAAGCTACTTAATTATCAGGACAGGTCTTCTTATTGTCTCAAGTATCTATCTGTGTACGTGTGTGCTAATCGCTGATTCGTGCTCATTAGTTTAGTTTTTTATTTAATCATAACCAAACTGTGCCAGTCTCTCAGGCTGAACCCCCTTGCGTTAGATTAGGTTGTACATGATGAGGCGAAAAGTGTACCGCTTTTAGGGGGTCATTTAAGCCCTAAATCGTATTTATTTGATCAAATATTGCCCTAAATCGTTCCTTTTGTCATTTTAGGTACTTTGGAGAAGAAATCTGGAAAAGGAAGCATTTTGGACGTTTTTGGAGCATAAAAGTGAAGAAAACGACAAAGTTTCTAAATCTGCCGGAATAGTACCTGTGACGGCGTCAAGCCCCAGTGTGACGCCGTCAATCCTTGATAAGCCAGAGAGGATTTTGGAAGATTAAAGGGGGACGGCGTCAAGAAGGCCATCAAGAAACCCTAACCGCGGCGAAGTGACGGCGTCAGGACTCAACCTGACGACGTCAGAAGCCATTGAGTGATGACGTCAGAATGACAACTTGCACAAGAAGAAACCCTAGTAAAACCGTCACATGCTGATCAAGACAATCACAACTTACGCGCGGAGTAGCTGTCACTGTTTTGGCCATAAAATCTTCATACGAACTCGGATTTGGGTGATTCAAAAGGCCACGCGAAGAGGACGAAAAGATCTACAATTTGGTGAAAATGGGAAGTTGATGCCGTCACTTGTACGAGCTGACGCCGTCAAACCTTGCCGACAGAAATATTGCCTATAAATACAACATCATAACTTCACTTTTTGCAAGCCCTAAACCCTAAGTCCGATTCTAGGGTTTAGGTAGGTGTTTTTCCAGCAACTTAGAAGGTCTTAATCACTCCATAAACATCTTGTAATGGTGTGTTGATTCTATCTTAATTATGTCTTCCATTATTATTGTTGCTTGTTCTTCATTGATTATGTTTTACTAAATCACCTAGTGTTTACCTATGATTGTGTGAAACTTGTGTATAACTAATTAGATCTTATTGATTTCTTGTTGATGTGTCTGTCCATCTCCATCAATTAGGGCGTGACAACTTCAATAGATCTAATTGGTTTAGCTTATAATTCTTGTTTCCTATTGTCTCTTGTATGATTGGATGATATCGATGTTAGGCTTAAGAAAACTGGCTAACCTCCTATACGGTAACTTGCTTGAACGTCTTAAGAAACATGAACCAAGGTGTACTAAGGTTAATTGGTTGTATTTAATGCATAAGCGAATTCTAGTGATCCCATGTTAGGAGCTTCTTAGCCGGCTTGACATAGGAGTGAAGTAGGAGCTTATAGAGTTGGGGAAGATCGTACACACCCCCACGATTGGTATTAAAGAATACAACCCGTCAATTAAAACAAGGTGTGACAATTCAATGGGTAGAATTGGATAGCTAGCAAGGAGTAACATATCATAGGTAGACATGCTTCACTTCCCTTGTAGAACCCTAGTTTACTTTCCTGCACATTAGTTTAATTAGTAGCTTTTGGGTTAGTTGATTAGCAACTAATTCCGCCCACTCCTTCAAACCAGAGATTTTACTTGCTTTTCATAAAATATAAAAATACAAAAAGAATCATCCCTCACCTCTAGACCTAGTAGATAAATTTCAATCCTAACGAACACTATTCTTTGAGTTGAACGATCAATCCCCCGGTACTTGCCACTTCACTATACTACATCGGCCAGGTACACTGCCTGGTGGGGATTGCAAACTTCTCAAGATCCCTTGAGAGGTAAAACCTGTTGTAAGGTCGCAAAACCACGCATCAGTACAGCTAACTTAAGATATTAAAATACTGATTAGAATAACTAGATAATACGTTCCACTCTTAGTGATCGACACTCTACTTACCATTATATTCATACTGACCGGGTACACTGCTCGTTAAAGTGTGTGTTTTATTGATAAGTCGGCTAAATATAAATTTAAAACTTGAGTAGGCATTAATACTGCTAAAACCATAACGACATCACGCGCGCACCAAGTCTTTGGAGCCGCTACCGTGGATATAAAAGAATTAGAGCAATACACAAGCACATCAGGTATCCACCTAAGGCAAGATCTAGGAGTGTTTGGTTTCTCATGTACAGTGGAAGTTTTGTTGAGAGAAAACCTTTGTCCTACAGCAATCTGCCTACCAGGTTTCTGAGTATAACTCTTTGGTTCTGCGGGCTTGTTGTTGTTTCTAGTCTTAGAGGAATAAACCTTAGCACGAGCATTCACTTCCTTTTAGGAATTTTGTTATACAATCATCATGGTTTGCATTAAAAACACATTTCAGACAAGTTGAGCAAACAGAGTGTTTGGATACAGAAAAAGATCTAGAATTCTTAGAGTGATCTGCTACGGGAATCGCTTTAATCGATACGCAACCACTCTTAGAAACAGGCAAATTCCTAGTCTTTTCATGTGTGTTTTTCTTAGCATCCTCTAGGTTGTGATTCTGAACACTATTTTTATGTCTAACATGTTCCTTTGGTGTCACAAATAACACACGCTTTGAACTAATCCTAGAAGAACTAGAGGCACTCATATGATGAGGTTTTGCAAGCGTATAGTCCTTTTCCTTAGGTCTAGACTGTGAAGTGACTGGTTTTGACAAAACTTATTTCGAATCAACTTGGGAGGCAAACCTTGGTTTTGAGGATTTTGGTCGTTCAGATCTAAACGCAGTCGGTTGTCTAACAACTGATTGGTTTCTAATTGGTGGTTTCCCCAAGATTGATCGTTTTGCAAACTTAGTGTTCACACCATTTCCTGTCGATTTTCTTAACTCATTTTTCAACGCTGCAATTGTAAAACCCTTTTCCTGAAGTTGAGCTTTGAATTCATCATTTTTGGCAATCAAAGAGGTTGTTTGCTCTACAGTCTTAGTTTTCGTTTCTTTGATTGAATCACACAGTTCTTTGCAATGAATTTTCAAAGTCTCATTTTCATTAAGTAATTTAGCCACTTTATGTTCCCATTCAGTAATTTTTGTTGCAATAACATCACTGTCATGTTTAGCCTTAACTTCATTACACATATCACACATCTCAGCAATACATTTTTTCAGGTTGTTGATCGTTAAGTTTTTGGCGTGTAGCTGAGCTTTCAAATCGTTTATCAGAAAAAAATTCACGGAATTCAGAAAATTCCGGATTCCTACATGGTTGGTTAGTTTAAAGACTTTCTTCCTTTTGTTGCATTGAGATTTCAAGTGAAATACAATGTTTTTCAAGTTGTAAAAATCTATTTGAAAGTTCATTATAAACTTCTTTTTCAACCATATCATTTGATTTGAAAAACTCAACCGTAAGCAAAGAACTTGACGCATTATCATGTTCAGCAACCTGATCAATCTCTGCCCCCTTATGATTCATATTTGTTGAATCAGAGGTGATATTGCTATCAGTCTTTTCCAACAGATAAGTGTCATAAGTAGGTTTAATTTGATCAGTATATTGTTGTTCATTAGAAAGAACATTATGTTGATCAGACAGATGTACCTCAGCAGATGGTACTTGGTGAATAACTGGACTGAGATTTGCATCCACACCATGTGTGATATCAGTCCCTGAGCTGTTGCTATCATCATGCTTATTTGACTCTGTCCCGTTCCCCATGTGTTGTGCTCTTTCGTTAATGAACTCCTTAACATTACTCATGAGTTGTAGTAGTGTAACTCTGAACATGTCAGCCTCGATTCCAGTGTAATTAGCAAAACACTTTTTCACCATTTGACTGTCATCATCATAATCCTCAGTGTATTGCGAATCAATGAACACTTGGAGGTGGTTGATGACCACACACAAGGCAGCCATGGATCTATCTTCAGAAAATTCTCCTTTGTCAAGTTGTTGATCCAAATACAGAATCATTTTGACTGTGAAATTCTGAACATCTTGACCAAAAAGTGATGCGAATGCACGTCTGTATCCTCCCAAGTATCCAGGTTGTTCAAAGAGAACCTTGAGATGTGAATGAAGTAATTGAAAACATTCAATGCAACTTTCCTTTGCATTAGGCAACATTCGTGACTGATGAAACTCTTTCTCTTGAGAATTCGAACACAACAATTCCATATTAGCACTATCAGAATCACACATGTTTATTTGTTGTACAGAGTTGTAAGTCTTATGTTTATCATACGTGTCGTACAACTTGAGTACCTCAGATATGAAAGAATCTGAAGTAGTAGACATGATGTAAACGTGCACGGGATTTCACAATTCTATGATTTAAACCTAGAAATAGATTCTTTCGCGAGATTTTACAAAAATCAAGAATAAACCGTGAAATGATTACTTGACTGTGTTGTGATGAAAGTATGGTAGACTTGGTGATCTGTTGTATAGTAGTGATTTGGTTTGGTTGATGCAAGTTGTTACGGTGAAATTATGGTCTGAAAACTTAAAACCTCAATAACTTCATTTTGGAGCGATTTCAGGCTTCGAAAGTTGGGTTGAATGAATACGGAGTTACGGTTCAAAAGTTATAGCCGTTTGAAGTTTTAACGTAAAAAGTCAACTTTGGTCAAAACGCAGAAAGCTCAAAACGCAAAAACCTCAAACCGCAGAATACCACAAACCGCAGAAGACTCAAACCGCAGACGTTCAAACCGCAAAGACCCAAACCGCAAAGACTACAAACCGCAGAAACTAGCAAACCGCAGCAACTCAAACCGCAAGAAGTCAAACCGCAGCACCTCAAACCGCAAGAAGTCAAACCGCAGTACCTTAAACCGCAAGAAGTCAAACCGCATCACTAATCGACAAACCGCAAAGGACAAAAAACCACAAACCACAACCGCAAACGGACAAGATGTCCCTTTCAGTACTTTTTGTCCTTTTTCCCGTTATGGTTAGAATCCAAACCGCAGTCAGATCAAACCGCAGTCAACTATACCCAAACTAACACAAACCGCAAAGAAGAATCCTTACCGAGAGACAAACCGCAGCGAAGAATGTCTTACCGAAACACAAACCGCAGTCAAGAAAATTCTTCTAATCTTCCACTAACTAACACCACACGACTGTATGTTGTCAAGAAAGATGCAAGTTGGTTTTATGAACACAAAAGTACACTGTTTTAACAATTTCAACCACAAACAAAGCTCAAACCTACGATTTTGCCACCTTTCTATTCGACCCACAAAAAGCAAAACAAAAGTGCCAAAAACACACCACAAATCCGAGAATATGCACTCACACGAACCTAACCATGGCTCTTGATATCAATTGTAGCATATTCAATAACATATAACACATAAAAGATGTGAGTTTGGCCGATTGTTTTAGAGAGAGAAAGAGAGAATGGGAGTTCTAAAGAGAGAAAGTGAAGGAAGAATTAGTTGAATGATTAGAAGCTCCAACCCTTCCCACACTTGGGAAGGGGTATTTATACTAACTAGCTAAGTTGCCCTTAGTAGGTTGTAGAGCGAGCTGACAGTGGGTAAAGACCCGACCCAACTCCACAAATACTAATATAACTAAACTAATACTAATAATACTAATAAGCCTACGAGCTACATAAATGCTAAATAGATACTCGGGGTGACCGAGTCTTCATATGAATATTTATATTCCTAACAAAGATTATTCATAGGTTTTATCAACAAGTTTGCATGTGGCTACTTGATACATAAATTAATTGTTAAGATTATGTGTGCTTATTTAGTTTTTTATTTTTATTAATTACTTGTTTTTTGTTTAAATTGTATGACACGTTGTAAGCAAAAAAGGGTAATTTTTTGAATAGAAAATAAATGGAGTAAATAACTATGAAACTTGTTGTAATAAATTATAGATCTTGCAAAGTCTTATGTGCCGATAGTGGTTCGCTTCGCACGGTAATTTGCTTCCAGGCGAGACTAGCAAGATTATAGTTTATTACATGTTTTTTAAGACTTAAAGTCATAAACTTTTAATTGAGTGATGAGTTTTGTACCAATAGTGTGAACGGCTCACCCAGTTTTGACAAACTATAAGAGGGGTATAAGGAGGATTGACATTAAATTGTCAAAACAAAAGAGACACGTTTTTAATTGGCATTTAGTGCTGACGTTTGTCTCTCTGCTCCTTTGTGCGTCAAATTGGAGCTACCAATTAAGCTATTTTATGTACAAAATCCCTTTAAGGGTGAATTGACCTCAATTTTACGTGCCACTTTGTGGTAATTATCCGAATAACTTGGGTCTTTTGACTCATGCAGCAGTAGGATATAGTGAGCGATAATTGTAGGTAATTCTTTGATTGGTGAACCCAATACCTCAATTAAAACTTTGTTGATTTAAATCTTAGCCTAAATTGGTAAATAAAAACGTTTTGAAAATTTATGATACGAAGATGTATGCATGTTTCTTCGTAAATATTTTGATTGACACCTCAAAATTAGTACCCTAAAATTTAAGTTCATGCCATCTAATTATAAGAAACACTTGAAGTTATTATTTAGCCTAAGCGATATCTTACCTAGATTTAATGATAAGGTAAATTTCCATTATGCGTGAGACCAGTAATGGAGAATTTGCAGTTTCTAAATTAGACGACTTAATTAAGTTGTTAGTTAGACCTAGAAACTTAAGGTATGAGATGGGATGAAACATGCTTACTTTGCAAATTGTATTTGGCAAATGTAAATCCTATAATGATCTAGGAATCGGAAATTGTTTGCCGATTATTGTTCAACAGATTACCATATTTTGTACTTTCACTACTAGCAGATCAACTGATGTAGTGAAACTATGAAAATTTGGATCCTAGTTTTCAAGAAAATTCAATGGTTATATGAATATTTCCTGGGTATTTTATTTTCTTGAAAAGTTGTATTATCAGAATACTAATATTTGAACTTTTTCTGTAGAAATGGCTCAACCCGATAATGTTGTACTAAGTTCTGCTTTCAAAAACTACTTTGAAAGGGAAAAATTGACTGGCCCGAATTTCAATGACTGGTATAGGTCACTCAGGATTGTCTTGAGAGTGTCCGACAAGCTGGAATACTTGAATAAGCCTTGCCCTCTTGAACCAGATGCTACTGAATCCGCGGAGGTCAGAGAAGCCTAGAAATTAGAGTACAAAAGGCACAATGAAGTTGCGTGCTTAATGCTTGGAAGTATGGCTCCCAAATTACAAAAGCAGTTTGGGCACTATTTTCCTTATGATATGCTTCAAGAACTCCAAAAGACTTATGAGAAGCCACCTGCAGTTGAATTGTATGATTTGATCGATGCATTACATAGCTGCAAGCAGGGAGAAGGTAAACCTGTTAGTGATCATGTGTTGGAAATGAAGAGTTACCTGGACCAACTACATCAGATCAACTACGTCTTCCCAGAGAATGTATGTGTGAACCTAATCAACAGATCCTTGAACAAGGATTTTAAAGGTTTTGTTCAAAACTATAACATGCATTACGCGAGGAAGACAGTCACAGAATTGCTTGCAATGCTTGTGGACTATGAGAAGGGTTTACCAAAGAAGGCACTTACTCCTCGGGTATTAGCTATACAAGGAAGTAGGATCCAAAAGCCAAAACCGCGGGCGAATAAAAAGGGTAAGGGTAAGGTTGACAAGGGTAAACAAGTTATGGCCTATCAACCTAATCCCAAGAAGAACAACCCTAAGAAGAACAAGGTGAATCCTAACAAGAAAGATCAGGCTTGCCACCACTGCCATGAGATAGGATATTGGAAGCAGAACTGTCCACTCTATCTTGAGGAGTTACGTGTGAAGAAGTTGAAAGTTGAGGCTGGTAACCCCAGCACTTCAGGTGACTTTTTCATGATTGAATTATTTTCATTAACTCATAAAATAAATTACTGGGTATACGATACTGGATGTGGTATTCATATTTGCAATACACTGCAGGGATTTAGAGTTGCAAGGAGACTGGCCTATGGAGAACAATATATGCACGTGGGTAACGGAGCACATGCAGCTGTTGAAGCTATAGGCGTATTTAAATTAGTTTTGCCTTCGGGCTTAGTACTGTTTTTAAATAATTGTCATTATGCACCTACTATTGTTAGAGGTGTTGTTTCCTTTTCGTGTTTATTGGATATTGGTTTTAAACATACTGTTACAAGCAATGGAATTTCTGTTTCGTTGAATAATGTTTTTTATTTTAATGCTATTGCTGTGAATGGTGTATTTGAAATTGATATGAATGAATCCAATAATTATAATTCAATGTATAGCATCAATAATAAGAGAATCAAGAATGTTTTGGATTCATCATATCTGGGAAGATGATCAATGATGAATCATTTGATAAATGCGAATCTTGTATATCTGGGAAGATGACAAAGAAACCTTTCAATAATCGTATGGAAAGGGCTTCTGATCTACTTGGTTTGATACATACTGATGTGTGTGGACCACTTAGACATGTGTCAAAGAGAGGTGCTAGCTACTTCTTAACCTTTACTGATGATTTCAGCCGTTATGGATATGTTTATTTACTTAAACATAAACATGAGGTATTTGAAACATTTAAGGTTTTCAAAGCAGAAGTAGAATTGCAACTTGGAAAGAAGATTAAAGCTCTTCGATCCGACAGAGGTGGTGAATACCTGAGTCAAGAGTTTAAAGATTATTTAGCTAAGAATGGAATTGTCCAGCATCTCACATCTCCTTATACTCTACAACAAAATGGTGTATCTGAGAGAAGAAATCGTACATTGTTGGACATGGTGCAATGAATGTTTAATATTACAACTCTCCCTTTATCCTTTTGGGATTATGCCTTAGAATCTGCTATTCGCATTTTGAATATGGTTCCAACCAAGAAGGTTGATAAGACACCATATGAGTTATGGTATGGAAAAGCTCCTAGCTTGTCTTATTTAAAGGTCTGGGGTTGCGAGGCGTTTTTTAAACGTGACTCAGCAGATAAACTCCAACAGAGATCTGTAAAGTGTATCTTTGTAGGATACCCAAAGGAAACGATGGGTTACTACTTTTACTACCCACCTGAAAACAAAGTAATTGTTGCTAGGTATGGAGATTTTCTTGAAAAAGATCTCATATCTCAAGAATTCAGTGGGAGGATCTATGATCTGGAAGATGATCAAGAGGATACATTATCTTCTGAAAATACTAGCGAACTTCCTATGGAACCTGAAAGTCTGGGTCCTCCACCTGAAGTTGTTCCTATTCGCATATCTGCAAGGACTGTGAAATCACCTGAACGTCTATGTCTTAACGTAGAAGTTGAGGAGACTATATTAGGGGATCTTGGAGAACCTGCTAATTATAGAGCTGCCATGAATGATCCTGAAAAGGATAAATGGCAGATTGCTATGAATGAGGAAATGCAATCCATGAGAGACAATGAAGTCTGGATTGAAGTAGACCTTCCTCCCAATGCCACGGTAGTTGGAAGTAAGTGGCTCTTCAAGAAGAAAACTGACATGGATGGCAATGTACACACCTATAAGGCCCGTTTGGTAGCTAAAGGCTTTACTCAAACATATGATGTTGACTACGAGGAGACCTTTTCTCCTGTAGCTGACATAAGGGCTATTAGGATTCTCCTAGCTATAGCAGCGTACTATGACTATGAGATTTGGCAAATGGATGTGAAAACCGCCTTCTTAAATGGTCGCCTAGATGAAGACATCTATATGGCGCAGCCTGAGGGGTTTGTGAATCCAGAATTTCCAAACCGTGTATGCAAACTTCAAAGATCCATTTATGGATTGAAGCAAGCATCACGACAATGGAATAAGAGATTTGATGAAGAAATCAAAAAGTTTGGGTTTACTCAGAATCTGGATGAGCCATGTGTCTATCACAAAGCTAGTGGGAGTGATGTTATTTTCCTAGTCCTATATGTTGATGACATATTAATCATTGGTAAAAATATTCCAAGATTGAAAGAGGTTAAAGCCTATCTTGGGAAATGTTTTTCCATGAAGGATTTAGGAGAAGCAGCATACATTCTGGGAATCAAGATTTATAGAGATAGATCAAAGCGGTTGATTGGATTAAGCCAAAGTGCTTACATTGATAAAATATTGAATAGATTCAATATGCAAAATTCCAAGAAGGGATATTTGCCAATGCAAGAGAATCATGGCTTCGGTTGTGGGATCTATTATGTACGCGGTGAGATGCACAAGGCCTGATGTGGCGTTTGCTCAAAATATAACCAGTCGATATCAACAGAATCCAGGTGAACTCCACTGGACTGCTGTTAAACATATTCTCAAGTACTTGAGAGCTACAAGAGATATGTTTTTAGTATATGGGGGAAATCAAGAAGCAGAACTTGGTGTTACAGGTTACTACGATGCTTCCTGGAAATGTGATAAAGATGATACGAAGTCTCATACGGGTTATGTCTTTGTCATTAATGGAGGAGCTGTGGATTGGAAGAGCAAGAAATAGAGTACCATAACGATGTCTGCAACAGAAAGTGAGTAAATAGCTGCTTCAGAAGCTGCAATGGAGGTCATCTGGATTAAGAAGTTCGTTTCAGGGCTTGGAGTTTTGCCCTCAATCAAAAAACCTATAAAGATGTATTGTGACAGTTCAGCCGCAATAACATTTGCCAATGAACCTGGAATAATGAAAGGCACCAGACATTTCCCGATTAAATATCACTATGTTCGAGAACAAGTCGAGATAGGTGAAATCGAGTTACTCAAAGTTCACACAGATAATAACCTAGCTGATCCTTTAACGAAGGCTTTACCTGGTGGAAAGCTTTATCAACATGTTGAAAGCATAGGATTTCGTTTAGCTAGTAGTTTCATGCCCATCTGTGATTAGTGTTTGGATAATGCGATGTTATGAACAATTATTATTTTAATGAAATAAAATATTAGTTATGTTTGATTATCATTTTCTTAATAATATATCCTGTATTTGCATGTTTAATCCTTGAATATATTGATTATTCTAAATTTTCTGTTGTCGATTAATGATATGGAAATATCATTAAATTAAGACAAATCTGAGTATTGGTAGAATATACTTGAAAGTATAGTGATGCGTTGACATGCCAATTTCACATGATACTCAATGAATTGAATATAGGACTTACCCCAACTTCATGAGTTTACTTTATGGATCTTGTCATCAAGTAAATCATGTATATATAGTTATCCTCAGACTCGAGATACCAGATAACTGTCATGGATGTAGTGCATTTCTGTAAAGCAATTTACCGCTATACGTTACTGGTAGCCATAAGGATTGTTTTCAGGAGTGTTGCAAAGTTCATGGGTTAGGCTCGTAGTCAAGAGAGAATTTGTTCCTTCAAATTTTTTTTGAAGTTTAATACTGCTGGGCCCCTCGTAGGGTTGACAAGATGTTTGCGTGGCCATGCCCAAGATTTATCTGGAATACGTTCAGACGATTTGCTAATCTTGCTCAATTGGAAACAACGAGAAACAAAATGGTTAATAAAGAATGACAAAGATCCATATCTTTATTAACGTGGTATTAGAAACAAAAGGATAAGTATGATGATGAATCATCGAATGGTTTTTCCAGGAGACTACCACTCGAGTTGTACTAGGGGCATTGGCGTGTTGCTAGACGCTAACCAATATCATTACACTATTAATAGATGTCCAAGTGGGAGCTGTTAAGTTTTGTGGAAAAATATTAATGTGTATGTCTAGAATCGAACTCAAGACCACGGGATTGCACACATTACGTATGAAGAATTAATGGATAATAATTAATATATAAACCATTATGTATTTAATTATTAAAACACAAAAATAACGACTAACGGACGTTAAGTGGTTAATGAGAATTGACTAACGACCGTTAGGGATTAAGAGAAGGACTATAGATGAAATTAGAGGAACAAGAAGCTTCCGAAATCCCTTGGGGATCCCTTGGCCGATCGGCATGGGCTTGGAATACCCAACCCATTGCCAACTTGTTCTCCAAGATTCTCAATCTATAAATACAAGACCTAGGGTTATTGTTTCATTAACTCTTTCACTCTTGCTACAACCCTAAAATCCTTTTCTTCTGATCTTTTGACTTGGCCGATCGATCATATACCCCATAGGGTCGATTGACTTGAATTTTTCTTAAGCAAAATTGTTTGGTTTAATTTGTGTTTACATTACTAGCATAAACATTAATTCGGTTATAGTACGTGTGTACAAGATCGTGGTATTAACTCATCATAGTTAATATCTTGGATTGAGATACAAAACAGTAAGGGGTATCTAGTTAATCCATTCTTAATAAAGATTGAAGAAGATTTGAAGTTTGATTCTTGTTGTGCTAGAATCAAAAGGTACGTTCACTTTATTTTTCGGTTAATTCTTTATGTGTTAAAATAGATCCTACGCTTCCGCATATGTGTATGATGATTACTTGTTTAATATGTGAACTTGTCATGATTATTAAATTCTAACAAAACCATACAAGTAAAACCAATCATTCTAGATCTCAAAACCACACTTCATTTACAGCTCCAAGATCACCATCACCATCTTTTGATCATATTGTATTCTTGTGCAAAGATTGAAGGTCCATTGGTTACTAGATCTAGTGCTTTGATCTTGATTTTCTTGTGTGTTCCATTCCACTCTTGTAAGAAACCCCACCATGTTTTCCATTTTACTACTGATTTCATTTATATTTTATATATTTTTCATGTTTTATATGTTTGTTGTATTAATTTATGCATTGTACATAGCTTAAAATACCAAAAACAATGATTGGGACTAGATTTGCAAAGACCATTTGGATCAGGGACTGTTCTCATAATTTATGCATTTAATCAGTAGACTTTGAGGCTTAGGTAAAAATATAGGGCTGTAGATCTATCTCTTAGCTTCTATTTTCCGGGCGGTTGGTCGCGTGGCGATACCCGATGATTTAATTAGAAAATAAACGGTAAAACTAGTCGTAAAACGCACACCAGATTTTAAACCTAAAAAGCTCATAGATCTATTTATTTCTGAGACTCGGTCCAGTTTTATGAAAATTAGGTAACACTTTAACTTGAACGTAGCCAAAAACCCCATATATAACGGAGTTACGGAACTCAACTTATCGCAAAAATGGTGAGACTATTTGGGACTGTCCCGGATCAGACCTAACCTATAAGGGTAAAATGATAATTTCACTTAGGCTATGCAATTTTAAGAACTATAAGACCCACATATGCAATTAGCACACTTAAATACCTTTCCTAAAATATAAAATTTGAAGTATGACTCCTTACGGTTTAAGAGAAATGGAACTTTTAGTAACAAATATCCACTTTTTATCAAAACCCGCACTAAATCTAAAAACTTTATAACTTATCAAATTTACTTAAAAATAGTCAAATATATTTTATAATATCTTTAAACATTATTAAATGATAATAATATTGATATGACCATTTTTATAAAAATGAAATTTGGTAAACTATAATTATATTAAACACTTGATAAATTTTACATTTACCCGAAGTGGTAGGACCCACTTTCGGTAATAAACCCGATAATTTATCTATAGACCAATTTGACCACATATCGACACAATAGGATACTTGAACTGTAGAAATATCATAAAAACCCGAACCTCGGACAACTTATATATTGGGGCTCGTAACACTTTCCTAACTTGTCAACTTTAGTCTCTGTCTCTTTATAAACCTTAAAACTCTATGTACAATTGCATAATTGATATAATAAATATATAAAACTTTCTTGCATTCATATTCTATTATTTTAAAACCTAAGATGCAACATATTATTTTTAGGTTGCTTGTAGGACTTCTCGGTTTACTCGTCACTTTCTTTACACCTTGCTATTCACTTTTGTTTACGGTGAGTTTATAGCCCCACTTTAACTCTTTAAACTGTTTATAAACCCATTGGCGGAGATACATGCTATTTTACAATTTGGACACAAGTGTTTTAAATTGTATGCTTATCAGAAAATATTATTGCTAAAGTACCGATATTGCCAAAATAAGTCTCTAACTGTATCATGAACAATTAATCATTTCCATGTGAACGCGAATATTGTGAATAGGCCTATTGGGATTGACGAATCTCATTTGTGCGATCAGTTAAGATGCCTCAAACGCACTATATTTGAATTTTAGGTAAAATGACAATTTACCTTTTAGGGCATTGGTTCATTCTATGAACCTTCAGTCAGTTTGCGTGTCATGAGCTTAGAGCAATAATTATTATTTACCCATAATTGTATTCGTTGCAATTATTATTTTAACTCTGAAATCTTGTAGTCCATTATTTATTCATAAACCTGTGAATTTCACTCAACCTTTGTGTTGACTTTTTAGCATGTTTTATCTCAGGTCCTTAAGGTATTTGGCAAGCACGAAGTCGCACGGAAAATGTTTTGATGGCTTGCATTTTGTTATCATTCGATAAACTCTTAAAAACTTTTATGTTTACATATTATGTATTCTAAAACCATTTGTGACCTCTTGTAACTCTGATGTTTTATTTTGATCGAATGATAAACTTTTAAAACGTCTTGTTAGGAACACGTTTCATATATTTACAAGTCTTGTTCATTTAAATGTAATGTTGCATGATTAAGGACTATATGGTTTGTATTTGTGGACCGGTCCATTAGTAGTCCATGGACCGGTCACATTAGGTAGTTCATTCTTATCACATGCATGGGAATATTCCTAGAATTATTCCCTCCCATTGCCTATATATAGAAGGCATGGGATTCATTTTAAGTGTTGGTTTTTCATGTTGTATGCGAGAGCTCTGTCCAAGTAACATTTGATATATTGAAAGCCGACCACTTCTTATTCTTATTATTCTTCTTCTTATTCTCTTATCTTATTTAGTAGTGCTTATTAGCTTATTTCTTTCATCTCATACGTAGCTTAATAGAGTAGTAGTACGAGTTCGTAGTTGTCTTATTGAGTGTGTGTTTGAGATTTAGTCGTGACCTACAAGTGGTATCATACGCCAAGGGATAATTAGGATTACGTGTTTGAGTCATTAAGTATTCTTAATTACGTTGGTTTTATAGATCTAGTAAGGTTTTTTGTTCAAATATTCACGTTAAACTCTTGTTTTGTGTTGCAAAGTTACTTTGATATCGTTGAAATTTCAATCATCTTCATCGAATTTCATTTTCTAAACGTTAACAAGCTTAATCTTTATTAAATCTAGTGGTTACCAATCGTTTAAAGTAAAAAACAATCGGGATTTTTGGTTATTTGGACGATTTGGGATAATCCATATTTTTAGCGATTGGAAAAAGTTGATGAAAAGTGAGATTTTTGGTTTCTGAGTGAACTTCGACAAGTTAGGGTTTCATCGCAGTTGAAGGGTTTCATCGCAGTTTGAATCAAGAAAGATTAGGGTTTCATCGCATTTGGGAAATCTTCAATTATCGCATTTGGGACTCAGTATTAGACTTTCTTGTATTAGAAAGTAGTAATACTTCGACTTAGTTGCTTCTCTTCTCTTGTACAAGAGTTGAGAATTTATCGAATTTGGATTTGTGATAAATCTATCGCACTTGCCATAAATCATCGCAGTTTGATATATTATCTTATCGCTGTTGGATACTTTATCGCAGTTTGCAATAAATTATCGCACTTCAAGATAACATATTTAACTTGTCATTATTTATCGCACTTGATAGTTTTATCGCACTTTCTACTTCGTTATCGCTATTGAAGGTTATCGCACTTGGTATATTGTCCTTATCGCAGTTGGTGAACTGATCTTATCGCACTTGGTGAACTGTTATCGCAGTTGGTGTACTGCCCTATCGCATTTGGTGAACAGTACTTTATCGCATTTGAACAAAATCTCTAGATTTCTAAACCAACTTAACCTACATCATCAACACATATCTTAATTATCTTAAACGATCCAGATATGTCTCAACCACCTCGTTTCAATTACTACTACCAGCTACAGCAACATCCACAACAACAACAGCAATTTCACCCTCAGTATCAACAACAACAAGCATTCGTACAACAACATCAATTTCTCTCTCCACCACAAGTGTCCCCACAACAGATCATGCAACAGAATCAACAACTGCAGAATTATTCTTCCTACTCCAGAGAACTACATTGGTTTAACAAAATGTGTGAGGCAATTAGTAGTCAGCAATCACGTCATGAAGCTGGAAGTCAAGAAACTCCACCAATGCTAACTCCGGGTAACTACGTGCAATGGGCTAGTAGATTCCTCAGATTCGTTGAACTGAAAAAACCTCATGGTATCTACCTCAAGAAAGTCATTGAAGAAGGACCCTATCCTATTCCAGCTACTGTGGTTCCAGCAACTACAGAGAGAGAAGAAACAAGCACTCCCACCCCTGTTGCAAACTATACAACTGAGCAAACATTACAACAAGAAGCAAACCAATTGGCAATGTCTTTCATACTTCAAGGGATTCCCAATCCTATCTATCGAAGTATTGATGCTCAAAAGACAGCCAAAGATATGTGGGAACATGTTCATCTTCTGATGGAAGGAACAGAGCTAAACCAGGAAGATCTTGAGTCTAAATTATATATGGAGTACACTCACTTCATAATGGAACCAGGGGAAACCATTGAATCTTACTATCACCGTTTCACCAACATTATCAATGACCTTGATCGTCATGATATAAAGTTACCAAAGATTGCTGTCAACTCAAAATTCCTTGGATGTCTTGGTCCTGAATGGCAGAAGTATGCAACTTTTGTTCGACAGACAAAGAAAATTGGTGATGTCAAATATGGACTCATGTATGATTACCTCAGACAACATCAATCAGAAGTGGATAAAGAGATTGCAGCACGAGGAGGTTTCACACCCGCACCAACATCAAACTCACTTGCTCTCGTTGCTCAATCTAACTTCTCTTTACCACACCAGGAATTTGGCCACTCTTCGTTTCAACCAAGTCCTCCACCCCAACCTCATAATCAAATCATTCCTTATGAAGCACCTCAACAATACTCTGATAACCAACTGGTTCCATACAACAACACCGATTCAATGCTGTACTCAAATGCAGATTATGATGAAGAAGAGGATGCCTTCAACTCTCTTAATGAAGCATTTGGATTGATTGCTAACGCATTTGGCAGATTCACCA
The DNA here is from genome assembly GCA_021014915.2 of Artemisia tridentata subsp. tridentata. Taxonomy (NCBI): domain Eukaryota; kingdom Viridiplantae; phylum Streptophyta; class Magnoliopsida; order Asterales; family Asteraceae; genus Artemisia; species Artemisia tridentata. Next base: position 293,924,960 of record CP139506.1, read on the forward strand.
AATCCAACAACCGTCTTCGTTCATCTTCAAATACCAGGAATCAGGCAGTTGTTAATGATGGCAGAGTAGAAATTCAAAACAGGTCTTCAGGCAGATATGGTTCGGGAAATCGTGGATATGGTAATCAAAGAGTTCAGTCAGGAGGAAATAGGTTCAGTACTGCAGGGTCAAACAGAAACAATATGGGGAATGCTCAGAGAGGAAATTCGAATGTTGGGAATGTTCAGAGAGGCATTGCAAATACGTCTATCACATGTTATAACTGTGGGGGGAACGGTCACATGGCAAATGCTTGTCCGAAGCCAAGAACAATGGGCAGTGCTTATCACAAAGAGGCTCTTTTGATGGCACTCAAAGATGAAAAAGCTGCTGGAAGGTTGACTCAGAATGATCAAAGTTTTATGGCTAATGTGGAATCAGATGATGAAATGGAAGATTTAGAGGCAAATGTTGCAGTCATGCTTATGGCTAATATGCAAGAAATGAACATCTCCGAGTCAGGCCCGGTATATGATACCGATGGTCTTTCTCAGGTACCTGATTCTACATGTCTCATCCATGAAATTGCTTTACCAGCTGCATCTTCATCTACAAATGAAACGTTTGATCAACATGATTCATTCTCATCAACATTCGATGATCAAATCAACACGGTTGTATCATTTGATGATGACGATACCGTTGTTTCATTTGATGATCCCATTGATGATGACAATTGTGATCATCTTGATCAAACAGATCATTTGACTGATCAAGATTCGGAATTACAGGCCTTGTTATTGACCACCCAGTCACAAATAGAAAAATGCAATGACATCAATCAGAAGCTTAAAGATAAAATTGCATTGTTAACAAAGGATAATGAGTGCTACCAACAACAACTTTCAGGATATCTAAAACAAGATAAACGTGAAAAAGGTTTTGAAATAGCTTTTCAACAAGAATACGTAAAGGATCAAAATTTAGAAAGTCAAGTACGTGAGCTAACCATTGCCAAAGCTGAACTTTTCTCACAAAAAGAAAAAGATCAATTTGAATTCAAAAAACAAATTGATGCTTTAACTTCTGAGTTGTTAAAAACTCAATCTGAGCTTTCAACATCTCAGCAGGATCTTCTTGCAGAAAAACAAGCCACTAGGAAATGTGTTGACTCCTATCTTGATCAAATTCTGGATTTAGAAACCAAACTCAAAGAATTTCAAAATGTTGTGTATAAAACGGGTAATTCTGTAACGCAAATTCAAAAGAATGTTGTGAAACCGAGTCCTAAAGGAGTAAGTTTTGCACTTGGTAGTGACACACCCCGTAATTTACACAAAGCACTCAAAGATAATCCCAAGTTATACAATGCAACATTTCTGTTAGATGATACCTTTCAACATGTTGTTATGTACTCTGTTGATGAAGAAACTGATTTTCTTGCTAACAAGATTGAGGGTCGATCAGATTCACAAACTAAATTTTCAAAGATACATTATGATTATAATGCACGACCTCATTTGAGCAAATCATTTGTCCCTCCTAAGGACCATCCAGAACAAACGTTAACATACACAAACATAAATGCTCCCTCGTCTATAACTTCTGATCCCACGACTGCTGTCCATTTCAAAGATTGTCTGACAGAGGATCTTGCTGATCCACAAATGCCTCCAAAATGTCGGGTTCTTCGATATTTTAAGACATTTATGGACGAAATTTCTCTTTTGGAGAATGAAATTGAGTTTAGTTCTCAAATTCCTGTCTCTTCTTTTCTTTCTCCTGTTCAAAGAGAAAAAAAAGAGATTCTTCAAAAGAAAATTCTTCCTCATGTCAGAAATCTGAAGAAATGCGCAACAAAATGGGAAGAGGAGTTACAAACGGAAGTAGCATCTATGAAAATCATTTTCAAAGCTAAAGATGACAAAGTTCAACGTCAAAAACTTCAAAGGAAATTTTTAGCAAAAGAAAATGATCGACTCTTGGAAAAGGTTTTGTGTTATGACGTAGTGTCTGTGATTATGAATTCGCTCTATGAATCTGGAAATGCTATACTTGTGAATGATCATGCTGTGGATAGTAAGATGTTGCGTATGGAGATTGATAATCTGATAAATGAGAATGAGATTCTTCGACAGATCAATAATGATGTGGAAAACAAAGTTTTTCATCTTCAAAAAAGGATTGACTGGTGTCAAAAACAGAGTGTTGAATTTGAACTTAAATTTCAACATCTTATAGCATCTTTATCATTTCAAAACAGTCATGTTCCTGAAAAGTTTTAGGAAACAAAAGCTTTTTTAAGAATTAAATTGTTTGAAAATGAAAAGGAACTGGATGAAATTCTTCAAAACCGAAATGACACAGTCCGCCTCAATCGAAAATTAGATTCTCAAAATCAAGAGTTCCAACACATCATTATTGATTTGAAGAAGAAAATCAGAGTTTTAGACACAGGAAAAACAAATGTTCATAAGATTGCCCCAGGGATGTATGTCATAGACAAAGATCACACCCAAGCATCTGATGTGACCACTAATTCAGCTACTTGTACTTCCACAGGACTAGAAACCACACCTAAGGTCAGCCATTCCAAGACTCACAAGAAACAGAGGAAGAATAGAGTCAAGAAACCTAGGATGAAGTTATCTCAGTCTGAAGAAGTTCCAGTTAGTAGTTTGAATAAGACAAATGTAACATCAAGAATAGAATTGCACTTATCTGAGTCTAGTTCTAAGATTGATGTAACAAATGCTGAATCTTTAAATGTTAATGAAGATGTTTTGGTTGATGCTACTTGTGTTTTTTGTCGTAATAGCATACTATCTGGTGATCATACAAAATGTGTTGCTAAAACTCTGCTGACTAAGAGAAAGAAACGAAATAGTGGCGCTTCCTCTAGGCTTACAACCAGTACAAAGTCCATTTTAGGAATGCCCCCACTAGATCTTTCTGAGGAGAAAATAGAAAAGCCCAAATCCAAGACTACAAAGTCACCTAGTGCATTCCTTAGGAAAAAGGCAGAGACTAGTTGGACCTGGCAACGTTGGTTACAGAACACTTTTGATTTTAAATGGTTACCTAAAATACTAACCTCTTGTGTAACTAACCCAGCGGATCCAACCGTTATCAATTCTCCACCTGTTTCCAATGATTGTGATGCAGGTGATTCAAATCGTCCTTTGGATTGTTGATAGCGGGTGCTCCCGACACATGACCGGCAATCTCAAACTTCTTCAGAACTTCATTGCTAAGTTTATCGGAACGGTCAGATTCGGGAATGATCACTTCGCTGCAATTATGGGCTATGGGGATTACATTAATGGGAACATCGAAATCAGCCGTGTGTATTATGTTGAAGGCCTTGGTCATAATTTGTTCTCCGTGGGACAATTCTGCGATGGAGACTTGGAAGTAGCATTCAGGGAGAAAACTTGCTTTATTCGTGATCTTCAAGGCAACGACCTCATGAAAGGGAAACGCGGAACCAGTCTGTATACTATCTCCCTTGAAGGAATGACTGCGTCTACTCCTATTTGTTTACTCTCCAAGGCTCATCCCACAAAGGCTTGGTTATGGCACAAAAGACTGTCTCATCTCAATTTTAAAACCATCACTGACCTTGCCAAGAAGAAATTAGTTGACGGTCTTCCAAAATTCAGATATGCTAAGGATCACTTGTGCTCTGCTTGTGAACAAGGGAAAAGTCATCGTGCTCATTTTCCTCCCAAAACAGAACACAACACAGACCATGTCCTACAACTGCTTCATATGGATTTGTGTGGTCCGATGCGAGTTCAGAGTATTAACGGGAAGAAGTATATCCTGGTAATAGTTGATGACTACTCAAGATGGACTTGGGTCTATTTTCTGCGGACTAAAGATCAAGTTCCTTCTATCCTCATCACGTTTCTCACCAAGATTCAAGTTCAAGTCCGCAACACCGTCCGCATCATCAGAACAGACAACGGGACTGAATTTAAGAATCAAATCATTCGGGAATTCACTGAGAAACAGGGTATTGTTCATCAGACTTCAATAGCTCGCACTCCAGAACAAAATGGTGTAGTTGAAAGACGAAACCGTACGCTCGTGGAAGCAGCTCGAACTATGTTGATCAATGCTCAATTACCGGATTATCTTTGGGCTGAAGCTGTCAATACTGCTTGTTATACTCAAAATCGTGCCATGATCACCAAAAGACACAACAAAACACCATATGAGCTTATACAAGGAAGAAAACCAAACATCAACTATTTTCACGTCTTTGGAGCATTGTGTTATCCGAAGAATGATAAAGATGATCTTGGTAAACTTAAGGCTAAAGCAGATATTGGGATTTTTGTTGGATACTGTGAAAACTCCAAGGGATATCGAATTTGGAATCGTCGGACTGGGGAAATTCAAGAGACCATACACGCTAATTTTGATGAACTCACTGAAATGGCTTCTGAGCAAGACCGCTTGGAACCCGTAAACAACCGTCTAAACTTCCCTGAATCTTCGACTGCACCCCTACCTTTCAACAGGAAGGATCTGGAAGATTTGTTTGCACCAATGTTTGATGACGTTCGTGTTACTAGTGCATCAGATGCTTCCACCAGTTCCGCTGCTCAACATGTCATACAACAAGCACCTGATCCATCAGCATCTACCTCTACCGTAGTTGCTGCCGATGCACCACAACCTGAACAATCATCATCAACGGTTACAACACCTCAACCAGCAGTTGAAGATTCATCCCCCAATTCTAACAATGTTCCAACACCATCAGGATATGACGGGAACGCCTTCTTTAATCCATTTGCTCCACCACCAACTGTTCCAGATACCGGAGAATCATCCTCGAGCAACATGGACCCGTCATATCATCATCACAACATTCAACACTACCCATCAACTCATAAATGGACAAGGGATCATCCGTTAGTTAATGTGATTGGCAATCCGGATAAACCAGTTATGACACGACAGAAACTCCACACAGATGGTGAAACCTGCATTTATGCTCTCACCGTTTGCCAAGCTGAACCGAAAAATATCAAAGAGGCCATGACTTACGACAATTGGATTGAATCAATGCAAGAAGAGTTGGATCAGTTCAAAAGATTGGAAGTCTGGGAACTAGTTGAGAAACCAGATGGAGTTTATGTTGTGGGTTTAAAATGGATTTGGAAAAATAAGCTGGATGCAGAAGGAACGGTTATTCGTAACAAGTCTCGGTTGGTTGCTAAAGGGTATAGCCAAGAAGAGGGAATTGATTTCGAGGAATCGTTTGCTCCAGTGGCTAGGCTTGAAGCAGTGCGAATGTTTCTGGCGTACGCGGCTCATAAGAACATCACGGTTTACCAAATGGACGTGAAGACAGCATTCCTGAACGGACAACTTCGTGAAGAGGTGTATGTTTCACAACCAGAGGGCTTCGTCGATCCAGAACATCCACAACACGTTTACAGGCTTAAGAAAGCTCTCTACGGTCTTAAACAAGCTCCGAGAGCATGGTACGATAAACTTGCTGCATTCTTGCTTGCTAATCATTTTACTAAAGGATCTGTGGACCCGACTCTGTTTATCCAAAAACACGGGGAGGACATTCTCATCGTACAAATTTATGTGGATGACATCATTTTTTGGTCTACCCATAAAAAGTACTCAAACGCTTTTGCAAAACTTATGAAACAAAACTTTGAGATGTCCATGATCGGTGAATTAAATTTTTTTCTAGGATTACAAGTTCACCATTCACCTCGTGGTATATTCTTGAGTCAGTCTAAATATGCACAAGAGATATTAAAGAAGCATGGCATGACAACTAGTGACACCTATAACACCCCTATGTCCTCCTCATCCCCGAAGCTAGATGCTGACATACATGGGAAATCCACTGATCCTACAAATTATCGTAGTATAATTGGGTCTCTTATGTATCTCACAGCTAGCAGACCGGATGTTGTATTTGCCACATACCTGTGTTCCCGCTATCAGTCTAACCCAACAGAAAGACATTTATCTGCTGTTAAAAGAATCCTTCGATACATCAAGGGAACCATTCACTTGGGGATCTGGTATCCAAAGGATTCTGGTTTTGCACTAACTGCTTTTTCAGATGCGGATCATGCGGGATGTATTGATACAAGAAAGAGCACATCTGGTGGTGTTCAATTCCTTGGTGATAAGCTGGTGTCCTGGCAGTCAAAGAAGCAAGATTGTACATCTCTCTCATCTACGGAATCAGAATATGTAGCCATGTCTGCCTGTTGTGCTCAAATCATTTGGATGCGATCACAACTGATGGATTATGGTTACATATTCAACAAAATCCCGATGTACTGCGACTCCAAAAGTGCTATTGCTATCTCGTGCAACACAGTGCAACATTCCAAGTCCAAACACATCGCTCTCCGATATCACTTCATCAAGGAGCATGTGGAGCAGGGTACCGTTGAGTTGTATTTTGTGGGAACGGAACACCAATTGGCGGATCTTTTCACGAAAGCCTTACCTCATGATCGTTTTGTGAAATTGGTTCACCAAATTGGAATGAGATGTTTGACTCCTCAACAATTGACAAATTTTCTCCAAAACAAATAAATGAGTCAAATATCCAAACTATCTTTGTAAATAAACAAAAAAAAAAAAAAAAAAAAAAAAAAAAAAAAAAAAAAAAAAAAAAAAAAACATGCAAGTACAATCTCTCATCCAACACGGTGTTTATTTTTTACAATGTCTACAATTATTTTTTAACACGTGTTGAGGGGGAGACACAATCTTTTCCAAAATCTTTCAAATTGTACTTGCATATGTTTTTCAGAAATTATTGCTTCACGAGTTTTGGTGTATAAGATTTTAAAGATGGAAAGTAGTGTGCCTTAAATGTACAAAAATGAGACTTAGTGATTAGCATGATGGTGGTTTAGGACTAGGATTTCAAAGATACAAAGGTTAAGGGACTAGAATTGTTATAAGTGCAAAAGTTAAATGGTAGATATTTAAGTCTAAACATTTAAGTCTTCGCAGTTATTGCTCTGCTATTTTCACCAACCGAATTAACTTCACCCCACCCACCATCATCGACGGCCAACAATCTATCCACCAATCCGATCAAGATTTTCCATTTTTGTGAGTGATCTTATGGTTATTATGTAATTATTAACAATGGTTTCAAACAGATTTTAGATCCTACGGCTAGAACAAGCAAAATCGTATAATTTAGTTCTAGGGATTGCGTTAATTTGGGGATTTTTGATTTAGAGCGTTTGTGTTGAAAAAGATTGTACGATAAGACTTTTACAATGTTAGTTAACCCATATTGCATGCTTACTCACACCCAGAAACCACAAATTAGTTTAATCGAATATTAGGGTTTAAGCAACGATTTGGGGAAAACTTTGTGAATGTATTATTGTGTAATCTGTTGATTGGAAAGATGTTGTTTGATGTTTAATTGAATAATGCTATGATTGGATTGTACCCAGAAATGCCTTAAGTGAATCAATTGAATTTTAGGGTTTAAGAAGAACATCGTCACTAGCAGTTTGATTTATGAGTAATTGTGGTTAGTTTTTGTTATAACTTAGCCAAAATGCCCATAATAGTCATACAAATTGTTTGTGAAAGTCTGTGGTTACAAATCCTAATGAATCACAATAAAGATTTGAATGTTCATCGTCAAAAAGTGCTCGTAAACTCTTGTATAAGAGTTTATCGAAGTTGGCCAAAATTATCGCAGTTGAGATAGTTATCGCAGTTGGGATAATTATCGCAGTTGGGATAATTATCGCAGTTAAGATTTTATCTTGATTGACTTAATTATCATGATTGTCATAATTATCGCAGTTGGATAATTATCGCAGTTGGGCTAATTATCTCAGATGAGCTAATTATCGCAGTTGGGATGATTATCGCAGTTGAGATGATTATCGCAGTTGGATAATTATTTCAATTAAGATACTTATCTTGATTGAATGATTATCGCAGTTGTCATAATTATCGCAGTTGACAATAATTATCGCAGTTGACAATAATTATCGCAGTTGACATAATTTATCGCAATTGTGATCTGATATAACATTTTGATCAATTTCCTTAAGTATATCCTTTATACTTATCAAAATTAATCAAAATTTTATAGAACTTGGCTAGTTTTTGATAAAATTCTTTAACCAAGCATGTAACAAACAATCATTAATACAATAGGATGCTATATGCTGTTCTTAAAAAACTAACAATTTTTTCTAACCAACATGCATTGTGTATATTTGTATATGATTGTTGATTCAGAAACACATCAATGGCATCTTCCCAACAACAACCACTTCCTGCTCTTACCAAAGAAGAAGTCTTTCCTCGTGGGTATACTCTGGAAATAGGGAAGAACAATTCACGGGTAGAATTGGACAAGATCAAATGTTCTGATCCAAGTTGTCAGATTGCTGTAGAGATTCTCAAAGCTCACAAATGCAGGGATATTCTTGACAGCTCAGACACCATTCCAGAGTTATATATTCATCAATTCTGGGATACCTTCACTAAGAGTAATGATGACAAGTACTTTACTTGCACACTGGATCGGAAGAAAATCAGAGTTACACCTGCTACACTCAGAAAAGCCTTGAAACTTCCAGAGGCACCTGAAGCTGCTAACCGATTCCACCCAACACCTTCAGAGTCTGAGGTCATGCAATTCCTGGAAGATATTGGTTATGATGTTCAACCTGATACACCATTAACCACGATCTCCAAAGTTAATGCTAGATACATCCCTCAACCCTGGAGGACTATCTTCTTCATCATAACACATTCAATAACTGGAAGAGATAGTGGGTTTGAGCATCCAAGACTGTCTCATCTTCAAGTCTTGTGGGGATTTCTAAACCAAGAACCTATTGACTTTGCTGCTCTTATTTGGGACGACATAATGTACTTACAGCGTAAAATTTTCAAGAAAATCCCATTTGTTCGATTCACCAAAGTTCTTATCAGCTATTTACTTGATCAACATGAAGACCTTGATAAGCGTCCTACAGATCAAGAAGTTCATAAGTATAGCATGGATAAAACATTGGGTAAAGTTTATTTCCCAAAAGAAAGCACGCGAAAGCAAGGTTCAAGGTTGCCAGAATTTTTGATGCCTGATGAGGTCAGAGAAACAAAAGCTTATCATGATTACGACCAAGCATACCGTGAACGTCGGGTGGGTCTTGCCAAGATGGTTGAAGAACCTAGATCTTCAAAGACTCATTCAAAAGGTAAGACAAAGACAGGAAGTGCCTCAAGTGTCTCTAAACCAAAAGAAAAACATCCAAGAACAACATTCATCAAGAGGAGAGTACCCAGCAAACCACAGCCAAAACCAGAACCATATAGAATCATTGATGAAGATACAGAATCTAACTCTGAATCATCTGAATCTGAAGAAGAACATGTCTTTATGACTGAAGAAGAAGCTGAATTTCACAATAAGATCTCTAAGGAGAATGCACAAAAACAAAGTCTCAAATCATTGAAAGCAGATGAAGAGCGTAGAGCAAAGAAAGTATTGGAACAACAGAGGGAGTATGAAAGAACACATGGAGTTGGAGGATCACAAAATGTTCCTAAAGCAGTTTCGACCCAAGACGATCCGGTTAATCAACCCGGAGGATCTGGAGCTGAATCTACAAAGGTCTCTTCACAGCAAACAAGTTCGGTTAATCAACCCGACTTGGGAGCAACAACTCAGGAGGAAAAGGAAAAAGATCAGGATAGCAACATTGTTTTATCTGACAAGGATATTTCTGATTCTATGTTTGATGACAATCCCGAGGAACAAACACGCAATGATGATAATGAAGATTGGAACTTAGAAGAAGAAAAAGACATTCTGGGAGATCAAACAATTGAAGCAGCCAAAGATCTTGAGGAGCAGAAAAGACAAGAGGAAGAAAGGAAACGTAAGGAGGAGGCTCAAGCTAACCTGGAAGCAGATAGCTATCTTCGTTCTCACACTCCAACACCTCCTCCTTCCCCTCCAAAGGACACAGCCAAATCTGCACTGACTATGGTTGTTTATAACCCACAACAGCAGCAAGAACAACCACCAGTTCAACCCTCGTCTGCTTCTTCACCCAAAACACCTCCTGAATCACCACCTAAGAATCCAACACCTCCACCCTCACCTCAAAAGGAATCAAATACTAAATCTGATGATCCAATCCCTTCTCTCACTCCATCATCTTCGCGATCTTCATCACCAAAATCAAAACCAAAAGCAACTGTTTCTGAAAATATTCTTAAGGCCTACAAAGGAAAGAGCAAGAGAAGAATCGTCCATGTTACGAAAGTTGAGGTTGTGACTCCTGCAGCAAAGAAGCTTAAAATGGCAGTAAAGAGAGCACAAGCACAACGAGACAACCAAGCTACAACTAAATTGGCTGAAATGGAAGACTTAGTCAAGAAGTTGTCTCAACAAATGGAAGAAATGCAGAAAAGCAAGAAGCAGATAGATGAATTCCTTGGTTTCAACGTCAAAGATCATATGACACGCAAGGCAAAGAAATTTGTTAAGCAATTTCTTCCTGATCTTCAACAAAACATCAATGATCATATTGATTCACAACTTGACGAAAAGATCAAAGAAGCTGTCTCTTCTTCTTCCCACACCAAACCACTTCCAGAACACACTACTGAATATATCGAGCTTGTGCTTCTTGATAGACTCTTTGAAATCACCTCTCCTTCTCCAGAAGAAGTTAACCTGATTGCAGCTCTTCAAGCACATATTGAGAAGAAGTCATGCAAGGAAACTGCTGACAAAGGAAAACGCATTCGAGAAGATGATGAGGATGATCAGGACCCTAAACCCGAACAAAAGAAACACAAAGGCGGGTCAGGGATTCACATTCAGGAGCCAACGGAACATAAACCATCATCTCAACCTTCTAAACATCAATCCTCTGGTCCCACTGAAACCGAGCATCACCATGAGCAGTTTACAACTGAAGATATGGAATTCCAGCCACACGATGATCAACCTCATTCACCATCACCATCACCAAAATCAAAGCCATCCAAGTCCAAATCTTCACACAGCAAAAAGTCATCTACCGGACCAACAGTTGTCTCATGGCTGGATAATGATACGGATGTGCTAGGAAATGAATGGTTCGATCATCTAGCAAGCGCTCAAATTCAGACTGACGAAGCTTCACGAGTTGAAGACAGCACCTTTGTTGTTACTCAAGAAATTAAAAGAACTCTCAATATCAAGAAAATGACCAAGAAGGAACTTCATCGGATCAAGAATGATGCTTTCCTTCTTCTGAAGAACAAATCCAATAGCACAGCAGAACTCGAATATCACCTTGAAAACATTGCACGGGCAATGTCAAGTGACTTCGACTGGGCTAATCCAGACGTCGTCAGGAAAGTAGGCAAGCATCAACCATTCATCACAGATTGGACCAAGCCACTGACCGTGATTCGAAGACATCATCACTCGGAAATTCCCTTTCTAATGTTCTTCAACAAAGATCTGGAACTTCTAAAGAATGGAGCTCAAGGGACGACAAAGTACGCTACATCTATCACTTTCACACCAGCTGCTCATTACACACAATCAGCTATTGAAGAGGCAGCTATTAACAGCAATCTGTTTGTTAAAAAGCTCGTCAAATATGATCGTGATGCAGAGCTGGGGATTCATCACTGGTACTCTAAAAGACAAAGCTGGTACAAGTACAAACTTGTCCTCCAGAAATCAAAAGAACCAGTTTACAGTGATCTCAGAATATTGGCTGTCATTAACGTAAGCGGATCTAGAAGATGTGATATATATTTCTAGAAGAGATCACAGTAAGAAGAATCGATAACAATCTTTACAAATTCTCTGAGGCGGATTTTCCTGATCTAAATCTAAATGATATCGAAGACATGTATCTGATGAAGGTTCAAGGCAAATTGCAGCATCTGACCAACGAGCTTCGATATGCACTTAGTACTTCCCTCTGTCATTACATCAGGAGAACCATCATCAAAGAACGTGTAGAAGATCTCCAGCTTGGTGTGGAAAGTTATCAGACTCAGCTTAACCTTGTTGAACCACAGTTTCTTCTAAACAGCAATAAAGGATCCTCAGTACACCATGCTACATCGTCCAAACTTTGGGTTCGTCTACAGAAGCACAACTGATTTTCACCGCTTCATGTCATTCAATGAAATTCACAAGTTCTGTGATGATACTCTAAAGAGTGTACGTGACGGGTTAGCTAATAGAGTTCAAGATTCGGCGTTGGGTAAATCAAAAAGATGGAATTCGAAGGAGCTGCGACAAGTAAAGGAATTTATTCGGAAGATGGAAGAACGGTTATACCATCGGGATCAGATGAGGAGGCTAGAGAGCTATGTTGGGGGTCGTCCACCATTCGCCATCAGACTGTTTCAGCGAACTGACCCAGTGTTCACAACTTTTGGTAAAGGTGGATGATGTAAGAATTAATTCTCAAATTTCATCATATCATTCTTCTTTCCATAATTGGCCTGTACATTATGGTTTGTGCACACATAACAGTGTACAACCCGGACCCCAAAGAAAGGACCCTGAGGTACGCTTCAGTGCCTCAATCCTGAAAAAGGAGCGAAAGCTTCTTACTTATGAGCAGAATTAAAATTAGAATGTTTTTTCAACGTTTTTCAAACATTCTGCTCATAAGAACAAATATTCCCTTGTTAAGGGGGAGTATTTGAAAATATAATCTTTGTTCAAAGAATTATAAATGTTCTTGAAATTCTTCCCTAAAACTCAAAAACAGCATATTTTAATCATAAACGTTTTTCCAAAAACATCCTGAGTATGCTATTTTTGAGGGGGAGAAGAAAAAGATGATTAAAATATGATGTCTCATTTGCTGGAATCTCGTGTGCTCAAATTCAGAATTGACCCTCGAATTGACGAATAGGAAAGTCAGTAGTCGAAAGGACATGTCCCGGACGGGTAATAATTTCAAGCCAGTTTATCTGGTGATGTAAGCGTGTCTCGCAAAGGACGTGTCTGAGTAGAATGTACCGATTTCGAGCGATAATCTTTGAATCTGATCTGGACGGGTAATAATTTCAAGCCAGTCTAACTGGTGATGTAAGCGTGTCTCGCAACGATCAGGTTCATTGAAAGTCAATCAATTCAAAAGTGCCAACTCTTTCCGGCATGTGCAAATTTCAAAATTTAATATTAATGAGCACATGTTAAGGGGGAGTATTTCTGAAAATCATCAAACTCTCAAGGTGTCAACAAAATGTCTTTACAATTATCGACACTTTGAGAGATATTCAAAAGGTTTGGTATATGGCATCATTAGGATAGTCATGGAGTTATAAGGTGACTAAGGTTAGGGAAAACCGTCCTATGATCCGCCAGAGCCGGAGGGATCTACCCAAGGACAACACCAATAGTTTAGAACTAGAAAGTCCTAGGTATGATATAAAAAAAAGGAGAAAATGAATGAACGGAGAAAGAAGGGGTTGAAGAATTAAAAAGAAAAGCAAAGAAAAGGGTGAAAAGAAATAGCCCTCCATTTGTTCAACCTTAGGGCAGACACCGGGTTCAATTCATAATCTACTGGTTGATGAGCATCACCGGTATTGAAGACTAAAGACGTCATGGACCCAGTGACGCACTAATAAACCTTCTAAGCCACTCAGGTGTCTCTCAAAAGACACTTGTTTCATTCACACGGAGAACCCTTCATAATCTATCGACCTCTCATTACGAGAGTGTTGATATTGAAAAGGAGGCAATCTGCTCCATGCCTCCGATGACCAAACAAATGTGCACTGATTGAGTCTAGAGCCATGAGATTCATAAAAGATCTCTTAGATACACCTAGTATTACTCTGTTGTTCTACATCATGGGCAGCAGATGTAAAATTAAGAAAGTGTCCTTCGCAGATCTTAGCAATCTGCCAAGAACATTCATGAGAGAAATCACAATTGTGATTATCAATGATTGAATAGAAATCCTGCCAGAGCAACATCAAACAACTCTGTCAGCAGGTCACTTCGGTAACTCCTTGTGGGTTACGCTTAGTGTTTGCTCCAAAATGGTCTACAGTCGTGGGGTGATCTCCAGCGACTCACTGAATCATGGGTGCACTTCGGTGTGTCCGAGTAATCCCTTTCGGGGGAATCCGGTTCAGAACGGTCTGGGTTAGGATTTGAGAAAGTCTTCACACTATGCTGTTGATGATCTCAAATCTGAACCTGTAAGTACCGGTTGGTTCGTGCTGATGCTGCTGTTGCTGCTGCTGCTGAGGAGCTGGAGTTCGACCATCAAGACTCCATCATGTTCATATCTTGAAGTAATGTTTTCACAAAGACTCAGTAACATCAAAAGTTCAAAATATGATTCAAAAACAAGACAAAGACATATGAGCATGATGGAGAAGACGAAAAGACATTGGAGATTGGCAGAAAGAGACAACATCATATCATCATTAAACAAGAACAAAGAAACAAAGATTATACAGACGTCAGAAGCCCAAGAAGCAAAGAAGACGTCGAGCAACATTGATGATCAAGACTTAGGGGGAGATTGTTAGGAACACGTTTCATATATTTACAAGTCTTGTTCATTTAAATGTAATGTTGCAAGTTTAAGGACTATATGGTTTGTATTTGTGGACCGGTCCATTAGTAGTCCATGGACCGGTCACATTAGGTAGTTCATTCTTATCACATGCATGGGAATATTCCTAGAATTATTCCCTCCCATTGCCTATATATAGAAGGCATGGGATTCATTTTAAGAGTTGGTTTTTCATGTTGTATGCGAGAGCTCTGTCCAAGTAACATTTGATATATTGAAAGCCGACCACTTCTTATTCTTATTCTTCTTCTTCTTATTCTCTTATCTTATTTAGTAGTGCTTATTAGCTTATTTCTTTCATCTCATACGTAGCTTAATAGAGTAGTAGTACGAGTTCGTAGTTGTCTTATTGAGTGTGTGTTTGAGATTTAGTCGTGACCATCTCATTTAGAGTTGTTTTCTATGATTATGACTGTTGTATTAATAAGTAGCACCCCAATAATATTACATTCCGCTGCGATATCACTACAAAAAAACAGGCTTTCAGAGACTGAATTTCTAGTGACTGATATATCAGTCGCTGATACATAGCATCGGTAACTGAAACATCAGTTACTGATACTTTTAAGGACTGACCTTTTATTGACTGATTGCGGCGACTAAAAATCAGTCCTCGATTCAGTGACCCCATATCTGAGACTAAATTTCAGTTACTAATATGCCTGTACGGGAAAAAAAATTGGTGGCAAATTTGTTAGTGACTGAATAAGGGTGACAATTCAGTCCCTAGTACATGTACATCATATCTAAGACTAAATTTCAGTTACAAATATATTTGCGCAATAAAAAATTTTGGTGGAAAA
The DNA here is from genome assembly GCA_021014915.2 of Artemisia tridentata subsp. tridentata. NCBI lineage: Eukaryota > Viridiplantae > Streptophyta > Magnoliopsida > Asterales > Asteraceae > Artemisia > Artemisia tridentata. The sequence continues at coordinate 293,940,360 of CP139506.1, forward strand.
TTTGTCAGTGACTGAATTATAGTCACAGTTCGATCCCTAATACATGGAGATCATAGCTAAGACTAAGTTTCAGTTACAAATATGTCTACACAATAAAAAGGTTTGGAGAGAAATTTTTTAGTGACTGAATTTCAGTCACAGCTGCGTCCCTATTACATGGACATCATACCTATGACTAAAATTCAGTTACAAATATGTTTGCGCAATAAAAAAAGTTTGGAGGGAAATTTGTTAGTGACTGAATTTGAATCACAACTCAGTCCCTAATACATGGACATCATAGCTAAGACTAAAATGTATAAAAATAGATTAAAACGGACTAAAACGTTTAAAAACGGACGAAAACGTATCAAAACGGACGAAAACGTAAAAAACGGACGAAAACGTATAAAAATGGACGTAAACGTAAAAAAATGGACTAAAACGGATGAAAACGTATAAAAACGTTAAAATATAACAGATAAAAACTAATGAAAACATAAAAATACGGATGAAATCGTATACAAACGGACGAAAACGGATGAAAACATATAAAAACGTAAAAAAAGGGACTAAAATGGATGAAAATGTATAAAAACGTAAAAAGGGACGAAAATGTATAAAAACGGACGAAAACGTAAAAAACGGACGAAAACGTATAAAAACGGACAAAAACAGATAAAAACTGACAAAAACGGACGAAAATGGATTACCGACAGAATATACGGTTCTATATATTGTAATGTACTACACTTGTTTTTAAGACCTACATATATTTGTATCGTTGTTAGTAATTGTAAGTTTGTATATAAACCTATTTACGGATTGCTATTTATGTGTAACACTTAGGGGTTCACGCACGAAACCTCGGTTTATACCCCCGTGACGTGGGAACTCGAGCAGAATTCAAGTTTCAGACGTTCATAACATCTTTAGTATTCACCGATGGCTTTCATTTTGAGTGTTGACAATTTAAGACGTGTAATCTGGATAATGACATCAATCAGTTGCTTCATCGAACGCAACATCCCTTTTAAAGAAATGACTATTACGTTCTTACCATATATAATAAGTCGTGGTGCCTATAGCAATCGTCAATCCACTATACTATACACACCACTTCCATTCAAGATAATAACAAGAAAGTTGCATATAGGCATATAGCCAATCAACGCACTCTACTTTACACACCACGTGGACCATCATATTGCCTTTACGGGTTCTCACACCCCTAAAGGTCTCCTTATAAATACTATACCATTTTCTCAAAATGGATCAAGCTAATCCCAAGCAACATATCCTGCCTTGGGAACTCCACATTCAAGTCTATTATCCTCTAGGGTAATTGACACAAACCAACTGAGTCGACTCGTAAGCGTTACCCCAACTCGTAATTGTATTATATTTAATCTTAAAATAAGTTACTTATGAATTATCACAATATTTAACTTCAAAATAAAATTATTAAAAAAATATTACCTGTTATAATATCCCCGTGCATTTATGAGTTTTAAAACTAGTTTTTTCCCAATCTCATTTTCATTTGTCCCACTCTAAGTTTTCCCCAAAAGTCAAATTATCCCTCCAGTATCCAACTATTAGCAACCTCACATCTCACATCCACAAACTTACACTACTAGAAAAAGGGCTATCCTTGACTCCAAATGCGAGTCAAGAAGAGACCTTATGACGCGCAAATGCGAGTCAAGGAAAGACCCGTCATAAATCTTCATGACTCGCATTTGTGCGTCATCCCTCTATGACGCGCACTTATGACCCACGTTTTATGACTCTCCTTTTTGCGTGTCATAACCTAATTTTTTTTTTTTTAAAATTAATTTTTTTCAGTTCCTAATTTTCTATTAAATGACAATTAAAAACCTGATAATACAAAATTAAAAACACAAATATCAAAATAACGCATTTCATATATTAAAAACTTGATAATACAAAATTAAAAACACAAATATTTTCCTTGTTGCTGCTAGAACTAAAAAATCAACCTAACTTTGCCTATGTTAAAAACCCGCTTATACACCATCTCTAACTTTGCCTATACAACAAGACTACCCGAGTATAATGTTGCGGCTACTGCATGACATTTGGTGGCCTCTGTTGAGGCATAATCGGCTGATACCCCATGACAGTTGGATTTCTTGATGCTTTAGTACCAGCTCGAAGCTCATTGGCAAATTCACGAGCCTGAAAAAGACATAGATGTTTTAATAAAATATCTTTGCAGTTTCCTGTCTTAACAGAGCCATAAAATGCTAAATTTAGAGAGTATGTTTTTAACAAGTTTACGACCCGTACCTCGCGCCGTAAAAGCAGATTAAGGGACATACAGTATGCTTTCCTCAAAGGGCCCAAACAATTTTTGTCGACTCTGCACATAACGAGTACATGATGCTGAAGTAACACTAGTACAAAAATGGGATTTAGTCACACATGCTGTTTTTCGAACAGCCACACAGTCGCCTTTTTATGTGACTAAATGTACCAGAATAAAATAAACAGCCACACTTGATCCGACTTGTGTGACCATTTCGGAATTACATCCGAGGCTATAGCCACACATTTGAATATTTTCGTGACTATACGTATCTGGTAAATTTTTTTTTGATTTTTTAGTCACTTATAATTTGGGACGTGTGACGGATACAAATAAGGTTGAAACATTAGTCACACTATATATATACATATGTGACAAATATATGTCACGCAATTGAAAAGTGTGACCAAAATCCATATATGGTCACACGAAGTAATTGTGTATGTGGCTAAATCATATGCTCAAGTTTGTCACACATTATTTAAGCGTGACTGCTAGTTTTTGTTGAAAATTTAGCCACATATGAATTTGAAATGTGTGACAACTGAAAAGTAAGTTTGAAGCATAGTCACGATATGCATTTAAAAGTGACAAATATATGTCACACACTTGAGATGTGTGACCAAATGTCATATATGGTCACACTAAACCATAGGCATACATGATTAAGTGTGACCAAAATTCGATACAAATAGTCACGTAAGTTAATATGTGTGTCTAAAGTTAAGTGTGTGTTTGCCTGCCAATTCCTAATGTGTATGGTCACATTTAATTGTAGCACAATCATGTGACTATAGGCTATACAATAGTAACACCATACCACAAATGTGCATCTAAATTATGTTTATGGCCACATTATAAGGGTATTATATGTGACCAATACATTGAAAATAGTCACACTGAAATATTCATGTGACTAATATGTATAGCAAAATGTGAACTCAGTTATCATTAACCTTGATATTAGTCACATTGAGCGTTTGTGTGACTAAATTCAAGATGTTACATATGGTCACATGAAGTATTTATTTAGGTGTCTAAATCATAGAGTCATATTTTGAGTTCAGACTGTTAGTCATGACTCTTCATTTAATTTGCCCCATTACAATGCTGGGATTTTATAGTCTATCTAGTTTAATGCAGTAGTATGTAAGTATGTTACTTGCCCCTAGCTGGAACCAGATTACTTGACTTTCTAAAGTCAATTTTCAACTTTATAATGAAGTAACATGTTACTAAGTGCCTGCAAGTGCATATACATGATAAATGGAAACTGCAAATACAATAAAGCTTGACTGCAAGTGGACATATACATGATAAATGTCAGACTATACATTCTAGCAGTAATAACTATACATTCTAGCAGTAATAACTATACATACTAGCAGTAATAACTATACATGTTTAAGTCAAACTATACATTGTAGCAGTAATAACTATACATTCTATTTCTTGTCCTTGGGTCCTAGATACTCTTCCATCTTCCTGAGCAGTTCATATGCCATGTCATCATAATTAAGCTGAAGCTTGAGTGTTTTCTTCACACGCAACATCTGATGTAGAATGTCTTTGTGAAACTTTAAAGGGTAATCCTTTTCTACAAGCATGTAGATCACCAACTCATTCACAGTTAAAGCATGTACTCCACATCGTTGAAAAATTTTCCATTCTTTAACAGTATTGTGCGTTAGTCTTCTCCAACATTCATCTTCATGATTTGGTTCAAACATTACCTTTAAATAATTCCAGACTTCTCTATCATAATTAGCTTGTTCTGGTGTCTTATTACCAAATCTTTGTTTGAGTAATTTCCATAGAGCTATCATATCTTGTCTATCAAAATCATGAACCATGTGAAGAAAGCTTACATACCTTCTAGAAGAACCATCATGCCTCTTAATATCGTAATAAACTGTTTCCCCAAAAGATCCAGACTTATAATCAACAATGGGATGTTTGACAGTTAAAGGTTGTGCATCCATGGCTTCTCCTACAGAGTCAACTGCAAGTTCAGTGTGAGCTTGCATTTGTTCTTCAGCAACAGCTTGCTCAGTTTGTTCTTGTTTTCTCTTTTTACTGCTTTCTATTTCCAACTGTTCACCTGCTCTCTTTGAACTGTCATTCAAGAAGAGATCATTGTTTCTCTTGGCAATTGCATATAATTCTTCAATTCTTTTATCATCCAAGAATTTCAAATCCTTTAGTTTCCATCTGTCCACATTCTTCAAATACCTGCACATGAGTAGATGTTTATGATATGATGTACATATTGGGTATTGTTGATATTAATATAAATACCTTTGAAAAAAAAAAAAAAAAAAAAAAAAAAAAAAAAAAAACTACCTGCACATGAGATCTCTTCTTTGTTTTTGAGTGGGTGGCTTGTTCTTCTTAGCTGCATATCTTTGTTCTGCATACAACTTCTTTTTTTCATCAAAAAATTCTTTCAGCATCCTGGCTTTTTCATCTACTGAGTACTTATCTTGCTCTTGTTTATGTAGTTTCTTAGCAAGCTCAGAATCAGCTGCAACCTGAGCCCTTTGCTCATCCCATGAAGCTATTAACTCTGCATCTTTTTCTTCTTGTATTCTCCTTTGTTCCAAAATTGTCTGATGTTCTGCATCATACTTTTCTGAGAATTTCATAGCAAGTTCAGCATCAACTTTTAATTGCTCTTCTTTTGATAATGGTTTCTCCACAGGCTCTTCAGTAAGAATCCCTTTACCTTTGCCTTGTACCTGTGGAGTTGATTGTTTAGCTTTTGGAGAGGATGATGGCTCTTGTATCACAACACCTTTGGTTACTGGTTTTGCTATCTTCAGCTCAGCAAGTACACTAACAGCATTTGCAAAAACCTCTGGTGTAGCAGTACTAGCTTTTGTAGTACCAACTGTAATTGGCTCAGTAGCACTATCAGCATTTGTAACCTTGCCCAGACGATGATCAATCACCACTTGATTCCCTTGGTTATCCTCCCCTGAAACTTTGCCTTCATTCCCTCCCTGTTTGGGAGCATCCTTAGAAGCTTCAGAAGATTTAACCTTTTGTTTGGGAATTCTTGATCCTTTGACTCCTTCTAAATACCTAACCCTTCTCTTCAAAGCCTTTATCTCCCCACCTTGAGCTTTGATGACTCCATCTTGGGAAGAAGCTATTGCTCGCAGATCACCAATTTGTGCAGACAGCTTGGCACAGGTATCCTTCAATTCATTCAAAAGTTGCATACTATCCTCACCACTTCGGCTTGTGTTACCTAGCCCGAGAGGTGGATCACTGGAAAAGTTAAGTTCAGTCTCACCCCTAGGATGAACATCCGAACCCCCCATTGTTTCCATGTGACTGGGACCTTCACCTGAATCAGTTCCAGAGGAACTTTCTTCATTAGAAGTTGTCTTGGTTCGGGTCTTAATGATGTTACCACTGTCCTGTGCTGCTGCTAAGCTAGACACAGTAGTGGCAGCCCTTGCCAACATGTCACTCTCCCCCCCAGTGACATCCTCATCTGCAACAGTTGGTATAGAACCACTAGCCTGAGGTAGCTCAGTGTTCTTGGTGTTAGTCCTACGTTTATAGGTCTTTTGTTGTTGTTCTGTGGGTGTGTGATGGGTACCAGCTGGGATTGCTGAACCTTCACCCATTTGGGTTTGGGCTAGTGCCAACATTGTTGGAAACAAAGGTGTCATTCTCCCTGAAAAATCTTTTCCAACCCTACTCATATTAGCAAAAACCTTTTTGGTAAGGCAGGGAGTGGGATAAACATTTTTGTGACTTTTCTTTTTTTAAATTGGTTGTCCAAAAAGAGTTGCAAAAACCTTGGATATAGAAAATATTTAGCCAAAGAACCATCCAAGTTCTTAACCATATTATCAAAAATTAATTTTGAGAAATTAAATCTTTGAGTATTTTCAGCCAAACAAATTATAGCAGAAGCTAAATTACTGCTAAATTCATTCCATGCAGTGGTCTTTGGACTTAGACACACTAAGACAGTATGAATTAAGAATTTCCACTGAGGAGAAAAATTACCTTTTTGGAACTTTAAAGCATCTGTATATCTCTCATAGCCCATCAGTGCAAGTTTTTCAAAGATTGTAGTATTTGGAAGATTCTCAACTCCGTTAGCATCATCTAGGAGAAGATCTCTTCGAATAGACGCCTCTGTAATGATAATCATCTGCCCATCTACAAGGGCATGGATTTGTGCTTCCCCATTAATAGTTTTGACCTTAGCAGACGACCAAAACTGGATAATGTTGGAAGTATATATAGTAGGTTTTACTGTTAATGCAAACTTAATATAGCTTGCATTAAGGAAATCAATGATCTCAGTAAAATCTACAGACTTATTGGATTTTTCTAAAAAGGCAACATTATTATGAGGTTCGGTAAAAGTTAGGTTCGACATTATGATTTGATTTGGGGGTTTTGCAATTTGACAATTAAAATTCGATTAGGGAGTGGAAGAGAGAGAGTAATGTGTGCGTGAATGTGATTGTGTGCAGCAATTGGGGGTTTATACACTTTAAGTAAAAAGTGATACAAACTACCCTGCACTCCCAACCACTGCTAAAAGGATACCCAGCAGTACAACGTTTCGATAGCAGTACAATTGTTTACCTAGCAGTACAATAATAATAGCTGTATTCAAATATCATAAACTTGTACATAATAACTGCATTCATATATTAAACCAAGTCAAAATAAGTTTACATTTACATAGGCAAAATATACATAGGCAAAATATATAAAGAAAAGATACATTAAGACACATATTTACTAGCTTCAATACTTCTGTAAACATCAACTATTTTCTCTCTTTCTTCTTCTATTTTTTTGTTCCTCTCCTCAATTTTCTTCTGATGCTCCTCAATGACCTCTAAATCTTTCTTGTTCCTTTCTTCATACATATTTATACGCTTGTTGTGAATTTCTAACAATGCGTTTTCAACACCATACGGGCCTTTACTACATTTCTCCCAAATATTTTGGGATATGCCCATTTTTTTATAATTTTCAGGCATTGGTGGAGGAGAATCATCCCTTGGGCGTTTGTTTTTGTTGGAAGAAGGAGTTGAAGAGGAGTCGGCCATTGAAATTTGAAATTTATTTTCTAATGAAAATATCAAAGGAGTTGTATATGGTACGGTTGATTAATTATGAACGGTTTTCCATGTCAAGTTGTACAAATAGGCTAGAGAGGTATACGAACGGTTCCCAATACTTTAGGCGGGAAGAGGGACCATCGAGAGGCGCCAAAAGTAAACAGATGGATAATATTGATCGGATTTGGTTTGTGTTTGGTTTGGATTTGACTAGTGTAGTTGATCTAGAAGTGTGTTTGGTGTTGGATTGACTAATTGACTTTTTCATTAGGGTAATTGATATTTTCTATATTATATTAATGATGTTTAATGTAATTTGTGTGCTAACTTTAATGACTAATTGACTTTTTCATTAGGGTAATTGATATTTTCTAGTACATGTTTAATGTAAATACATGCTTTAATATCTATCGCAGTCTGAATGTGTTTGAGAAGTATGGGTATATTTAGGCCACTTCCAACAATAACTCAGCCTTAACAAATTAAAATTAAAATTCAAATTCAAACGTAAGATAAAGTACAACATATTAACGCTGCGTTAACGCAGGTTAGCCCCAACAATTAAAATTCAAAGTCACGTTAATAAAACGTGTGCATTTGTACCCTATAAATACCAATGCTTCTGAAGCACAAGTCACACAGAAACACATTCCAAACTTCTCAAATACTCAAGATCCAAGCATCTCAAATTCAAGATGTCTTCCAGAAAAGATTTCGGGCAACAATTTCCAAGCCCACCTCGCCAAAAGGATTTTGGCCAACAATTTCCAAGCCCACCTCGCCAAAAGGATTTTGGCCAACAGTTTCCAAGCCCACCTAGCGAAAATGAAAAATTCCATACTCCACCCGAGCATATCTTTCCGGTTTTCCAACCGGAAAATTTTCCGGTGAATAATCAACCTGAAAATGAACCAGTTCATAACCAAGACCCAAATCCGTTTGGGTTAACTGAGGAACAACTTAGGCAAGAGGAAGCAGATATGCAAGTCCTCCTGGAAATGGAAGCACTTGAAAGAGAAGAGGAAGCTGATCGTTTGGAGCGGCAAGCCAGGGAGGATGAAGAACGTAGGCAAAGGTGGGAGTCTGGTTTTTTCACACCTTCCGAATCCTCTGAAGATGATTACCCAGATTCAGATGATAGTTTTTATTAATCGTCCGTTGTTTATGTTAATCGTATGTTGTTTATGTTAATCAATCATTGTTTATGTTAACGTAGTTTTTATTTGACATTTAATGTATTTCTATTTCATGTTTAATGTATTTCTATTTCATGTTTAATGTATTTGTATTTGATACTTTATTTTCAATTTATAAATTGAATTGAATTTGAATTGAATTGATAAATTTTAAATATATCCCGCCTTTTTGTTTAATTTGAATTTGAAATTTTAAAATTTAAATATCCCGCTCGTTATTAATATGTTGTACTGTTACTTTACGTTTGAATTTGAATAATACTCGTACGGTTACTTTTACTTTCAATCTGATTTTTAAAATAGCCTCCAACGGCTAGTTTAACGGCTTTCCACTATCAAACCCACTTTCACAACACTTCGTTTTCTCACACAACTTCTTATAAAACTCTCTCGCAAGTATCACTAATTTTAACACAAACACTGTGGCTAACAAATTAACTAGCAGAGGTGCAAAAGGCTATCCTCACCCGATTACACAATGAACAAGAAAAAGAACTCAAATTGATTAACAATTTGCTAGGTGAGATAACTCGTATTATGCTACAGATGCATAATCGTGCTGATCCAGAGGTCGAAAGGTTGCGTGAGTTGCCTCAAGACCATCCAGCTATCAAGGTTGGTCTAGAAATTAAACTCTTTTAAGAAATGATGAAACAGGGTCGAAAGGTTGCGTGAGTTATTGTTGGGTGTGTTGCTCATGTACAAACATATAATCTCGGCTCATTCGTTAAACATCTCGTATACAACCATATCATCTCGGCTCATTCAATTCGTTAAACATCTCGTGTATAACCATATCATCTCGGCTCATTCGTTAAACATCTCGTATACAACCATATCATCTCGGCTCATTCGTTAAACATCTCGTGTACAACCATATATATCATCTCGGCTCATTCGTTAAACATCTCGTGTATAATCATATCATCTCGGCTCATTCGTTAAACATCTCGTATACAACCATATTATCTCGGCTCATTCGTTAAACATCTCGTATATATACAACCATATCATCTCGGCTCATTCGTTAAACATCTCGTATACAACCATATCATCTCGGCTCATTCGTTAAACATCTTGTGTATAACTAAAGCTCAGTTAATTAAGGGTGAGTGTGTTAAAGCTGACGTGGCATTGTGTTAAAGTTTAAAGCTGAGTTATTGTTGGGAGTGGTTAGAGTATTTTCTTTTGTTTTTTCGGTGGATTTTAGCGTGACTTAATCTTAATACCGCCAATTTTGTCCATATAATATTCAACTACGTACGGATAACTAATACCCGCGGGGAAACCCGAAAAACCGATGGATAATATTAATCGGGTATCCGGTGGGATATGGGGCGGGTACGGGTATATTATAAACGGGTTCGGTTATGGGTATACTAAAACCCGCCCCGAACCCGAACCGTTGCCATCCCTATTTACCGGCTATAGCCGGATTTCACCGCCACCTCATCACCATTAGTTTTTTTTTTTTATTTTTTTTTTAAACAAATCTTGCCACGTCAGCTATAGTTAAACCAAACCACAAATTCAATATTCAACCAACAATTAATCCCTTTACCCGGTCATTTGTAAACACACACAAAAATCAATAAACCCTAATCAACACACACATTCTTATGGCAAACACAAGCACGCAAACAATGAAACCAAATAACAAAAAGGTAATTAGTAATTTGTGTTTTGTAAATGTAATTGGTAAGGGTACAATATGTAGTAATTACGTTTGTACTGTTGATGTGATGGTTGCACAGTATGATACATTATTTGCGATTATTAAGATAGTAAATAAAAAACAAAAATCAAGTTTATGCTTTAATTAACAGGTTCAAAGGGAAAATTTTCAAATAATTCAATTGTTAATTTCAAATTACAACTTGGAGGCAAATTTTTGGATCGAAATTTTTTGAATCACAAACGATTCATATTCTTGGTGTATAGCCTCTTTTCTCTCCTTAAAAAAAAGACTGCAAATAAAAAACAAAAATCAAATCTTCTCTCACCATTACTCTCCAAGCTAAGCCATAATCATTTTCTTTTACCCTTTGTTGCTCAAGAGTCATGGAAACTGAACCCATTGTTGATAACCATACTTTGCTTCCTCTTGATCATATTGTACATGATGATAACGCCTTAGAATATGAATCCGAAAAGTCTTCTGATGAAGAAGATATAGATGAGCCTTTAACCAACCAAACACCTGAGATAGTAGCTAAGAGGGGCTCAACCAGGCTAGTAAAGTTTTGCGCGAAGCATGACAAACCTGGTGCAACAAAGCTCAAGGTAACCTTCGATGCACTCGGTAGGGTAACAGGGGAAAACAGAGCAGTGTTTGTGAGTTTTTTAGGAGATGTGGCTCGTGAGCAGATAGGTGTGAAGATTCTACACTGGAAGAAGGTGAATAAAGAAGCAAGAGATAAACTATGGGATGAAATCTTGGTACATATATACTATTTTGTAACCCAATACTACATAAGTTTATGTATGCAGTTACATTATGTGCAACTAATAATTAACAACATTGTGTTAATCTTTTCAGAAATTTTTTGTTGTTGACGTCCAATACAGAAAATTGATAATGATTAGTCTTGGTAAAATGCTAAGGAATTACAGAAGGAAGCTCAAAGTCAACTACATTTTGCCCAACCTAAATACACCTTCCAAACTGAATGAAGTCCCGGACTTGTATAATACAATAATGAAATCAGAAGACTGGGTCGAGTATGTTAAATACACGACCACCGAAGCATACAAGGTTTTAATTAGTCATCTTTAATTAAGTGTATATGTCATTTTATTATTTTCAGTTTGCAGCATTACCGCATCTAAACGCCTTATGATTTTGTGTTTTTAGGAGAAATCTGAGAAAGGTAAAATGGCGCGTTCCCAAAATATTTATCAGCATAAAATGGGACGAGGTGGATATGCTTATGTCAAAGAGAAAATGGTAAGATTACACAATGTTTGTTTTACCAATTAAGAGACGATCAGTATGAGAAATGAATCCGTTTACATTGCCCAATTTGCACATTTGCATTAATACCCTCATATTTTCGATTATCTTGGTTTAACTGTACATGTGTAAGCATCCACATATTTTCGTTTATCTTGGTTTAACTTTACATGGGTATGCATTTGATGTTTATTAGATCGAAAATAAAGAGATTGAAGCGGATGAAGAACCCCCCCGTGATGTAATGTGGGTGAAAGGAAGGGTAAACAAAGACGGCGAATACCCAAATGATGATATTAAATCAAAGGGAGATGAACTTGTAAGTTTGACTGCTAATTCTATTATTATGCTTATATAGCAGCAACATTTAACTGTGTACTAGCAGTAGTAGCTTGTATACCAGCAGTTACTCTAACAGCATCAAGAAGACTTTTAATCCCAACATTTCCTATATTTTTTGTGCAGAAAGAAGCTGATGACAAGATCAAGGAAGGAACATCGGGTTTTGATGATGGCACTGATGCCATGACATTTGTATTTGGTAAGGAAAAGGGCGGTTATGCCAGGGGAGTGGGAGGTGCAGTAACATACAAAGAGTATTTTGGCCTTCCTCGAAGAAAACAAGAAGCCAATGAAAAAATTGCCTTACTTCAAACTCAACTGGATAATGAGAGACGCGAGCGTGAAGAAAAAGATAAATTGATCAAAAAATTGTCCGCCGAGATGACCGAAAAAGATGTGCAGGTCAATAAATTATCCGGTGAGGTGGAAAACACAAATGTAATGCTTTCTCAAATTCTGCAACAGTTGAATGATAAAGGGATGAATATAACTCTGCCAACTCAACCATCGCCAATAGCCTCAGTTGTAAGCCATTTTTTATGTTGTTAACAATTTCATTTTCTAATGCTAACACCACTGATGCTAATGATACTAGGCATTGAACATAAACTGATGAGTGACTGTATTTCTTAATTTATATTGCAGGTGACTCCAATGGCCATTGACAATATTGCAGGTGACTCCAATGGCACTCAGACAAGTGGTGTTGTAAGTCCTAAAGATGCGGGAATTGAGGAGAAATCCAATGGCCTTGAAACTTCTAAAAAGGTAACGGAAACAATGGTAAGTATAGTAATAAAAGATCGCCCTTTGATTTTTGAATTTTATATACATGATCGACTAATGTACCGTGTTTTATATATACGTATAGGAACCTGCTGCTAAAACTGTCAGGCCTAAGCATAACCTTAAGTCACGACGAAACGGGTCTCCAGATTCCCAATCGCTACAAAATGTGTCGTCTCCAACACAACCACTGCCAACAGTATGTATTTCAACATGTTTCTTGTTACTCTTTTGTTTAAATAATGTAACGTGTTTTATATATACATATAGGAACTTGCTAAAACTGTCGGACCCAATAAGCCAAAGCAAAAGAAGCGACGAAACGGGTCTCCAGATTCCCAATCGCAACAAGATGTGTCTCTAACACAAGCACTGCCAACAGTATGTATTTCAACATGTTTCTTGTTATTCTTTTGTTTAAATAATTTCTGATATATACATGCAATTTTTTTTTTTTTGTAGACACTTAAGTGCAAACTCTGGCACACAAAGAAATCAAATATCGTTGCTTTTGGTACCGTATACCAGTCTCATGGAAAGCAAATGCTGCATAACCTACCACTCCCAAATGATTGCTACAGAGTGTCAATTGATTCATCGTTAGTTGATGCAGCATGCATACCGGACGTAGCAAATAATGGGTTCAAAACAGTTAAGGAAGTCGAAGGTAGTTTCGTTGCATGGCCAAAGGATCAAGTTATTTTTGAAGAGGTGGTACGTACATGTGTTTTTTCAACCTACATATATAACTATTCATATGTAATTCAATGTTTGATAGAAGCGTCTTTTGTTTACTACAGGTTACACCAACAAACCATGTGACTAAATGTGTACCACAGGCACCAACGAAGAAACAATATATATCTGCTAACGACTTAAGGCAAACTGCTAAGGGGGTGAAGGTTCAAAAGTCTTTAGATATTTGATTAATTAAGTACGACATTACAATTGTATATTTTGTCCAGTTATATACATTAGAGTTTAATTCAATTTGAAATTTCTTGTGTTTTTTAATATTGTTTTATATATAATATATATACACATTCCAGCAGCACTAGCATAGTACTAGCAGCAGTAACTCTGCTTCAGCAGGACTACCTTGGACTACCTTAGTACTGCTAGCAGTAGCAACTCTGCTCCAACATTATTGGTCACTCTTTGTTTAATTCGATGTGTGACTAAATAGTACCAAAGGCCACACAAAATAAAAATTCATGTGACCATTGGAAGAACAATGGTCACGCAAAATACACATTTCTTCACTTTAAACAGCATATGGTCACACTTATTAACAACTTTGGCCACTTTATGCTTAATTGTATGTGACTAAATACCCAAAACAAACATGCTTTGTGTGACTAAATATTATAAAAGGCCACACAAACATAAAATTCAAGTGGCCATTGGATGATCAATAGTCACACAAAATACAAATTTCTTCACTTTAAACAGCATATGGTCACACTTATCAACACTTTTGGCCACTTAATGCTTAATTGTATGTGACTAAATAACCAAAACAAACATGCTTTGTGTGACTAAATATTACAAAAGGCCACACAAACATAAAATTCATGTGGCCATTGGATGATCAATAGTCACACAAAATACACATTTCTTCACTTAAAACAACATATGGTCACACTTATTAACACTTGTGGCCACTTTATGCTTAATTGTATGTGACTAAATACCCAAAGCAAACATGCTTTGTGTGACTAAATATTACAAAAGGCCACACAAACTAAGAATTCATGTGACCATTGGATGATCAATAGTCACACAAAATACACATTTCTTCACTTAAAACAGCATATGGTCACACTTATTAACACTTTTGGCCACTTTATGCTTAATTGTATGTGACTAAATACCCAAAGCAAACATGCTTTGTGTGACTAAATATTACAAAAGGCCACACAAACTAAGAATTCATGTGACCATTGGATGATCAATAGTCACACAAAATACACATTTCTTCACTTAAAACAGCATATGGTCACACTTATTAACACTTTTGGCCACTTTATGCTTAATTGTATGTGACTAAATACCCAAAACAAACATGCTTTGTGTGACTAAATATTACAAAAGGCCACACAAACTAAGAATTCATGTGACCATTGGATGATCAATAGTCACACAAAATACACATTTCTTCACTTAAAACAGCATATGGTCACACTTATTAACACTTTTGGCCACTTTATGCTTAATTGTATGTGACTAAATACCCAAAGCAAACATGCTTTGTGTGACTAAATATTACAAAAGGCCACACAAACTAAGAATTCATGTGACCATTGGATGATCAATAGTACACATTTCTTCACTTTAAACAGCATATGGTCACACTTATTAACACTTTTGGCCATTGTTTTTTAAATTGTATGTGACTAACTCGAAAAAAACAACACACGATGTGTGACTAAATCATCACAAACGTCACATTTATTATATTTTCGTGTGGCCATAGGATGGGAAATAGTCACACATACTGATGAATCCAACAAAACTTGTGCCTAATTAGTCACACATATTCGGGTTTTGGTCACTCTTTTTCGATGAAAACGGCCACAAAATAAACAATGTGACCATATGATACCTACGGTGGCGCGACTTTTTGTCACACACACCCAAAAAAACGTGTGTGACTATATGCATATAGTCACGCATTTCCAGTGTGACGATAGGCAGAATCTGTACCAGTGTAATATTAATAAGTCGACATATCTTTTATTAACGATTGTATAGCTTATATATAAAAACTGACCTTCAAGTGTTGTAGCAGGCGAGCATAAGTCCTGCATTTGAAGCGAAGATCAGCATGATCAGGCTTCTTAAGCTGCCCCCGCTGTCCAATTCAAAACACCAGCAAATGGGTCGATATTGTCAACCAAAATCAACCCCTTTATAAGTAAATGGGTCGATATTGTCATCCCTAGAATAACCAAGAAACAGTAAACAAGCAGCCCAAGTTTGAATGTCCCAAAGGTGAGCTTATGATAGCTTAAAGTGATAGCTTAAAAAGGCTGAATTAAAATTCTACAAAGTACCCCTAAAATCTACAAACACAATAACAATAATAATGGCAACAAGAGGCGGCTACAAAGACCTTTGCCGAAACCGTTTGGTCTCGGCTTAGTCTTGCCGTGACCAACACTCGGCCGAAATGGCCTTGGTGGGTTTCTTGGGTTCTCGGTCAACACAAACAACAACATCAAGCCATTGCCGAGACCTCCATGGTCTCGGCTTACCTTCTAAACAACAGCAATAGTAACTCGAGCAACAAGAAAAGCAGCAGCATCACAAGTTATCATCAAGGGTCAACAAACAACAATAACACATCGGTCAACAATCAATATAATGACAACAAGCAACATGGCCGTGACCCTAGTGGTCTCGGCTCGTTCTTTCTTGGCAGCCCGTAACCACGACATAACAACAATAATCCACAACAACTTCAACAATCTAATCCTAACCCACGGCTTAACAACAACAGTTTCAAGAACATCAAGGAGGCCATGATATCAAAAAAAATAACAAGAATGAAGACATCAATGACACCGTGAATCAAAACAACAGCGGTAGTGACCGATGTCGTTGTACCGATCAAAAATAAACTTAATTACCTTATACTAGATAGGGCAAGTGGGTATCGTATCCACGAGGAGTATGTGGTTTTACTTTAAGTTTTGGGGTGATCACTGATCAATAAAAGTTTTGGTTTGTTTAATACTTAATAATAAAACTATTGATGAACTAGAAAGCAAATAAGTAATAAAAAGTAAATAAACAAATAAAAATTAAATAAGCAAATAAAAGCAAGAGTGTAAACAGTTGAGTAAAAAGCAATCCTTCCCGGCTCCAGATATAATGATATGATCAAGTTACTGATTAATTCTAATGTTTGCCTTCAAACCACATAGACATAGTTTTTATTAATTGAAAAGGATAATTTTGGGCACAAGTTATGTTTATCACACAAATTGTCTTAATCCCTAAACTAGTGGACTCGGCACAACTCGTTGACTAGCAATAACATGTCTTACAATAATCTTATCAATTAATTTAATAATTACTCAAGTGAACAATTATGGGTACAAATTATGTTTAACATACGACCGTCTTAACCCCTATACTAATTAGGCTCGGCACGAATCGTTGACTCGCAATAATATGTCTCATAATTATTCAATCAAATAATTATATTAAACATTAAAATCAAATAAAAGATATGCATTAAAATCAGATGAATTAATGTTTGACAAACAAAATATAATCCGTAAACATGATCAAACCAAATATCTTTTACCGGGAGAGATTACAAGAGCTTAGCCGCGCATCATGTTGCTAGACATCATCTTCGTTTGAAAAGCCAAACAAAAAGTGGCGGATGGAATTATATTCAATGGGGCCCTCCTAATGATGTGTTGACCTCCCAATTAATAAAATAATGACGGCTGTAATATATTGAGGGGAGTCCTCCTTTTTTTGTTTCTGTCGAATGTAAATATATAGAGTTGAAAATCCCTTTTTGCTTCACGCCAAGATTTTGGGCTTTTTGTTTTCTTTGTATCCAGCCCACATGTATCTTAATTATGATAGGCTCAAACACTTAATTAGCTAACCACGGCTCAAGGTGTACTTGCAAGCCCAATTCACGAATTCAGTTATCCATCACAAGAAATCACCATTTAACTTCAACTTTTCGTGCATTTTATTATTTGAATATGTAGCTCTCTCTTTTCTTTTTCCGTGGCTTTTTGAATCAACAAAAGCGGAGCTCGGACGAAAAAGTTATGACCAAAACAATGCTACAATGTCCAAATCTCTCATGTCTTTATTTTAAGCTTGTAATCTCGCAACTTTAGCTCATTTGCGCATAACCTATATAATCACAAAACACCCTCAAAGTACATGTATAGCAACGAATAATAATGCAACAATGCGTAATTAACATACTATGAGGTGTATGTAAAATACACCGATCAAACCTCCCCAACTTAACCCTTACTCGTCCCGAGGAAGAAATCTACTATATCCTGGGATGTTAATTACATAGTTTTTAATCATACCATTGAAATTCCATCAAAAAGATCAAATTTAACCTAGCACACTAATAACCATTCTATGTGACCAATAATCCAAAATGATTACCAATATTTTTGTCCTTCTTAAACACTTAACATAACCGTTCCCATTGGTTCCATTTACTTTATGTTTCATATAATTAACCATGTGCCCAACATATTTAGTATACCCCTATAATCAATCTAAACATAGATACAAAATAAGAGGTGAGAATACCTTAAACCTTTTATAATACCGGAGTTTTTATACCATAGGAGCAACTTTTTGAGAGCACATAAGCCATCATACATTAACTCATATTTTCACTTTTTGCTCAATTTTTGCACATGAATTTTACTTCATATTTCAAGCATTTTTGCTCATAACATACATAAGCTCCCTTTTTAGCCATCCGGGACCGTTTCTTATACATGTCATCCCGAATGCTTAATACACTCCTTTTAAGGTTGATATAAAGACCAATCATTCGGATGTATGAATATCTATCCTATAGGTGTATACTAAGAAACATCGGCACATGGGAACCAGTTAATTTAATCCAATTTAATTAAATGGGAACAATTATGCTTCGTGCCTACTGGTATATCATATGATGGAGTTATCTACCACATAGTCTAATTAATCAATGCACTAACTTAAACCAACCTTCCTAATTTCATTAACAACAATACAAGGATTGGGTTATTTCACATAAAATTGTCTCAGCTAAGTGCAATGCTATCCATCATAATAATTGGCGTCTGACCCATGCTAACAACTAAAATATCACCTTGCGCGGGTGACGAATCAGATAGGCAAGCCCAGCATATGACTACCACCAATAATTATGACAGTTCTCCAACTTTTTTCTATGGCCACCGTGCGCGGGTGACAAGCCAACTATTACATTATTATATTTCAATTTATGTGTCCTAACCCAACTATTACATTATTATATTTCATATTATATTATTTTACTTCCTTCCCGTTCTAAGCAAGAGTAAGTGGGGAAATTCAATCGGGTATGGTTTGATCATCTACTAATTATACATATGCCTAACTACATGCAAAACATCAAATTAATTTTATAACCAAATTATACAATGGAATCGGGTGCACCTTATAATCATGGCTGGATCTTCTAGTTTGCTTCAATAAATCATCCGTAAGCTAATCTTCAGAATCTGCAAACACTCAACAAATATATGTAGAGAAAACTTCCACATCCAATTAGCACAAAACTCTTATAATGTGATTTCAATTTTTTTTTTTTTTTTCGAAAATCACATTTTGACCCATTTTTAACCATAATTTCACACAAAAACATGTAACACATGTGACACCCCCTCCCAACTTAAAGCATTGCATTGTCCCTAATGCAAAAACTTTAGGTTAAAATTTTGGTTAAAAATCACTTTGACAAACTCACACAACACAAAACCTAACTCACTTTCGTAGGAATCACGGTTGCATTTAGCGTATGCAACAAGCCTTTTAAACCACTCGGTAGCCCGAGTGGACGAGTGTAGTCTCGTGAGGGTTTGTAGTGAACACACCCACAAAGTTTTTAACACACACAAAAATAAGAAAATAAAAAGAAACATAAATTAGAAAGAACATAAACACACACTACAACCCACGGGTTGCCTCCCGCGAAGCGCTAAGTTTACCGTCGTCAGCCCGACATAACTGGTATTAGTTTCATGGTGGTCTGATGGAACATTTACCAAACGAGTTACCTAGACGCAATGAAACTTTACGGGTCCATGCCATATCACTCTTTTCAAACACTATATGAATATTAGTTTCCCTTATGCATAAGAAGTGTTTATGCTTTGAAACCCATACTCGTCTTTTCCTTTTCCGTCGACTGGATGCACTACGAACCTGTTTCACACGGGACTTCTTGCTTGCATCCTTAATCAACTTACCACAATTTGGCACTCCATGAAAGTTCCTCCCTTCTTTGCGCAGGGGTTCTCTCAACTTACGAACTCCTACTCGTGCTTTCCTATGAACTTGCTCAAGAATAATATGAAGGAGTGCCTTGCTAGAGTTCTTGTTACACCGCTCAAAATCATAATGATTTTCTATTAGTAACAACCTTGTTTGTGCTTTCCCCTTTGTATAAGTTGAATCACTCACACCAAATTTCTTGATTAATACTTGTGGCACTTGTGGTGGATTTTGGTCGATATGAGTGACTTCAACTTCTTCCTCACTGAGATCTTCTTGTTCTTCCAATGAATCTGAACACTCATCTTCATATGGCGAAAGAGCCAAAGAGTCATTAACTTCATTTGATTTCGTATCCTCAGTTGATGAAAGTGTTGTTTCATTTAAAGTTGGGAGATAAGGTGTGGTATTAGTCTCCACAACTCCCTCCCCAACTTTAGGAGGAACCAATTCTTCACGATCATCTTTAACCGGAAAAATGAGATCATCGAATGAATTGTTATGAGCATTAGTATTATATTCGTCTTCTTCATCTTCATCTTCATCATCAAAATCAAATATGGTGACGCCTTGAGATTCATATGTTTCTTGCCTATTAAATTGATCTGCCAATGGATCCACATGTGTCTCAAAAGCTGCAATACTAACGTATCTTTGATGTTCCTCTATGTTGGATTCTATCATTGAAATGAACTTATCCAATTTTTGTTCAAGATACGAGAGATGGTTATCACCTTGTCCTTGGCCTTGATGATCATATTGTTGAGTCGGTCTATGTGGTTGATCGAAGAAACCAGAGCTCTCATATGAAGGATGATAATATTGACCACCATATTCCCCTCGATACCTCGTGTAATCTTCCATCTCAATATTGTAATTAGGATCATATGTGCTATGCTCATAATCATCATATTGAGATTGATAGTCATATGTCTCAAATACTCGCTCCTTCCTACTTGCTTTCTCCTCCGGACAATTTTCATAAGAATGAAATGGATTCCCACAAGTCCAACATGAATCCATAGAAGCTCGATCTACGCGTGCGCATACACTAACCTGCACACTCACAACCAACAAAACAAACAAGCAAACAAAACAAGAGAAAAAGAAAAAGGTTTTTTTTTTTTTTTTTTTTTTTTTTTTTTTTTTTTTTTTTTTTTTTTTTTAAAACTATTAACAAAAACTTAAACCAAAAGCGCACACACTCCCCGGCAGCGGCGCCAAAATTTGACCGATGTCGTTGTACCGATCAAAAATAAACTTAATTACCTTATACTAGATAGGGCAAGTGGGTATCGTATCCACGAGGAGTATGTGGTTTTACTTTAAGTTTTTGGGGTGATCACTGATCAATAAAAGTTTTGGTTTGTTTAATACTTAATAATAAAACTATTGATTAACTAGAAAGCAAATAAGTAATAAAAAGTAAATAAACAAATAAAAATTAAATAAGCAAATAAAAGCAAGAGTGTAAACAGTTGAGTAAAAAGCAATCCTTCCCGGCTCCAGATATAATGATATGATCAAGTTACTGATTAATTCTAATGTTTGCCTTCAAACCACATAGACATAGTTTTTATTAATTGAAAAGGATAATTTTGGGCACAAGTTATGTTTATCACACAAATTGTCTTAATCCCTAAACTAGTGGACTCGGCACAACTCGTTGACTAGCAATAACATGTCTTACAATAATCTTATCAATTAATTTAATAATTACTCAAGTGAACAATTATGGGTACAAATTATGTTTAACATACGACCGTCTTAACCCCTATACTAATTAGGCTCGGCACGAATCGTTGACTCGCAATAATATGTCTCATAATTATTCAATCAAATAATTATATTAAACATTAAAATCAAATAAAAGATATGCATTAAAATCAGATGAATTAATGTTTGACAAACAAAATATAATCCGTAAACATGATCAAACCAAATATCTTTTACCGGGAGAGATTACAAGAGCTTAGCCGCGCATCATGTTGCTAGACATCATCTTCGTTTGAAAAGCCAAACAAAAAGTGGCGGATGGAATTATATTCAATGGGGCCCTCCTAATGATGTGTTGACCTCCCAATTAATAAAATAATGACGGCTGTAATATATTGAGGGGAGTCCTCCTTTTTTTGTTTCTGTCGAATGTAAATATATAGAGTTGAAAATCCCTTTTTGCTTCACGCCAAGATTTTGGGCTTTTTGTTTTCTTTGTATCCAGCCCACATGTATCTTAATTATGATAGGCTCAAACACTTAATTAGCTAACCACGGCTCAAGGTGTACTTGCAAGCCCAATTCACGAATTCAGTTATCCATCACAAGAAATCACCATTTAACTTCAACTTTTCGTGCATTTTATTATTTGAATATGTAGCTCTCTCTTTTCTTTTTCCGTGGCTTTTTGAATCAACAAAAGCGGAGCTCGGACGAAAAAATTATGACCAAAACAATGCTACAATGTCCAAATCTCTCATGTCTTTATTTTAAGCTTGTAATCTCGCAACTTTAGCTCATTTGCGCATAACCTATATAATCACAAAACACCCTCAAAGTACATGTATAGCAACGAATAATAATGCAACAATGCGTAATTAACATACTATGAGGTGTATGTAAAATACACCGATCAGGTAGTAACATCAAGAACACCGTGAGCTTTGGCTCACGGTTTGACCCATTCGAAACACACAACACACAACATCTTGATACCAAACTCATTGCAATCATGTTTTTATTTATCAAAAGCTTATAAAATATCAAAACCCATTAGTTTTATACCCAAAATCTCAAGTAATGTGGTGAGTTGGTCACGAGTTTGACTCGCAACGAGTCAACTCACACCCAACTTCACATTTTCTTACCTTTCTTCAATAGATCTATAGATTTAAGGGTTAAAATGATGGTGGTGGTGGTGTATTGACGGCGGTGGCACAAAAAACGAGGTGGTGTATAACTTTTAGGGCGCGTGTGATATAGTGGTAGATAGAGGAGATGATGAGGGTTCTTGTTGTGGTGGCGGTGTTGCTCAGTGACAGGCGGTGGAGGTGGTGTTGGGGGTTGACAGGCGGCGGCTAGGGTTTGTGAAGGAGGGAGTATGTTTGAGTGAGAGAGATGAAATGGGAAGATGAGGGTGTGTTTGTTTATTTATTATTACAAGGAGCGGGAAGTGTTTTGGAAGGAGCGGGAAGTGTTTTAGCAGATTTGATTTTTTGGGAATTTTTTTTTTAGAGCGGGAAGTGTTTTGGCAAAAAAAAATGCAGATGGTAAAAAAAAAACATAGATGACCCCTATTTATGACGAAGCAAAACGAGCGTCATCTAGCAGGCTAAATTTTAACTGATTATGACCCTATGTTATGACGCTTCTGAAAACGAGTCATCCCTAATAAAAAATTTACTCGTTATGACTCTTATTTTATGACTTTGCTATTTGCGCGTCATCTTGTAGCGTGCGTCATAAAATGCGAGTCAAGGATAGACCTTTTTCTAGTAGTGTTATCATCTTCATTTCCTCTCGCGTTCTCTCTTTTGGTCTTTAAACAAACCAAATTTGCTTGACCATCTCCCTTATCGATCATTGCTAGTCACCACCCAAAGTCGTCAGTCACATCCTCACTAGTCAGCCACCAGACCATGGCGATTCATAATCATCACTCCCGATTTTATGTCATATATCCACAAATAAGGTATTTTAACGTGTTATATATTTAATTTAATCATCAATTTGAGGTCTTTATGTGTCAATTTCGTGTTTGGGTGATTTTTAGGAATTAGGGTTCATGTAAACCCGAATCTATATGAGTTTGAAACATGCTTTATGATACAATTGATGCTCACCACAAGGTATTCTCGCGATCAAAGTTCACCGGATCATTCACTCGACTTACTATGGTACAAGATTTATGCACTTAAACTAGAGGTGTCAGATGGGCAAGCTGGGTAACGGGTCGTTTTTGTATGGGTCGACACTGGCTGTGTTGGACATATCTGAGATTTTTTTGTCCAAAATCTGTAATTTTCATAAAAGCTTGGTGTGCCAGATATTGTTATAAAATCATCTTTGTTCAGTAGTATTTTTAGTTATAAAAATATACTAAAGATTTTTTCTGATTTTTTATGCATTTTATATAGGTTATGCGACTTTGACCCATTTGACCTTTTTTCTTTTATACAGGTTCATGTAAACCCGAATCTATATGAGTATGTGTGGTGGTGGCTCAAGCCCTAAATTAGTTGTCCAAAAAAAAAGATATTTATTGATGGGACATTTTATTATGTCTAGAAAAGTTAATGTAACTAATCTTCTAAGCACTAATAGTTAATTGATTTTAAATTGAGAATAAAATTGCCGATTTTATATTGAAATGGGAAAATACTTTATTTTATGTTTTTGAACAAACATGTAGCTTATATTAATGATCTGTTATTGTGTGGCGCAGTGAAGGTATTGGTGTTTCTTACGATGCCAGTTGACCCGACATCGAAAGACATACCACAACAGATTGAAAACTTTGGAGTTTGAAGTCGTTGATAACTGCCAGTCATGCTATCCCGGTGATTGTTACCCTGCTTGAAAGCCCACTTGAACATTTGGAAGGGTACATAATGTAAATGAAGTTAACTTTTCTTATCTGCTTAGTTTTATTAATGTTAATATTTTTGACCTGCATGATGATTGTTAATGGAATAAATACTAAGTAGTAATATAGGTATCCTATATAAACTAGCAAGATATACGGAGTAATAATTTGGTAATAAACAATTGCAGGGTGTAAAATGTAGCCTGCTGATACGGTCTGACTCATTATTATCTTCAGGCTATATCAAACTTAGGATGTAAATTACGTTATGTCATAGGAGGAAATTGTTTGGAAATTTGATTGTAGACAATATTTGTGCGTACAATTCTGTGTTAAGAGCTAATGGTAAAAACTTCTTCCACGATATAGCTTAAAACTGATAGGAAAGTTAATTCATATTGTTCTAACATGACCATGTTTAGAGTTTTTCGATCAACTTTGCATCTTAAAAACAATTTGTTCTGTTCACGTCTTTGATTAGTACTGGCTGACCATATATGTTTAGGCTATTGTTATGATGATATTGTATTTAATTTTGTTTTCTTTGTGGTATTAATTTATTTGAAACAGGGATATGTTCACAGAGGATGATTGGAAATTGGTGCAGCTGGTAGTTACTTTATTTCGCAACATTTTAGCGGTTCAAGAGATAACGACGCAGCAGAGAGCTGCTGGATCAGCCTCTGAATGTATACTTCTTAGAGATCGGTTCTTAGAACTGTTGTTTGAAGAGAATGTGATGGACTTGATCTTAGTTTTGACACAGCATGTTGGTGGTCAGAGCGGCTGTTTTCGTCAGGATAACTTGCTTTTGTTAGAGACTTTCTATTACATATACAAGGGCCAAATTCCAGAGGTGATTGCAAAAGCTCATCCAGATGCCGACATAAAGGTGGTTATTCTTGTCGCTGTTTGAATAATTCATCACTTTATTGCACATTAGTAAGAAGACTTATGCCAAAAATATCAAGGGAAATCTATTTGTTAGAGAATAAAATAAAATAATACAGACTATGAACTTTGTTCTTTCGTAATGTAACACTACGTAATACTTATTTAATGTTGAAATAGAATATGCGGGGAACAAGACACATGCAGCTTTAGCTCTTTTCTTTCCCCAAATTTATTATTTTGAATCCTATAGGCCAGACATTCATGAATCCTGTGCATCTGGTAATGCTACTGTTCAATAAGTATTATTAATACAGTGGCTAACCTTTAATCTGCTTGCTGGTGGATGGCAATTTAAAATTTTGCTGTTTTGTTAATAAAAAAACACATTAAGTAGCAGCTTTAGCTGCATCTGTTCATCAGGTAGTTGTAACTGCATTTGTTCATCAGGTAGAGGGAGATGCAGAAGCTTCTACCGCTGATCTCAAGTCTCTTATGGAAGAGGAAAAAGCAAAAAGAAGGCAAATAATACTCAGTAATCTGGGTTCGCGATCAAAGTTCACCGGATCATTCACTCGACTTACTATGGTACAAGATTTATGCACTTAAACTAGAGGTGTCAGATGGGCAAGCTGGGTAACGGGTCATTTTTGTATGGGTCGACGCTGGCTGTGTTGGACAGATCTGAGATTTTTTTGTCCAAAATCTGTAATTTTCATAAAAGCTTGGTGTGCCAGATATTGTTATAAAATCATCTTTGTTCAGTAGTATTTTTAGTTATAAAAATATACTAATGATTTTTTCAGATTTTTTATGCATTTTATACAGGTTATGCGACTTTGACCCATTTGACCTTTTTTCTTTTAGCCATCTGAGCACCTATTTGATCTATCAGAGATTAAAGATAACCAGAATAGACCCGTTTATAAGTAAATGTGTCAAAATTTTGCCATTTTTATCTTTCATGTGTTCATTAACATCTTCCTCGCTAACTTCAGTGATTGGCCTTTTGAATAGGATGGCTCCAAAGTTTTAGTTAAAGGAAATCCTTGCTCAGATTCTCATGACTCACTACTAAAAGGTCATACGAAATAGTTTGGTCCAACTAAAAAGATGCTATGGGACAGCGGAAGGATGCCCACAACAAACAAGAACATCCTTCGCCTGCTCCATGATTTTACAAATCAGTTTCTAGTGGGAGGTTATAATGGTAAATGTTGTAATATCAAAGAAACTATCAGTTTATTTGTGGTTTTAGTACTTCCGTTGGGCGTCTTACATTCTGGTTCATATAATAACTCTGAACTGCATCCTCAACAGTTTTAATGCAGTCAATCCGTGTGGATATTGAGAAAGAACACCATGCTATTGAAGAACATCCTTCGCCTGCTCCATGATTTTACAAACGTAATTATGAGAAATTGGCAAAATTCTTGAGCCAAAAATTTCCAGACTTCGAGAGCACAATAGACTCACCAAATACTACTGAAGGTGATGGTAACGATGATCCATTCACCGATAGTGATATATAGGACGTTCAAATTTATTTCTATTGAATTTGGTTTTATTTTTAAACATATTGAATTGTAATCTCTTGTTATTTGGATTGGTGATTATTATGCTTTAAAGAAATATTGTTATTATTATTGTTTATGGTTTGGAGTTTTATATACTATTGTAAGGGGTCATGTATGCATTGTGAATGGGGACTGAATTAAATTGTATTTGCCACTAACTTTTAGTTTATAATAGAAATATAATGGAACGGCGCCATCATATTGGAGACTGATTTGAATGTTATTTTGTATCGATTAACATATATTTTGAAACTAATTTTCAGTCACTAGAAAAATAAATTAAGGACTAATTCATCTGTTTTTTGTGACTAATAATCAGTCTTTAAAGCCTTTCATCGGAGGCTAATTAGTTTTTAAATCCTATTATTAGAGACTGATTTGGTACGGTAATCTACAAAACAACGAAACGTATTAGGGACTATAAACAATGTTTATGGACTAATTTTCAGTCCCTAAATCCATGTGTTAGTAACTGATCTAACATAGTATTGGTGACTGACTTTTCAGTTGCCGATAATATGCATTGGGGACTTAAATAACATGATACCAACCCATAGAAATAAGGACTGACTTTTTTATTTTGGAGACTGATATCTGGTCCTCGTTGGTTCGATACAACAAGGACTGAATTTCAGTTGATAACGTCACTTTCCGTAACTAAGTTGTTGTAACTGATTAGTGACTAGCAAAATCAGTCCTTGATAGACCATTCGTAACTGATCATGGTGTATCGGAGACTGATTTTTCAGTCTCTGAAAGCCTTTGTTTTGTAGTGTATTTTGAGGGAGGAACAAATCTTGATCTTGTGTTCTTGTTCTATTCGTGTTATCATCAAGGTAATCATATACACATCTTTTGCTATCTATTTGAAACTCTTGAATAAACCCTAATCGACCCTTGTGGTTATTTCTTTCATTCGATCCATCAAGTAGAGGAAGAAGAGGCGTGGTGATTCGTTCGTGTGGTATTCTTGTGTTTTGATCACGCTACGAGGGTAATTGTATCCTCCTTGTTAAATTCTTGTCATGATTCGATCCATTTAGATGTTCTTGTCAATATATAATTACATATGATCATATAAGAAGTCACATGAAATTATAAGTGCTACATAAAATAATAAGAATGGAAACTCTAACTATGAATCGAACTATGTATATGAATCTGAATTTAAAGTGTTATGATCATGTTAAGACCATGTATGAATCGACCTAGGGATGCTAGATGTCAAAAATAATTGTTTTGTGTCAAGAGATAATCATTGGAAAGATAAAAACCCTAATTACTTGCATAAGATCATGAACTAGATGCTGTCCAGGAAATTAGTCCAACTTGAATCGACTGTAACTAAATGATGGTAACGTGTTTTTGGGAGTTTTTGGAGTCTAAAATTAAGTTCAATGAAAGAGCTTTCTGGGAAAATTAACCTTGTAATTTTTAGAGGTCGGAAAGGCAACTTTTGATTTTTAGAAAATTAAGTGTCAAACTGAATTCGTATGTCTGGAAAATCAGTCAGTGTTTTTGATTTTTAGTTTTCAAACCGTGTCGTATTAGAAGGTGCCCTTTGAACTGAGTTATATTCTATATGTTTAGTAGCAACTGGAATTTTTGTAGATTTTTATGAATTTTTCTGAAGGGGTAACAAGGTACAAACTTTTCGGGTATTCACCAGATACGATTCTGGAACATGTTGTGGAAATTGATTTTTCATTCATACCTATACTACTTAATAAATTCTGGAAAAATTCATGAGTGTTATTAAGACATTATAGAATCTGTGGTAATTTTTGGGAATTTTATTTCTGAGTTCTTATATGGTTAATAAATTCGACTAAACAGGACCAGTTCATATGTAAAATTTGTAAAAAGTGTAAAAGGGTTTAAAAAGGTATTATGTGTTTATTTCCTAAACTAAAGGGTCTAAATGGTCATTTTTCTAAAACTAAGGGACTTAGCTGGTGAAAACAAGTAACTTAATAATATTTACATATTACCCCCTAATCTTATCATAATGACACTATAACCCTTAAACTTGTTATAATTGCATAATAAACCCTAAACTTATGTAATCAACATTATGAACCTTGAACCATTATTATTGTCACATTTGGATACCTAAACTTATGATAGTACTAAATATGGAAAGTTACTATTTTTGGAAAGTTACTAAATATGGAAAGTTACTAAATATGGAAAGTTACCTAAAATGGAAAGTTACCTAAAATGGAAAGGAAACTAAAATGAAACCTTTATGATTATGAAATCAGGAAACTTATAAGAAAACTTATGATTTTGTAGATCGGGTGAAGAGGGAGTGATCTCCGCTTTCTTTATTTGCATTTGCTTTGATTTGTGTGCCGTGTTAAGGTACATATATTCTTTCCCTTCTCAGTAGGGATATTTTCTAGCGATCCTATGCCTGCTATGTTTCCCTTAGTTGATTCATGACATTCATTGTATGATTGTCATTCCTATGATCCCTTCTGACATTTATTTAAATGTCTCTGCCATGCTATGCTTATGTGTTTGCCATGCTAGTTTTGATTTTGTATGATATGATATTCCGTGCCTGAGCTTAACTAGTTCTAGAGGTACTAGGACCATGTCTTTGATGGCACCTTAGGCATGACACTCCCGTAGAGGTGTGATAGATCTACGGCGTTCCCCCCTTATGTATATGTATTATAACGCGTTTACTATTGGCCAACCTTATGTGTGCTTAGTCTTGAGCTAACATACATACTTATGTTAGGGAGCGTATGGATGCATCCTAGGTTTTATGTTTATGTGATTATGGTGACCAGGTGGTGTGTGCCTTGCACTCCTTCTCACACTTTTATTTTATTTACTTAGAGGTCTCCCCTCTTCGTATACTTGATATGTGTTTGTACGATTTGTTAGATTATCTATGGAGTTTTTATGGCACATCCTTTTATGAACCCTCCTTTGCTTTCATTTCATTTCTTGTTTCATTTCTTATTCAGTTCTCATGTACTCTTGATTCTTAGTTCTCTTTAAAATTTCGTATGACTTTCATGATTATACTTTTCGTTCTGTATTCTTATTCCTTCGTTTGCTTATGCTTATTTACCGTTATGTTATATTATGCATATCTGTTCACTGGGCTTTTTAAGCTCAGCCGCATTTCTTTCCTGCGGCAAGTTTTAGTTGGAAGCTGGGTTATGAGTGGAGAGCACTTTGGACTTAGAAGACCTTACTAGCTATTCTGGACTTAGACATGACTAGAAGAGATTTGCATTTCAGACTTAGTATTTTGTTATTATACTCATTTGTAACCTTGTAATTTCATATTTTCCCTTGTAACCTTTGAAATTCATTTGTATTATTTAAGTCCTATGCTTATGTTTGCTTTGATATGTCACCATAACGTAATACTTCTACCCTTATCGGGTTGGGGTGTTACAATTATGGTATCAGAGAGACAGGCTGCGACTTGTGATACATTTACCCTTGACCTGTGAAGTTTGGACCACTAAGTTTCCACTGTAGGCGCTCATAAGACAACCTTTGAGAAATTGCTTTAGGATCTCCCATAGGAACATAAGTTATAACCGGTGAGGAATGGGTAGACTAGGACATCTATGTAAGTAGCATTGCTTCCGCATCACTCTGATTCGTGCCTATGCCTTTAGATATGCCTTGTAAGAACATTTGTTTCAGAAGCTAGAAAGTTTTGCAACTTGAGCTTAGTAACCAAGTAAGTTTGGAAATCCTTGAGAACTGCATGAATGCCTTACACCATTTAGGTTTCACTTCCTGATTTTGACCTCCATCTCCGAGTTGTTTGATAAACAGTTTGATACCTTTCTGACCATCCCGAAGGTCATTCAACCGTAATGTGTTTGACACATTCTGTGAATTCATTACTTATGCTGGATATAGAATGTATCATCTGATACTACTTGAATCTGCATAATCCATTGCTAATCCTATGAGAACTCTGGTAATTATTGACCACGGATATAGGAAGATTTGTTCCCCTCCCTTAGAAATGACCTGTGAGGATATTGGGTAGACACTAGGCTTCTCGTTTGACGCGATCTCTTCCTTCGTATTTTGATCCTGACGTTTGATTTGTCTTCATTGTTCGTTTTGATCCCTACGTTCGGTTTCGTCTGAGCAGAAGAAGTTGTGGGACCAGGATCCATTTCCTCCATGTATTGACTGTGAGAAATTTCATCTGGATGACTGTGTTATAAGACGTTGGATGCCGGTTTCAGTTGTAATGTGATTGGACGTCGGACGAAAGAGTGTCCGAAGGTGAATGGTAACAACCGTAAGAATGAGAATGATTGACAGCAATCTGCCGAGGGTCGAGTGTTCGCTCTGACCAGGGACCAGGCTGCTGACACATCAAGTACCGTTTCGGGTATTCCTTACTTATGCGATCGTGCTGCGTGGTTTTACTTGATGCGAGAACGACATATCCTGTGGTGTCTTTTTCTTTTACTGAGCACATTAAGTTCCCTCCGCATTATTGAATTGCTATTCCTAATTCTATCTCTATGAGAATCTTGTGACTATCCATCATGAGTGTAGATTATCCTGTTCGGTTGAGGATGTTTGAAGATCAATTTCATTCTGCTAATCTGATTTCCTTGGGAATGTTCGATTCAATTTCATTCTGGTCATGTAATTGTTGACTGAGCATTGAGATGCTAACAACAGTTATGATTTTGTCATCTCTGACGACTTATGAAACTTAAACTCCGTGCCCAGGTTTCTGACCTGGCATACTATTACGATCACCTTTGCTTTGAAATTCCGTATATTAATCCCTCGCGTCTGTGAAGATATTCCAATTGATGTAACTCGCTCGAGAGTTTTCGATGTTGAATTTCGCGATGTATTCCTGGATGGACTACCAAGATTTCCTCTCGAATGTAATTGTTTTGATCCGTTTATTAGAATGTGTTTTGTCACGACTTGAGATAGACTGTGATTGCAATAAAGGCATGTGTATATGATGCAAGTATTATGACGTCTGGCCAGCGTGATAATAGTTACATCATATACCTTGAACTTATTGGATTCATAGAATGTCTTGAGGAGTGCCTGAGGTCAGTGTGTTATTGGAATCAAAACGCCATTCATGTGTAAGCGACATTTTGCCTATTTCTGAAATCTCTTACGAACGACATACGTTGAAGGAAGAGTATTGAAGAACCTACTTCGAGGAAGTGGTTTATCTGTCTGTGTGCGTCTCTGTGTTGTGTTCCAGTTTGGTTATGAAGAAGAATGATGGTGGTATGAGGTTGTTCTTGGAATTCTGGAATCTTAGTAGTATGGTGATTAGGACTGAAACCGTTATCGACGACTTATCTAATCAACTTCAGGGTGAAGTTTTCTCTATGATCGATTTGTAATCTGATTATGTCCATTTTCATGTGAAGGAGCAAGATGTTCCTAGCATTGATTTGTATCCGTTATAATCTCTATGAGCATTGTGATGCCAATCGTATTGGCTACTGCTCCGACTATTCTTGTGAGCTTGATGAATCGTGTATTTCATGAATGCTTGGACAATTGTCATAGTATGATGATTTAGTATATATTCATGTGAAGGAGCAAGATGTTCTGTTGATCCCAGTTGAGCTTCACGATCTTATTAATTACTTTAGATAAATCTAAGGCAATCGGTATAGAAACTGATCTTGAATTGTATATCAAATATTATGCGGAACTTAATATTTGATCTTAAGAAGAATTAAACACAAAACGATTTCTCAAACAACACTTCAATATATTAATACGATTGCTCGATAGCAATAGGGTTACAAGAAACCTTGAAGTGTAAACAATAATGATACGTATATCTAACCTAACCCTAGATCCTCCTTTTATAGCGTAAGGAGTCCTAGTCGGTTTACAAGACTTTCTATACAAGAAAAATATCTTACGTATCTTTTCTATACTTATCCTTAACATACTATACATATCTAATAAGCAGCAGAGTAACTAGTCTAGCAGCAGAGTCTTCGTGGGCTAGCAGCAGAGTTACACTTTGCTTATTCTTCCATACCAGCAGAGTTACAAACAGCAGAGTCATTGTACTAATCAGCAGAGTTATATTTCTCGAATCAGCAGCATCTTTTAGACCCAACAATCCTCCCCTAAACTTGATATTTTTCTTCAAAAATCATCAAGTTTCTTTTAAACCCAGCTAATCACCAGGAGGATGCTTCCAAACACTTTACTGTTTTGATGTCTTTGATTCAAGAATCTTCTCATATTTCCTTATCAGTTTATAAGCCTGATCATCTGAAAAGAAACTATTTTGCAATGTCAACATTCCAGGCTTTAACATCTGAGTAATCACTGCTGTATTGTTATTCAAAGGGTATTCCTTCTCCACAAGCATGTAGACCTTAACACCCTTACAAACCAATTCATGTACTCCACAAGATTGATACAAATACCACCTATCAACTCTGGAGTTCAACAAATCCCTCCATTCAATATCTCTCTCATCAGGCTCAAACATGTTCTTCAAAAAGTAATAGTGAATTCTTTCATATATCACCTCTGGTCTCAGATCACTATATTTTTCTTTATACAACCTCCACATCTGCATCACATCATCTCTATCCATAAAATGTAGCATCTGAGAAAATCTAACAAATCCATAATACAAATTATTTGACCTCTTAAACTCCCAGTAAGCTTCACTTCCATCCCTGACTGTATGTGAATAAGATATGATTGAATACTTGGTATCTAAAGGAACTGCATTTACTATCTCTGGTTCCTTTTGTAGTACATGAACTGTGAGATCCATTGTTCTTTTCATATCATCAGCAGTCACTTCTTCAAGATGATGCTCATCACTTTCTTCTTTTTCTGAGTCACTCATCACCAATGACTGAGTTCTTCTCTTCTTTCTAGCCACCTGCTTTATTCTTCTACCAGTCCTCTTATAACCAATGACTTTCTTAACTTCTTCCCTCTCAACCTCCATGGTTTGCTTGTCATCTTGATTCTTCAAAACACTTCCAGATGCTTTCATATTGTCAGATTCCATAACCTCTGGCTTTCTCTTCTTTTCAGTTTTGAAACCTTTTCTTGGATTCAGCTTAGCATAAGTTTCATAAAATTCCTTTTCAATTATGGCATCTGACTTTCCCTTGAAATCCTTCATCTGATAATTTCTTGCATTCTTCAAATAATATTTCATATCATTAACTAATGCTTTCCTTGTAGATGACTTTGGTTTGTATCCATGCTTCTGACCTTCTTTAATCCTCAGAATTAGCTCTTCCCACTTAGCTACTCTGTTCTTTCTGAGTATAAACTCCACCAGCTCTTCTGTCTTTTCAGTTCCATCCAACTACTCATCATTTGTTATCAAGAAAGCTTGACCTCTTACAATCATATCAGAATCTAAGAAATATTGCAATTGTTCATTGAACTCTTCTTGATTAACCTTTGTAGATTTGGAGCTTTCTACAAATTCAAACATATTTCTTTCCTCATCAGCTGCCAAACTTCTTGCATATTCCTCATCATGAGCAATCTGAGCTTTTTCATCAGCTAAGGCCTTTTCTTGAAGTTGCCTTTCAAGTTCTTCAGCAGCTTCTTTATCATGATGTGTAGATTCAGCAGCAGGTTGTTGTGATGGTGTGGGTGTTTTAGTGCCTTTGTTCATGTTCAAAAGTACTTGAGCTAAGGTCATCTTTTCATCATCTGATTCAGCAGATTCCCTATCTCCTGCACTCTTCTCTGTATCAACAGCAGAGTCCTTTAACCCATCAGCAGAGTGTTCTGCTCTAGCAGAGTTAATCTTTTCACTCTCATCACCAATAACAACAACATTTTCAAATGATTCCTTGACAACCTCCCCTGAACCTATTGTATCCTCTTGATCCTGATCATTCCTCCCCTGTTTGGAAGCATCCTCTTCCAAACATGGTTTGGAATTCTTCTTCAACCTCCCCTCAAGATGGGTAACCCTTAGCTTAAGTCTTCCGATCTTAGCACCTTGAGAAGCTTTGACTGTTGATAACTCCTTTTTTAATCCAAGAACCTCCTGTGACAATTTTGTACATGTATCCGTCAATTCCTTAAATTGTTTCATTATATCCTCACAACTTCGGTCTGTGTTACCTGACCCGAGAGGTTGATCACTGGAATTGGCATTTTGTACAAGGGTTTTAACCGTCAAATCATCTATTTCAAGTTCAATGCTAGCCTCAACACTTCGACCTGTGTGACCTGGTCCGAGAGGTGTATCATGGGCAATGTCAATATGTACATCAGTGTCCATCAATTCATATGTTTCATTTCTGTCCTCATCACTTCGAGATGTGTTACCTTTCTCCGAGAGGTGAATCTTTGGACACAAACTCAGTCTCAACCCTAGGTTGAACAGCTGAGCCCCCCATAGAAGCCATTTGGCTGGGGTTACCATCAGTTGTATTAGGTTCTTGAGAACCTTCTACAAAAGATGTTGCCATGGTTGAGGTCTTAGTTATGTTAGCACTGTCCTGCTTAACTACTAAGTTGGAAACAGTAGTGCCAGCCTCTTCCATCATGGTACCTGCATCACCTGTACCAGCCTCATCTGCATCCATACTGACATTGGCCTGAGGTTGCACAATGTCCTCTTGTTGTGAAGTCCTAGGTGATAGGGTATGTTGAGGTTCATGGGATGATGATTCATTCAAACTTGTAGATGAGGATGTGTGATGGGAAGCTGTGGGAGTTCCAGCCTCTTCATCCTCATTTACTACAGCCACAATATTCAAGATGTGTTCAGTTAGGGGAGCTATAGCACCAGAAAAACCTTTGCCAGGCTTCTTCAGAAAAGCAAACATCTTGATAGCCATCCTGCTACTAGGCTCAATATGGGTATGTTCCAAGGGTTCTCTTAGTTGATTATTGATAATAAGCTGCAAAAACCTTGGATACAAATAAAACTTCTTCTTAACAAACTTCTTCATACCCTCAAAAATCATTGAAGAAAAATCAAATGGTTGCCCAGTAGCCAAACAAACTAAGGACATGGCTTGAGGAGCACTAAACTCATTCCATCCTCCTACCTTGGGAAACAAGCAGTGTTGAAGAGTATGTAACAAAAACTTCCAATGTGGACAGAGCAGACCTTTATAAAAAGTTCCAGTATTTTCAGGCCTCTCATACCCAATTCCCTCAAGCTCAGTTAAAATATCCTCAGTAGTAAAATTAGGTGGTGTTGGGACTCCTGATAGACAAAGGGTTCTCTTAATAGTTGTCTCACTAACCACAATAGTCTCTCCATCTACACTACCGATTAACCTTTCCTCCCCATCGAGTTTATCTAGCTTAACAGTTGACCAATACTGATGCATATGCGATTTAATAATAGGTGGATCAACTGTTAAAGCATACCTTAGTCTAGAAGCACTAAGAAAATCCATAACTTCATGAAATCCAACAGCTGCAGAAACCTTACTAAGAAATGCAATCTGATTATGTTCTTCCAGAAACTTTCGTCGAGCCATTATGATTTGGGGGTTTTAGGTATAATGATATGAATTAATGTTCTTGGGTGGGAATAGAATGGAATTTTGAGCAATTAAAAGTTAATGAGATCGAAATGGTGTGTGAGACCATTTGGATCTGATTAGGTTTTAAGACGCGCCAAAATTTTCAATAATACCCCTTTACTTTCAAACTCAACAGCAGAGTTATGAAAGGTTTGACCAAAAGTCAACTTATCCCAAAAACTCCAAATTAATCCCCCAAGCAGCTTAAATACACCACCAACTCTTCATTAAATTCTATAAATACCTCTTTCGCTTAACAAATCCCCAAATTCACAAACCCTAACTCAAAATCAACTAACAATGAGTTCATCCAAAGCCCCAATCATCGACATATCATCATATTCATCTTCAAACGATTCACAAGGTTGGGCAACTTACTTCCCTCCAAGCTCATCGTCAGTACAACACAAAGGAAAAGCAGTTATGGAAGAAGAATACTCTGACCCACTTCCATCAACACCATCCTCCTTTGAAGATTCTGATGATGATGAAACAGCAAAATGGCCAAAATCCATGACTTTCTATCAAGGTGCCTGGGAAATCGATCCTCCGCAACATCCTTTGACTGCTGAGCTACAGAGGCAAATGGAGAAGGCTGTAGCCGCTTTTGGTAAGAGTGTTGATCCTCCTCGTCCAAAGCCAAGTACAGCAGAGCAGGAACCCCCTGTTCCCAAGAAGAAGCAGCAGAAGAAACAAGCTCCCTCTACAAGCCAACAGCAGAGTCCACCACCTAGACCAGTTGTACTTGCACTTCACTGTCTGAGGGTGTCAGAGGCCATGGGTACTAGAGGGCCTCGCAGCAAGGTCATGCCTGACTTTGCTGGAATTTAGGTTGTGAATCCAAGGGTCTGATTGTCTTTTGATCTTCTTTTGAACAGCATGGATGTATGAAAACTGTATGATGTACTTTTGCCTTTATTATCAATGAACTTTCTTTTTCCATGCTTTACTTGATTGTGTATGTATGTATATCTGCAAAAAGGTTAGTAGAACACCACAAACACAAGCAAGAATATCCCATAATAGCAGCAGAGTAGGCATAGCAATAAACAACTAACCAGCAAACAAGTTAAGAAACAGCAAATTTTGACTAAACACCAGACATTAACTAAACAGCAGCACAAATCCTTTACAAAATTTTACAAAAACATACAGAGATAAGATGTTTAAAGATTTAAAGATTGATCATGCCAATACTAGCAACTAAAAATTGAAACCTACTTATATCAAAACTTTTGGTAAGTAGATCAGCAACATTATTGTCAGTATGTATTTTAACCACTTGAATTAACTTTTTCTCATAACAATCTCTAATAAAATGATGTCTTATCTCTATGTGTTTTGTTTTAGAATGAAAAACAGGATTTTTGATAATACACATTGTGCTGTTGTTGTCAATAAAAATTTTGGTGTTCATGAAATTGTACCCATAATCCAGCAGTTGGTTCTGAATCCAGAGCACTTGTCCACAGCAGCTAGAAGCAGCAACATATTCTGCTTCTGTTGTTGAGTTAGCCACAACAGTCTGTTTCTTGCATTGCCATGAGATTAGCCTATGAGCAAGGTACTGACAGCCTCCAGTGGTTGACTTTCTATCCATAGTAGCTCCAGCATAGTCACTATCTGAGTATGCTATCAAGTCAAATGGGGAATTATTAGGATACCAAAGGCCCAATTTAGGTTGACCCTTTACGTACCTAAATTTTTTTTTGACTACTTCCAAGTGTGAAACTTTTGGGGACACTTGAAATCTTGCACAAACACACACAGAAAACATGATATCTGGCCTTGAAGCAGTCAGATACATCAATGAACCAATCATTGATCTATACAAATGTACATCAACCTCTTCCCCATCTTCATCCTTGATCAAAGGTTTGTTTTTATCCATTGGAGTCTTAGCTGCCTTCACATCCTTGAAACCAAATTTCTTCAACAAATCAGCCACATACTTGTCTTGGCTAATAAAAATCCCATCTGATTTCTGCTTAACTTGTAGTCCCAAGAAGAAAGTGAGTTCACCCATAGAACTCATCTCAAACCTGTTGTGCATTAGCTTTTCAAAGCCTTCACATAACACCTTATTTGTAGACCCAAAAATGATATCATCTACATAAACCTGAACAAGTAGGATATCCTTTTTGTCTTTCTTAATGAACAATGTTTTATCAATGGTTCCTCTGCAAAAACCATTATTCAACAAATATGTAGATAAGGTGTCATACCAAGCTCTAGGAGCTTGATGTAGTCCATACAGTGCTTTCTTCACTTTGTAGACCCTATCAGGATACTTAGGATCTTCAAACCCAGGTGGTTGCATCACATATACTTCATCAGGAATCTTTCCATACAAGAAAGCACTTTTCACATCCATTTGATACACAGGAAAATTCTTAAATGAAGCATATGCCAAAAATAGTCTGATAGCCTCAATTCTTGCAACTGGGGCAAATACCTCATCATAGTCTATTCCTTCTTCCCGAGTGAATTCCTGAGCCAATAATCTAGCCTTGTTTCTGATAACTATTCCTCTCTCATCTCTTTTGCATCTGAACACCCATTTAGTACCAATTGCTCTTTGTCCATTAGGCAAATCCACCAATGTCCAGACTTCTTGAAGCTTGAACTGCAGCAATTCCTCTTGCATAGCTTCAACCCAACTTTCATCTTTCATAGCCTTGTGAATGGTCTTGGGTTCTTCTTGAGATAGGAAACAGGCAAACATACAATTTTGTAAATCTTTATGGCTATTCCTCTTCTTAAGTGTTTGAGCAAACAATCCCTGATCAAGCAAATCACTCAGACCTTTTGATTTACTTCTGGTCTGAACAGCAGAGTGAACATCACCAATGATCTGCTCCTTTGGATGATTCCTGTGGATTCTGGTTGTAGGAGTGGGACTAACAGGTATATCAGTCTCCAAATTTGATAAATCAGCTTCAGCACCAAAAACATCAACAATTTCATCATCAGTATCCACATATACTTCTTCTAATTCAGGCACCTCATCAGAAGAATCATCATAAGAATCACCATCTTTATCAGTAGAGTCCTTTGGCATAGCAGCAGAGTTACCAAACCTAACAACAGAGTGTTTGGGCCTAACAGCAGAGTGTTTTGGCTTAACAGCAGAGTGTTTTGGCCTGGCAGCAGAGTTGAGAGAACTGCTGCTATGTGTATTCCCTTGTTTCCCATCAACTTCTGACTCTTTATTCCTATCCTTTTCATCATTCTTGACATCATGAGAAGGTTCATCAGCACCTTCTACATTAACCTTTGGTACTTCCTTATGAACAGCATCATCATCTGAACTCTTTCTCTCTTTATCTGTTGAAGAGAAGTACTGATCAAACTTCCACTTTTCAATCAAAACAAACTCCTCTGCAGATCCATCCTTCTTAGCTTGTGTACCTGCATTAGGGTTAGTTTGTGTACCTGCAGACATGTTAGTAGTACCTGCAATGACTGGTTGATAATTCATACTTTTGGTTAAAGAATCAATATCAAACATCCACTCAGGACCTTTTCCATCAACATTAGGTGTGGTTTCTCTAATTCTAACATGCAAATTTTCCACCACATGCCCAGTCCTTTGATTGAAAACCCTAAAAGCCTTACTTTCAGTAGAGTATCCAACAAAGTAACCTATGTCTGCTTTCTCACTAAACTTGCCTAAGTGGTCAATAGTGTTTAAGATAGTGACAGGACACCCAAATGGTCTAAAGAAATCTATCAGTGGTTTCCTTCCATGCAATAACTCATAAGGGGTCTTATTGTGAGGTTTAACTATCTTAGTTCTATTTTGCACATAGCAAGCAGTGTTGACTGCTTCAGCCCAAAAGATAGTGGGTAATTTAGACTCTGACAACATAGTCCTAGCAGCCTCAATTAATGTTCTATTTCTTCTCTCAGCCACACCATTTTGCTGAGGAGTTCTAGCCACACTAAATTGTCTAGTTATCCCTTTTTCCTCACAGAACTGATTCATCACTTGATTCTTAAATTCAGTTCCATTGTCACATCTGATGATCTTAACCTTGTGATTAAATAGGTTTTCTATCCTAGTAATAAAAGCCTTAAGAATGCCAGGTGTCTCATTCTTAGTAGCTAAGAAGAATACCCAAGTAAATCTACTAAAATCATCAGTGACCACTAAGCCATACATCTTTTTGTTCAAACTATTCACATAAGTAGGTCCAAATAGGTCCATGTGTAACATAAACAAGGGTTCAGTTATAGAATTCACCAATTTGGACTTACAAGATGCTCTATGTTGCTTTCCCATTTGGCAAGCAACACATATTTCAGGATTCTCAAAAAACTTTGAAGGTAATCCTCTGACCAAGTTCCCTTTCACCAACTTGTTGATAGCCTTGTAGTTCAGATGTCCAAGCCTTCTGTGCCATAGTTTGGATTCATCAATAGTGGCTTTGGCAAACAGACAAGTTAAATCTCTTTTGGGAATAATGTTCTTTATGTCCACACTGTATATGTTGTCATTTCTAGGGACTTTAAGAAGTACTAATTTATCATCAGGTATCTTATAGTCGGGAGATAAGACAAGACATTCAGTGTCTGTAAAAAGAACAAAATTCTTTCTGTCACACATTTGTGAGACACTAAAAAAATTGAACTTTAAACCATTCACCAAATACACTTTCTCAAAATCCAATTTTCCAGTTCTGATGATGCCTTTTCCAACAATTTTACCTCCTTTAGGTTCATTCCCAAAGGCAACATATCCACCATCCAAAGCTTCAAAGTTTTCCAAATTGCTTTGGTCTCCAGTCATGTGTGAAGAGCATCCACTATCAAAAATGCATTTATCCTTTAGCTCCTTTTGTAGATTGCCCTGCACAAAAAGTAAGAGAATTAGTTTCTCTTTGGGACCCAAGCCATTACTGACTTGGATCTGCCTTGTGCATCAAAGTAGTCAAATTTCTTCAACTGCATTGGTGCACTGCTGTGTCTGAGAACATGATCCAAAACTTTAACTTTAGGTTTCCAGACCCAGCAAGCTGAGGCCTTAACAGCATAAAAATGATTGCCCACAACAGTATCAGTAACAACTTTAGGCAAAACAGCAGAGTTTACCTTAACAGCAGAATCAACTATATCCTTCTTTATGGGCCCTGTTGGTGCAATAGGAGAGATAACTCTAGAAGTACCATCTCTCATCAAAACTTCCTTGGGAACCATGTTTCTTTTGGGGTGAGGGTGAGTCTTTCTAGCAAAGTTTCTATGGTTCACCCTTGTGTACTGGTTCCAAACTGGTTTCTTATAGCACTCATCTTGCAGATGATCAAAACTACCACAACTATAACATGCCTTCTTAAGTAATTGAAAATCAGTACCTAATCTTTGTGAAACTAGGTTGTTCCAATTTCTCTGGTTTCCTCTAGGCAAGTTATTGGTTTTCTTAGGATATACTCTAGGTGTGTTTTCATACTCAGCCATCTTCCTAGAGATACCTTTACCAAACCTAGGCTTAACAAACTCAACCTTTTTAGCCTTAGGTACTTTTGATTCAACAACAGTAGGAATTTCTTCCTTTTTGTTTGATGCGTGGTTTTGCAACCTTACAACAGGTTTTACCTCTCGAGGGATCTCAAGAGGCTTACAACCCCACCAGGCAGTGTACCTGACCGATGTAGTATAGTGTAGTGGTAAGTACGGGGGATTGATCGTTCTCCACAGGGAATAGTGTTCGTTAGGTATGAAAGACTACTCTAATAGGTCTAAGGGTTGAGGAAGATTCTTTTTGTGTTTTTATAATTTTATGAAAGCAAGTAAAATCTCGGTTTTGAAGGAGTGGGCGGAATTAGTTGCTAGTCAACTAACCCAAATAACTACAAATGCAAATAAAATAAATAACTGAAAATAAAAAGTTGGTGAAAACTTATGTGTAGAGAAATGTGTTTACTTAGATTTCCTTACTCCCTAACTATCTTTTACCGGTTGATTAGTGTGTATTAGTTGCGTGGATGACGGGTGTATTCCTTAATACCATTCGTGGGGTGGCGTACGTACTTCCCCAACTCTACAAGCTCCTACTTCACTCCTATGTCGAGCCGGCTAGGAAGCTCCTAACATGGGATCACTAGAATTCGCTTGTGCATTAAATACAACCATAAAAACCTTTAGTACGCATTTGGTTCATGTTTCTTAAGACGTTCAAGCAAGTTACCGAATAGGAAGTTAGCCAGTTTTCTTAAGCCTAACATAGATAAACAATCATCCAATACAACTAACAACACACTAATAACCAATAATCAATAGCTAGGTTTCATTAGATCTAAGCAAACACAAGATAAATCTAGCCTAACATGTTAAACAAAAGACAAGAACAAGATAAAATCAAACAACACATAGACATATTGAATGATTAATTGATAACTTATCTTTCAATGTAACATGGAAGATCTCAAGGCAAAAAGCCTTGAAAAAGATGCTAAAATCGTCTTAGGGTTTTCTCCCAAAAATTCCACACTAAGTTCTCCCTCTAATGACAAAAAATTAGAAAACTATATATAGACTTTTGGATCTGACGGCGTCACCTTATGGAGTGTGACGCCGTCACCTCGCCGCTTTTAGGGTTCCCGGATGACCTTCTTGACGCCGTCCCTCTTTAGCTCTCCAAAATCCGTTCTGGCTTATCAAGGCTTGACGCCGTCAGACCTTGAACGTGACGCCGTCCCTCTTTGAATTAAGCCGTGACGCCCTTGATCAGGTTAAAGCGTGACGCCGTCAGAATTCACATGCAATTTTCACTGGCTTATCATGAGTAAATTTCACATCCACCTTTTCTTGCCAAGCCATGACGCCGTCCAGAGTAAAATCTGACGCCGTCAAAGGTAACTTTTAGCCGATTTTTGAGACTTTGTCGTTTTCTTCACTTTTATGCTCCAAAAACGTCCAAAATGCCTCCTTTTCCAGATTTCTCCTCAAAAGTACCTAAAA
The DNA here is from genome assembly GCA_021014915.2 of Artemisia tridentata subsp. tridentata. Classification (NCBI taxonomy): domain Eukaryota; kingdom Viridiplantae; phylum Streptophyta; class Magnoliopsida; order Asterales; family Asteraceae; genus Artemisia; species Artemisia tridentata. The sequence continues at coordinate 293,983,631 of CP139506.1, forward strand.
TGACAAAAGGAACGATTTAGGGCAATATTTGATCAAATAAATACGATTTAGGGCTTAAATGACCCCTTAAAAGCGGTACACTTTTCGCTTCATCAAATACCCTTACACTTGAGATTTGCTTGTCCTCAAGCAAATGCGCTTTTATTCTAATCAAAATACAAGTTAGGGGTCATTTAATGCAAACATAAAAGTAATTACAACAAATAATCGTTCCACTTTAATCATAATAAGCACGGAGATTATAAACTAGCACCTCACAAGTAGTGTTTAGATACTCACATCTCTCAAGTGTCATCAAAATAAATCTCATAAATGAAAACGGATAATATCTCTCACTACCTGTCATAGCAAATAGATTACCATAGGCTTGGGAAAGGATCGAAAACCTCCTCCACTAGGCGTAAGCACCTAAGATAAACTATCAAAGAGGGCTTTTAAATGGGTTATAACGTTAGGTGTAGGGAAAAGGAAAACACGGTTTTGTTGGATAAAGGATATTTTACTGGTGGCGAGTTAAAGATCTTGATCAATTACATGTACTATACAATGTTGCTAAGCCAAGACTCGACTCGATTTAAGCAAATGAAAGAAAATAACAAAAACATAAAATAAAAATGAAACGGGATGGTAGTCCGTATGTTTTTTCTACTTTTCTTTTTCTCATTTTTTTGTATTTTTCTTGATTTTTTCGATTTTTTTTTTTTTTTTTTTTTTTTTTTTTTTTTTTTTTTTTGCATACACTCTTGCCCTAACATCCAAAATAATACATCATAGGGGCATTGCATCCCCTTACACTTGAACTTTTACATAACTTTACAAATAACTATTCTAATGACTCGAATTAAGATAATTGAAAAACTTGGAGTACTTTTTAAAATATTTAGCACATATGGGGGTAATGAATGATGTTCTTCCCCATTACTCCATTACACTAGTACTTTACCCATGAGTCCCAATCGTCCCAAAACAATATGTACAAGGATATGACTCGACTTAGCAACCATGTAATCAATTAGATAATTAACTTGGGTTTAAACAAATATTGTAACAATAATGCACTAAAAATGAGTGCATACAAGGTAGGCTAAGGCGATTTGGGTGTACATTTTAGTGGGGTGTAACAAATTCTTCCTTTAAGTAAAATGCTTAAAGGTCGAAACGAAAAGATAGGCTCTGAGGGGTGTACTAGGGGTATCGTGTACTAAAAATGAGTACAACGCAAAGGGTGTGGGAGAATTACTTGACCAATGTAGCCAATGTAATTATAACAAAAACACAGGTGTAAAACAATGGGTTAATCCTAATGCCTCTTATCATGTAGTAAATCTAACTACACGAATGTAGTCTCACTTGTGGCCTCGGAATGGTCCTAACGCAAGTTCTAGAATCTAAGTGCTACCGGTACACACATCATAGCATAAATGCTTTTCCTACCAATTCTAGGGGCGAACCTCACATATTTGGGGTGGGGAAAATTTTTTAGTGGTACGGTTTTTTTGTGCTAGTCATATAACTCCTATCCGTGAGACGCTCATTAAGATCAAAGTTTCACTCCTATATGTTGTAAAAAAAAATTTTAATTTGGCACTAAAATTACCTTAACAAGTATTTCTCTCAGTTTTATTACACATCTACTATTAAACAAACAAAAATCAAGCGTAATAGCATTCTCTAAAATCGTACTTTTACCCTCCCCTTACACTTAAGATGAACATTGTCCCCAATGTTCAAATAACAAGATGTAAAAGCATAAAGTAAAAGAATGAAATCAAATACTCCCCTGATTCGCTCGGTGGATAATGAAGTAACACGGTTAGATCTTCTTCCAAAGTAATGTTGAAGCTCCATGACCAATGCATCGCCATAAGCTTGATTCAAAACATTTCCTTGTCCAAAATAACCTGTTAAACCTGAGAAAACAAACACGAAAACCTGCATAACATCGGCGGGAAAAATCTATATATAAGGATATAATGCTTGTGGAATGATAATTTTGCAGATTCCTGGAGATTATAAGTTGGAGATTTAATAAAAACTTTTTAAAAACAAAACTTTCAAAAATTTCTGAAAATTAAATCTGACGTCGTCAGGTTATAAACCCTGACGCCGTCAGAAATGACCTGACAAAAATTTTCATTTTAAGTTTCCGGAAAATTTCTAGAAAAACCTTTACCTTACTTCCTGGAAATCCTGCAAAACATCATTATGACTCGATACAAGCATTTGACTCAAACAAATACTAATATGTATGTTAATTTATTATTATTACGATTCATGTTCATATGTGTTCTAATAAACCAATTTAGATTTCCCTTACACTTATCTTTTGCAAAATACCTTTATATGTAGTTAAGACGAAGTTAAAAACAAAATAAAGCATTTTCACAAATTAGTTTTTAACATGAATCAATAGGAATAAAAATTAAACATACATACGGAAACAAATAAAAACAAACAAACAAACAAATAAACACACAAAGCAAATAAATAAAATAGAGCTTGGGTTGCCTCCCAAGAAGCGCTTTTCTTTATTAACGAGTCTTGTAGCTAGACTCAAAGTCACGTACATTACGTGACTCCATCATTCATAATGACGTATCCCTGATAGATATAATCCTTGTTATCAGGGTGGTGGTGTCTCAATCGCTCGACATTCACAGTCACGTCACCTCCTCCCTTGCTGGTCAAGCTTACTACCCCATCTTGGTGTAGACTTTTAATTGTGAATGGTCCGTACCACCAGGGACTTGGTTCATCGGTAGGTGCTTTTGTTTCTGAATGCCTTAGAAGCACTGAGTCTCCTTTTGTAAATTCAGCGGGGTTATTAGGCTGCTCACCAGCCTCAATATAATCGTTATTTCCACCCTTACATTCTCTAATCTCATTTTCATTGTAATTCTTAATCCTTGCCTCCCATGCAAGGATTTTCTCTCGAACATTACCACGGATTACATTGGGGTTAGCCTCCATCTTTTTTTGTAGGGCAACATCTCGTATATGACGTGGAATCGTTGGGAAGTTTATCGTCTTCTTCCCCTTCTTCATTTGGATGGTACTTTTTTCGTAATTGATTTGTGCCCTAGTGGTCGCGAGAAAGGGTGCCCCAAGGATTATTGGCATATTCATGTCATTTCTTTCAATAATCATGAAGTCGACCGGATATAGGAATCCGGCAACGTTGACCAACACATCTTCCGCAATTCCTAACGGGTACTCGTAAGAATGTTTTGCAAAGGAGAGTTTAGTACGGGTGATGGATGGCAGTTCGTTGGTTAACTGGACATAAACGGATAAAGGCATCAAATTTACGTCGGAACCTTGGTCAGCTACCGCATCCAGATACTTGAGTTTTCCAATGCTGCATGGTATTTCGAAGACCCCGTAGAATTCCTGCTTTTCCACTAACTTTTGTCTTACGAGGCACTCATACAATTGTCCCCCGGGTAATGTGTCGGATTCATCATCCGGTTCCATCTTCTTTGACTCCTTGTTGGGTAGATGAGTACGTCGATAGTTTCCTACCCAATCGTTTATGGTTTCCTTGTTTATTTCGTGCTTCAAGTAATGCCTCACTTGTTGTGACATTGGCGGTTCAACCAATTGGCGCTCCTCAGAGGGCGCCTCCTCTCCCTTGTCGGAATCGCATTTATTGGTGTTTCCATTATTAAGTGGGATGAGGTCAACTTTGTTAACTTCCATAATTATGGATTTCCCTCTTCCATCATTTCCGCCCTCTTGGACGACGGAGGTGGCCTTGACAAATTTAGTGTTAGGAACTTCAGCGTCATTCCTCACCAACACTTTTTCAGGGGCTTTTGTATTTGTGTATTCTTTCAAAAGATTCATCATCTCCGCCATCTTCTCTTCCATTTCCTCCTTCTGTTTGTAGATGGCTTCCTCAAATTTTGCCAACCGTTCGGAGTGTTTTGACATGTACTCTCTCATTCGAGCTTCGAATGTTGGACTAAGTTCCTGAGGTGGTGAGTTGGGTTGAGCGTGCTTATGGAAGGGTTTAGCATTTTCCCTAAGGGGTGATTCGGACAATGGTGTTTGCTTAACGCTTGAGACTGAGTTAATTGTTGCTTTTTGTGGACTTAAGGGTCTCTTTTGCTTTTCCATAAGATATGCAACCCTTTTCTCAAGTTCACTAACGCTTTCCTCAGTGATTTGATTAGCCGTATCGGGCGATGAATATGTCTTGACTGCCGAGCGCACGTCATGGGAGACTTGCCACAATTCATCATCATCGGATGCAAGCTCATCAATGATCTCCCATGATTCCTCGGCGCTTTTGTCGCGCAATCTGCCCCCGGCGGCTCGATCGATGGCATGCTTGGTGTGGTAATCAACATGGTCATAGAAGATTTGGATTTGAAGCCAGAGATTTATGCCATGATGAGGGACTTTTTGGAGTAAGTCCTTGAATCGAATCCATGCCCCGTAGAGGGTTTCGCCTCGACGTTGTTCAAATGTCAAGATATCCTTCCTTAGCTTGGTAGTTCTTCCCGGTGGGAAAAACTGAGCAAGGAAACGAGTGGTGAGATCATCCCAAGAGGTGATGGATCCTGCGGGTTGACGTTCTAGCCACTGACTAGCTTGGTCCCGCAGAGAGAATTGAAAGAGACGCAATCGGGTCGTCTCTCGAGTGGCAACATCAAGGTCTATAGAATCAACGATTTTGAGAAAGTCCTTGAGATGTTGATTAGGATCTTCGGAACGAAGTCCATGGAATGCGCATCCGCTTTGCACCAACCGGATGGTGTCGGATCGCAAGGGTGTGACATTGGCTCCTTGAGTGAGCTCAATGGTGTTTCGATAGCCATGGTGGCTAGGACGGGAATACTCTCCTAAGGTACGGGCTCTAGGAGGTGGTGGTTGTTGTGGTGGTGGGTTGTTGGGATTAAGGATATTACCATCTTCCATGATGTCGGATGGTATGGTTACGAACAAAGACACGAAGAAAATAGATAGACTAAAGAAAACCTAGAAAAATAAAACAAAAATCTCACTAGAAAGGAATCTAGTGAGTAGACCTATAAAATAAAAATTCAACCTAAACAATAACTATTCCCCGGCAGCGGCGCCAAAAACTTGATGCGTGGTTTTGCAACCTTACAACAGGTTTTACCTCTCGAGGGATCTCAAGAGGCTTACAACCCCACCAGGCAGTGTACCTGACCGATGTAGTATAGTGTAGTGGTAAGTACGGGGGATTGATCGTTCTCCACAGGGAATAGTGTTCGTTAGGTATGAAAGACTACTCTAATAGGTCTAAGGGTTGAGGAAGATTCTTTTTGTGTTTTTATAATTTTATGAAAGAAAGTAAAATCTCGGTTTTGAAGGAGTGGGCGGAATTAGTTGCTAGTCAACTAACCCAAATAACTACAAATGCAAATAAAATAAATAACTGAAAATAAAAAGTTGGTGAAAACTTATGTGTAGAGAAATGTGTTTACTTAGATTTCCTTACTCCCTAACTATCTTTTACCGGTTGATTAGTGTGTATTAGTTGCGTGGATGACGGGTGTATTCCTTAATACCATTCGTGGGGTGGCGTACGTACTTCCCCAACTCTACAAGCTCCTACTTCACTCCTATGTCGAGCCGGCTAGGAAGCTCCTAACATGGGATCACTAGAATTCGCTTGTGCATTAAATACAACCATAAAAACCTTTAGTACGCATTTGGTTCATGTTTCTTAAGACGTTCAAGCAAGTTACCGAATAGGAAGTTAGCCAGTTTTCTTAAGCCTAACATAGATAAACAATCATCCAATACAACTAACAACACACTAATAACCAATAATCAATAGCTAGGTTTCATTAGATCTAAGCAAACACAAGATAAATCTAGCCTAACATGTTAAACAAAAGACAAGAACAAGATAAAATCAAACAACACATAGACATATTGAATGATTAATTGATAACTTATCTTTCAATGTAACATGGAAGATCTCAAGGCAAAAAGCCTTGAAAAAGATGCTAAAATCGTCTTAGGGTTTTCTCCCAAAAATTCCACACTAAGTTCTCCCTCTAATGACAAAAAATTAGAAAACTATATATAGACTTTTGGATCTGACGGCGTCACGTTATGGAGTGTGACGCCGTCACCTCGCCGCTTTTAGGGTTCCCGGATGACCTTCTTGACGCCGTCCCTCTTTAGCTCTCCAAAATCCGTTCTGGCTTATCAAGGCTTGACGCCGTCAGACCTTGAACGTGACGCCGTCCCTCTTTGAATTAAGCCGTGACGCCCTTGATCAGGTTAAAGCGTGACGCCGTCAGAATTTACATGCAATTTTCACTGGCTTATCATGAGTAAATTTCACATCCACCTTTTCTTGCCAAGCCATGACGCCGTCCAGAGTAAAATCTGACGCCGTCAAAGGTAACTTTTAGCCGATTTTTGAGACTTTGTCGTTTTCTTCACTTTTATGCTCCAAAAACGTCCAAAATGCCTCCTTTTCCAGATTTCTCCCCAAAAGTACCTAAAATGACAAAAGGAACGATTTAGGGCAATATTTGATCAAATAAATACGATTTAGGGCTTAAATGACCCCCTAAAAGCGGTACACTTTTCGCTTCATCATTGTTCTTAGGGGTTGAATCAGATTCCACTATATCATCATCACTGTCAGACTCCCAATCTTCAATCAGGGGTGCTTGTTCATACTTCTTTACCTCAACCTTAGGTGACTCTATTTCTTTTTCACTAGTTTCAACTACAGGTTTACTAGTTTCACCTACAGGTTTGGCCCCAGACTCAGATATGAAAGTCAATGTCTTAGTAGGAGGGGCATTGGCACTAAGTTTCTTAAGGTGAGCAACAGCATTATATCCTATACCATTAAAGTGTCTTCCTAATGGTTTACTGAGAATGTCAGTGGCAAATTGTTGTTTTTCCACCCTAACAATATGTTTTTATGTCTCACTAATAGCTGAATCTTTAGCCTTTCCAGCCTCTTCTACTTTTCCCATAAGAACCTGAATCTCACAATCTTTCTTAATAAGTTCATTTTCTAGAATAGTGATCTTATCAAGATATTCAATTTCAGTCTTTTTATAAAATTTAAGCTTCTCTTCTAAATTCTTTAAACCATATTCATAACTAAGATTATCTAACTTAAGTGTTTCATTTTCCTTTTTAAGGTTTCCATTGCTAGACTTAAGTATCTCAATTGTATCAGAACATGATTTAAAAGAACAAGATGATTCAATGGATACCTCAGAGTCTGATCCAGAAGAAGAATAGGCCATGAGAGCAAAATGCTGTACTTCAGGTTCCTCTTCAGCTATCAATGCACAATTTGGACCATCTTCAGCATGATCACTCCAGTCATAATCTCCTAACCCATCACATGATACCATAGCAGTAGTAGGATTTGGCTCTTCATCAGCAGACTTCTTGAAATTCTCATTGCTTCTTTTTGGTGCTCTGCATTCTCTTGCAAAGTGTCCCTTCTTTCTACAGTTAAAACATTCAGCCTTTGATTTGTCAAATCCCACATTCTTGTTCCTTCTGAACATCATCTCTTTACCAGTTCGTTTAAGAAACCTTCTTGCCCTCATAGTTAACATTGCAAACTGCCATTGCATATCAATCTCTTCAACATCATCAGGATCAAGTTCATCCAGATCTTGAGGCATGACTGAAGTACTTGTAGTAAGTTCAGCCAAATAAGCACAAATAGCAGCATCACTGATGGTGTTGGTATTGGTGGAGTCAGCAACAGAAACATGTGAACCAGTAGCAGGAACAAAAGTACCAGCAGCAGAGTGTTGTTCTTGATGACTACCAGAATTCTTGTTGCTTGAGGAAACAAAAGCAAGATTATTTGTGGTAGAAGATGAGCTTGACAATCCTTTAACTTCTGATTCATACACCTTCAAGTTGTTATACAGATCATCCAATGTCATAGTATCAAAATCTTCCTTGTGCCTCCAAACCACTGTATGAGTGTTCCATTCAGAAGATAGACTTCTCAGAAACTTAAGGTTGATATCTTCTTGAGATGGCTCAATTTTCAACAGAGCCATCTGACTGGATAACTTATGAAGTTGATCATAAGTTCCCTCTATATTCTCAGAACTTAAAGCAGTGAAAGTTTCAAACTGATGCTTCAGTAGATTCTTTCTTGATTTCTTGGTAGCTTCATTCCCACCAAATCGAAGTTCAATTGCTTCCCATAACTCCTTAGCAGACTCAATATGATTAAAACTCAATTGATAATCATTAGGTATTCCCATCATGAGAATACTGTGAGCCTTGACCTCCAATCTTCTCTGTGCTTTCTCCTCACTTGTCTTGAGAGTCAAGACTGATCCAGTAGCAGTCTTGGTTTGCACACTGTCGCCATGTAGAACAACTTCCCAAAGTGAGTAATCAACCATTCTCATGTATTGTTGAATCCTCATCTTCCAGATCTCATACTCTCCAGTCTTGAGCATGGGGACCCTTGATGCAGTAACCATATGTGTAGAATCGGATTCCATTGCTTACTTGTTGAATAACAGATCTTGTAATAAGTAATTCTTCTTGGTACCAGTTTCTAGATCACAAGCTCTGATACCACTTGTTGATCCCAGTTGAGCTTCACGATCTTATTAATTACTTTAGATAAATCTAAGGCAATCGGTATAGAAACTGATCTTGAGTTGTATATCAAATATTATGCGGAACTTAATATTTGATCTTAAGAAGAATTAAACACAAAACGATTTCTCACACAACACTTCAATATATTAATACGATTGCTCGATAGCAATAGGGTTACAAGAAACCTTGAAGTGTAAACAATAATGATACGTATATCTAACCTAACCCTAGATCCTCCTTTTATAGCGTAAGGAGTCCTAGTCGGTTTACAAGACTTTCTATACAAGAAAAATATTTTACGTATCTTTTCTATACTTATCCTTAACATACTATACATATCTAATAAGCAGCAGAGTAACTAGTTGATGCGCGTGATGTGTCGTTGCGGTTTAGCAGTTTTAATGCCTACTCAAGTTTTAAATTTATATTTAGCCGACTTATCAATAACACACACACTTAACGAGCAGTGTACCCGGTCAGTATGAAGATAATGGTAAGTAGAGTGTCGATCACTAAGAGTGGAACGTATTATCTAGTTATTCTAATCAGTATTTTAATATCCTAACGCAAGGGGGTTTCAGCCTGAGAGACTGGCACGATTTGTTGTAATTAAATAATAGAATAAACCAATAGGCACGAATCAGCAAGTAGCACACACGTACACAGATAGATACTCGAGACAATAAGAGGGCTGTCCTTATGATTAAGTAGTTTGTCACTTGTTTTATTGATAGCTTTATATGAAGTGTATGTAGTTAATCCTTTCTCGTTGGTCCTATTCTTATCGGCGAGTAAACCCTTAATGATTACTTATGTCTAAAAGTTATTCCTAAGTGATCAATTTAGAAACAACCGTGGGAGCCACATTATGTCCCGCAGTCAAATGCCCGCAAGCCACTAATAAACACAGAGGTTATCAATGCACTAATAAGTAGTAACCAAAGACATCAACATATAAACTTTAATTGATGGGAAAGCAAGTATTAAAGGGAGTGCAATCTTTCCGTTGTCACATTACACAAGCCACCAATCCTGATGAATTAAAGTTTGCTAACACAATAAAACAAAACTACTTAATGAATTAAATACATGCAGCACCTTCTTACAGCTCTTGTATCTTTGATTTGGGTGTGTCTTGTGCTGCCTCCTTGACTGAATTCGTCCTTTTGCTCTTCTGTCCGAACTTCGGTTTTAGGGTTTCGAACTTTTTAATTCGTCTGGTCTACGGGGTATTTATAGTTTCTGTCTGAGGAAAGATGCGGCGCATCTTCTAAGTAGATGCGGCGTATGTACTTAACTTCGCGTGGGGTCCAAGATTATAATATTCAGGAATATTCGTACACCGCCAGAAGATGCGGCGTAACCCTTGATTAGATGCGGCGCATGTCCTCTTGTATCTTGGATCGTATCTGGTGATATCTTGATAGAGATGCGGCGCATGTTGATAGTGAGATGCGGCGCATCTGGAGCAGAATTGACTTGATCTTGTCCATGTCAGTAGACTTCCACTTTATGCACGTTTTGCTCCATTATTAGTCCAAAATAGCTAAGTTTCACCAAATGCTTGTTTTTACCTGAGAATTACAAAAGTAAACAATTAAGTATCAATCCTCATACATAATATAGTAAAACAAGTCAAATTAATAGGATAAATGATAGTAATAAAATGTACTTATTTGAGTTCATCACTAGTCTAGCAGCAGAGTCTTCGTGGGCTAGCAGCAGAGTTACACCTTGCTTATTCTTCCATACCAGCAGAGTCACAATCAGCAGAGTCATTGAGCTAATCAGCAGAGTTACATAACTGATCAGCAGAGTTATGTTTCTCGATTCAGCAGCATCTTTTAGACCCAACATGTTCCTAGCATTGATTTGTATCCGTTATAATCTCTATGAACACGGGAATCATCCTTGTATTTTGGTGTTGAAAATTTCTATGTCAGAAGAACTCGTTGTAAGTTTCTCGAAGAATATAATTTTGGTAGGGATGAAGAATAAGTTGGAGAACTTTTGGAAAGTTAAGAGGGATATTTGTTTCTACTTGAGAAGAAGGTCAGCTATGTCCTTAGGTTATACGGAAAGATTGCTAGTGATGCATCTATGCAGATAAACCGTGGGAGGCGAACTATCAGACACACGACTGGAGATTGGTTATGACGGATGTGAAGAAGCTCAGGAGCAAGGTGGTGGAATTAGTTCAACTTGGTGGCTCACTTGGAAGATCGGCAGAGATTTATTTCAACAGAAGATTATTCAAGCTCCTTGGCGCACCTGCAGTGATCGTGTCAGAAAAATCGAGTTTTGTTTCACACTTCCAGAAGAAATGCAGAAGACCTTCAAGACCGGCTCGAGATTTTATGGCGACTACTCACCTTCAGATGGATGGACGGACAGAGCAACTATGTTGAAATTGAAGATGTATGGGACGGAGAGTTTGACAAGTGTATTGGCATGATTGAGTTTGCCTACGGAGATGTAGAACACCTTTTGGATTGGACTAAGTTGGAGATTTGCTGGTTTAAGGTCCGGGGTTGATTACTGTGATTGGTGGATTAGTTATCCTTGTGGAAGAAAAACCTTGAATTGTGGACTATGAGATTTGTATATTTAGTACGATGTCCCCGTTGTGGAGAGTTAGACGTTTTGGGCGTATGAAGAAGATCTAGTTCACGATGCGTTAATCCTTTGAGTTGTTGTTTCCATACGATTATTCGACCTATTCCGTTATGCTCTCCAATACGTTCCGATCCTCCGTTATGTGCTTAGTTTATCGTCTGTATGACTACGTTAGCTCTTTGATGTGTTTTATCCGTATGATTATTCGACCTATTTTGTTTTGTTTCCTGACGCGTTTCGATACTCCGATTTATACTCTATTGATCGTCGGTACAAATATGCTACCCATCTCATTATGCGTTTCGATACAAGTTGATATTTCGAGTTGTACTCGATTGATCATCAGTTCAATTATAATATCTATCTCTTATAAAACTCTTGATACATTTGATGATTCGTCACGTGCTTTATTGACCGGTGGTACGTTCCTTAGTTCGATCAGGATCTGTTTGAAATTGATGAGTTCTTCTATAATGATGCACTAGTTCCCTTTTCGTTAAGAATCTGGACTGAGTTGATGAGGTTTTACTCTTTAGTACTACCTTCGTATTGCTTCCAAGCATGAATGTTTCATGTATCTCTGTGTGAGATTTAAATTGTTATCCGCTACATTGTTGTTTCGTATTTCTTGGAACGAATTCGTTGTGAATTGTGAAAGCTTAGGGCTTTTCGATGATTTTGATCAGGATGGCGAGGTATCTCATCGCTCGGCGTTACCTTCCCAGTTATCTCACGTATGCGATGTATTCCATGTATGTAATACCTGAAATTCAGATAATCTGTAAAATTACCAAATTACCCCTGCAACTTTAAAAATGAATTAAAGCTTAATTAAAGTACCGAATTAATCCTGAATCTCTGGAAACGAACTACAAATCAAGTGAGATAATTTTGAGGCAAGCTTCTAATATTTTTACAATGTACAAAAGAGTATAATTACACTTTTAAAAACTACATGGGCCGAATTAAAACACCTTACATATATTTGTTATTATTTAAAATCATTTAAAATACAAATTAATTAAAGGAAATAATCTAAATATGGAAGATTGATTTCTTGGTCAATCAAGACCGGTTCTATAGCCATTTTCCTTCCGCTTGATGCTCGGCATTTATCATATAACCAACCCCATAATTTTTATTTGCCAACAAACCCTAAAAACTAATAGCCGATACACACAAAAATCACACACACTTGATCCAAATTTTTTGAAGCAAAGGAGTATTTTTTTTTGGTGTTCTTCCTAGTGCCAAGAAGGTGGGAAAATAGCTACACACCTCTGGGATCGTTCGTTTAGGTGTGGCGAATTTTTGGGTCGAAAAACCTTGTACCGAGTCACATAAAATCACAACGTGTGATTCCTTCGTTCTATAAATTTTCTGGTATTTTTCTAAAACTCTCCTTATCATATATAACGTGTGAAAAATGGTGGAATCGAATCATGCACATTATATAAATCGTATGACAAATAACGAGCTAATAAACCCTAAAAACGTAATCGGGCTATCTAAAATACATGCGATTTTTCTGAGCTTGCTATGTAATTTTCATGAGTTCTATATGCTTCTTATATCATAATAAAAATGGTCATTCGAATTATTGGGTCCTAAATCGTGGCTTTCGAATTTATTTGGGTTATCGTATTTTTATGAGAAAATAAAGGAAAATCGTGAAAAATATTAAAACCGATTGGATGAGGGTTTTGGATGATGAAACCTAGAAATAAATGTTGTACTATGATGATATAATGATTACATAATGATTGGGATTATTAGGGTTTAGTTTTGATATATATTTTTGTATACCGAATTAAAAATAAAATGTAAAGGGGGTGTTTTGTAATTTTTAAAACTTGTGGGATATTTTTGTAATGTTATATAGATCTGGGAGAATATATAAAAATTATAACATGAGGGTCTTATATGTAAATTGGACGAGATAAGGAATTATTTTGTAAATATGGTGTCGAATTGGAATTTAAATAAAAGGAGGGACTAAAAGTGAAATTTCTGGAAACTTTAAGGTTCTCGGTGTAAATAATATTATGAAGGGTGTAATGGGTAATTTTGAATATTCATGGACTTAATATGTAATTGTTAATAATTTATGAATCGAATTGTAAGTTTTGTAAATATAAGGGACTTGTTTTGTAAATTCCGAAACTTAAGGGGCTATGGTACACTTAATATATTTAAAGGGGTATTTTCTGTAAATTCGTGAAATAAAGGGCTTGATGTGTAAATGTAACTATGATAAGGGTTAGATTGTAATTTATATAATTATAAGGTAAATTGTAAATTAATTAACTAAAGGGGTGTATATGGTAAATTGTGAAACTTAAAGGTTAAATGTGTAATTCTGGAAAACCTATGGGTTCGAATGGATAATTATGATACTTTTATTTTTAAACCTTCAACTTTGGTAAATTTACTATTAAAACCCTAAACTATGTATATTTGTCATAATTAACCCTAAACTTTTGTAACTTGATAAAATATACTTAAATTCCATAATAATCCTTAAATAAGAACTTGACCTAATCTGGGGTACTAATATCGTACTAAATATGGAAACCTGCTAATTATGGAAACTTACTAAATCTGGAAAGTTACTAAAAATAGAAAGTTATTAAAATGGAAAGGTAAATTAAAAGTAATAGTCTGAGTTTGAATATTTTGTAATTCCGTCTTCTACTCCTTTAGGTGTGAAGAAGGAGAAGCCCTGATTTCCGTTTCGTGTTTGCTTTCTTGTTTTTCTGCTGTGCTAATAAGGTACAGATATTCTGCCCTTTTTCAGTAAGGGTTTTTCATCCCCTTCTTTCTGCTTTTCATTTTCCTTATTAGGATTCCCTATACCATTGCTATGTTCCCTTCTGTTTGTGAGCTTTTGATGTGATCTTTGTTTTGAACCATTTGCTATAATCTTCTATCCTGAACCTTTTTCTTAAACTTTGATTTGAACCTTTGACATTTATTTCTGAACTGTTTGACATGAACCTTTTTGCCATGTACCCTTAAGATATGACTTTTGATTATTTTTGATAGTACATCTGACCTTTGACCTACAGTTTGATATCCGAGCCAATCACTAGGCATGAGGGTTTCATGTCCATGTCATTGATGCACCTTTGACATGACTCTAGGGCAGGAGAGTGATGACCTGTTCCGTCCCTTATTTATTATTTGCTATGGCCATTATGATTATGATTTGTCTGCAGGGGCGTATGGATGCATCCTAGATTTGATCTGTTATCTGAAATTGTTATATGTTTATTGTTTATTATATCTGGTGACTGATGGTGTGTGCGATATACGTCTTTCACATTATCTGAGAGCTGATCACTCTATATAGATTAGTTGGATTATATTGTTATGTTATTGTCTGTTTTCTGGGCTCGTGATAGAATTCTGTTTCTTTTTCCTATCTTATAAATCTTATTTATTCTTATTCCTTATTTATTCCTTGTTCCTATTCCTTCGTTTTGATTATGTCTGTATGATCTGTATTCCTGATTTCTTGTACTGCTGTCTATTATTGCTTTTGTTATCTATATATCTGTTCACTGAGCTCTCGTAGCTCAGCCGCATTTCTTTTCCTGCGGCAGGTACTTAAGCTAGGAGCTGGGTTTTAGCTTTGGGATGAGAGCAATCTATTTTGGAGTTTTGACCTTAGTTATTTAGCTTTACCATTTGAACTTCTATTTATTTTGATATGCCATTGTTTAGGCATTTGAATATTGGATTTTGTACTTCAGTTATCTTGTCTTGCATTTTGATTTAAGTCGTGTTGACTTATCTTGGATTTAGTGTTAAGACTTTTGATGTTTTTATTTATTGAATGTTCTGTGACTTCTGATATGCCACCATTGTTGTGATATCTTTACCCTTGTCGGGTTGGGGTGTTACAATGTATCTCTTCTTCGTGAGTATGATTATCATCCGCTTCATCTTGCGTCTTACCCGTTCGATCAGATTCAGGAAAAATTTCGTATAGTAAAAAAAACCTGAGGCTGTTTTGGAGCATCAGGAAAGAGTCATGAGAACTAAAACAATTCCGTTCGTAAAGATACTTTGGAAGAACCATCCTGAGAGCGAGGCTACTTGGGAGACCGAAGAATCAATACGATCCAGTTATCCGCATTTCTCTTTTTGACTTGGTACGTATTCATTTTGATTTCGCTTTCGATTTCAAATTTCTATTTGACTTCGTACTTCAATTTTCGAGGACGAAAATTTGTTTTTAGAGGGGAAGAATTGTAAAACCCCAAAATTAATATAATCTGAAATGACTAAAATACCCCCTGAATTTGAACTTTTAAGAACTTATGAAAATTAAATAAGTAACGTTATTTGAACTTAACCTAAGTATCTAACACGTTAATATTTGAACATATAAACATAATACGAATATTAAAACTTATGTTATACACAATTAAAATATTGTTACACATTTTTTTAGCCTAGTCGATACATATGTGTGTACACAAACGAATACGGTCTAGAATATAGTCCTAATACGTGATTGAAGTAAATTTGGTAAACTCCCTAATTTATCTCTCCCCAAACCGATCCATAACCTCCCCTCCATCTCTTTTGTCGGCACATTCAACAACAAAAAAAAAGAAGAAAACAAACCCTAACACTAAAACTCTAGTCGACACATTCAAGGAAGAAGAGGGAGGAACAAATCTTGATCTTGTGTTCTTGTTCTATTCGTGTTATCATCAAGGTAATCATATACACATCTTTTGCTATCTATTTGAAACTCTTGAATAAACCCTAATCGACCCTTGTGGTTATTTCTTTCATTCGATCCATCAAGTAGAGGAAGAAGAGGCGTGGTGATTCGTTCGTGTGGTATTCTTGTGTTTTGATCACGCTACGAGGGTAATTGTATCCTCCTTGTTAAATTCTTGTCATGATTCGATCCATTTTGATGTTCTTGTCAATATATAATTACATATGATCATATAAGAAGTCACATGAAATTATAAGTGCTACATAAAATAATAAGAATGGAAACCCTAACTATGAATCGAACTATGTATATGAATCTGAATTTAAAGTGTTATGATCATGTTAAGACCATGTATGAATCGACCTAGGGATGCTAGATGTCAAAAATAATTCACTACTACAAAAGAAGCTAGTTAGATCGGTTAGAATGCCACATATAGATCGGTTTTGAACCAATCTAACTAAGGGTGATCTTTATGAGCGAGTCACATATAGATCGGTTGAGAACCGATCTAAGTGAGACCACATATAGATCGGTTGATACCCAATAACCGATCTATTTAGTCCATTTTCAAAAAAATAATAATAAATGGATATCCCGTTTGCTTTGTCCATATATCCATAAGCTTGTTCACTTCGATGCCAGATTCTTCAGAAATAACGCTCCACAGATCGTCTGTCGTCGCGTTTTTGCATGCATATTTCTTCATGTAAGAACTCAATGATCTCTATGTTCAGCAAACAAGTAGCTTGATCAGAAACATATAAAAGATGACGCAAAACCTCTAAAAAAAACAGGTGATTATTAGGTTCAACAACCTGAAAAACATCATCGCCAAGATACTCCTTTAGCATACGAATAAGAGATGATCCTTTCTCGTAACTTATGGCATCAAAAACTTCAATAACCGAGCTAGCATTTTGCACTTCCACCTGTAGAACCATATATTATTGGTATGCTTATATTGATTGTAAAGTAGTACTTTTGAGCATTGACTATCATAGGTCATTTACCTCAACCGGATGCGATTGTTCCAATGAATCTAGGCGGAGACCGCTAGCTGTCTCTTCAAGAAACTGTGTCCAAATTCTCCATTCGGGAAAAAAAGCTATCGGTTGCTAAATAGCTTACCTAGATTATCATATATTCTAGTAAGAATAAAATTGCTAGCTACCCTTTGAAACTCATGTATTTTCCGTATGAAGTGGTTAGAGCTTTCCCATGTTGCAAATCCCTCGTTGAGCCATAGATGAGTCCACCATTCCAATGTTACTAAGTTTCCAAACCATTGGTGCCCAACTTCATGTGTTACCACAATCGAAAGCTGTCATGGAAAGAACGCCATCACCAATTATTTACTTGAACTCGAGAAGTCTTGACTTTATTTTAGTAAACAGATTTAGAAAACTACTCTAATAAAAAGTTTATAAATCCTTACTCTTTGTGTGTTAGATGCTGCTGAATGCAAATCATCATGAAGCAGCTCGGTTTCACGATAGGTAATAAGCCCATAATTTTCCATGGCCCCAGCAGAGAAATCAGGAACGGCTACCATATCTAGCTTGGGAAGTGTGTACGGCATCGAAAAATATCTAAAGTATACCAAAAATAACATAACCACACAGTTGTTCTCAGTTGATTACTACTACGTATTTATTTTTGTAGAACAATCTTACTCTTAACGACATGGGTGTTAGCTGCTGCTGAAAGCAAATTATCCTTGTCATTTGCACCGAGTGTCACGCGAGTAGTTAACGCTAAGGTGAAGATCATGAACAAAAGAGAAAATCGAACATGGACTCTGTGTAAAGCCATTGGAATGAGAGGGAAGAAATGAGTTGAAAGCACTAGTGGTTTTTTTTTAAAAGATAGAGTTTTGAGATATTTAAAATAGATGAATTAAAAAATACAAATGACAACAACTAATTGCATCGATATTAGAAAGAAATCCAAAAAACATGAGAGAGTCGAAAGCAACCACTATTAAATTAGACGTCTAGCAAGATATGAAATGGTTTATGGGGTTCATAAGACACGAAAAACAAGCTAAAGGCATTATCAATCCAACAGCAGAAAGTTGGAGCTAACTTACATCAAAAAGCATGAGCCGATAAATAGTAATGTGATGGTTCGAGGTTTGTAAGCCCAGGCGGTCCAGGGGTCAAGATCATCATCGTCAATCAATATGCTCCCTTCACGTCTTTGCTGAGCTGCATTAGATTGTTTCCTTCCTCTTTTGTAAACATTAGGCTCCATATACATCCGTCTTATCAACTTCCCTCAATCACTGCAAGCACTACAAATTCACAAACAGAAAGAACTAAGTATCAGAGTTGCATTCCACGATATAGGCACATAGTTTTCTTCCAAAACAATCTTATTAGCAATCATCAGCCATGCTTGAAATCACTTTGTTTTGTTTCACCAAATCAGCTTACAACCATACAAACAAGATCCATGCTTACAACCATACAATTAACATGACCGGTAACTATTCATTTATTATAACCAATTTATTAAAAAGATGTCATACTTAATAACACGACATTACTAATACAACTATACAAGGAGCATAGCCAGACTTTTTGTCAAGCCGGTTCAAGACTAAAACTAGTAATGTCTACATACAATATCAGTGGGTCCAAAACCAAAACTATTGCTAAATTTGCACTCACATTATAATAATTTCTCACCCACTCATGACATGTTTATATAATCATATATCATCCCAAGCCTAAACATTTTGTAAACCAGATAAACTTTAATCAATGCTCAATGCCAAAAAGACAATACCTGCAATATAAACAAATGATTACACCTTATCATTATTCATAACATCAAAACTTTTCAACCCATCATTCCAAACAATTTCGTGACTCCATAGTTAACTACGCTAACTAAACTTGCACCTTCATGCAATAAAACTTGTACACTCAAAACACCATTTATTAACCACTAAAAAAAGCCAATAAGCACTTGTTTGGATAACACAATATGCACCTAAAATAAGTCAATTAATCACCAATTAACTTGAATCACTAAATAAATACTAATTACAATAACTTAATTAAACTACAATCAGCAACAGAAATGAAGTCAAACAAAGTCAAAATAACTGCATTCACAGTCAACATTCAAAATCTGGATCTGAATAGCATACGTAAAATGCAGGAGGTTTAATATGAAAAAAAATAAAAAATTAAAAATTAAAACCGATTAACTAACTAACCTAATTAGAATTAGCTAATTGAAATGAGGATGATGAAGTCAGATCTGTGTAATTGGAGCCCTAGTATTGAAGGAGTTAGTGAAGCGGTGAGGCACTGGAAGTGGTTAGGATTTGTTTGGTGAGAGTGGTGAGGAAAATGAAATGGTACAGGGTTTTGTGTGTGTAAATTTTGGGGAAGTGGCAAATGAAAAGTTGGAATTTTGGTGAAGCGGGATGTGAAAATTTTGTATCCCGCTAAAAAAATGAGTAGTATATAGATCGGTTTTTTTGTTAATAACCGATCTATTATATTTTGAAACTAATTAGATCGGTTATTAACAAAACAACCGATCTATATATGACATTTCCCCTCTTTTTTCCTTTCATAGATCGGTTTTTAAGGTAACCGATCTATATGAAGTGATCTATATGGCCTTTTGTGTAGTAGTGATTGTTTTGTGTCAAGAGATAATCATTGGAATGATAAAAACCCTAATTACTTGCATAAGATCATGAACTAGATGCTGTCCAGGAAATTAGTCCAACATGAATCGACTGTAACTAAATGATGGTAACGTGTTTTTGGGAGTTTTTGGAGTCTAAAATTAAGTTCAATGAAAGAGCTTTCTGGGAAAATTAACCTTGTAATTTTTAGAGGTCGGAAAGGCAACTTTTGATTTTTAGAAAATTAAGTGTCAAACTGAATTCGTATGTCTGGAAAATCAGTCCGTGTTTTTGATTTTTAGTTTTCAAACCGTGTCGTATTAGAAGGTTCCCTTTGAACTGAGTCATATTCTATATGTTTAGTAACAACTGGAATTTTTGTAGATTTTTATGAATTTTTCTGAAGGGGTAACAAAGTACAAACTTTTCGGGTATTCACCAGATACGATTCTGGAACATGTTGTGAAAATTGATTTTTCATTCATACCTATACTACTTAATAAATTCTGGAAAAATTCATGAACGTTCTTAAGACATTAGAGAATCTGTGGTAATTTTTGGGAATTTTATTTCTGAGTTCTTATATGGTAATAAATTCGACTAAACAGGACCAGTTCATATGTAAAATTTGTAAAAAGTGTAAAAGGGTTTAAAAAGGTATTATGTGTTTATTTCCTAAACTAAAGGGTCTAAATGGTCATTTTTCTAAAACTAAGGGACTTAGCTGGTGAAAACAAGTAACTTAATAATATTTAAATATTACCCCCTAATCTTATCATAATGACACTATAACCCTTAAACTTGTTATAATTGCATAATAAACCCTAAACTTATGTAATCAACATTATGAACCTTGAACCATTATTATTGTCACATTTGGATACCTAAACTTATGATAGTACTAAATATGGAAAGTTACTATTTTCGAAAAGTTACTAAATATGGAAAGTTACTAAATATGGAAAGTTACCTAAAATGGAAAGTTACCTAAAATGGAAAGGAAACTAAAATGAAACCTTTATGATTATGAAATCAGGAAACTTATAAGAAAACTTATGATTTTGTAGATCGGGTGAAGAGGGAGTGATCTCTGCTTTCTTTATTTGCATTTGCTTTGATTTGTGTGCTGTGTTAAGGTACATATATTCTTTCCCTTCTCAGTAGGGATATTTTCTAGCGATCCTATGCCTGCTATGTTTCCCTTAGTTGATTCATGACATTCATTGTATGACTGTCATTCCTATGATCCCTTCTGACATTTATTTAAATGTCTCTGCCATGCTATGCTTATGTGTTTGCCATGCTAGTTTTGATTTTGTATGATATGATATTCCGTGCCTGAGCTTAACTAGTTCTAGAGGTACTAGGACCATGTCTTTGATGGCACCTTAGGCATGACACCCCCGTAGAGGTGTGATAGATCTACGGCGTTCCCCCCTTATGTATATGTATTATAACGCGTTTACTATTGGCCAACCTTATGTGTGCTTAGTCTTGAGCTAACATACATACTTATGTTAGGGAGCGTATGGATGCATCCTAGGTTTTATGTTATATGTGATTATGGTGACCAGGTGGTGTGTGCCTTGCACTCCTTCTCACACTTTTATTTTATTTACTTAGAGGTCTCCCCTCTTCGTATACTTGATATGTGTTTGTATGATTTGTTAGATTATGTATGGAGTTCTTATGGCACATCCTTTTATGAACCCTCCTTTGTTTTCATTTCATTTCTTGTTTCATTTCTTATTCAGTTCTCATGCACTCTTGATTCTTAGTTCTCTTTAAAATTTCGTATGACTTTCATGATTATACTTTTCGTTCTGTATTCTTATTCCTTCGTTTGCTTATGCTTATTTACCGTTATGTTATGTTATGCATATCTGTTCACTGGGCTTTTTAAGCTCAGCCGCATTTCTTTCCTGCGGCAGGTTTTAGTTGGAAGCTGAGTTATGAGTGGAGAGCACTTTGGACTTAGAAGACCTTACTAGCTATTCTGGACTTAGACATGACTAGAAGAGATTTGCATTTCAGACTTAGTATTTTGTTATTATACTCATTTGTAACCTTGTAATTTCATATTTTCCCTTGTAACCTTTGAAATTCATTTGTATTATTTAAGTCCTATGCTTATGTTTGCTTTGATATGTCACCATAACGTAATACTTCTACCCTTATCGGGTTGGGGTGTTACATTTTCAAATTCAAGATCCAAACATCTCAAATTCAAAATGTCTTCCAGAAGAGATTTCGGGCAACAATTTCCAAGCCCACCTCGCCAAAAGGATTTTGGACAACAATTTCCAAGCCCACCTCGCCAAAAGGATTTTGGACAACAGTTTCCAAGTCCACCTCGCCAAAATGAAGAATTCCATACTCCGCCTGAGCATATCTTCCCGGTTTTCCAACCAGAAAATGAACCGGTGCACAATCCACCGGTTGCCGACCAAGACCCAAATCCGTTGGGGTTAACTGAGGAACAACTAAGGCAAATGGACCAAGATATGCAAGTCTTCTTGGAAATGGAAGCACTTGAAAGAGAAGAGGAAGCTGCTCGTTTGGAGCGGCAAGCCAGGGAGGATGAAGAACGTAGGAAGCGACATGAAGATGGTTGGTTCTCACCGGATTACTCTTCGTCTGAAGATGGTTACCCAGATTCAGATTATACGTTCCATTAGTATGTGGTTGTTTATGTTAATCGTATGTTGTTTATGTTAATCGTTCGTTGTTTACATTAATCGTTCGTTATTTTTTCAAGTGGATGTGTAATGTAGTTTCAATTTGATGTTTAATGTATTTGTATTTGATGTTTAATGTATTTTAATTTCCTAGTTTATAAAACGTTAAAAGTTTTTGTATAACATTAAAAGTCATATTTAAAAACTTTACAAAACTAAAAAAAAATAAAAAAATAAAAATAAAAAACAACTGTGAGAAATTACCTCCTCGTGCAGACGAGGAGGGTTTGCACGGCGAGCCACGAGAAGGGGAGGGGGTGTGGCGGCGAGCCACGGTTAAGGCTCACTGCGAGGCACGGTACGCCCGTACCGGGTGCTCTAAGCCCTATTGTCCTTGTTCTAGCCCTGTTGTCCTTGTTCTAATTCTAGCTTTAATTCTAATCTAATTCTAATTCTAATTCTAATTCTAATCTAATATATGAGCCTATCTCTAAAATCTCGGAAGTTTTGATAAAGATTAGTTCTGGAGTTTAATGTTAGATTATATTATAAATATAAAATAGGATCGATCTTAAAGTAATCAAGTGCTTAGAAGATTTCCAAGGGTTCGTTTGCAACTATGCAGAAGCTATTTCCCCTGAAAAGAATTTTCCAAAACCCGAACAGAATTGTTCCCGTCGGCAGGGCTGGGCACCGTTTTTACCATACATCTCCACCGCCATTGCAGGAACCAACGGTGAGAATCCCACTTCTTTTTAGGCGACTATTGCATAATAATGCTGCAACATGTTTGAAGCCAAAGTCTTCAAGTAGTGACCTTGGACAATTTGGGTTTCAAATCCAAAGATACTTGTTTCCGTTTGGCCTACCATTTAGTTACAGGTAATTCTTTTACTTCATCTTTTCTTTTTTCTTTTTTTAATCGTCGATTACTTTTTTAAGATGAGCTCTGTAAAAGAACAAATTATTTTTTTCAGAGTTTGATATGAAAACTTGACTTTTCTATTTTTATTTTTAGCTATCAATCGGATCAGCATTGAATAATTTTGTGTTCAAGTGACATGGGTATTTTTATTAGTACCTTATTTAAAGTTTTGCTGATATTGGTAACTAAGAGCATCTACCATAAACATATTTCATAGGTTTAAAAAATCATCAACTTATTTTGATAAATCTATATGTGTAAAACCTTTGCAAACCTTATCAACGGGGACTGAATTGCACTTAGTTTTGATTGAGACACCAAATACTGCATTAAACGGTTGTATCATATCTACATCCTGTTGTTGTTTAAATGGTTGTACACTTATGTGTGCAAATAAAAAAAAGTGTGCAAATCATCTCCCCTTATCAATTGTTCCACGATAGTACTTATGCATTGCTTTTTAGACCCTTCTCATTCCATAGGTAGAGCCGCAAAGGTGGCAATTTGAGACCCTGGTTGAACATGGGTCAAGGTGGGTAAATATTTATTTGGTGATGTGTTTAGTTGGGTCTCCGTAAATATTGTAGACGGGAAACATCCCAATTTTTTCAAGAATTTTTTCGTAAGAAAATGGAAAAACTGAAAAACTCGTTTAGTCACATTTTCTTCCAACAATTTTCAAAAAAAGTGAAATTCTTACTTTCCAAATTTAAACTAGAAAACTGAAAACCCCAATCTACTCTTCTCCACTTTTTTCTCTTTAACAAAAATAAAAAGACGGGATTTCCAATCTACCATTCAAGTAACTCATTCTAACCCTAATCACCATTGGTAACATCTCCACTTTTCATCCGCGCCGTCGCCGCCCACCGCCATCTTTTCATCTTTTTAAAAAAGAAAAATATAACTCCATCTAAACGGGTTTTCAAAATTCTCAACTCTTCTCTAGAGAAGAAAAACCATTCCTTTCTCAAGGAATCTTGAAACGGAAAAACAAGAAAAAATTTCTACAACTAAACGCTACCTAAACCTTTTCAGGAGTTTTAGACCATTTCTTCGACCTCTACGTGTTTCACATAAATACTTTAGGAAAACTAAGCTTGATCATCTTTACTAGGAGGTCAAAAATATAATTCATTAAATTTAGAGTTAACTACATTTTTGGTCCTCGTGGTTTACCGGGTATAACGATTTTGGTCCAATAGTTTCATTTGTAACGGATCTTGTCCTATTTTCGCTAACCCGTAACTGGTTTGGTCCAATTTTTGTTGACTGTTAGTTTGACTGGTTAAAAAAACGTAAAATGACTAAAATACCCTCGGATGTTTGTAACACTTTTAGTCCATTTTTCTTATACACCTTTACACATTCCCAACTTTGTTTCATTGCCTGGAAAACAAGCCATGGACCACGTATAAGTTGAATAAGAGCTCTTATCATTCAAGTCAATAAGGGGTGTTTGTGTCAGCTTATTTACAAGGTTTATAAGTTGAAGAAGAGAAAGAATGAGTGTGGGTTGTGTTTGTGGTGGCCGTTACCAAAACCACCACCAAACCAACCAATCCTCATTTTCTATATTATAGCAAAAATCAAAACAAAATACATACAAAAAATATTATAAACACACACATCTTCCCCGAACTCTCATCGTTGCTTTCACTGTCACTATCAGATGGCGTCTTTTATGCTTTTTTTTTAATTTCTTTTCGTTCGCTTCAATAGCAGCTTCAAGCTTCTGCTGCCACTTCAAAGGGGCTTCCTTTTTAGCCAAAACCGTCCATTCAGATGTAAAAACCAAATCAATATCTGCATTATTGTATGATACTGGAAGTGCATCTCAAAGAGAGAATGATACAATGTTAGTTACTCTATCATTAAAATCCAATCTTAATAAACTTCAATAAAACATAAGAAACCACTAATTTGTTTGAAGAGCAGATTCACTAAAGTTTGAGATTACTCTTACCTTACCTTATTTGAATAGCAGATTCACTAAAGTTTGAGATTACTTAACAAACCAAAATCCCAAACTTGCAAATGTTGAAATAGCAAATATCTATCCGAAAGAATCTACAACAGAAAAAGTCTATGTTATAAACCATTAACAAGTAATACCATTCAACATCTATAAAGAAGAGGTATCTAAGTCAAGTGCTCGATAACATAAAACTTTGCTACTATATTACAACACCAAGTACTAGAAATTGCCTTGTAAAAAGTTAAAACCTTCTAATTTTTTAAATGAATGCAATATCTACATCAAGCCCGTATATACAAATAACACAAACAAAACTTTACCATCTTTTAACAAATCCAAACCTCTAAAACTCAACTCAGTAACAAATACATCCACTAAAGCCCTACAAAACATATCAAATCCTTCCTTTAAAACCAATTCAACAAAACTAAAAATTGTCAATTTTTACAACCACCACTAGACCACCTCATTTTCTTGACTTTAACCGTCCCCACGTATCACCAACATCACCATCACCTTTATCACCAACATCACCACCACCACAACCTACAAACATTGCATATGGTGGACACCTTCTTTCTTCTTCTTTAACTCAAACCGAACACCAACATCACCACATACCCGTCTTCTCCACAAACTCCAACACTTTATCCAACCTCTCACCAAAAACCCCATTCCCCATGAACAAAAAATCAAAAAATACATGAACAAAAACCCCATGAACAAAAAATCAAAAGGGTTTAGTGATGAAAGTGTGAGTTTAGAGTGATGGTTTTTCCGGCTATGTATGTCGGTTTTTTGAGTGAGAGTGATGATTTGTTTTTGTGGTTCTCGATCTGGGTTTCATGTTTGTGTAGATCGTAGTGATGTGTGTTGGATTTTGGGTTTAAAGAAAGAAAGAATGATATGATTTTGAGTGAAATGTTTGTGTAGATCGATCTGGGTTTCATGTTTGTGTAGATCTTTTGTGTTAGATCTTTTGTGTTAGATATGTGAGTGAGTGTGTATATGTTTTGGTTTAAAGAAAGAAAGAATGATATGATTTTGAGTGAAATGACCAAAATACCCTTTATTTTAATGATCAAACTAAGTTTGACTAACGGTGATACGAAAAATGGACCAAACCCGTTACGGGTCAGCGAAAATAGGACAAGATCCGTTACAAATGAAACTATTGGACCAAAATCGTTATACCCGGTAAACCACGAGGACCAAAAATGTAGTTAACTCATTAAATTTAGGAGGGCCAAACTATAGTTTATGTATAACATTTAAGGTCTATAGCTCAAAGTTTTCATTAATACAAGGGTAAATAGTGTAAACAAGAAAAACTCTAGGGGGGCCATAGCCCTTCCTAGTCATCACATTGCTCCGCCATTGCGTTGAGTGTTCGGTCCATAAAATTGGTTTATTAGAAGATTAGAATAACGAATCTAACTATAATTGTTGTTAGACTAAATCTTAGGTAGTGTTTGGTTTGTAGTTTGGAATCATTGGTATGGGTTTGATTAGTGGGTGGTATTGGAATGGGTAGGACCTTGGCTATAAAATCTAGTCCCACTGTTTGATTTACTGATTGGATTTGACTATTTGAGTACGAGTTCATATCATCATCTTATATGGTCTGTAACAGTTTTGTTGTTTTATATGTCTTCTTTGATGTGGTCATGCAAATCAAGCAAATTAATATCTTTTACTTTTACAATGTGGGTAGTATTAATTTGACCGTGTTCGATATTGTATATTCATTTATAGGCCCTCAGATGTTAGAAAGATACTAAAAACTCATGGTGTCCTAATTGACTTGATTGCAACAAATGTGGCTGTGTTTTTGCTTTGGAAAGTCGCTGACACTAACTTCATGTGTAAGAACTTTACGGTGAGATTCTACAATGGTTATTTGTCTTCGTGGTTCATACATCATCATCTGATCCTCTTAAGAGATGGAAATAGTAACTCATATACATCTGAAACACTTTTATCTCAGGCGAGTAGATTAACAAAAAGTTCTATAGTTAAACATTGAAAGGATCGAAAGTCCCCAAATTGCATATTTAACACAGAGGATATCAAAAACCTCTATATTACTAATTGACATATGTTCCCTAGTCAACCCAACTTGGCCCGTTTCAACCTATGTTAAAAAGTTACATGTTTTGACTTATTACCCAACTAGTTCGATCCATCCATTTTTACCACATCTATGTATCATATCAATGTTACTATTATTCTCATTAATTCATTTGTGCACAGCTGTATTTGGACAACATTAAAAGTGGACGGCTCCATACTATGATAACTTATGCTTTTAGTCATGCTGAAGGTTCTCATCTTTTCTTTAACATGCTGTGGCTTTGCGTATTCGGGAAATGTGTAAGTTCAAAAATTTTCACACCCCTTTTGCTCTGTCAAGTTTTCTATCAAAATGGTAGTTAGGTTCAGTAAAGTTTATTTTACCATTTGCAAAGGCATTGTTGTTTAAATAAAATTTTGAAGGTTCTTTATGACATAACTTAAGTAATCTTGCAAATAATGCTCTTTTTCAGAAATCTAAGATTAACAATGTTCATTGTTACTAAGAAAGACGTCATTTTGGTTTTATTGTGTAGATCTTGACAACGTTCGGCAACATATGGAATATTAATACTTCATTGCCTTGTTTGGTGACTTTTTGTTTTTTGTTTAGTCTTTGGCTATATGAGCAGAGTTGTTACTTGTGAGTTTTGTGCTTTTGTTTACTAACAAAATCAAAACGCATTTGGTAAAGTTGTTTCTTTTTTAGAATTAAATTACCAAAACTGTGAATCATGTTTTACTTGGTTGAATGCTTAAAGTCATAAAAGTTCAAAAGTCAAATGCAGTAGAAACTCGATAAATAAATACTCGATTAATTCATAAATTCTCTAAAATAATATTTTTTGCAGGTCCTATTCATTAATTTATAGGTAAGTTAATATCGATTAGTTATGAACTCTTTTAATTAATAAATTTAGGTGGTCCCATGAATATAAATTAATAGAGTTTCTACTGTAGTGATTATTTTTTTAACTTTGGAAACATCAAAATCATGTTTACGATTTATATCTTATGTTTACAAGACTTGTGTTTTTGTAACACATATGTTTGCAAAACAAGGTGTTCTCTTCCAAATTTATTCTGTATTTAAATTGTAGAGGCAAACAATAGAAAACAGAAGTGCTGTAAAATGGTGCCTATGTAATTGAAATACTAGATGGGTTGTATTAAGCTTGCCTGTTTTGTCATTGCGAAAATAATTTCTTCAAACAGCAAAGATCTAATAAAAACAGGCTAGTAGCTTGAACTAGGAAGTGGGTTTTGGTTACATCAACCTCGCAAAAGTTTAAATTACTTATTCGATGATTTATTCAACAGATTGGGGAACAATTTGGCCCTAAATATCTGCTGAAGTTGTACCTGGCTGGGGCTTTTGTTGGTTCGGCCTTCTTCCTGGCACACAAAGCTTTTCTGGTGGTATCATCAAAGGTAAAGTTGTCGTAATGGTTCTCCGAATTGATCCAATAGTGGCTCATATGTATATTGATCCTAATACTCTAATAGCATACAGCATCTTGATTATTATGTAATACCCTGTATACCATCTTTTTCAGAAAACTTTGTTACAAACACCAACTAATTCTAGTCATATGGTTAATATATATAGTTATTTGTTTCATAACTACAGGATGCAAGATTGAATGAATGTGACCCTTCAAAAGTTGCAGGCGTGGTAGGTGTTTCACTCAAATTGTTAACATACATGAATATTAACTCAAATTCTATCATTTTAGGGAGCAAGTGCTGCAGTTAGAGCTATCATGATGCTTAGTTTCATCAGTTTTCTAAGAGAAAAAATACCTAATAAGTTTGCCCGTGCTATCATATTGGTAAATAAACATTTTAACAGTCATTGATTGTCAGTTCTCAAGTAAATTATGAACTTTTTGTTTCATGTGATCATTACAGGGGTTATGCATAGTTGGTGATGAAATGGCGGAATTAGCGGTATGATCCTTATTCCTTTGGGCAAATGGTATAAAAATGTATTAAACTTCACACATTATGCTTTGCTGTGTTTTTCTCCTATAAAATGACTGAACTTATTATTTCCTCCTTTGTTGTGCAATGGTTGTCCAACATAGGAAGTTTTGAAACTTTGGTATATTTAATGGGAAAAATAGAAAGATACCAACATAGTAAAATGTGGTACTCGAAAAAATTTAAATAACTTTCACTAATTGCTAAAAAATTGTTTCCGGTTACTTGAATTACTCATTGTTTTACTAGTAGTCAATCACTTGTTTTCTAAAAAATTCGGGTTAAATGGGCTTTTTGAGATTGAAATAAGTTAGACCCGCAATCATCATTCAAAATATTTTTAATATATATATATATGTATATATAAACAGCTTAAGCGTTGATTATTACTGTTCTAAAACAGTTTATACTTTATAACACTTATCTTAAGTTAAATTTAACCATAGTTTTGATCATGTTGAAATAATTTTTGTAACACTTAGGGAAATTCAAATTAATTTAAATCTAAATATATATATATATATATATATATATATATATATATATATATATATATATATATATATATATATATATATATATATATATTATATATATATATATATGCAACTTTTTTTTTTTTTTTTTTTTTTTTTTTTTAATAGATTCAGAGATATAGAGAGATTCAGAGACAGAAAGAGAAACATAGTACACCGAGTCTAGCATATGCTCACATGGGTAGTGTTGCCGTGGCTGCCATAGCTTGGGCGCGGTTAAGGAAAGGGTGTTTCTAAATACTTTGGTGAGATTAGAATTCTTTGTTAAGCCTAAAATCTCAACCTCTTTTAACGATATGCAAAATAGCATTTCAAGTGTATAGAGCTAACCGAATCTTTTCTAAGAGGGTGTTTGAGAATGCATTTTGGGGCAGGTTATGTAATTATTGTTGGAATTTGAAAACCATGACAATCATAAAACTCCATAATCACAAAGTACACATATAGCGGAAGCGTGTAAACAAGTATAACATATAAATAATTAACGTAAACATAAATAGGAACGTACCTTTAGGTTCTAGCAAGAACAAGAACCAATCTTTAAATCTTCAATAAAGATGAACCCTAATTAGGGTTTATGTGAATTAGGGATCTATTGATTAACCCCTTACCGTTTTGTTAATCGATCCAAGATACAATCAATAGTGTGATTGTACCACGTTCTTGTACACACGTACTATAACCAACTAACGTTAGATGCTAGTGTAAAGACACGTTTATTAAACCAAAACCATTTGTTTAATAAATAAATGAATTCAATCTACTACCACTTTAATAATAAAGTCGTACCACTTTTTCAAAAGCTGTGATAGATTAGATCGATGGAATACAAAAGAAAAGAAAGGTCAATAAACATTAATTGGCTATAGACAATTGTACTGACGTCCAACAACTTCTAAAGACCAATATGTTTTGAATATATAGTGAATTAATATCTTGGGAAACAAGAAGCACATATGGGTCGACAAACCCATAACCGGCCAACCCACTAATGTGGGTTCTAGATCCTTTTTTGCCTCCCAATTTCACTAATGGTCCTTCCTTTATTTTCTAACGGTCGCTTAGTCAATTCAACTAATTACTTAACGTCCGTTAGTTAATATTTCGTGTCCTAAATAATTAAATACATAACATGGTTATATATTAATTATTTTCGTTAGTCATTCATACGTAAAGTGTGCAATCCCGCGGTCTCGAGTTCGATTATAGACATATACGTATTAATATTTATCCACAACTCTAACAGCTCCCACTTGGATATCTATTAATAGTATAATGACATTGGTTAGCGTCTAGCAACACGCCAATGCCCCTACACCAACTCGAGTTAGGTTTCCTGGAAAAACCTTTAATGATTCATCATTATTATTATCCTTTTGTTACTAATACCACGTTAATAAAGATATGGATCTTAGTCATTCTTTAATTAACAATTATGTTTCTCGTTGTTTATGATTGAACAAGATTACCAAAACATCTGAACGTATTCCAGATAGACTTTGGGCGTGCGCACGCAAACATCTTGTCAACCCTACGAGGGGCCCAGCAGTATTAAACTTCAAAACAAATTTGAAGGAACAAATTCTCTCTTGACTACAAGAATAACCCATAGACTTTGCAACATTTCTGAAAACAATCCTTATGACTCCCAGTTACGGTAAGCGGTAAATTGCTTCACAGAAATGCACTACATCCATGACACTTATCTGGTATCTCAAGTCTGAGGATAACTAAATTCATGATTTACTTACTGACAAGATCCATAAAGTAAAATCATGTAGTTGGGATAAGTCCTATATTCAATTCATTGAATATCATGTGAAACTGGTATGTCAACGCATCAATATACTTTCAAGTATATTCTAACCAATACTCAGATTTGTCTTAGTTTAATGATATTCCCATATCATTAATTGACAATGGACAATTTAGAATAACATAAGTTATTCACGGATTTAAACATGCAAATATAGGACACAATTTATTATTAATGAAAACAAACGTACTAAGTACTTTAATTCATTATAAATAATAATTGCTTAATGTCCTTTATCCAAACACTAAATAGATCAATGCATGATAATTCTTGTTAATGAATTATGCCTCAAGTCATGTCAATCATACTTGTTTGACAAGGCATAAATCAACTAACTTTGATCTATAAAATTTTGAGAATACTTATTTCAAGAATTTAATTATGAAAATTCTTGTATGTGTGTATCCAACTATCTTGATATAGTCACACAATCTTTCATAAATGATGTGATATCCTCAACCATCAATTTATGACAATCAAACTTTCAAACGTTTTAAAGTTTAAAGTATTCTAACCTTTTAATGTATAATGCAACTATGCTTCTTAGTTAAGCATAACTAGTTCACATGGCCATTATCAAGGATAAAATCCTACCATGACTAGTATTGAGTGTCATCTCAATCAAACAAACACTATTGTATAAAACTACAATATGCCTTTTTAACTATTCCGTAAACTTAATATCAATTGTGTAATTTTGATGCCTTATAATCTTTCAAGATTTGTTGGCTATAACAATTACGCAACAACTTGCCATATTGTTTATACTTAGAATTTAGGAGCAATTCCAGGTCGAGGATAGTGTATTCTAAGTCTAAACATATTCCATCAGAATATTCATTACACAATTTATCAAATATCTTTTATTAGATATCAAATGTTGTCAAATCATTTTACATTCAAACATGATACAACAATGATATACATGAAAATCCTAGAATCAATCATAGATTTTATTCATGTTCTAACTTATCAAAAGATATATTTTCATTTAGACTTTCTAAATGATATGTTATGTCTTATTAGACTTAATTACCACATATGTTTATATTAATAAACATATATTTCCAAGGTTGTATGTTTTACTTCTTAAATTCTTCAAGTAAAGTTTCATTCCAAGTTAAGACTTAACATTTTAACTTACATGGAATGTTACTTCCCATATGTTATACAACATATATTATTTAAGAAGATAAACATAATACTCCCACTAGCTTTTAGGAATACTGAGAAATTGTCTTATTTTAATTATAAATCAAACAATGGATTTAATAATCAAACATAAGAATATTTCATAGATGCATGCATTAATCCATTCATGGATTATTACACTTTGTACATTTCCAAAATAATTATGAATTCAAAAATCCTTTCGATTACTTACCGTCCTCGCTCAAGTAATCACTCAAGAAAGAGTTTTGATATTCCATTGTCATCCTTCATATAAATGAAAATAGATATGACAATTATTATCTTTATATATTTAATGTGCTCATGAAAGAGTATTCAATCATAGTTAATTACTTAAGTATGATTAATAATCTTGTCACAAGACATACATTAAATATGTGTACAACATTGTCCATATGATTTCTACATAAAGATTTAAACCACTAGGGTTTTCTATCTTTAAATAAACTCATCATCATTCTCTAACTATTAAGAATTAAGATAAACCAAATTTGTAAAATTTGAATATCTTTATGAACAGCATCTATAATATTCATAGTATGAGTAATTTACCCAATTCATTATTTGGTAATACTTCATCATATAATCCTCAGCATATTAATCAAATATCTGAGATATCCAAGTGGATCTATGAATGAGAATTCCATCATATGAGATCCAACATTTACATGTCTAATCTCATTATGATATTTGCTAGTGTATTTTAGAAGATTATGTATTTTGTAACTTTATCTCTACAAGATAAAACTCCCACTTGCCTTTTGTAATTTATAGACTATCTATAAATAATTAGCAAGTTAAACAACACCAATTTGTTCTTATTTGGGACATTACAAATACACTTTGATAGTTCCTGACATTCGTTTGTTAATATCTAGCTTCATCAGAAGTTTAACAAATTCAGAACTTCAATTAAAGACTTAATGTGATTCATCACATTCCATAATAAATGGTGTCTTATAAATCTTCTAGGAGTCTAATTGAGTATATTCAATCCATACTCAATTTTCTAACCTTGATAACTTTTGGAAGAAAAGAAGTTATAGTTATCTTTAACCAAACAATACAAATAAAGTTTGATTTTCCTAACTGAACACACCACAAATATGTGGTATTTCATTAGAACTCATATTGTGAGATAATCTAACAATATGAAAGATAACTTTGTATTCCTTTTGGCTTACCTATTTTTCAACTAAATCATCTTAATGGTGAAATAGAATTTCAAGCCTCTTGCATGCATTATAACTCAAGTACTTATTAAATAAGTCACTTCATGTTCATGTCTCAATCAAGAAGACATAAGCCATTATAATCTCACTACACGTTATAAATCATTGATCAACTCAATGACTTCTTGTATATGTCTTTAATAAAGAAGACATAACAAGTTAACGTCTTACTTTAGATTATCCTAAGTCTTAAAGACTTCATATTTATAACTTTACAATAAAGTATAAATATTTATAACTAAAGTAATCATGAACACCATCATTTGGTTTCAATAGTATTTTCAAGTTAACTTATTACTTCATTTATTTATGTCATTCAAAAAAACATAATGATTGAAGTAGTATTATATTACTTCATGCACTTATGTCATTCCAATAATACATAAATATTAAAGTTGAAGTAATCTTGTTATCACATTGACACAAGTTCTAATAAGTATCTAATTTAGAAACTGTAAATTTTTTCATGTGTGGTCTCACGCACACTTGGAAATTTACCTTGTCATTAATTTTGGTCCAGGTCTCACGCATACCCAAAATTAACTCCAAGTGTTTTTAAGCATAGATATGTATAATCATATTGGAACAAGAATCTCTTACCTTGCAGTTAAGTGAATCTACTAAATCATATTCTTATATGTTGTACCTTGCACACAATAAAGATTTCTCCCACTTGTGCATGGAACAACATCATGTACCACATAGACAACACTACACGTGTTTGTTAATGTGATCAATATGATTTGTGTCATTCGCATAACTAGTAGATATAGAATTACTCAATCAATCAAGGAAGCGCACATGACTATCCTTGAAAATATTAGTATCTATATTTGGAAAGTAATTATCTTGAGGCATTCAAAAGATAATCCGAGTTACAATCAAGACAATAAATCTTGTAACTCCCACTGATTTAGAGAACTTACAATAATCCCTTATTCAGTTCTAAGAACACATTACTCCCACTGAATTCGACACCATAATAAGTGTTTCATAAACCAGTGAAAGGAAAGAGTGTCCTTGTTACTTTCCTACATCTTTGACAAAACCTATTCGTAACAATTACTTAGGTTCTAAAAGATTGTATTCTACTACGTAACTGATGGACTATCCACATTTACGCCAAATGTGATTCATCACATTGCTTACTATTAACTTGAAAAATTGGCATGCAATTTCTTCCTTAATAGGTCTACAATTCCAACAATTGTATGTAGTACCTTCAAATGGTCAAAACAAAACAACTAGATATACTAGCTTGTCTTTTACCATTATGCGGTAATTAGTCTAGCTTCTAATTTAATAACTCATAAATTCGCAATAACCTTAACGATTAAAACTTGCTATGAGTTATGTATTTAGAATTTAGACAATTCTAATTTTCCATCATACCTTTCTCATTCATGAAAAGGAATAGGATTTAGTCTCACGCTTCTCATATGAAAGGAGACTTGGTTTATTCTTTTAATGAAATTGACTCTAACTAAATCCCCTACTGGTGTAGATCAATTTACTAACAAAGAATAACCCATGTTTACGGTTTATCGTTGCATTAATACAATTAAAAGAATTTACAAAATTCAGTTCAGTATTTTCGATAATAGCTCTTTAAGAAAATAAAATACCCATTGGTAAATATTCATATCAACCATAGTATTTTCTTAAAGCTAGGATCCTAATTGACATAGTACCATTACATCAGTTGATCTGCTAGTAATGATAGTATTCAACTAGGTAATTGTCGAACAATAATTGGCAAACAATTTTCCAATTCCTAGATCATTATGGGATTTACATCAAATTGATTCATCAATTTGCAATGTAAGCATGTTTCATCCCATCTCATGCCTTAAGCTCTAGGTCTCACGCATCAGCTTAATTAAGTTGTCTAACTTAGAAACTGTAAATTCATACATGTGTGGTCTCACGCACACTCGGAAATTTACCTTGTCATTAATTTTAGTCCAGGTCTCACGCATACCCAAAATTAACTTCAAGTGTTCCTTATAGTTAGATGGCATGTAACTTAAATTATAGGGTATTTAGTTTTTGGTGTGACAAAAACATGTACAAAGACGCATGCACTCATCTTTGTATCATTAGTTTTCAAAACAATTTTTATTAACCAATTAGTTAAGAGTAAACCAAAAACTATGTACTTGAGGTATTGGGTTCACCAATTAAAGAAGTACCAACAATTATCGCCCACATATCCTACTCTTACATGTTATTCGGATATTTGCCACAAAAGTGGCGCGTGGAATTGAGGTAAATCACCCTTAAGATGATAGTGTACGTAAATAGTGATATAGGTAAGTCGCAGTTGACGCACAAGCGGGCCCGGAGAGCCGGTAGGAGCGGATCTCTTAAAAAAACCCCTCTCCAGATAAACCCACCACACAGTTTGTCAACTTTGGTCCGCCTTTCACACACTATTGTACAAAAACATCAATCAAGCAAAAGTTTATGATCTTAATCTTAAAAAAAATTAAGTAACAAAGTTTATATCTTGCTAGTCTCGCCTGGGAGCAAATTACCGTGCGAAGCGAACCACTGTCGGCACATAAGACACCGCAAGATTTATACTTTATCACTTTATGTTTCACCATTATTAGTCCAATTTAATTTTTCTTTGAAAATTACCCTTTTATTGCTTACTTTTAACATATCACATATAATAAAAAAACAATAAACAAGTAATTTAAAAGAAAACAAATAATCAACTAATAAGAAAACAATTAATTGTTAGTGAAACATCTAGCCACATGCATCCTTTTAAACAAATCCTATTAATAATCTATATGTGAATTATTATGTATAGAATCAATAAAACTCCCATTGGTTTTCGAGCTCATTGTACCCAATGGACCACAGTCGCCAACAATTGGCCGCGTAAGTTTTAATGATAATATACCACGTTGCACATAACTGATTCATTAATTTAATATATTAGGTCTTCCCTAATTTTAGATTTATCTAAACATGTAGCAAACATCTAAACAATTTAATTCAAGTAATTATCCGTGACTAATTATGCATGTATAGTCACGGATTCATGCATATCATATACTCTATCAAAAAAATTTCTATCAAGTTTTCACACCCCTTTTGCTCTGTCAAGTTTTCTATCAAATTGGTAGTTAGGTTCAGTAAAGTTTATTTTACCATTTGCAAAGGCATTGTTGTTTAAATAAAATTTTGAAGGTTCTTTATGACATAACTTAAGTAATCTTGCAAATAATGCTCTTTTTCAGAAATCTAAGATTAACAATGTTCATTGTTACTAAGAAAGACGTCATTTTGGTTTTATTGTGTAGATCTTGACAACGTTCAGCAACATATGGAATATTAATACTTCATTGCCTTGTTTGGTGACTTTTTGTTTTTTGTTTAGTCTTTGGCTATATGAGCAGAGTTGTTACTTGTGAGTTTTGTGCTTTTGTTTACTAACAAAATCAAAACACATTTGGTAAAGTTGTTTCTTTTTTAGAATTAAATTATCAAAACTGTGAATCATGTTTTACTTGGTTGAATGCTTAAAGTCATAAAAGTTCAAAAGTCAAATGCAGTAGAAACTCGATAAATTAATACTCGATTAATTCATAAATTCTCTAAAATAATATTTTTTGCAGGTCCTATTCATTAATTTATAGGTAAGTTAATATCGATTAGTTATGAACTCTTTTAATTAATAAATTTAGGTGGTCCCATGAATATAAATTAATAGAGTTTCTACTGTAGTGATTATTTTTTTAACTTTGGAAACATCAAAATCATGTTTACGATTTATATCTTATGTTTACAAGACTTGTGTTTTTGTAACACATATGTTTGCAAAACAAGGTGTTCTCTTCCAAATTTATTCTGTATTTAAATTGTAGAGGCAAACAATAGAAAACAGAAGTGCTGTAAAATGGTGCCTATGTAATTGAAATACTAGATGGGTTGTATTAAGCTTGCCTGTTTTGTCATTGCGAAAATAATTTCTTCAAACAGCAAAGATCTAATAAAAACAGGCTAGTAGCTTGAACTAGGAAGTGGGTTTTGGTTACATCAACCTCGCAAAAGTTTAAATTACTTATTCGATGATTTATTCAACAGATTGGGGAACAATTTGGCCCTAAATATCTGCTGAAGTTGTACCTGGCTGGGGCTTTTGTTGGTTCGGCCTTCTTCCTGGCACACAAAGCTTTTCTGGTGGTATCATCAAAGGTAAAGTTGTCGTAATGGTTCTCCGAATTGATCCAATAGTGGCTCATATGTATATTGATCCTAATACTCTAATAGCATACAGCATCTTGATTATTATGTAATACCCTGTATACCATCTTTTTCAGAAAACTTTGTTACAAACACCAACTAATTCTAGTCATATGGTTAATATATATAGTTATTTGTTTCATAACTACAGGATGCAAGATTGAATGAATGTGACCCTTCAAAAGTTGCAGGCGTGGTAGGTGTTTCACTCAAATTGTTAACATACATGAATATTAACTCAAATTCTATCATTTTAGGGAGCAAGTGCTGCAGTTAGAGCTATCATGATGCTTAGTTTCATCAGTTTTCTAAGAGAAAAAATACCTAATAAGTTTGCCCGTGCTATCATATTGGTAAATAAACATTTTAACAGTCATTGATTGTCAGTTCTCAAGTAAATTATGAACTTTTTGTTTCATGTGATCATTACAGGGGTTATGCATAGTTGGT
This sequence comes from Artemisia tridentata subsp. tridentata, assembly GCA_021014915.2. Lineage (NCBI taxonomy): Eukaryota > Viridiplantae > Streptophyta > Magnoliopsida > Asterales > Asteraceae > Artemisia > Artemisia tridentata. The sequence goes on from CP139506.1 coordinate 294,022,354, forward strand.
GATGAAATGGCGGAATTAGCGGTATGATCCTTATTCCTTTGGGCAAATGGTATAAAAATGTATTAAACTTCACACATTATGCTTTGCTGTGTTTTTCTCCTATAAAATGACTGAACTTATTATTTCCTCCTTTGTTGTGCAATGGTTGTCCAACATAGGAAGTTTTGAAACTTTGGTATATTTAATGGGAAAAATAGAAAGATACCAACATAGTAAAATGTGGTACTCGAAAAAATTTAAATAACTTTCACTAATTGCTAAAAAATTGTTTCCGGTTACTTGAATTACTCATTGTTTTACTAGTAGTCAATCACTTGTTTTCTAAAAAATTCGGGTTAAATGGGCTTTTTGAGATTGAAATAAGTTAGACCCGCAATCATCATTCAAAATATTTTTAATATATATATATATATGTATATATAAACAGCTTAAGCGTTGATTATTACTGTTCTAAAACAGTTTATACTTTATAACACTTATCTTAAGTTAAATTTAACCATAGTTTTGATCATGTTGAAATAATTTTTGTAACACTTAGGGAAATTCAAATTAATTTAAATCTATATATATATATATATATATATATATATATATATATATATATATATATATATATATATATATATATATATATATATATATATATATATATATATGCAACTTTTTTTTTTTTTTTTTTTTTTTTTTAATAGATTCAGAGATATAGAGAGATTCAGAGACAGAAAGAGAAACATAGTACACCGAGTCTAGCATATGCTCACATGGGTAGTGTTGCCGTGGCTGCCATAGCTTGGGCGCGGTTAAGGAAAGGGTGTTTCTAAATACTTTGGTGAGATTAGAATTCTTTGTTAAGCCTAAAATCTCAACCTCTTTTAACGATATGCAAAATAGCATTTCAAGTGTATAGAGCTAACCGAATCTTTTCTAAGAGGGTGTTTGAGAATGCATTTTGGGGCAGGTTATGTAATTATTGTTGGAATTTGAAAACCATGACAATCATAAAACTCCATAATCACAAAGTACACATATAGCGGAAGCGTGTAAACAAGTATAACATATAAATAATTAACGTAAACATAAATAGGAACGTACCTTTAGGTTCTAGCAAGAACAAGAACCAATCTTTAAATCTTCAATAAAGATGAACCCTAATTAGGGTTTATGTGAATTAGGGATCTATTGATTAACCCCTTACCGTTTTGTTAATCGATCCAAGATACAATCAATAGTGTGATTGTACCACGTTCTTGTACACACGTACTATAACCAACTAACGTTAGATGCTAGTGTAAAGACACGTTTATTAAACCAAAACCATTTGTTTAATAAATAAATGAATTCAATCTACTACCACTTTAATAATAAAGTCGTACCACTTTTTCAAAAGCTGTGATAGATTAGATCGATGGAATACAAAAGAAAAGAAAGGTCAATAAACATTAATTGGCTATAGACAATTGTACTGACGTCCAACAACTTCTAAAGACCAATATGTTTTGAATATATAGTGAATTAATATCTTGGGAAACAAGAAGCACATATGGGTCGACAAACCCATAACCGGCCAACCCACTAATGTGGGTTCTAGATCCTTTTTTGCCTCCCAATTTCACTAATGGTCCTTCCTTTATTTCCTAACGGTCGCTTAGTCAATTCAACTAATTACTTAACGTCCGTTAGTTAATATTTCGTGTCCTAAATAATTAAATACATAACATGGTTATATATTAATTATTTCCGTTAGTCATTCATACGTAAAGTGTGCAATCCCGCGGTCTCGAGTTCGATTATAGACATATACGTATTAATATTTATCCACAACTCTAACAGCTCCCACTTGGATATCTATTAATAGTATAATGACATTGGTTAGCGTCTAGCAACACGCCAATGCCCCTACACCAACTCGAGTTAGGTTTCCTGGAAAAACCTTTAATGATTCATCATTATTATTATCCTTTTGTTACTAATACCACGTTAATAAAGATATGGATCTTAGTCATTCTTTAATTAACAATTATGTTTCTCGTTGTTTATGATTGAACAAGATTACCAAAACATCTGAACGTATTCCAGATAGACTTTGGGCGTGCGCACGCAAACATCTTGTCAACCCTACGAGGGGCCCAGCAGTATTAAACTTCAAAACAAATTTGAAGGAACAAATTCTCTCTTGACTACAAGAATAACCCATAGACTTTGCAACATTTCTGAAAACAATCCTTATGACTCCCAGTTACGGTAAGCGGTAAATTGCTTCACAGAAATGCACTACATCCATGACACTTATCTGGTATCTCAAGTCTGAGGATAACTAAATTCATGATTTACTTACTGACAAGATCCATAAAGTAAAATCATGTAGTTGGGATAAGTCCTATATTCAATTCATTGAATATCATGTGAAATTGGTATGACAACGCATCAATATACTTTCAAGTATATTCTAACCAATACTCAGATTTGTCTTAGTTTAATGATATTCCCATATCATTAATTGACAATGGACAATTTAGAATAACATAAGTTATTCACGGATTTAAACATGCAAATATAGGACACAATTTATTATTAATGAAAACAAACGTACTAAGTACTTTAATTCATTATAAATAATAATTGCTTAATGTCCTTTATCCAAACACTAAATAGATCAATGCATGATAATTCTTGTTAATGAATTATGCCTCAAGTCATGTCAATCATACTTGTTTGACAAGGCATAAATCAACTAACTATGATCTATAAAATTTTGAGAATACTTATTTCAAGAATTTAATTATGAAAATTCTTGTATGTGTGTATCCAATTATCTTGATATAGTCACACAATCTTTCATAAATGATGTGATATCCTCAACAATCAATTTATGACAATCAAACTTTCAAACGTTTTAAAGTTTAAAGTATTCTAACCTTTTAATGTATAATGCAACTATGCTTCTTAGTTAAGCATAACTAGTTTACATGGCCATTATCAAGGATAAAATCCTACCATGACTAGTATTGAGTGTCATCTCAATCAAACACTATTGTATAAAACTACAATATGCCTTTTTAACTATTCCGTAAACTTAATATCAATTGTGTAATTTTGATGCCTTATAATCTTTCAAGATTTGTTGGCTATAACAATTACGCAACAACTTGCCATATTGTTTATACTTATAATTTAGGAGCAATTCCAGGTCGAGGATAGTGTATTCTAAGTCTAAACATATTCCATCAGAATATTCATTACACAATTTATCAAATATCTTTTATTAGATATCAAATGTTGTCAAATCATTTTACATTCAAACATGATACAACAATGATATACATGAAAATCCTAGAATCAATCATAGATTTTATTCATTTTCTAACTTATCAAAAGATATATTTTCATTTAGACTTTCTAAATGATATGTTATGTCTTATTAGACTTAATTACCACATATGTTTATATTAATAAACATATATTTCCAAGGTTGTATGTTTTACTTCTTAAATTCTTCAAGTAAAGTTTCATTCCAAGTTAAGACTTAACATTTTAACTTACATGGAATGTTACTTCCCATATGTTATACAACATATATTATTTAAGAAGATAAACATAATACTCCCACTAGCTTTTAGGAATACTGAGAAATTGTCTTATTTTAATTATAAATCAAACAATGGATTTAATAATCAAACATAAGAATATTTCATAGATGCATGCATTAATCCATTCATGGATTATTACACTTTGTACATTTCCAAAATAATTATGAATTCAAAAATCCTTTCGATTACTTACCGTCCTCGCTCAAGTAATCACTCAAGAAAGAGTTTTGATATTCCATTGTCATCCTTCATATAAATGAAAATAGATATGACAATTATTATCTTTATATATTTAATGTGCTCATGAAAGAGTATTCAATCATAGTTAATTACTTAAGTATGATTAATAATCTTGTCACAAGACATACATTAAATATGTGTACAACATTGTCCATATGATTTCTACATAAAGATTTAAACCACTAGGGTTTTCTATCTTTAAATAAACTCATCATCATTCTCTAACTATTAAGAATTAAGATAAACCAAATTTGTAAAATTTGAATATCTTTATGAACAGCATCTATAATATTCATAGTATGAGTAATTTACCCAATTCATTATTTGGTAATACTTCATCATATAATCCTCAGCATATTAATCAAATATCTGAGATATCCAAGTGGATCTATGAATGAGAATTCCATCATATGAGATCCAACATTTACATGTCTAATCTCATTATGATATTTGCTAGTGTATTTTAGAAGATTATGTATCTTGTAACTTTATCTCTACAAGATAAAACTCCCACTTGCCTTTTGTAATTTATAGACTATCTAAAAATAATTAGCAAGTTAAACAACACCAATTTGTTCTTATTTGGGACATTACAAATACACTTTGATAGTTCCTGACATTCGTTTGTTAATATCTAGCTTCATCAGAAGTTTAACAAATTCAGAACTTCAATTAAAGACTTAATGTGATTCATCACATTCCATAATAAATGGTGTCTTATAAATCTTCTAGGAGTCTAATTGAGTATATTCAATCCATACTCAATTTTCTAACCTTGATAACTTTTGGAAGAAAAGAAGTTATAGTTATCTTTAACCAAACAATACAAATAAAGTTTGATTTTCCTAACTGAACACACCACAAATATGTGGTATTTCATTAGAACTCATATTGTGAGATAATCTAACAATATGAAAGATAACTTTGTATTCCTTTTGGCTTACCTATTTTCCAACTAAATCATCTTAATGGTGAAATAGAATTTCAAGCCTCTTGCATGCATTATAACTCAAGTACTTATTAAATAAGTCACTTCATGTTCATGTCTCAATCAAGAAGACATAAGCCATTATAATCTCACTACACGTTATAAATCATTGATCAACTCAATGACTTCTTGTATATGTCTTTAATAAAGAAGACATAACAAGTTAACGTCTTACTTTAGATTATCCTAAGTCTTAAAGACTTCATATTTATAACTTTACAATAAAGTATAAATATTTATAACTAAAGTAATCATGAACACCATCATTTGGTTTCAATAGTATTTTCAAGTTAACTTATTACTTCATTTATTTATGTCATTCAAAAAAACATAATGATTGAAGTAGTATTATATTACTTCATGCACTTATGTCATTCCAATAATACATAAATATTAAAGTTGAAGTAATCTTGTTATCACATTGACACAAGTTCTAATAAGTATCTAATTTAGAAACTGTAAATTTTTTCATGTGTGGTCTCACGCACACTTGGAAATTTACCTTGTCATTAATTTTGGTCCAGGTCTCACGCATACCCAAAATTAACTCCAAGTGTTTTTAAGCATAGATATGTATAATCATATTGGAACAAGAATCTCTTACCTTGCAGTTAAGAGAATCTACTAAATCATATTCTTATATGTTGTACCTTGCACACAATAAAGATTTCTCCCACTTGTGCATGGAACAACATCATGTACCACATAGACAACACTACACGTGTTTGTTAATGTGATCAATATGATTTGTGTCATTCGCATAACTAGTAGATATAGAATTACTCAATCAATCAAGGAAGCGCACATGACTATCCTTGAAAATATTAGTATCTATATTTGGAAAGTAATTATCTTGAGGCATTCAAAAGATAATCCGAGTTACAATCAAGACAATAAATCTTGTAACTCCCACTGATTTAGAGAACTTACAATAATCCCTTATTCAGTTCTAAGAACACATTACTCCCACTGAATTCGACACCATAATAAGTGTTTCATAAACCAGTGAAAGGAAAGAGTGTCCTTGTTACTTTCCTACATCTTTGACAAAACCTATTCGTAACAATTACTTAGGTTCTAAAAGATTGTATTCTACTACGTAACTGATGGACTATCCACATTTACGCCAAATGTGATTCATCACATTGCTTACTATTAACTTGAAAAATTGGCATGCAATTTCTTCCTTAATAGGTCTAACAATTCCAACAATTGTATGTAGTACCTTCAAATGGTCAAAACAAAACAACTAGATATACTAGCTTGTCTTTTACCATTATGCGGTAATTAGTCTAGCTTCTAATTTAATAACTCATAAATTCGCAATAACCTTAACGATTAAAACTTGCTATGAGTTATGTATTTAGAATTTAGACAATTCTAATTTTCCATCATACCTTTCTCATTCATGAAAAGGAATAGGATTTAGTCTCACGCTTCTCATATGAAAGGAGACTTGGTTTATTCTTTTAATGAAATTGACTCTAACTAAATCCCCTACTGGTGTAGATCAATTTACTAACAAAGAATAACCCATGTTTACGGTTTATCGTTGCATTAATACAATTAAAAGAATTTACAAAATTCAGTTCAGTATTTTCGATAATAGCTCTTTAAGAAAATAAAATACCCATTGGTAAATATTCATATCAACCATAGTATTTTCTTAAAGCTAGGATCCTAATTGACATAGTACCATTACATCAGTTGATCTGCTAGTAATGATAGTATTCAACTAGGTAATTGTCGAACAATAATTGGCAAACAATTTTCCAATTCCTAGATCATTATGGGATTTACATCAAATTGATTCATCAATTTGCAATGTAAGCATGTTTCATCACATCTCATGCCTTAAGCTCTAGGTCTCACGCATCAGCTTAATTAAGTTGTCTAACTTAGAAACTGTAAATTCATACATGTGTGGTCTCACGCACACTCGGAAATTTACCTTGTCATTAATTTTAGTCCAGGTCTCACGCATACCCAAAATTAACTTCAAGTGTTCCTTATAGTTAGATGGCATGTAACTTAAATTATAGGGTATTTAGTTTTTGGTGTGACAAAAACATGTACAAAGACGCATGCACTCATCTTTGTATCATTAGTTTTCAAAACAATTTTTATTAACCAATTAGTTAAGAGTAAACCAAAAACTATGTACTTGAGGTATTGGGTTCACCAATTAAAGAAGTACCAACAATTATCGCCCACATATCCTACTCTTACATGTTATTCGGATATTTGCCACAAAAGTGGCGCGTGGAATTGAGGTAAATCACCCTTAAGATGATAGTGTACGTAAATAGTGATATAGGTAAGTCGCAGTTGACGCACAAGCGGGCCCGGAGAGCCGGTAGGAGCGGATCTCTTAAAAAAACCCCTCTCCAGATAAACCCACCACACAGTTTGTCAACTTTGGTCCGCCTTTCACACACTATTGTACAAAAACATCAATCAAGCAAAAGTTTATGATCTTAATCTTAAAAAAAATTAAGTAACAAAGTTTATATCTTGCTAGTCTTGCCTGGGAGCAAATTACCGTGCGAAGCGAACCACTGTCGGCACATAAGACACCGCAAGATTTATACTTTATCACTTTATGTTTCACCATTATTAGTCCAATTTAATTTTTCTTTGAAAATTACCCTTTTATTGCTTACTTTTAACATATCACATATAATAAAAAAACAATAAACAAGTAATTTAAAAGAAAACAAATAATCAACTAATAAGAAAACAATTAATTGTTAGTGAAACATCTAGCCACATGCATCCTTTTAAACAAATCCTATTAATAATCTATATGTGAATTATTATGTATAGAATCACTAAAACTCCCATTGGTTTTCGAGCTCATTGTACCCAATGGACCACAGTCGCCAACAATTGGCCGCGTAAGTTTTAATGATAATATACCACGTTGCACATAACTGATTCATTAATTTAATATATTAGGTCTTCCCTAATTTTAGATTTATCTAAACATGTAGCAAACATCTAAACAATTTAATTCAAGTAATTATCCGTGACTAATTATGCATGTATAGTCACGGATTCATGCATATCACACTGGTACAGATTCTGCCTATCGTCACACTGGAAATGCGTGACTATACGCATATAGTCACACACGTTTTTTTGGGTGTGTGTGACAAAAAGTCGCGCCACCGTAGGTATCATATGGTCACATTGTTTATTTTGTGGCCGTTTTCATCGAAAAAGAGTGACCAAAACCCGAATATGTGTGACTAATTAGGCACAAGTTTTGTTGGATTCATCAGTATGTGTGACTATTTCCCATCCTATGGCCACACGAAAATATAATAAATGTGACGTTTGTGATGATTTAGTCACACATCGTGTGTTGTTTTTTTCGAGTTAGTCACATACAATTTAAAAAACAGTGGCCAAAAGTGTTAATAAGTGTGACCATATGCTGTTTAAAGTGAAGAAATGTGTACTATTGATCATCCAATGGTCACATGAATTCTTAGTTTGTGTGGCCTTTTGTAATATTTAGTCACACAAAGCATGTTTGCTTTGGGTATTTAGTCACATACAATTAAGCATAAAGTGGCCAAAAGTGTTAATAAGTGTGACCATATGCTGTTTTAAGTGAAGAAATGTGTATTTTGTGTGACTATTGATCATCCAATGGTCACATGAATTCTTAGTTTGTGTGGCCTTTTGTAATATTTAGTCACACAAAGCATGTTTGTTTTGGGTATTTAGTCACATACAATTAAGCATAAAGTGGCCAAAAGTGTTAATAAGTGTGACCATATGCTGTTTTAAGTGAAGAAATGTGTATTTTGTGTGACTATTGATCATCCAATGGTCACATGAATTCTTAGTTTGTGTGGCCTTTTGTAATATTTAGTCACACAAAGCATGTTTGCTTTGGGTATTTAGTCACATACAATTAAGCATAAAGTGGCCAAAAGTGTTAATAAGTGTGACCATATGCTGTTTTAAGTGAAGAAATGTGTATTTTGTGTGACTATTGATCATCCAATGGTCACATGAATTCTTAGTTTGTGTGGCCTTTTGTAATATTTAGTCACACAAAGCATGTTTGCTTTGGGTATTTAGTCACATACAATTAAGCATAAAGTGGCCAAAAGTGTTAATAAGTGTGACCATATGTTGTTTTAAGTGAAGAAATGTGTATTTTGTGTGACTATTGATCATCCAATGGCCACATGAATTTTATGTTTGTGTGGCCTTTTGTAATATTTAGTCACACAAAGCATGTTTGTTTTGGTTATTTAGTCACATACAATTAAGCATTAAGTGGCCAAAAGTGTTGATAAGTGTGACCATATGCTGTTTAAAGTGAAGAAATTTGTATTTTGTGTGACTATTGATCATCCAATGGCCACTTGAATTTTATGTTTGTGTGGCCTTTTATAATATTTAGTCACACAAAGCATGCTTGTTTTGGGTATTTAGTCACATACAATTAAGCATAAAGTGGCCAAAGTTGTTAATAAGTGTGACCATATGCTGTTTAAAGTGAAGAAATGTGTATTTTGCGTGACCATTGTTCTTCCAATGGTCACATGAATTTTTATTTTGTGTGGCCTTTGGTACTATTTAGTCACACATCGAATTAAACAAAGAGTGACCAATAATGTTGGAGCAGAGTTGCTACTGCTAGCAGTACTAAGGTAGTCCAAGGTAGTCCTGCTGAAGCAGAGTTACTACTGCTAGTACTATGCTAGTGCTGCTGGAATGTGTATATATATTATATATAAAACAATATTAAAAAACACAAGAAATTTCAAATTGAATTAAACTCTAATGTATATAACTGGACAAAATATACAATTGTAATGTCGTACTTAATTAATCAAATATCTAAAGACTTTTGAACCTTCACCCCCTTAGCAGTTTGCCTTAAGTCGTTAGCAGATATATATTGTTTCTTCGTTGGTGCCTGTGGTACACATTTAGTCACATGGTTTGTTGGTGTAACCTGTAGTAAACAAAAGACGCTTCTATCAAACATTGAATTACATATGAATAATTATATATGTAGGTTGAAAAAACACATGTACGTACCACCTCTTAAAAAATAACTTGATCCTTTGGCCATGCAACGAAACTACCTTCGACTTCCTTAACTGTTTTGAACCCATTATTTGCTACGTCCGGTATGCATGCTGCATCAACTAACGATGAATCAATTGACACTCTGTAGCAATCATTTGGGAGTGGTAGGTTATGCAGCATTTGCTTTCCATGAGACTGGTATACGGTACCAAAAGCAACGATATTTGATTTCTTTGTGTGCCAGAGTTTGCACTTAAGTGTCTACAAAAAAAAAATAAAAAAATTGCATGTATATATCAGAAATTATTTAAACAAAAGAATAACAAGAAACATGTTGAAATACATACTGTTGGCAGTGCTTGTGTTAGAGACACATCTTGTTGCGATTGGGAATCTGGAGACCCGTTTCGTCGCTTCTTTTGCTTTGGCTTATTGGGTCCGACAGTTTTAGCAAGTTCCTATATGTTATATAAAAACACGTTACATTATTTAAACAAAAGAGTAACAAGAAACATGTTGAAATACATACTGTTGGCAGTGGTTGTGTTGGAGACGACACATTTTGTAGCGATTGGGAATCTGGAGACCCGTTTCGTCGTGACTTAAGGTTATGCTTAGGCCTGACAGTTTTAGCAGCAGGTTCCTATACGTATATATAAAACACGGTACATTAGTCGATCATGTATGTAAAATTCAAAAATCAAAGGGCGATCTTTTATTACTATACTTACCATTGTTTCCGTTACCTTTTTAGAAGTTTCAAGGCCATTGGATTTCTCCTCAATTCCCACATCTTTAGGACTTACAACACCACTTGTCTGAGTGCCATTGGAGTCACCTGCAATATTGTCAATGGCCATTGGAGTCACCTGCAATATAAATTAAGAAATACAGTCACTCATCAGTTTATGTTCAATGCCTAGTATCATTAGCATCAGTGGTGTTAGCATTAGAAAATGAAATTGTTAACAACATAAAAAATGGCTTACAACTGAGGCTATTGGCGATGGTTGAGTTGGCAGAGTTATATTCATCCCTTTATCATTCAACTGTTGCAGAATTTGAGAAAGCATTACATTTGTGTTTTCCACCTCACCGGATAATTTATTGACCTGCACATCTTTTTCGGTCATCTCGGCGGACAATTTTTTGATCAATTTATCTTTTTCTTCACGCTCGCGTCTCTCATTATCCAGTTGAGTTTGAAGTAAGGCAATTTTTTCATTGGCTTCTTGTTTTCTTCGAGGAAGGCCAAAATACTCTTTGTATGTTACTGCACCTCCCACTCCCCTGGCATAACCGCCCTTTTCCTTACCAAATACAAATGTCATGGCATCAGTGCCATCATCAAAACCCGATGTTCCTTCCTTGATCTTGTCATCAGCTTCTTTCTGCACAAAAAATATAGGAAATGTTGGGATTAAAAGTCTTCTTGATGCTGTTAGAGTAACTGCTGGTATACAAGCTACTACTGCTAGTACACAGTTAAATGTTGCTGCTATATAAGCATAATAATAGAATTAGCAGTCAAACTTACAAGTTCATCTCCCTTTGATTTAATATCATCATTTGGGTATTCGCCGTCTTTGTTTACCCTTCCTTTCACCCACATTACATCACGGGGGGGTTCTTCATCCGCTTCAATCTCTTTATTTTCGATCTAATAAACATCAAATGCATACCCATGTAAAGTTAAACCAAGATAAACGAAAATATGTGGATGCTTACACATGTACAGTTAAACCAAGATAATCGAAAATATGAGGGTATTAATGCAAATGTGCAAATTGGGCAATGTAAACGGATTCATTTCTCATACTGATCGTCTCTTAATTGGTAAAACAAACATTGTGTAATCTTACCATTTTCTCTTTGACATAAGCATATCCACCTCGTCCCATTTTATGCTGATAAATATTTTGGGAACGCGCCATTTTACCTTTCTCAGATTTCTCCTAAAAACACAAAATCATAAGGCGTTTAGATGCGGTAATGCTGCAAACTGAAAATAATAAAATGACATATACACTTAATTAAAGATGACTAATTAAAACCTTGTATGCTTCGGTGGTCGTGTATTTAACATACTCGACCCAGTCTTCTGATTTCATTATTGTATTATACAAGTCCGGGACTTCATTCAGTTTGGAAGGTGTATTTAGGTTGGGCAAAATGTAGTTGACTTTGAGCTTCCTTCTGTAATTCCTTAGCATTTTACCAAGACTAATCATTATCAATTTTCTGTATTGGACGTCAACAACAAAAAATTTCTGAAAAGATTAACACAATGTTGTTAATTATTAGTTGCACATAATGTAACTGCATACATAAACTTATGTAGTATTGGGTTACAAAATAGTATATATGTACCAAGATTTCATCCCATAGTTTATCTCTTGCTTCTTTATTCACCTTCTTCCAGTGTAGAATCTTCACACCTATCTGCTCACGAGCCACATCTCCTAAAAAACTCACAAACACTGCTCTGTTTTCCCCTGTTACCCTACCGAGTGCATCGAAGGTTACCTTGAGCTTTGTTGCACCAGGTTTGTCATGCTTCGCGCGAAACTTTACTAGCCTGGTTGAGCCCCTCTTAGCTACTATCTCAGGTGTTTGGTTGGTTAAAGGCTCATCTATATCTTCTTCATCAGAAGACTTTTCGGATTCATATTCTAAGGCGTTATCATCATGTACAATATGATCAAGAGGAAGCAAAGTATGGTTATCAACAATGGGTTCAGTTTCCATGACTCTTGAGCAACAAAGGGTAAAAGAAAATGATTATGGCTTAGCTTGGAGAGTAATGGTGAGAGAAGATTTGATTTTTGTTTTTTATTTGCAGTCTTTTTTTTAAGGAGAGAAAAGAGGCTATACACCAAGAATATGAATCGTTTGTGATTCAAAAAATTTCGATCCAAAAATTTGCCTCCAAGTTGTAATTTGAAATTAACAATTGAATTATTTGAAAATTTTCCCTTTGAACCTGTTAATTAAAGCATAAACTTGATTTTTGTTTTTTATTTACTATCTTAATAATCGCAAATAATGTATCATACTGTGCAACCATCACATCAACAGTACAAACGTAATTACTACATATTGTACCCTTACCAATTACATTTACAAAACACAAATTACTAATTACCTTTTTGTTATTTGGTTTCATTATTTGCGTGCTTGTGTTTGCCATAAGAATGTGTGTGTTGATTAGGGTTTATTGATTTTTGTGTGTGTTTACAAATGACCGGGTAAAGGGATTAATTGTTGGTTGAATATTGAATTTGTGGTTTGGTTTAACTATAGCTGACGTGGCAAGATTTGTTTAAAAAAAAAAAAAAAAAAAAAAACTAATGGTGATGAGGTGGCGGTGAAATCCGGCTATAGCCGGTAAATAGGGATGGCAACGGTTCGGGTTCGGGGCGGGTTTTAGTATACCCATAACCGAACCCGTTTATAATATACCCGTACCCGCCCCATATCCCACCGGATACCCGATTAATATTATCCATCGGTTTTTCGGGTTTCCCCGCGGGTATTAGTTATCCGTACGTAGTTGAATATTATATGGACAAAATTGGCGATATTAAGATTAAGTCACGCTAAAATCCACCGAAAAAACAAAAGAAAATACTCTAACCACTCCCAACAATAACTCAGCTTTAAACTTTAACACAATGCCACGTCAGCTTTAACACACTCACCCTTAATTAACTGAGCTTTAGTTATACACAAGATGTTTAACGAATGAGCCGAGATGATATGGTTGTATACGAGATGTTTAACGAATGAGCCGAGATGATATGGTTGTATATATACGAGATGTTTAACGAATGAGCCGAGATAATATGGTTGTATACGAGATGTTTAACGAATGAGCCGAGATGATATGATTATACACGAGATGTTTAACGAATGAGCCGAGATGATATATATGGTTGTACACGAGATGTTTAACGAATGAGCCGAGATGATATGGTTGTATACGAGATGTTTAACGAATGAGCCGAGATGATATGGTTATACACGAGATGTTTAACGAATTGAATGAGCCGAGATGATATGGTTGTATACGAGATGTTTAACGAATGAGCCGAGATTATATGTTTGTACATGAGCAACACACCCAACAATAACTCACGCAACCTTTCGACCCTGTTTCATCATTTCTTAAAAGAGTTTAATTTCTAGACCAACCTTGATAGCTGGATGGTCTTGAGGCAACTCACGCAACCTTTCGACCTCTGGATCAGCACGATTATGCATCTGTAGCATAATACGAGTTATCTCACCTAGCAAATTGTTAATCAATTTGAGTTCTTTTTCTTGTTCATTGTGTAATCGGGTGAGGATAGCCTTTTGCACCTCTGCTAGTTAATTTGTTAGCCACAGTGTTTGTGTTAAAATTAGTGATACTTGCGAGAGAGTTTTATAAGAAGTTGTGTGAGAAAACGAAGTGTTGTGAAAGTGGGTTTGATAGTGGAAAGCCGTTAAACTAGCCGTTGGAGGCTATTTTAAAAATCAGATTGAAAGTAAAAGTAACCGTACGAGTATTATTCAAATTCAAACGTAAAGTAACAGTACAACATATTAATAACGAGCGGGATATTTAAATTTTAAAATTTCAAATTCAAATTAAACAAAAAGGCGGGATATATTTAAAATTTATCAATTCAATTCAAATTCAATTCAATTTATAAATTGAAAATAAAGTATCAAATACAAATACATTAAACATGAAATAGAAATACATTAAACATGAAATAGAAATACATTAAATGTCAAATAAAAACTACGTTAACATAAACAATGATTGATTAACATAAACAACATACGATTAACATAAACAACGGACGATTAATAAAAACTATCATCTGAATCTGGGTAACCATCTTCAGAGGATTCGGAAGGTGTGAAAAAACCAGACTCCCACCTTTGCCTACGTTCTTCATCCTCCCTGGCTTGCCGCTCCAAACGATCAGCTTCCTCTTCTCTTTCAAGTGCTTCCATTTCCAGGAGGACTTGCATATCTGCTTCCTCTTGCCTAAGTTGTTCCTCAGTTAACCCAAACGGATTTGGGTCTTGGTTATGAACTGGTTCATTTTCAGGTTGATTATTCACCGGAAAATTTTCCGGTTGGAAAACCGGAAAGATATGCTCGGGTGGAGTATGGAATTTTTCATTTTCGCTAGGTGGGCTTGGAAACTGTTGGCCAAAATCCTTTTGGCGAGGTGGGCTTGGAAATTGTTGGCCAAAATCCTTTTGACGAGGTGGGCTTGGAAATTGTTGCCCGAAATCTTTTCTGGAAGACATCTTGAATTTGAGATGCTTGGATCTTGAGTATTTGAGAAGTTTGGAATGTGTTTCTGTGTGACTTGTGCTTCAGAAGCATTGGTATTTATAGGGTACAAATGCACACGTTTTATTAACGTGACTTTGAATTTTAATTGTTGGGGCTAACCTGCGTTAACGCAGCGTTAATATGTTGTACTTTATCTTACGTTTGAATTTGAATTTTAATTTTAATTTGTTAAGGCTGAGTTATTGTTGGAAGTGGCCTAAATATACCCATACTTCTCAAACACATTCAGACTGCGATAGATATTAAAGCATGTATTTACATTAAACATGTACTAGAAAATATCAATTACCCTAATGAAAAAGTCAATTAGTCATTAAAGTTAGCACACAAATTACATTAAACATCATTAATATAATATAGAAAATATCAATTACCCTAATGAAAAAGTCAATTAGTCAATCCAACACCAAACACACTTCTAGATCAACTACACTAGTCAAATCCAAACCAAACACAAACCAAATCCGATCAATATTATCCATCTGTTTACTTTTGGCGCCTCTCGATGGTCCCTCTTCCCGCCTAAAGTATTGGGAACCGTTCGTATACCTCTCTAGCCTATTTGTACAACTCGACATGGAAAACCGTTCATAATTAATCAACCGTACCATATACAACTCCTTTGATATTTTCATTAGAAAATAAATTTCAAATTTCAATGGCCGACTCCTCTTCAACTCCTTCTTCCAACAAAAACAAACGCCCAAGGGATGATTCTCCTCCACCAATGCCTGAAAATTATAAAAAAATGGGCATATCCCAAAATATTTGGGAGAAATGTAGTAAAGGCCCGTATGGTGTTGAAAACGCATTGTTAGAAATTCACAACAAGCGTATAAATATGTATGAAGAAAGGAACAAGAAAGATTTAGAGGTCATTGAGGAGCATCAGAAGAAAATTGAGGAGAGGAACAAAAAAATAGAAGAAGAAAGAGAGAAAATAGTTGATGTTTACAGAAGTATTGAAGCTAGTAAATATGTGTCTTAATGTATCTTTTCTTTATATATTTTGCCTATGTATATTTTGCCTATGTAAATGTAAACTTATTTTGACTTGGTTTAATATATGAATGCAGTTATTATGTACAAGTTTATGATATTTGAATACAGCTATTATTATTGTACTGCTAGGTAAACAATTGTACTGCTATCGAAACGTTGTACTGCTGGGTATCCTTTTAGCAGTGGTTGGGAGTGCAGGGTAGTTTGTATCACTTTTTACTTAAAGTGTATAAACCCCCAATTGCTGCACACAATCACATTCACGCACACATTACTCTCTCTCTTCCATTCCCTAATCGAATTTTAATTGTCAAATTGCAAAACCCCCAAATCAAATCATAATGTCGAACCTAACTTTTACCGAACCTCATAATAATGTTGCCTTTTTAGAAAAATCCAATAAGTCTGTAGATTTTACTGAGATCATTGATTTCCTTAATGCAAGCTATATTAAGTTTGCATTAACAGTAAAACCTACTATATATACTTCCAACATTATCCAGTTTTGGTCGTCTGCTAAGGTCAAAACTATTAATGGGGAAGCACAAATCCATGCCCTTGTAGATGGGCAGATGATTATCATTACAGAGGCGTCTATTCGAAGAGATCTTCTCCTAGATGATGCTAACGGAGTTGAGAATCTTCCAAATACTACAATCTTTGAAAAACTTGCACTGATGGGCTATGAGAGATATACAGATGCTTTAAAGTTCCAAAAAGGTAATTTTTCTCCTCAGTGGAAATTCTTAATTCATACTGTCTTAGTGTGTCTAAGTCCAAAGACCACTGCATGGAATGAATTTAGCAGTAATTTAGCTTCTGCTATAATTTGTTTGGCTGAAAATACTCAAAGATTTAATTTCTCAAAATTAATTTTTGATAATATGGTTAAGAACTTGGATGGTTCTTTGGCTAAATATTTTCTATATCCAAGGTTTTTGCAACTCTTTTTGGACAACCAATTTAAAAAAAAGAAAAGTCACAAAAATGTTTATCCCACTCCCTGCCTTACCAAAAAGGTTTTTGCTAATATGAGTAGGGTTGGAAAAGATTTTTCAGGGAGAGTGACACCTTTGTTTCCAACAATGTTGGCACTAGCCCAAACCCAAATGGGTGAAGGTTCAGCAATCCCAGCTGGTACCCATCACACACCCACAGAACAACAACAAAAGACCTATAAACGTAGGACTAACACCAAGAACACTGAGCTACCTCAGGCTAGTGGTTCTATACCAACTGTTGCAGATGAGGATGTCACTGGGGGGAGAGTGACATGTTGGCAAGGGCTGCCACTACTGTGTCTAGCTTAGCAGCAGCACAGGACAGTGGTAACATCATTAAGACCCGAACCAAGACAACTTCTAATGAAGAAAGTTCCTCTGGAACTGATTCAGGTGAAGGTCCCAGTCACATGGAAACAATGGGGGGTTCGGATGTTCATCCTAGGGGTGAGACTGAACTTAACTTTTCCAGTGATCCACCTCTCGGGCTAGGTAACACAAGCCGAAGTGGTGAGGATAGTATGCAACTTTTGAATGAATTGAAGGATACCTGTGCCAAGCTGTCTGCACAAATTGGTGATCTGCGAGCAATAGCTTCTTCCCAAGATGGAGTCATCAAAGCTCAAGGTGGGGAGATAAAGGCTTTGAAGAGAAGGGTTAGGTATTTAGAAGGAGTCAAAGGATCAAGAATTCCCAAACAAAAGGTTAAATCTTCTGAAGCTTCTAAGGATGCTCCCAAACAGGGAGGGAATGAAGGCAAAGTTTCAGGGGAGGATAACCAAGGGAATCAAGTGGTGATTGATCATCGTCTGGGCAAGGTTACAAATGCTGATAGTGCTACTGAGCCAATTACAGTTGGTACTACAAAAGCTAGTACTGCTACACCAGAGGTTTTTGCAAATGCTGTTAGTGTACTTGCTGAGCTGAAGACAGCAAAACCAGTAACCAAAGGTGTTGTGATACAAGAGCCATCATCCTCTCCAAAAGCTAAACAATCAACTCCACAGGTACAAGGCAAAGGTAAAGGGATTCTTACTGAAGAGCCTGTGGAGAAACCATTATCAAAAGAAGAGCAATTAAAAGTTGATGCTGAACTTGCTATGAAATTCTCAGAAAAGTATGATGCAGAACATCAGACAATTTTGGAACAAAGGAGAATACAAGAAGAAAAAGATGCAGAGTTAATAGCTTCATGGGATGAGCAAAGGGCTCAGGTTGCAGCTGATTCTGAGCTTGCTAAGAAACTACATAAACAAGAGCAAGATAAGTACTCAGTAGATGAAAAAGCCAGGATGCTGAAAGAATTTTTTGATGAAAAAAAGAAGTTGTATGCAGAACAAAGATATGCAGCTAAGAAGAACAAGCCACCCACTCAAAAACAAAGAAGAGATCTCATGTGCAGGTAGTTTTTTTTTTTTTTTTTTTTTTTTTTTTTTTTTTTTTTGCAAAGGTATTTATATTAATATCAACAATACCCAATATGTACATCATATCATAAACATCTACTCATGTGCAGGTATTTGAAGAATGTGGACAGATGGAAACTAAAGGATTTGAAATTCTTGGATGATAAAAGAATTGAAGAATTATATGCAATTGCCAAGAGAAACAATGATCTCTTCTTGAATGACAGTTCAAAGAGAGCAGGTGAACAGTTGGAAATAGAAAGCAGTAAAAAGAGAAAACAAGAACAAACTGAGCAAGCTGTTGCTGAAGAACAAATGCAAGCTCACACTGAACTTGCAGTTGACTCTGTAGGAGAAGCCATGGATGCACAACCTTTAACTGTCAAACATCCCATTGTTGATTATAAGTCTGGATCTTTTGGGGAAACAGTTTATTACGATATTAAGAGGCATGATGGTTCTTCTAGAAGGTATGTAAGCTTTCTTCACATGGTTCATGATTTTGATAGACAAGATATGATAGCTCTATGGAAATTACTCAAACAAAGATTTGGTAATAAGACACCAGAACAAGCTAATTATGATAGAGAAGTCTGGAATTATTTAAAGGTAATGTTTGAACCAAATCATGAAGATGAATGTTGGAGAAGACTAACGCACAATACTGTTAAAGAATGGAAAATTTTTCAACGATGTGGAGTACATGCTTTAACTGTGAATGAGTTGGTGATCTACATGCTTGTAGAAAAGGATTACCCTTTAAAGTTTCACAAAGACATTCTACATCAGATGTTGCGTGTGAAGAAAACACTCAAGCTTCAGCTTAATTATGATGACATGGCATATGAACTGCTCAGGAAGATGGAAGAGTATCTAGGACCCAAGGACAAGAAATAGAATGTATAGTTATTACTGCTACAATGTATAGTTTGACTTAAACATGTATAGTTATTACTGCTAGTATGTATAGTTATTACTGCTAGAATGTATAGTTATTACTGCTAGAATGTATAGTCTGACATTTATCATGTATATGTCTACTTGCAGTCAAGCTTTATTGTATTTGCAGTTTCCATTTATCATGTATATGCACTTGCAGGCACTTAGTAACATGTTACTTCATTATAAAGTTGAAAATTGACTTTAGAAAGTCAAGTAATCTGGTTCCAGCTAGGGGCAAGTAACATACTTACATACTACTGCATTAAACTAGATAGACTATAAAATCCCAGCATTGTAATGGGGCAAATTAAATGAAGAGTCATGACTAACAGTCTGAACTCAAAATATGACTCTATGATTTAGACACCTAAATAAATACTTCATGTGACCATATGTAACATCTTGAATTTAGTCACACAAACACTCAATGTGACTAATATCAAGGTTAATGATAACTGAGTTCACATTTTGCTATACATATTAGTCACATGAATATTTCAGTGTGACTATTTTCAATGTATTGGTCACATATAATACCCTTATAATGTGGCCATAAACATAATTTAGATGCACATTTGTGGTATGGTGTTACTATTGTATAGCCTATAGTCACATGATTGTGCTACAATTAAATGTGACCATACACATTAGGAATTGGCAGGCAAACACACACTTAACTTTAGACACACATATTAACTTACGTGACTATTTGTATCGAATTTTGGTCACACTTAATCATGTATGCCTATGGTTTAGTGTGACCATATATGACATTTGGTCACACATCTCAAGTGTGTGACATATATTTGTCACTTTTAAATGCATATCGTGACTATGCTTCAAACTTACTTTTCAGTTGTCACACATTTCAAATTCATATGTGGCTAAATTTTCAACAAAAACTAGCAGTCACGCTTAAATAATGTGTGACAAACTTGAGCATATGATTTAGCCACATACACAATTACTTCGTGTGACCATATATGGATTTTGGTCACACTTTTCAATTGCGTGACATATATTTGTCACATATGTATATATATAGTGTGACTAATGTTTCAACCTTATTTGTATCCGTCACACGTCCCAAATTATAAGTGACTAAAAAATCAAAAAAAAATTTACCAGATACGTATAGTCACGAAAATATTCAAATGTGTGGCTATAGCCTCGGATGTAATTCCGAAATGGTCACACAAGTCGGATCAAGTGTGGCTGTTTATTTTATTCTGGTACATTTAGTCACATAAAAAGGCGACTGTGTGGCTGTTCGAAAAACAGCATGTGTGACTAAATCCCATTTTTGTACTAGTGTCATATACTCTATCAAAAATTTTCTATCCGGGAAATGTGTAAGTTCAAAAGTTTTCACACCCCTTTTGCTCTGTCAAGTTTTCTATCAAAATGGTAGTTAGGTTCAGTAAAGTTTATTTTACCATTTGCAAAGGCATTGTTGTTTAAATAAAATTTTGAAGGTTCTTTATGACATAACTTAAGTAATCTTGCAAATAATGCTCTTTTCATAAATCTAAGATTAACAATGTTCATTGTTACTAAGAAAGACGTCATTTTGGTTTTATTGTGTAGATCTTGACAACGTTCAGCAACATATGGAATATTAATACTTCATTGCCTTGTTTGGTGACTTTTTGTTTTTTGTTTAGTCTTTGGCTATATGAGCAGAGTTGTTACTTGTGAGTTTTGTGCTTTTGTTTACTAACAAAATCAAAACGCATTTGGTAAAGTTGTTTCTTTTTTAGAATTAAATTATCAAAACTGTGAATCATGTTTTACTTGGTTGAATGCTTAAAGTCATAAAAGTTCAAAAGTCAAATGCAGTAGAAACTCGATAAATAAATACTCGATTAATTCATAAATTCTCTAAAATAATATTTTTTGCAGGTCCTATTCATTAATTTATAGGTAAGTTAATATCGATTAGTTATGAACTCTTTTAATTAATAAATTTAGGTGGTCCCATGAATATAAATTAATAGAGTTTCTACTGTAGTGATTATTTTTTTAACTTTGGAAACATCAAAATCATGTTTACGATTTATATCTTATGTTTACAAGACTTTGTGTTTTTGTAACACATATGTTTGCAAAACAAGGTGTTCTCTTACAAATTTATTCTGTATTTAAATTGTAGAGGCAAACAATAGAAAACAGAAGTGCTGTAAAATGGTGCCTATGTAATTGAAATACTAGATGGGTTGTATTAAGCTTGCCTGTTTTGTCATTGCCAAAATAATTTCTTCAAACAGCAAAGATCTAATAAAAACAGGCTAGTAGCTTGAACTAGGAAGTGGGTTTTGGTTACATCAACCTCGCAAAAGTTTAAATTACTTATTCGATGATTTATTCAACAGATTGGGGAACAATTTGGCCCTAAATATCTGCTGAAGTTGTACCTGGCTGGGGCTTTTGTTGGTTCGGCCTTCTTCCTGGCACACAAAGCTTTTCTGGCCGTATCATCAAAGGTAAAGTTGTCGTAATGGTTTCCGAATTGATCCAATAGTGGCTCATATGTATATTGATCCTAATACTCTAATAGCATACAGCATCTTGATTATTATGTAATACCCTGTATACCATCTTTTTCAGAAAACTTTGTTACAAACACCAACTAATTCTAGTCATATGGTTAATATATATAGTTATTTGTTTCATAACTACAGGATGCAAGATTGAATGAATGTGACCCTTCAAAAGTTGCAGGCGTGGTAGGTGTTTCACTCAAATTGTTAACATACATGAATATTAACTCAAATTCTATCATTTTAGGGAGCAAGTGCTGCAGTTAGAGCTATCATGATGCTTAGTTTCATCAGTTTTCTAAGAGAAAAAATACCTAATAAGTTTGCCCGTGCTATCATATTGGTAAATAAACATTTTAACAGTCATTGATTGTCAGTTCTCAAGTAAATTATGAACTTTTTGTTTCATGTGATCATTACAGGGGTTATGCATAGTTGGTGATGAAATGGCGGAATTAGCGGTATGATCCTTATTCCTTTGGGCAAATGGTATAAAAATGCATTAAACTTCACACATTATGCTTTGCTGTGTTTTTCTCCTATAAAATGACTGAACTTATTATTTCCTCCTTTGTTGTGCAATGGTTGTCCAACATAGGAAGTTTTGAAACTTTGGTATATTTAATGGGAAAAATAGAAAGATACCAACATAGTAAAATGTGGTACTCGAAAAAATTTAAATAACTTTCACTAATTGCTAAAAAATTGTTTCCGGTTACTTGAATTACTCATTGTTTTACTAGTAGTCAATCACTTGTTTTCTAAAAAATTCGGGTTAAATGGGCTTTTTGAGATTGAAATAAGTTAGACCCGCAATCATCATTCAAAATATTTTTAATATATATATATGTATATATAAACAGCTTAAGCGTTGATTATTACTGTTCTAAAACAGTTTATACTTTATAACACTTATCTTAAGTTAAATTTAACCATAGTTTTGATCATGTTGAAATAATTTTTGTAACACTTAGGGAAATTCAAATTAATTTAAATCTAAATATATATATATATGCAACTTTTTTTTTTTTTTTTTTTTTTTTAAATAGATTCAGAGATATAGAGAGATTCAGAGACAGAAAGAGAAACATAGTACACCGAGTCTAGCATATGCTCACATGGGTAGTGTTGCCGTGGCTGCCATAGCTTGGGCGCGGTTGAGGAAAGGGTGTTTCTAAATACTTTGGTGAGATTAGAATTCTTTGTTAAAGCCTAAAATCTCAACCTCTTTTAACGATATGCAAAATAGCATTTCAAGTGTATAGAGCTAACCGAATCTTTTCTAAGAGGGTGTTTGAGAATGCATTTTGGGGCAGGTTATGTAATTATTGCATTGGTAAAACACATTTAATCAGAAATTAGTGTTTGATAAAACAGTTAAAAGACTGATAATTTGTGTTTTTGTTAGAGAAATCACAAAAAGTATAATGAGACATGGCTACTCGAGATGTGTTTTGTAATCGCACACTTTGTTTCACAAACACAATTCCATATGGTACCATAGAAAAAGCACTAGGCATAAGCAAGCATATATGTGGTCCATATGGATGTGTTGAAGTGAGTTTTCTACGGGTAGATTTATTAGCTGCATTTTTCTTCATGATGTATTTAAGCGATGTAGTTATATTTTGTGCTTTGTGGTCGGTTCATTCATTTATTAACTTATCGGAATACGATTATCCTTTTTTTCATGAAACTTGGTTAATTTGGTAACTTTCATGTTGTAATTATAGTATGTTTTTCTGTTCGATCAAATTTTGTCTTTAATTTTATTGTTTAAATAGTTTTATTTGATGTTTTAACATACAAGTCAAATTTTAGTGAATATAAGTGTTTACATATGTTACAATTAATCTCGTGCATACACTTGATAACACATATTTTTAATGCGCACGTTTACGGCCTTTTAGTATAATGATCAATTTAAATAATAATTATAATAATAAATTTTATGTTTAAAGTACATGTGGTATCTGGAAAATTCATAAATTTTTTTAAAAATTTTAAAAAATAGGATTTTACACAAGTACATAAACTTGGATTTAAAATTAGCATTTTATTATTATTATTATTATTATTATTATTATTATTATTATTATTATTATTTTAATATTAAAGGTTTATAAATTCTATTAACCAATCTTTTATATAATATAATATAATAAAACAAAAACTCAAGGAGGAATTTCGTATTTCAAAATCAATTCTTTTCTTATTGAGTAAAAAACTTTGTTATATTATTTTTAAAAGATTTTGAATTAAAAAAGGTCTAATTATTTTGACTATGTGTGAATATTCAAGGTGAAATGGTTACCATTTTTCAATTTAAATATTTCATATTATAGTCTTTATAGATACTAGATACCTTTAAGAATATGTTAAAACTAATATTTAGTTTAAAGGTAACTCGAAGAGAATATGTTTGAAACCTGTGTGTAGAAGTGTATGTACATAAGCCCCTTAAAACTACCAGAGCTTCAAGATTCTCATGTTAAATGTCTTATACCTATCTGTTTTGGTGAATATGTTAATTTAACTTGAATCCTATTGTTCTCTTTCTTAGGATCCAAATTTGTCTTAGAAATTTGTAGGAATCAATCAAAATCACGAACCAAGTATTTCTCTATTTTTTGCGGTTTATTATAAGTTTTGTAACACAATATTTTTGGTAAGATGGATGTGGCATGTTGGAAATTATGATAAGGTTGGCAAGTTTTAAAGTGATGAAGCATAAAGTACAATTAGCATATGCCTAAGCTAAGGTACAGTTTGAATAAGGTTTGATACAACATGATTAAGCAGTAACCACTTAGATGTAAGTATGTGTGGGCTAACAAGTCAATGAGAAAATAGGAGTGTGGGGTGGGGAGATTAGGAAGGCACCCACGAGCTGCAACCATCTCCACCACCACCTCCTTATTTTTAGCCCATGATGTGATTCCTTTAGATCATGTATATCGGATGACTTTGAGCTATAAAAACAGTGTATATGTGAACACTTCCATATGAAAACCACTCCAAAACACTTACAAAGGGTTGCTCAAATTGCTTCATCACTGCTGCGTTTTCATCTTACTTGTCAAGCCGGTTTTCTGTTCCGCCATTGTCATTACGTTGCAATCGTTCGCTGACGAGAAGCATTGTCGTTCTGCATCAAATCCTGGGGTCCGTTACGCATATGAGGCTTGCAGCGAATTGAGCGCGTAAACACCTTTAAGGACAGCGAGTTTTGATCCCGTGCGGAGCCATTTAACGGTTTTTTTATCATGTTTTACAGATCGTCTGAAAGTAGGTTGCGGATATTGGTCAGGTTCACCTTATCACTCCCTTATTCAGTGCTATCGTTTGTGTTAGACGATTAACTTGTTATACAGTTCTTTATTTCATTTATATAATTTACGAGATGGTGTTTTGTGAAAGTCTTAAAACATGATACATAGGAGGTAACAACATGGCATACTGACATTATAATGATACAATATCCCCGCGACTCATAAGTTTATTCCAACAAAATCAAGTTGAGAAAATGAATCTAGACCTACGCTATTGAATGGAGATAAAATGTTCAATTTTGGATTGTGATATCACAAATTTGGTTCCATCACATGCGGGGCTACTTATAGATAATAAAGATGAAATGGGCCTGTTTGGTAGAGGCTTTTTGGGGGAGCTGTTAGCTTTTTGTTACAAAATAATCTCATCTAAACTAAGTAGCTCCGTTTGGATACATTAACTTCAAGCTTTTATTTCAAACAAATAGCTCCTAAATGAAAAGCTGATTCATGAAGCTTTTTAAATATCTTGGAGCTGTTAAAACTTTAAATTACTGATATACCCTCCAAACATTTGTTTACAATTATAAATATGTCCTTTTATGTCATTTTACATCTTATAATTACATTTAACAGCTAACTTACCAAACACTTTTATTAAAAAAAAGATACAGTTTGTAGCTCATGTTAACAGCTTTGCAGCTTACAGCTTACAGCCTACAGTTTACAGCTTACAGCATACAGCTAACAGCTAGTTTTGCCAAACATACCCGAAATGTTGCTGATGAGAAAGTCATTAGGATTTTCAAAATAGAATATTGATACACGCTTTTATGTTTGTAGTTGCAATGTTTATGTTTTATATTCGTATTCTATATCTTTAGATGTTAGGTGTCTTAATTATCATAGAAAAGTTTTGTAAGAGTAATCATCCGATTATTATCAACATGTTAAGGGTGTTAGGACTTGCATTATAATGGGCATGGCACCTGTTCCAGAGAAGATAACAATTTTCATATTTTATGAAGAATCGTTTCAGTGATTTTTAGTTTTTACACGTTAAGTCGCCCCCAGTTCTATTAATGCAACCTATATCCCAGAAGGAAATTATCGGTCTACTCAGTCACATCCACGCAATAAGTGTTTTCCGATTAATCTATACGATTTATCTACAGTAACCTAGGGCTAGTAGCGAAACCTACACTTCTCAAGTGCTACCGGTTTTGAAGAGCACTCATGCTAACTTTCGTGTTTTAGTCATTTTGTGTCTAACCTCGGGGGCATAATCCACGAGTCCTAGGAAAGAGATGACAATGAAGTCAGGTCAAGGCACCCACTATAGTGATATGGATTAGCAACATAGCCTAAAGAGCTACACTATGATAATCTAGACAATAGACATATAATGATAAACAAGTAAACAAACATATTATTTGAACGATAAACATATAAATTATCTAACATAAAATACATCAAGTCTTAAAAATGGAATCAAATCAATGTAATAGTCATAACATGGCTAACAACTAAGAGTGTTAGCCCATAATCTCAATAGCAAACCCGAAAGAAATTACAAACGATAAACATAGTGAAATCGGTATGCAAACCAAACGATATTACTTCGTGTGATGATACGAGACCTTCTTCTCTTGATCTCCTCACTTGAAACTGATCTCTTGGTGATACTAAGCTTCTTAGGTTATCTTTGGGGTGGTGGAATGGTGTGAAAATACGAATTCTAGGGCTCGTATTTATACTGTTCTGTCTGACGCATCAATACAGCATATTGAGGTCTAATACGCCGTATTCTAGATATCTTGAGTGGCGTCCAATAATAGAATATTCCGGTTTATTCACCTATCTTCTTTAAATATGGCGTATTGCCAGAGTTGAATACGCCGTATACCTTCAAAGCTTGATAAAATTGGACTAGGGATAAGATCATCAATACGACATATGACCAGAATTTCATATGATGTATACCTTCTTCAGTTGACTGCAAGGGCTTAGATACAGTGTATTGCCAGAGTTAAATACGCCGTATTCTTCTGATTTCGATATCTCTTAAATTCTTCTAAGTATTTTATACGGTGTCTCCAGAATGTGGATACGCCGTATGTTCTTGCCTGGATTTGTACAAATCTTCCAATTTAGCTTCAAATTTCAACGTTTTCCATGTCTTTCCAATATTGCTCCACAAATACCGAAAATATCAAAAGTTAGTCATTAAGTGTCAGTTCTCATATAAAAGCATGATACATGAGCAATATAGATGGGATAAATGATGCATAAATATAGTACTTATTTGATGTTATCAAATATCCCTCCACTTGATTTATATTTGTCCTCAAGTAGACTCTCGATTTTAACTTATAAAAACATCTTCTAAACATAAGTAAAGGAAGTAAACTTTAAATAAATTACTCAATCAAAAGTACGCACAACCAAGCACCTTGCAAAATAGGAAATGAAAACACTCCAATCACTCAACTAATCTATGTGATAACATTTAGTGAATCGCCCAATTGCACAGTCGTGGTACATATTCTATCATAAGCTTGGCAAGGATACACATCTCCACCACCAGAGTCTAAGAAGAATAACCAATCTAAAAGGCAAATGGGTTAAATAATTAAAGGCTTAAGAAGGAAATTCAAGCTCATACCTATGCACAAGCATTATAGATATCTCATTCATAACATTAGCCAAACTGTTGAATCACATACCTATGCACAAGCATCCAAAGATTCTAGATGGGTAACATCAATGCAGAAGGAAATTCAAGCTCTACAAGGTCAAGTCCAATGTTGATGGGTCCATATAAAGGTTCAAGGCCATACTAGTTGCCAAAGGTTACACCCAAAGAGAATGTGATTACAAAGAGACTTTTGCCCCTGTTTCTAAGATGGTTTGTGTTAGGGCTCTATTAGATGTGGCTACTAACTACAATTGGACCATTGAGCAATTTGACACTAATAATGCATTTTTGCATGGTGACCTTCATGAAGAAGTGTACATGACCATCCCTCAAGGTTATTCTTAGTCTCTTTCTTCTAACACAGTCTGCAGGCTTAAGAAGTCCCTTTTATGGTCTTAAGTAAGCAAATAGGCAGTGGTTCAACAAACTTACTAATTTTCTTCTATCTCTGGGTTTTCTACAAAGTTATGTTGATACCTCCCTGTTCACACTCACCTAAGGCTCAAACTTCAGTATCGTACTTGTTTATGTAGATGATATCCTCCTAGCTGGCAACCACAAAGACACCATCACCTCAATCAAACAGCAACTTGACCATCAATTCAACGTCAAAGATCTTGGTTTTCTTCACTATTATTTGGGCATTGAAATCCTCAAGAACTCTACTGGTTTTGTTATGTCTCAAAGGAAATATGCTCTTGATCTTATTTAGTGTGCCAATGTCATCAATGACATACGAGTATGCACACCACTTGATTCCACCATCACTCTTAACCTCACTGATGGAGAACTCCTCAGTGATCCATCACATTATAGAACTCTTATAGGCAAGCTTATCTACCTAACCATTACAAGACCAAATATGTCCTTTGTTGCTCAATTACTTTTCTCACCAACCAAGGACTACACTCATGAAAGCATTACTTAGAGTCATGAGATATATCAAGCTCTCTCCAGGTCAAGGTTTACATTTCCCACAACAGTTTAATCTTACACTCTCTACCTACTGTGATAGTGATTTGGCTTCCTGTCCTATCTCAAGAAGATCCATTTCTTGTTATGCAGTCTTTCTAGGACCTTGCCTAATCTCATGGACCTCCAAGAAACAATATTTGGTTTCCAGATCATCAACTGAGGGAGAATATAGAGCATTGGCAGATTGCACATGTGAATTGACTTGGCTCAAATGTCTTTTTCAATATCTACAGTTACCACTTTCTGGCTCTATCAAGATATATTGTGATAATGAGTCTACCATAGCACTGGCATCAAATCCTTTACATCATGCAAGGACCAAACACATAGAGCTTGACTACCATTTTGTGATAATGAGTCTACCATAGCACTGGCATCAAATCCTTTACATCATGCAAGGACCAAACACATAGAGCTTGACTACCATTTTGTGATAATGAGTCTACCATAGCACTGGCATCAAATCCTTTACATCATGCAAGGACCAAAAGACACCCCTACATAGAACCAATCAAATCCTATCATGTTTTGTCCCTTCAAGATTATAGGCAGCTAATGTTCTTACCAAAGACCTTCCCAAGGTTCTTCATTATACTTGTATGTCCAAGTTTGCCGTTTGTGACCCTTTCACACTGGCAACTTGTGATGGAAGAGGAGGAGGGGAGAGAGAGGGGGGAGGGGGGGGGGAGAGGAGGGGGAGGGGGTGTGGGGGTTAAGGGAGATAAGAAACACACAAAGCATCAAGTCAATTGTGTTCATCATCAAGCAACTATCAAGTCTGCCAAGCTTCTTTCTACACCAAAATGCTCAAGTTATATGTCAAGGGATGTAATGTATAAACTTGTAAAGTAGTATCAGTAGTTAAGTAGTAGCATTTAGTTTGACTTTGACTTTTATAGAAGTAGTATAAATTCGTTTCGTATGTCTCTCTCTAACAATAATGTAACAATCTTTCCCTCTCAAATTCAGATACATTCATCACCATCACTTTCTCAATAAGGCCGTTTAATTGTTTGCATAGGGTACACATTCAAGTACCCATAATATTGAACAAGAAAACCTTCCAAGTTAATGAACAAAAAGTTACATATTTTTCCAAATCAGATAGATTTCATAATCCATACCAAACCGATATGTTTATTACATACAAATTAATTAGTACAATATGAGTTAACAGATAGAGAAGATCGCTACTCATAAACTTTGTTCTCTTCAAAGTACAAAGAAAGCCGCTGTCAGCCATTGAGCCACGAAAACCACTCGATAGATACATTACTTCCCGGAAAAGTGGATTTGTTATTGGACTGAATCGTGTTGGTTGATCATCAACGTTGACTTTCTTGATATGGAATGAGCTAATCATTGCTTTTGGAACCTAGTCCATGTTGTGGAAGTTCAAGAACGATAAAGAAGTAACATCTTTCTGATTCTCGAATGTATTGAACTTCACCATTCATTAGAGTTAGAATTTTCCTACACATGCTTAGTCCTAAACCTTCTTCCGTTGACCATTGGCTGCTATGAAACATATCTTGAACCAATTCAGGCGGAAGACCTTCCCCAGGAGACATGATCCTTCCAAATGCACATAAAAATACATGAAGTTAAGTTCATAAAGAAAACTTAGATTATTGTTTCAATAATAATACTTTTCCCATAACATTTTTCTCTATGAATTTATCCAAAATGGACAAAAAGTTTTGAAGATAGGTCAACCCAACCCAACTCATACGAGAAAGCTGCTCATTTTAACCCGTTACCTAGCCTACCCATTTTGTCACCTGTGATACATATTTAGGTTCCGTCCATTTTCATGCATACTTGGATGCTACAATTTCTTTATTTTGTAAAAGAAGTCCAATGGTTAAAACTGCTATTCACACGAATTTTTATACTTAACATTAGCATCACAAAGTTAGAAAACTTACCTAAATGCAATATGCACGATGTTCAATCCATCAAAAGTCTGTTTTGAGCTCGGGCGAACTTGAAGTTCCACCCAACCATCAGGGGATGGTGAATGGCGCGCCATATTTAACAAGAAATTGGTTAATACTTGTTGAACCCTTGCTTGATCACCATAAATGGTCAAATTTTTTACTTCCTCGGGAATATCTCGGATCAATTGTAGACCTCTATCCCGCAACACTAACATTACTTGACTCACTACAGCATTGATCACACTCCCTAGAGGAAATTCATGTTTCTCAATCTGTAAAGAACTATAATGACAAAAACAAACCAAAAGTTAGCAACTTCATAATGATGTTTTAAAAATGTTTATTTTCTTAAAAAATAGTTGTTTTGATAACTGCTTATTAATAAGCAGATACACAGTTTTAACCAAACAACTGAGCTGCTTATCTTTTAAAAATTAAGCAGATAAGCACTAGAATAAGAAAATCCCAAACACCCTTAAAGTTAGATTTTACTTTTTCCTTAAGAAAGCTCACCTCTCTTGGATATTATCCTTGTCGACATCTTTAATGATCTTGAACATTTGTTTTTCGCATGCTGCACATGTTTCAAGCAACTGTTTTTGATCTTCATTTAAATTCGATGCTACCAAAAGAGAATTTGCAAAACGAATGCCACGCAAAGGATTCTTGATCTCTTGCCAAATATAAGCCAATTCTTTCATTCTCGCATAGCATTTCTTTTCTTGTTGCATTTGAACTTTAAGTACTTGTTGCAACTCAGGACTCGCGATTTGCAAGAAACAAAAAGCTCCAATAACCTCTCCCAACATATTGACTCTTTTATTTGCGGTCAAAAGAACTTGCACATATTTCCCATTTTTATCAAAGAATGAAAACGGGTACTTATCAGTATCTTGACCTCCGATTGCATTATGCAATATGATCGTAAACTTTGTTAAAGAATCAGGACCTTTTAGACGACAAAAACTTCCAAAAATTTCACCTACCAATGTTTTTCCTAGGATATCCCCTCGGGTCCACCCGGTGAGCTTCTCCATGGCTGTGTTCCACTCAGAGCAACATGTGTTCTCATCAGATGCAAAAATTGGTGGTATTAAAGCGTTTGGATTATGTACAATGGCCTTGTAATCGCCTTGAATTTGTATGAAGTTGTCCATGACCAATCTCTGTCCAGTGACATCTTGGCCAACGAAGCAGACACCAACTATGTTGTCGGTGTAGTCTTTGCTAGAACAAGCATTCACCATTATAAAAACCGCTGTTTCTTCCATTGCTGAATTGAATGTCCTAAATTTGATCTCGACGTTTTTATCTTCTTCACCTGTGTTAATGAAGAACAATATCAGTGTTCTCCACCGTCATGATCTATACAATATGCTGTGATGTAAAGCCGAAGTGAAACAAACAAAACCACCAAACTTAGCTTGGTCTAAGTCGCTGTTTGGCAAAAAGAAAAATTAAAAATTACTATGGGATCAATTCTGTTCATGGTTTATGCATGCAGCATGTTGAACCTTATATAAATAATCAATGCCTTGATTGTTCTTAGATAAGTAGTATTGTTACAATAATTTTGGATAAAAGCAACTTACAAGGTTGTATCAAAAATAGACTCTGGGAAAATTTTAATGGAGCATTGCTAAATCATCCTACATAATCCTCCTACTTTGACCAATTCGACATGCTTCCCGTTTATTTTTTTATTTTGGCCCGTTTTAGATAAAATGTAACCCAAATTGACCCTTTTATAAGTAAATGGGCTCATATGCCAATATTAATCTTACTTGCCAATTGTAGTGTTCCTTTGCAACAAAAAGGAAGTATGGTAAACTTAGAGAGATTAAAAAGTACCTCTTAATGCGTGATGCAAAAGTTTAGCAACGACTTCTTCTGATTCTTTGTATACAAGATCTTGAACCAATGATTTCCCCATAGCATTTTCAACTGATAAACCCGTCAGTTCCGCAACTTTTGCATTCCATCCATTTATTCGTCCTTCAGCATCCACCGCAAGTATAGGTGCAGTTGCAGTCTCAATCAATCTAACCATTTCTCTTGCAACCGAGCTAAGTTCATCCACACTTTGCAACTCCATTTCTTGAATCTGAGCCTTAACAACAGCCTTTGAATTATTTTCATCAACGTCTCTAAATGAATCTCTCAAAATAAGCTGCAAAGAATGAATTGCGTCCATTTCAGCGTTTTCCCATGGTAAACTCCTACTTTTCACCACTTCCAAAAATGCGTTGAAGGAGGAACGTGGATGCATTCTTTGACCGTCATCTTTATCTTCGGGATGATGTTTAGCTCCACCCCATTTAATCTCTTTTGCTGTATTTGATCTGAACCAAAATAAGATATCATTAGAAGTGATGTAAGCCACTGCCATCCCACAAACTAAATCTCCAAGAACCGTTGCTCCAGGGTAACCAGCATCAGCTAAACTATCGGTACTTAAACCGGTTGAATCTTTATGACAAACTGCTAGCCAATCAACAATATCTTTGATTTGAGATCTTGTTGGTGTTACACCTATGGGGTAGTAATTTCCTTGATTATAGAGTGCAGCACCGTCGCACTTCACAAGATCCATAATACTTGGACTTTGAGTAACAATACCCGTTGGTGAATTGCGAAGAAGCATATCACATAACAACGTTTGTGTTCTTAAAATATGTTTTTCCGACATTTGAGTAGCTAACTGTAACTCCATATTTAGTTGAAGCCCGAACGCTTGCATCAAGAATTCACAAGCATGGCGTAAAGGGAAAGGTATGCATCTTGCAGATGTATGATGACAAACAACTAATCCCCAAAGTTTCATTGAAGCTCGTCCACTTACATTTTCATCATCTTGCCCATTAACAATAACAGACATTGCTAATGAAGCTATGGAACCCATGTTAGCCATATATTGAGCATGACAACCGTGAGGGGCTCTAAGTGTTGAACCAACTAAACTCAACGGTTGCATCAAAGCCTTATCTTGTATCACACGAACGGGACTAGTATGACAATCAACTATCATCCTAACACGGTTTTGCCTAAACAGAAACCTCGAAGCTTGAGGGATATCAGTAGCAGGATAATGTAACCCCATATACGAATCCAAATCGTCCCTTTTACTTTCGGCCACAACTTCACCATGCTCATCTTCATGAAACTTATACACCATAACACGATCATAACCCGTTAACTCCCTAACATTTTGCACAACAGTATCACACACAAGACTAACATCACCACCGGGCAACGCTTGCAAGTTAGAAATAGCACGAACCGCAAGTTTTTGAGACTGAAACGCACCAGCAATCGACAAAGCAGGATCCTCAGTCCTAGCAGGCTCTAAGTCAATAACAATCCCTACATCTATCCTATGTAAAATTGCATAAAAGGGTTTTCCTGAATTCCTAGAATGAACCCAAAGAGGGTTCAAAAGGGTTATTTCGCGAGCTCGAAAAGCTCTATCTAACGAAACCGAACTCGAACTAGTAAACAATGTTCTAACATCAGTTCCAATCATCAATATCTCTTGTTTCTCAATACTAGGAACAGACTGTGGTGCTAAACCTAATCTTTCTTTAGCATTTTCACTATATGCAATAATTTTATAAGTAGTATCATCAATAGCAATCATGCAACCAAATGGCTGAATGTGACCACCTCTTTGAATTCTTGTTAAATAAGCAGTTATTTGCTGTTCAGGTATTGATGATTGTGTTGAAGTTGTTGTTTTAAGTGACTTTGAGTAGTCAAATGACTTACCAGAATCACCAGCTTGTTCAAAAACAGCATGTAATCTTGCATCAACTTTGTACTGTGCAGTTGCTTTGCTCACTGATGCTTGTTGAGCCATTTTCTTGAAAACTATACAAAATGTTTATTATGGGCTATTTTCTTTTTTTATAAGTTATGTTGTGTTTTATGATGAACTTTACTAAAATTTAGTGGTGTGTTTTTGTAGTTGTGAAAAGTGTGTTATGTGTCCTTTTGAATGACTACAACCTTTTGAAGAGTTGGATTTAATGAATCTTGGTTATTGTACAAGTTTTTATGCATGGTGTAATTGTTATAAAGTTTTATATATTCTGACTTTAAAGTATGAATGTTTTGAAAAAGGGTTTTGCTTTTAAAATTTAATATTGGTGATTTAATGTGTAAAAGGAGCATCACGTTGTATTTGGTCTGCTGCTACTACTACTATTGTATTCAAGTATTGAGTATTGACTCTCTCACTCTCTCTCTCACTCCTTCTCTAACATATTGTCATATTGTTCAACACCTTTGTTGATTGTCTGCACGTATGGGTTATTAATTTGAATTAATTTGAACACTGTAATGTACAAACGGTTAAAACATAATTTATATATATAGTACAACTTTTTAATATATAGTTAAAAATTGTGTGCGCAAATCAGTTCTTTTTTGTATAGATATATATGACTTGTTATTTTGTTAGAGTACTCGTGGTTGTTGGTATCTTTTGTCATAAATCTATAACACTGGTGTTAGCACGTCGTTATCGGTGTAATAGTCAGTGTTAACATTATCATCGCAACACTAAGATTTAGTGTGTGTATTTGTGCGTATATATATATGTAACGCTAAGATTTAGTTTGTGTATAAATGTGTTCGAGTAGGTCTAATATTATATTATGCATATGAGTAAATTGTTAAAGAGTGTTATTTTCAGTGTTATGCTCACATTTTTTTACTACTCATAACATCGAGTATGACTACGCACAAAACTCTAAGAGTAAGGTGTGGGTGCGGGGAAGAAGCGGCAAGAGAGACCAAGTTAGCGACATCTCAAAGGAACACCGCCCCTCCAACCCATAATAAAAGAGACCAAGTTAGCGATATCTCAAGAGAACCAGCAAAAATCAATGGGTTACTCGTAAATTCTCGGGACCTACCCTCGTTCTAGCAAACCAGTTGGTCACGAGCCTAAATGTGGGTCTTTTATCCTATCTTTTATATGGAAAAAGAGTAATATGTTGGAGAGCCATATACGAGGATGTGCGATGTGTGCAATTTCACATGACTTCAAAATTTTAGCGTCCTCAAAATGTATTCTATTGTATATTTGGGGCTACAAAATTTACTTCCAACAGAAACAAAATATACGCTACCATTTTTTTGGCTTTTGACAATATTAAATCACTCTTGCATCTTTTAGAAGGAAAGTATAAAAGAGTATATAAAGTTAAAAGTGGTATACAAATCAGTTTCGTTAAATATATGATTTTTTTTTTTTTTTTTTTTTTGAACGAGTTAAATATATGAAATACAAAATGAAAAGACAACCCAAAAACAAATTATCATTATTCATAGGAAAAACATTGATTATAAATTTGACAAATAATGTCATGTCCACGCATGAATGAAAATGTTTGTCTGCAACGCATAAGTTGTTGTCTTAGTCGCGAAGGAAAGTCTTGTCTTAGTCGCGAAGGAAAATTATTTTCTGCTATATTCAAGGACGAATCTAGGACAAATTTTTTTCTATTATAATTAGTAAAATTCGCACAATAATTTTATTTTAGCAAAGTTAAAGTTGCACTATAATGAAAATAGCACAAAATCGGAAGGTTGCACAGACCGAAAAACGACACATTTTCAAAAAAGTTAAACTGCGTGACTCAAAATTAAGTGTGACCCATGACACACTTGGCATCAATGTAGTTCCGGGTATATTCTCTGTTATTGATATTAATTTCGAAGGAACAAAGGATGGCCCATGCTCATTTTTGTATATAACATCAGGCCCTCACATGGGTCAATAATAGTACATAACTAACACAAGTTCAATTATAGTGGTAGTGAGTTAGGTTTGTTTGTGCTTCATAAAATTCAGAAATATAATTATTCCAAGAGAGACTTAAGAATCGAGGCCACAAACAATAGGAATGATCGATCGGCGCATATAAAATTGCTTTCAAACTTAAGAATCAATCGAACCAAGCTTGAGTCCGAATACAAGCACATAGGTTTCATATCACATGGGCAAACTTGAGTATCAATTGATTCAAGTGCATTGTATTTGTATATACATTTCATGATCATTCCACTTGATTAGAGTAACATGATTACGATATGCCAAAAGATACCAAAGAGATACCGACCTCGTCTTTGCTAATCCTAAACATCTAAAACTTACATGTTAGTAAGATATATTTCAGAGTCGAATTGTTAATCGAATACTTAATAAAACTCTTTTGCAATGATAAATATCTACATTTGGCGTTAACTTACATTTTCGGTCTAAGTGGGATTCACAAAGGTAGGGTTGACAATCCTCACACGACCAGCAACCCTTACACAAGTGCTAGCTCGTTACACATAAACCTATTTAAACAAACATATTAGGTAAGTCAGTGTTCATGTTATATATTAAAAGAGTTGCGATTAACACGTCTTAGCTGATAACGTAAACATGTCATATTCAAGTTAAATGATTTTGATTCGCTAGGCAAAATTCAAAGTTTAATAAGTATGATTACTTAAACATGTATCATCCTAGATGATTTTAATCCGCTAATCAAAACTTGACTCGAGTTATCACATCCAGTGTTTTGAAAACAGATGAGTTAAACTCGAAACCAATTGGTAAGATCAAACCATGAATCGTTCGAGAAACACCACCCAAACTTACACAACCTACACAAAAGTGCTTTGTGGTGGGACCCATAAAAATTTGTCGTTATTGTCATTGGGATCACATTCACACCACGTGAAGATTGTAACCATTAAATATATTTGATTGTAAATTTGATTATGTTCATATGGCCTTACATCACGTGCTTTGACCCACATGTTTATGCTTTCATTGGTTGGTCTTTTTATATCACGTGTGATACGTTATGTTCATATGGCCTTACTTCACGTGCTTTGACCCACATGTTTAGTGTAGTGGCTTTAAAGAGGTAAGTGTAGTGGCTTTAAAGAAGTAAATGATCATAATATCTACGTTATCATCACATTATTATTCGGCACATAATCAAATTTACAATCAAATATATTTAATGGTTATCACTAACCGAAACACATAAAAATATCATATTTTATAAAAACATACCTCACAATATACGTCACAATATACGTCACAAACACAAACAAAAATAGATAAGAAAGAATTTGTTAGTCTGCACTACCAAATCATTGCACAAAATGGGGAACCACATTTGAGATGGAAGTGGAGCTGATGGGCTTCACGCATGAAAATAAGAGATGGTGGTAGTTGACCTGGCCTAACTTGCACAAACACAATATAAGTTTTATATCACACGTCATATAAAAAGACCAACCAATGAAAGCATAAACATGTGGGTTAACTCTACATATAGGTAACGAACTTTCCACAATTTCTAATGTTAGGTAATCGACTCTCGAAAATACTAAGTTAGGTAACAAAACTTGTTGCATCGTTCAATGTTAGGTAATATGATGACGTGTCGGTTAACTCCTAACGAGATACTAAGTTAGGTAACAAAACTTGTTGCACCGTTAGTCCTTTTCTCCGTTATCTCCTAACGAGATAGAAATGGTTTACACCGTTAGTCCTATGGGTTAACTCTATTTGCACCGTTAGTCCTTTTCTCCGTTATCTCCTAACGAGATAGAAATGGTTTACACCGTTAGTCCTATGGGTTAACTCTATTTGCACCGTTAGTCCTTTTTTACGTTTTCGTCCTGTTTTTTACGTTTTCGTTCGATTTTTTACGTTTTCGTCCAGTTTTTTACGTTTTCGCCCGTTTTTTTACGTTTTCGTCCTGTTTTTTACGTTTTCGCCCGCTTTTTTACTTTTTCGTCCGGTTTTTTACGTTTTCGTCCGGTTTTTTAACGTTTTCGCCCGGTTTTTTACGTTTTCGTCCGGTTTTTTACGTTTTCGTCCGGTTTTTTTTTACGTTTTTCTTCCGGTTTTTTAACGTTTTTCTCTCCGGTTTTTTACGTTTTTCTTTCCGGTTTTTATAACGTTTTCGTCCGGTTTTTTTACGTTTTAGTCCCGCTTTTTTACGTTTTCGTCCGGTTTTTTACATTTTCGTCTGGTTTTTTACGTTTTGGTCCGATTTTTTTACGTTTTTGTCCTGTTTTTTACGTTTTCCGCCCGCATTTTTACGTTTTCGTCCATTTTTTTTACGTTTTCGTCCGATTTTTTACGTTTTCGTCCGGTTTTTTTTACGTTTTGGTCCCGCTTTTTTACGTTTTCGTCCGATTCTTTACGTTTTTTTCAGGTTTTTTTACGTTTTCGTCTGTTTTTTACGTTTTGGTCCGATTTTTTTACGTTTTCGTCCTGTTTTTTACGTTTTCGCCCGCTTTTTTACGTTTTCGTCCATTTTTTTTACGTTTTCGTCCGATTTTTTATGTTTTCGTCCGGTTTTTTTACGTTTTGGTCCCGCTTTTTTACGTTTTCGTCCGGTTTTTTTACATTTTCTCTGGTTTTTTTACGTTTTGGTCCGATTTTTTACGTTTTCATCCGGTTTTTTACGTTTTCGTCCGGTTTTTTACGTTTTCTTCCGGTTTTTTAAAGTTTTCGTCCGGTTTTTTACGTTTTCTTCCGTTTACGTTTCGTCTTTTTACGTTTTCTTCCGGTTTTTTACGTTTTCTTCCTGTTTTAAAACGTTTTCGTCTGGTTTTTTACGTTTTAGTCCCGCTTTTTTACGTTTTCGTCCGGTTTTTTACATAAAACTGGACAAAAACATAAAAAACTGGAAGAAAACGTAAAAAACCGGAAGAAAACGTTAAAAACCGGAAGAAAACGTAAAAAACCGGACGAAAACGTTAAAAAACCAGAAGAAAACGTAAAAAAACCGGACGAAAACGTAAAAAACCGGACGAAAACGTAAAAAAATCGGACCAAAACGTAAAAAACCAGACGAAAATGTAAAAAACCGGACGAAAACGTAAAAAAGCGGGACCAAAACGTAAAAAACCGGACGAAAACATAAAAAATCGGACGAAAACGTAAAAAAAATGGACGAAAACGTAAAAAAGCTGGCGAAAACGTAAAAAACAGGACGAAAACGTAAAAAAAATCGGACCAAAACGTAAAAAACCAGACGAAAATGTAAAAAACCTGAAAAAAAACGTAAAAAATCGGACGAAAACGTAAAAAAGCGGGACCAAAACGTAAAAAACCGGACGAAAACGTAAAAAATCGGACGAAAACGTAAAAAAATGGACGAAAACGTAAAAAAGCGGGCGAAAACGTAAAAAACAGGACAAAAACGTAAAAAATCGGACCAAAACGTAAAAAACCAGACGAAAACGTAAAAAACCGGGCGAAAACGTAAAAAACCAGACGAAAACGTTAAAAAATCGGACCAAAACGTAAAAAACCAGACGAAAACGTAAAAAACCTGAAAAAACGTAAAAAATCGGACGAAAACGTAAAAAAGCGGGACCAAAACGTAAAAAACCGGACGAAAACATAAAAAATCGGACGAAAACGTAAAAAAATGGACGAAAACGTAAAAAAGCGGGCGAAAACGTAAAAAACAGGACGAAAACGTAAAAAAAATGGGACCAAAACGTAAAAAACCGGACGAAAATGTAAAAAACCGGACGAAAACGTAAAAAAGCGGGACTAAAACGTAAAAAACCGGACGACGAGAAAACGTTTAAAAAACCGGAGAAAGAAAAACGTAAAAAACCGCGAACGAAAACGTAAAAACGACGAAAACGTAAAAAGTGCAAACGTAAAAAACAGGACGAAAACGTAAAAAACGAACGAAAACGTAAAAAACCTGGACGAAAACGTAAAAAATCGAACGAAACGTAAAACCGGACGAAACGTAAAAAAGGACTAACGGTGCAATAGAGTTAACCATAGACTAACGTGTAAACCATTTCTATCACGTTAGGAGATAACGGAGAAAAGGACTAACGGTGCAAATAGAGTTAACCAATAGGACTAACGGTGTAAACCATTTCTATCTCGTTAGGAGATAACGGAGAAAAGGACTAACGGTGCAACAAGTTTTGTTACCTAACTTAATATCTCGTTAGGAGTTAACCGACACGTCATCATATTACCTAACATTGAACGATGCAACAAGTTTTGTTACCTAACTTAGTATTTTCGAGAGTCGATTACCTAACATTAGAAATTGTGGAAAGTTCGTTACCTATATGTAGAGTTAACCCTAAACATGTGGGTCAAAGCACGTGATGTAAGGCCATATGAACATAACGTATCACACGTGATATAAAAAGACCAACCAATGAAAGCATGCCAATTAGCTTATGGCCCCATTAGTTTTTTGAACGCGGTGGACCGATGGAGTGAATCACCATGCACATGGGCTTCGGTTATTTTGTTTTCTCACTTTTCAAGTATTTGAATTATTAACTAGCTTGTGTCTAGTGGTTGAAACTTAGTTAGTTAAGCGAGTCACGAGTGAGAGTAGTACCGGGAAAAAATC
Source organism: Artemisia tridentata subsp. tridentata (assembly GCA_021014915.2). Taxonomy (NCBI): domain Eukaryota; kingdom Viridiplantae; phylum Streptophyta; class Magnoliopsida; order Asterales; family Asteraceae; genus Artemisia; species Artemisia tridentata. The sequence goes on from CP139506.1 coordinate 294,063,786, forward strand.
CTCACTTGTGAATCATAAGCTCTGTTGATATTAGACAATGAAGAGGAGAGCCTGTAAGCCATTAGTTGCGCAGGTTCGAATCCGAGCCGGCTCCGATTTTCATCCGGCCATTACTCCAGCGAATTATAATCGTGTGGAGGCGGTACGGTTTCCGGGCGGACGCCATTAAAAATCCCCACTACGCCAGCGTGGACCCTGTTCAGATAACATAGTCTGGGTATGTGGAGGATGAGGGCCTGCCGAAGTGGCGGGTGCGACTCTAATCCAAAAAATAAAAGTCACCGTTCAAAAAAACAAGTATTTGAATTATCAGTTATGTAATTGGTCTAGTGGTTGGAACTTCCCTTGGTGACCTTTAGGTCTCAAGTTCAAATCCCACTAATGCCAACTTTGAGATATTAGGAAGTCCCTCTATGAGGGCTTGGCTTGGGTATACCCAGGTTCAAGTCTGAGGGGGCAGGGTTTACCCCTATTAATCGTCGTGCCTTCGAGCAGATTAGTAGGGGGTTTTCCCCATCGGGTATTTGAATAGGCATTCCTACTTCGAGGGATTTCAGTCCCTCTATGTATTGTCAATTTGTCATGTGTCACATGTTTACTTTTTTGTATCATCAAAAATTTGAAAACAACAGAGTAAATTACAGAAATAAATTTATGTCGTTTGGTAAAACGGATTTCAGGCGAGTGTAATACTGCCAGCACCCCCCTTGCAATGCGTCTTAGGTGCATACTGAGGGTGGATCAGTCCACTTGTAGAGAGAGTTGTGTGTATGTTTGTTTTGTGAGGTATATTTGTGTATAAGTGAGATATGTTACGCAGTGAAGTTAGTGGTCTTATTAGACCTGTTGGGTGGTGATGTTGGTAGTAAAGTGAAAAGTTGATGTGACGCTGATTTGACAGTGAATCAGTAATGATGTTAGTCACCATTACACTTTAGCCTTAGTTGTATCCATCTTCTATATAATCCTCTCTAAACACAATCATATAAAAGACAAAAGACACGAATGTGTGATACATTTGTATTGTATGTAGTACTCCGTCTATGAGTTCTTATTTTGAGTTAACGGAAACCATATGAAAACTATGAAAAGTTTAGTAAACCCATGAAAACTTTCTATCATCCATACTATTTGCACAAATGCATCATAGTTACATTGTTCGCCATAGGTTTTGTCCATCGCATTACCCTAAAGCAAAACTAATTACATATTTGAGAAACAGAATTGTAAGATTAAACAGACCACATGATGGTACGGTTTTTGCAATTTACTCTAATATATAATTTACTTATTAATTTATATTTGTAAGAATGTAACTTGCAATTTTTGACCAAGGAAGGTAAATATGGAATTATCCCTATTTTAAAGGATAAGTATATGTAGCATGATAATGACTCTTAGACCAGAATAAGTACAAGTCAACTTATCCCGAGGGAGGCCGGGAGGGGGTAGGAAAGGCATGGATCTACACTTTGAAATGACCCAGATGTTTAACATGAGATAATTGTTCTTGCATAGAAGTAGACGGATCACATTAATATACTGAACGGTTTACATTCTTTATGATTTGTGTGATCGATATGAGTAATATAGATAGTTATGGAAAATCGAGGTATCTAAAATCTAATGACAAATCTTTATGTTTAAATATCTGATAGTATGCAGAAATGTAAGAATATGATAATGTTCTGACTAAGGTACTGAACTTAAGCAAAGCAAGAATGGTGGATGAAAGCGTAGAAAAACGAAAGAATAGTTTGCTTTGTGTTCATTGCGTGGCTGTGTAGATTGTAGAACCAAACAAGATAGCATAATTGAATTATTGCTGGTTTAGACAAAAAGGACTAGTGATTGAATTATGTGGCCCGTATTAGCAACCAAGGATAAAAATTTGGTCGTACTTACATTCTAGTGTGGGAAACAAACATTAGACATAAAGTGGAGCATCTTAATCAGTAAGTGACCTACCACCACACGAAAACAAGTGTGCCGCTTCATGCTTTATAGCACCCTACATGTGATTTTGGAATATATATGTGGAAGTATAAGTTTATATGAAAAGAAACAATGCATGCTGATGTAAATCAGATAATTAAGAGGTAATTGCAGACTAAATAACGTAGTAGGAGCTTGTGGTACTTTAACGGACCGAAGGCCAGTAACACTAGTTATGCCCACTAATCACCAGTCAATCTATGATTAATATTTTCTAGGTACAAGCTTGGAGTAGTAACCTTTAGCAGACGAAACTCAACTGTCACAAACGAGTGGGACTGAAAATATGTTTATGTAGTAAACACATCAGGACTCTGAGTGACAATTTTTTTTTTCTTTCTCATTACATCAATTAGACCCATAATTTTCACAGTTACTCCCGGTTAACTCCCCCCTGATACTGCTAAACGACCTGTGGTTTTATGCAACTCATATGTCATATCACACATTCACAATGTGAAATTTAAACTCGGGATGATTAAAAGATCTGATACCCTAAAACTTGTGTGTAAATCTAATCTTCTGGAAACTGCTATAAAACCTTACTTTATTTTATGCTTCTTCATGTCATTACTTCCTAGTTCATCTCAAGATAATCTCTCTTTTGCACTGCAAATCATCTTTTAAGGCTATATGATAATCACCTCTTGAATTCTGGTCAATTCATTTAGTTTTACGTTGTTAGATGTTTGGATACAAAACAAGGTCGGACTGACAAGCTTATTCTAGTTAGTTAAACCCGTGAAAAGATCCGAAATGAACATATGAAGCACATGATTTGACCTTATGCAAGTAATCCCATAAGGTGCTAAAGGGATATTACTTTGAATTAAGAATTTAGCAGTGAAAATTTGTGTTAGACGTGCTAGAAAAAAGCGCAACTGAACACATGATGTTGTTAACAGTGTTGTATTTGTAATTCCTACGAAAAATTTGAAAAAAGATCTCAAAGGTGTAAACTCGATACATAAACTCTTCTTTATGAATATAAACGGAGAATATCCTTTAAGGATGAATCTGTGGTGACAAATACAAACAAACCAGGCAAAGACCAGTGTAATGGTCGTAAGGTCATTACAACAAATTGCACACATGAATGAGAAAATTCTAAAAACAAAACACTCTTAAGACTCTAAAAGATCCGTTTTTAAGAACGATGTGTGTACTTTGGGAATGTTCACAAACACGAATTACTTGGTGTAAAGAACATCTTCCCATGGGTGCCTGTATAGGGGCTGCTTCAACCTCTTTTGGTCAAATGTATGCCTGCATATTTCAAAAAATGACCGATTAATTAGTCAAACAGCAAAAAATTGCATCAACTGTGTATGTGTGTATTGTTCTGTGGTTTGCTCAATATGATAATGTGTGCATTCAAGATGAACCGCACTAAATTTTCAGTGGTGGTTTGTGAGTGTAATAAGCTTGCATTAGTATTTAATGAAACTCACCCAATGAGACCAATGGAACGAGCCAAGACGAAGAGCCCGTTAAGGTAACCAATGGCAACAATTTCATCTATTTCTTGCTTGGTGAACATTCCACTACCCGCAAGAAGATCCAAGAAAAGCGTACCAATGGCACCATCAACGTTCAGCACTAAGTTGTTTGCTTTTGAGAGAGTGTAAGTCTCGACTTCCACAGCATATTCCATGTACTTTGTTGATGGGAAATGCGTGCGTGCGAATAGTTGTAGCAGCTCGACTCTCTTATCTCTGTTATCACCTCTCTTAATCCTTTTTAACGACAAGCAAATACATATCAGTTTGGCTCCATATCAATGACTTTATAAAATGAATGAAAAAACCCGTACCTGTGACCAATTCCTGGCACACGGATACCCTGCTTTTTCATGCTTTCAACAAACTCATACGGTGAAAGTTTCTGCCAAAATAAATGCAAACATTTAGGAGTGGGCAAATGACGAAATGAGACATATCTTTAGAATTAATTACTGAACTCACTCTGTCATAAGCATCCTTGAAGTATCGAGCAGCGTCATCAACAGCACCACCAAAACGAGGACCAATTGTTAGCAAACCTGTTTCACGAATACCGTTAAACATGGTAACTTAAAGCAAAAATTACGCGTGTAAGTGGTTCATGGTTTAAATCATGTCTAACTATAAACAAGTTATTGATTATATTTCTTGTTAGTTGTTAAATGTTATCAAATTTATTTAAAGTTGTACCTGAAACAAGACTTGATACGAGATCTTTTCCAGCTCGTGCAGTTACTATTGTGTTGTGAGCACCAGACACACATGGACCGTGATCAGCACACAACATAACACAAATCTGAGGAATTGTTACATAGATTAGAAAGAGAACAGCAATAATTTGCATCATCTAGGTGGGAGTGTTTGGAAAAATAAAGTCGACACTAACAAACCTCGATAAATTGTGTGCAGTAGCGAGGAAGATTACGTTTGAACCACAAAAGAGAAATAACATCACCAACGCCCATTCCCGTTTCGACAATTGTGGACATCGGTACCCCTGCATAGCATGGCTCTTCACCTGCAAATCCAGATAGTAGAAGCAATAAGCTACACACCAATCATTAATACTAAATCTAGTAATTTTGACCCATTTTATTTACTAATGGGTTGATTTAGGTTGTAATTCATTTCAAACAGATCAAACGGAACAAATCAAAAAAGTTAAGTAAAAAAAAAGGTCAGATGGGTCTATCACATTAAAAAAGCCACCGTTATAAAAAAAAAAAAAAAAAAAAAAAAAGTTAAAAAAAAAAAAAGGTCAGATGGGTCTATCACATTAAAAGTCACCTTATTATATGCATAGAACCTCATAAATCACTTTATTAATTAGTTACATTATTACTTTTAACAAGTCTGTACCTCTGTCATCAGAGATGGTTGAAATAATATGAGTAGGTGCTCGTACTTTCCCGCTCTTAATTGCTGAGTTAAGATCCTCAGGGATTTGTGGAGGAGTGATCTCCTTAACAGGTGTAATCTTGCCATCCTCAGACTATAAAATGACGAGATAACTTTTGAGTTTCTATAGGCAGAAAAATGAAGCAAGAAAATAAAACTATAATAATAGACTTTACCAGCTTTGCAAATGTTTCCTTAATTGAAGATTCAAACGCTTCATATGACGTGGGGACAATGGCCCCTGCTTCTTTAAGTGCTTGATTTTTAGCTTGTGCGGACTCCATTTCACCACCACTTTTGGCACCCTGATTGTAGGGTGAAATATAAAGCGTGTTTAAAAAAATAGCAATAGCAATATTACCCTTCCGACGATTTCTAAGAAAAAAAAAAGGTAAGCACGCTCACCGCATGACCAAATTGAACTTCAGATTTAAAGAGGCGCGCACATGTTCCACTGACCCAAGCACATACTGGTTTATTGATTTTTCCTGATTTAAGTGCTTCAACTAAGGAATACTCATCTCGACCACCAAGTTCTCCAAGCACAACGATCATTTTGATCTATATTACAGCACATTAACATGTCGAAATAAGAAAGTATAAAACGACATTACAAAAAAAGAGAATAATAAATATTGTAGTTTTTTATTAACGGAGGGAGTAACATATACCTGTGGAATGTTGTTGAACCGCAATACATGATCAGAAAGAGTAGAACCGGGAAAAACATCTCCTCCAATAGCAATGCCTACAAAAAAATGATCACAACGATGATATTATATTATTATACCATATACAAAAAAAATAAAAAATAAAAAATAAATAAAAATAAAAAAATCTAGTAAGGCTATATTAAACAATAATAAAAGAAATAAGTAACCTGGCAAGCAGAAAAAGAATAAAGGACATAAGTATTTTGCAACAGTTTAAAATTTTCTAATCTTTTTTTTTTTTCTTCCTTCAGATTTTTGTAGTTTAAAAACCAAAAAATGTCACTTAAAATATTTGGTATTATCACAAATATGAATTGCATACATTATAAAAATTGTAAACTCAGAACATGTGTATAAACATGGAGGCCTGATTGAGCACAAACAAAGGATCTATCGAACAAATACACAGGAAGATATTGTTTATGTATAGTACCTTCATAGATTCCATCTGTCACCCGCGCGATAGTGTTGTACATTTCATTAGACATCCCACCCTGTAGTTTAACGGAAGCATAACATTATTTCTCAGACTTACTTAAAAAAATGTCCAATATATGTAGTGTTTATGTTACCGAGTTACTCAAGGTTATGGTCTACTGTAGAGGTAACATGTTCGCCCTATGTACTTAGAAATAGGTTGATCCATATTGTGTTTATACTTCTAAGTTCTAACAGGTTAAACAGGCCAACAGCCGTTTAAAGTGTATTTAAGTCAAGAGACTATATTACTATTGACATAATAGTTTCTGTAACCATATTTGACACACTGACTATTTTGATCCATCAACCAGAACAAAATTACCCGTTTTGAGCCACCCCATTACCCGCCCCACCCATTTTGACACCTCTAATCAGTAGTATAAGACCAGGCATGTTTACTCACAGATTTGGATACAAAACCAACAGATCCAGGCCTGTACAATTTGCATTGTATAATATTATCGATTGTTCCAGCAGTGTCACCAATCTTGAAGGCTCCAGCTTGAACCCCACCAACCGTTGCTGGTCCAATAACAACCTGCAACAACCATCAGTCATATTTAGACACAGGCCCAGGCATCTATGGCTCATGCTCATATTTAGCCAATGGTTGAATCTCTTACCTTGTTGTTTGACCTTGCATAGGAAATCAACTCCTTGGTGTCAGATTCAGGAACACCCTCAGCTATAATAGCAACAACTCTGATGGTAGGCTGTTTGAGAGCAAGCTTTGATGAAGCTGCCGCACTATATATTTTTCCAAAATATCACATATATTATACTAAAAAATCAATAATCAAAGCCTAAAAGCTAACTATCCATATTAATTCACAGGTGGTATAAATCAACCTAGTACTGACCTTCTAAATGATGCAAAGTTAATGAATATATCAGCAGTAGGGTGTGCAGCACAGGCAGCTTCAATGCTGTAACATTGATGTAAAATCATATATAAGTTTCATATTACAATCATAAGTTATAAGTTATTAAATACGTATATAAAAATGCAGCATACGTTGAGTGCACTGGTATGGCAATCTCCTCTTGGCCAAAAAATAGTTTCTGAAATCCTTCGGCACCAGGGTTGATGATTCCAGCAACTGAAGGTGTTTCCCTCCCTTAATAAACAACAATAAAGTTGAGGTGACATTAATCGAAAGCTAAACATCAAAAAGTGTAAAAGTATTTAAAGTTTACAAGGTTTGTATGGGCTGTAAGGGTAACTCTACACACCACAAAGGAAGTCAAAATCAAGCATCCGCTGGATTGGTAATTGCTTGAAGTTATAGAACAATGATTGCGTCGTACGGGAGAATATTTGTCCGGTCGCCATAGTGCTCACCCAAAGTTACCTGTATGTAACTAATGTAAGAAATACATTCTACATGAAAAAAGCAGTTTCAAATCAGCAGTTCAAAGTTGCTTATTTCAAAAAGTAACAAGCACTTGATCATTTTTATAAGCAATACCATATACCCCCTAACTTAAAAAACAACCAACATAACAAATCTTGCAATATCAACAAAAGATCCCAAAATGGAAAACTTCTGCAATTTTCATGTGATTCCTATAACATAACAAAGATGCTAGTCCCACTTTAGCATCCCAAAGATCCAAACACAAATAATTTTGCAAAAGTAATGCTAAAAAGTTATATAAAAGCTATGCATTTGATACATATTTAACTAAAAACAACAACATTATAATAAGCCAAAACTTAAATCACATGATCCCGATGAATTATCAAATCAGCGGCGGATCCAAGACTAAAAGTCACGAGGTGCATTTTATTATAACTAAAGAAGACTCAGTAACACAAAAAAAGGGTATATTTGACATAATTTTAAGCTAACTAAGAAAAATGCGTGTGATTCGCGGGGACCCCGGGAACGCCCCGACATAAAATGATTTGCAAAGGTCATTGCACACCGTAGTAGTCTCCTTTTTCTTAAACTATGCGTGATTCGAAAGTGAACATTTAATTTAGACGAAAAGACTATATATAAAAGCTAAGCATTTAATACTTCAACTAGAATCAACAACATTATAACAAACCAAAACTCAAATCACATGATCCCAATGAATCATCAATCAGATCACAAAATTCATCACATTTCTAGTAAACAACACAATATCAACAATAAAAAACCAATCATTATGCATAAACAATCACACAAATCCTGGAATATAATCAGATCTAATCAAACCATGCATTTCTTGGAAATATCGACTAAACTAAATCAAACTGACCCAAGTCAAGAACCAAACATGAAACCTTAAAAAAACACACAAACGCCCAAAAAAACACAAACAGGAAACTTAATACACAATTATAGTACCTGGGTATGTGAGAATTTTGTTGGGTGAGTGTTAGATAACAAATGGTTGTGTTGTGTGTGCTATAAATATAGTAATAGATAAAAGGTTGGTATGTATATTCTTGATCTGATAGCTATAAATTAATAATAGTGTATTATTTAAATACGTGTTTGTGATTTGGTTGTATGTTTGGTATCCAAAGAAGACAGGTGGGTTAGATAGAGCTTAGAAGAGTGAAGAGGTATGGTAGTTTGTTTAGGTGGTGGTTGAGATTGATGGCCTAAATTGACTCTTCCCTAGAATCATGCTTCATGTTATTTTTGTTTTGTTTTTATCAAGAATGTTTTATTTAGGGAAGGAGTTATTTTGTGATTCAAGTAAGGCTGAGCATCGGTCTCGGACCGGTCCGGACCGAGACCGAATTAGCCCAAAAAACCGAGACCGAGGACCGGACCGAATATGGTCGGTCCGGTCCGGTCTCGGTCGGTCCGGTCCAACAAGGCAAAATAGTCAGTTTATGGTCTGGACTGGACCGGACCGGACCAGACCAAATGTGGTCGGTCCAGTCTCGTCCGGTCCTGTCTCGGTCGGTCGGTCCGGTCTGTCCGTGTGGTTTGCTTGTTTATGGTTTTGTGTATAAAATATAAGTCCACTTTGGTATTTTTGATTGTTTTAAATTTAAGACAAAAATACACCGTTGGTCCTTAAACTTGCCAAAAAATATCACCAGAGGACAAAACATGGGATTTTCGTCGCTGGGAGTCAAAAACTTGGGATTTTAAGGCCAAAGAGGTCCCTTAACCCGTTTTCTCTCGGTCAACGTCCGTTTTGAGTTATATTAACGGGGGTATAATAGACAACTCACATTTATAAATTAAATGTAATGGAACCTAACCCAACATTGAACGTTAGGGACCAACTGTGAATATGACTATGCAACTTGAGCGTATCTTCCCTGATACACTATTTATTTTTGCGCGCGAACCAATAAACCTGTAGGGTATTCACTAAGCAAGAAACACTATTGTGAGGCTTGTTATGGATCGAATGGATGGAAGTTCTAGAGAGAAGTGGGAGCCTTTTAGTGAGAGAAAGAAACTTGTGTAATATTAGATTGAAAAGGTCCAACCCTTCCCATGTGTGGGAAGGGGTATATATACTACTACATATTATGTCCCTAATGGACTGTGGAGCGAGCTGACAGAGGGTAAAGACCCGACCCACTCCACAATAGTAATTAATAACTAAACTACTAATAATATTACTGATAATCTAGATAAGCCTACGAGCTATAGAAATGCTAATTAGATGCTCGGGGTGACCGAGCCTTCATCTGAATATTTATATTCCTAACAATCTCCCCCTAAGGGAGGTCACCCCGGAAATAATAATTCGAATTCTAGCATTCTTTCTTCTGAACTTGTCTTTGTAGCTCGTAGTCTTTGATTCTTCAAAGTCTTGTATCTTTGTCCATTCAGCAGTGAACCTTTGATGACCGTTTGATCGTTTTTGGATGATCTTTGAGTATTCTTCGACTTTATCATCCAACATTTGTTTCCAAGTCATCTTTCAGCAGTATGTTTCCTTGTGATGTGATATTCTTCGAGCCGACATGCTCACACTGTTTGGTGTCATGATCTTTAGTATCAGAGTAAGCAAAAGCCGTGTTGAAGGTCATTAGGTTGATCTTGACTTTGTTGAACAACAATGATGATGTAGTGTGAACATGTGGTAGAGGATTGGCATCTTTTCTGCAACCAGCTACAACAGCAACCAGCTACAGCTTTCCACAGCTACAATCGCCAGAAGTTCCTGCATACGACAGTTAGCAATAATTCGACCGGTACTTACAAGTTTGGACTTCGAGACAGTCAACAGCATATTGTGAAAACTCTCTCTAATCCTTACCAAGACCGTTCCTAATCGAAAACCCACAGAGGGCTTTTTAAGATTTTACCGTAGTAAATCAACGATTAGGTGAGTCGCTGGAGATCACTCCACGACTGTAGACCGGTTGAAACCGCCGCGACCACTAAGCGTAATCCACGAGGAATTACCGAAGTGACCTGCTTTCAGGGCTGCTTGATGTTGACCCTGGCAGGAATTTCCATTCAATCATTGAGAATTACATAAGTAAATTCTCTCATAAATGTTCTGGCAGATTGCTAAGATCTACGTAGGACTCATGAGATTACAACTGGTGTCCTTAATGTTGAACAACCAGTGTAGAAATAATTCGTGTCCCTATGAGATCTTATTATGCATCTCGTGGCTCTAGACTCAATTGTGCGTTTTGATTTGGTGATCGGAGGCTGGAGAGGACTGCCACCTTTTCAATATCATCTAACTCGGAGTGAGAGAGACGATAGGAATGTATTGAACTCCGTGACAATTGAAACAAGAATCCTTTGAGGGACCTTGAGTGGCTAGGGAGGGTTGTGCAGCGTATCACTGGGTCCATGATACTTTGTCTTCAATGTCAGCAATCAACTAAGTGATTCTGACAGCATATGTATTGACCCGGTTTCTGCCTAAGTTGTAAGGAGGGCTTCTTTCTTTTCACCCTTTATCTTTACAATTCTTTTTCATTCTTCAACCCCTTCAGTGCTTACCGAGACTTCATAACTAGCACCTTGTTGGGTTTGTTCCAGTACTAGCTCCATCTCAGTCAGCACTCATCCCTCATTCACTTTTCTCCTTTTTAATCATACCTAAGGACTTCTATACTAACTAGTGGATTGTCCCTGGGTAGATCCCTCCGGCTCTGGCGGGATCGTGGGAACTTGAGCTTAACCTAACCATCCTTATAACTCCATGCATTAATGAAATGGTCGGTCTTTGGTGTACTTCCACGATTGCCATAAACCAAATCTTTGAAAAATCTCTCAAAGTGTTCATGATACTGAAACACATTTTTGTAAACACTTGAGAGTTTTATATTTTTTCAAATGCTCCCCCTCAACATGTGCTTGGTTGATTGTTTTATAAATTTGCACATGTTAGGTAGAGCTCGCACTTTTTGAATTGATCCACTTTCAGTGAACATGACCGTTTCGAGACACGCTTACATCACTGGTTAGACCAGCTTGAAATTATTACCCGTCCTGGTCAAGTCCATAGAAAGTTTCTCGAAACGGTACACTCTACTCAGATACATCTTTTTCGAGACACGCTTACATCACTGGTTAGGCCAGCTTGAAATTATTACCCGGCCAAGACGTATCCTTTCGATTGATGACAATTCAAGTTTCGTCAATTCTTAGGTGAAGTCTGAGCCTTGCTCACACAAGATGCCATAATCCTTTGTTTTGTAAAACCATTTGCTCCCCCTCAATATGTGCATCGATATATGAAAGATTTTAGCACATATGGAAGAGCTTGCTTTTATGACCAAAACATTTTGCTCCCCCTCAATATGTGCCTTGGTATACAAAAGAGTTTAGCACATATGGGAGAGCTTATATTAATTTCCAAATCATCACATTTTATCAGAATTTCCTATTTAAATCACATTCTCTCCCCCGATCAAAAATTTCAAACCATTTGAGATTTGTGATCCCAATTGATTTAAATACATTTAGAAAAACTTGGGAGAAAATGTGGTCAGGTTAAAATGTATTCTGATTTTGAAGCATACTATGCTTCCCTTGAAACACCAAGAGAGTGTCACTGCTGATGTTGCACAAATCTGGCAAGGTGTCGGACATTTGAAAAATTTAAATCAATCAACCACCTTGTGTAACATCAAGACTCTCTTGAAGAATCAAACAAGATAAAGAGTCTGATGTAAAGAAGACTTCTCTTCTTATACACGAAATGACGCACTGAAACGTACATCAAAACGGGAGAACATGGATATAAAGTAATCCATGCCCAGGTGAACATCACCCGGTTGGAGGAACAGCTATCTTTTTGGCGATATGCTTTCCCCAGTGTATAGTGCGGGTTGCAGTATGAAGTAACTGCAAGCCATTAAGACATGTTTTAACTGATTAGTATAACTTCTGCTCGAGCTTCATTTAAGAATCCGTGCCATTGTTGAATGACATTTCTAGATACGTAAATGTTATCGATAAACAGAAGACATGCCTAGGTAGACCTATTTTTGGTATTTTCTGATTTTTCGATTTTTATGGTTTTTTTTTTTTTTTTTTTTTTTTTTTTTTTTTTTTTTTTATAGGTTTTATATTTTTGTATTTTTCTTTTTGATTTTAGATATATACAACTATGTACAAGGATATGAGAAGACAATCCTTTACTCCTCCTTTTCTTCCTGAAGACACTTGAGGGTTTCAGGAGTTATGCTTTTCATGCCGAGGCGTGGGAGAATAAACTGAAACCTTTCTCTTGGGAGGGCCTTGGTAAAGATGTCAGCTAACTGAAACTCTGTCCTCACGAAGTATAGTTCCACAATTCCTTTTTCCACTTGTTCCCTGATGAAGTGATGCCTGATGTCGATGTGTTTTGACCTGGAGTGCTGAACATTGTTACAACAAAGAGCAATGGCGCTTTTGTTGTCACAATATAGGGGAATTTTGTTGTATGAGAATCCATAGTCCGAAAGCTGTGATCGCATCCAAAGGATTTGTGCACAGCAAGCAGACATAGCAATGTACTCAGCTTCAGTAGATGATATGGAAGTACTCATCTGCTTCTTAGAAGACCAACTAACCAACTTTTCCCCTAAAAATTGAGCTCCTCCTGAAGTACTTCGACGAGTGTCTTGACATCCCGCATGATCAGCATCTGCGTATGCCGTTAACTCCATTGCAGTGTCCTTAGGATACCAGAGACCCATATGAACCGTGCCTTGAAGATATCGGAAGATCCTTTTCACTGCTTCAACATGCTTCTTGGTTGGTCTGGATTGATACCGAGCACACATACACACAGCAAACAGAAGATCTGGTCTGCTAGCCGTGATGTACATCAAAGATCCAATCATGCTTCGATACTGTGTGATATCAACTGGAATCCCTGAAGGATCTTCATCCAGCTTCGTTCTATCAACCATGGGAGTGTCAACAGGTTCACTTGAATAGAATCCAAACTTTTTCAAGATCTCGTTGGCGTATTTGGATTGATTAATGAATATGCCTCCGGGACTTTGAGAAACTTGTAATCCTAAGAAGAATGACATTTGTCCCATCATGGACATTTGGAACTTGGAATTCATCTCCTTTGAAAAACTATCACATTCACTAGGATCTGTTGAAGCAAAGATGATATCATCTACATATATCTGAACTAGCAGTAGATGGTTTCTTGACTTCCTGGTGAATAGTGTAGGATCAACAACACCCTTGGAGAATCTGTTTGCTAGGAGGAACTTGGACAATGTATCGTACCATGCCCTTGGCGCCTGTTTTAGCCCATAAAGAGCCTTCTTCAAGCGGTAAACATGAGTAGGGTGTTCAGCATCCACGAATCCTTCAGGTTGACTCACGTAAACTTCTTCCTTTAAGTCACCATTCAAGAATGCCGTTTTGACATCCATCTGGTAGACTATCATATTACGACTAGCCGCATTAGCTAGGAAGATTCTTATAGCTTCAATTCTAGCAACCGGAGCAAACGATTCTTCAAAATCAATGCCCTCTTCTTGTCTAAACCCTTTAGCAACTAGCCGTGCCTTGTTCTTTAAGACATCACCATACTCGTCAAGCTTCACCTTGAAGATCCACTTTAAAGCAATGATCATTGCACGCTCAGGAGGAGGCACTAATTCCCATACTTCAAGTCGATCAAATTCATGGATTTCATCCTGCATAGCCTGGAACCAGCAATCTTTAGTCATTGCTTCTTTGGCATCTTTTGGTTCAACTTTAGACAGTACGGAATTGAAGAAGCACCATAGTGCATCAGTGGCTAGTTGATTACGAGTGGATACTGGACGTGAGGGATTGCCTATGATGTTGTCGATTGGATGATCACTGGTCCATTTCCTGAGATGGTCGTGAGGTTGATGGTTGTGAACAGACGAAGCAGTGCTGTGATCTTCAAGTAAGGATGTGTCTGATGAATGTTCAGGAGCAAATATGTTTTCAAAAGGAGCCTCTTCAACAGGAGCAAAAGGATTAACTTCCAAAGAGTTATTATCTGAAGATTCTTGCATTACTGGAGAAGTTTGAGTGTTTGATGACGAAGGCGATTGACTGGCAGCAGGAGCATTGTGACTGACTGATACTGAAGCTGCAGGTCCTTCTGAATCTTGTGGGGCTTGAACCTCATCCATAGGAATTACAGCTGATTCACTCGGGATGGTTCCATTTGTTGGCTCAAAGTATTCATCAAACATGGGATCGAATAACTTCTTCAACTCCTCACATGTAGGTGGCACATAAGAATCTGCAGGCGTGGAATTCTGTACAAGTCCTGAACTAATGGGTCCAGGAGACAAAAGGTGAAGATCGGGTCCAGAACTGATTTGTCCTGAAACAGGTAGCTCACTCAGCTCATCGAACGTAACATGAATGGTTTCCATGATTTTACGGGTCCTTTTATTGTAGATTCGATACCCTTTACTGTCTGGTGCGTATCCAACGAAAATACCTATATCTGCTTTAGCTCTTAATTTTCCCAAGTCTTGACTATCGTTAGTTGGATAGCAAAGAGCACCAAACACACGCAGAAAGGAAAGATCTGGTTTCTTGTTATGAATTAACTCGAAGGGAGTCTTCTCATGAACCGGATGAATTAGGGATCGGTTTTGAGTGTAACATGCTGTTGCAATAGCTTCTGCCCAGAGAAACATCGGTGTCTTTGAAAATATAAGCATGGTTCTTGCAGCCTCCACCAGAGTACGGTTCCTTCGTTCAACCACCCCGTTCTGTTGAGGCGTGCGAGGGATACTTTTCTGATGCGTGATGCCAATACTTTCATAGAAATTACGGAGTTGTTGGTTAACAAACTCAGTACCATTATCTGTGCGGATGATTCTGACAGTTTTATCTAGCCTTACTTGCAGCTGTTTTATCAGTTTAATGATGACCTCTGGAGTTTCGTCCTTGGTTCTCAAAAACTTTACCCATGTGAACCGAGAATAATCATCTACTATCACCAGAACATACTTCTTTCCATTTATGGTTTGTATTCTCATTGGACCGCACAAGTCCATGTGGAGGGTGTGAAGAACTTCCAAGTTGGTGTTGACGGTTTTAGGCTTGTGGGTTTGTTTCTTGCTTTTACCCAGTTGACATGCAGAGCAGAGATGATCTTTCTCATATTTCAGTCTGGGCATCCCTCTAACAAGATCTTTACGGGAAAGATTATTTATGGTACCGAAGTTCAAGTGGTTCAAACGACGATGCCACAGCCATGATTTTGTTTTAGAGGCTTTAGAAAGCAAGCATATTGGAGAGGACTTCAACATTTCTTCAATTGAGATGGTGTATAGATTGGTGCCCCGACTGCCCTTGAGGAGATCTAAACCATCCAATTCTCTGACGAAACATGTATGCTTTCTGAAAGCCACTTCCAGATCTGAATCACAAAATTGACCCACAGAAAACAGATTGTGTCCTAGTCCTTCCACATAATATACCCTTGAGATTACACTATTACCAAACACATAATCTCCATAACCCATAATAGCACCAAAGTGGTCGTTCCCAAATCTAACTGTCCCGATAAACTTTTTCACGAAGTTCTTGAGCCGTGAGCGATCTCCAGTCATATGTTTTGAGCAGCCTGAGTCCAAATACCACAGGACGATTTGTACGACCTGCATTTGAAACCAGACAACAATGGATAACTGAAAAATGTGGATCCCCAAGTGCAATTGGGGTCCATTTGGTCAGCACACACATATTCAGGAACCACAGATTTCACAGATGCTACTATCTTTACTGTGGAGACAGAACTTGAGACAAGACAAGACCTAGATGGAAGGCATTGTGATTCTAAAGGCAAGATTCTACCAGTTGGTCTCCATTCCTTATTCTTCACAATTTTATGCATATTCATTTTAGGTAATGGTCTCTGTTTTCCTAAATTGAATTTCCTTCCAGTGGGTCTCCATTCCTTAACTTTTACAATTTTATGCTTATTCATTTTAGGTAACGTGCACTGTTTTCCTAAATTGAATTTCCTTCCAGTGGGTCTCCATTGATAGCCTACGCTAGCAAATGTTTTTCCTGTAGCTTTCCAAACCTTTTTGCATGCTTCAGATATCCTACCATTCTTAACATGGGATGATGCAGAAGACATCAGGAAAGACACAACACATTCATCATGATTAGCAGAAATTAAACAATTGTCGCAAGTTTTACAGATAGCATTAGAATTCGAATTAATTACAGTACTTTTGATACTAGAATCAACACGATTCATCCTACTCATTGTAAACTTATTGTTCCTAGGTTGGGCTTCTACATTCTTCAAGTGATCATTCTTAGCTGGCGCAGTCATATCCTTTCTTTCATTTCCTCTAGACCTTGACCCGCTAGCTTGGGTGTCACTTTTTACTCCTGTAGAAGCATCGAAGGTAACATTAGTTTGTTTTTCTGTCACATGCCTTCCTGATAATGATGTGTTGGGTTCTGATGTTTTGGGTGGTAGGTCAAAGGCTACATACTTGTTCACAACATTGGATGATGATGCAACAGATCTATCTCTATGGCCTCTAAACTTAGGAATTGAGCCTATGGCATATTCTAAGTTTTCCTGAATCCTTTTCGTGAGTTTGCATGCATAGACAACTGCTTGATCAAGTGGCTTATCATTCCTGTCCTCTTCAACTACCTCACGAAGTGTGTCAAGACCTTCTCTAAGATGATCTAGATATGTTTGATGGGCAAGGCTGTTATTTCTAAGCTTAAACGGAATACGCCCAACATCAACATCATACTTTTTACAATCAGTAGCCTTTGGTGTATCACAATTACAAGTGGTGCATGGCATTTTACCTTTCACCCGAGCCTTAAGATTCTCAATTTCATTTGTCAAAGAGGTTATTTGATCATTATGATTGCTTCTTGTAACTTTAATAGAATCATATAACTCTTTGAAATGTTGTTTAACCTTTGAATTTTCTTCTCGATAACACTCATTTTCATAATGTAACTTATTTATGGTGTTTTGATATTGAAAATTCTGAGAATCTGAAGACGAAGGTTTATTGGTGCCATATACTTCACACTTGTTGGATTTCAATTGGGCAATTTGGGCCCTCAGCAGTCGAATCGTGTTCGTGTGAGCTTGAATTGTCTCATCACGTTTGCTTAATTCAAAATAAGTATCAAACTCAGGAGCATCCGAGGATGTCTTGACATTTGATATTTTGCATTTTTCTTCTAAGTGTTGATGTTTGAGTTGCAAATTCAGATAATCAACTTCTAGTTTTGAAAAACGTTTAACCATGTTATCATGGTCATCATTTTGAATTTTTTCAAGCAATTTCAAATTCTCCCCCTCAAGCTCAACAACACGATTCTGGGTGACATTTAACGCAATAGCATACTCATTAAATTGACAAGCAGACAATGCAGAATCAGTGACAGTGTAAAATACATCTTGTGCAATACATTTAGCAATCAAGTTGTCATTAGTGATGAGTATGTTTTTTCTTTCAATCTCACGACTCTTAAGTTCTATTGCATATTCATTCACCTCATTTTCCATGTCTTTAAACACTACTTCCATTTCTTTTATTTCGGCTTTAAGGGCAGTTTGCAACCCTTCAAAATGTTCTTTAAGTAGTTTAAAGAATGGCATGACCTCAGTTAAGTAACACCTTTTTGCATGTTCAAAACACCTTTCCCCCTCAGTAATGCCGGTTGGTGTGATTCTCTTCTTACATGTTTTATCAAAATCAGCAAACAGTTGCCAAAGCACATATAAGCTAATAAAGGTTTTGCATTCAGTGGGAAGAGACAAAGGCACCAGATTCCTAGGTGTATTGGGAGGATACACCGTTATGGACGCAACTTTTCGAATGAGGGGGGTGTTGGCCTTAAGTTTATCTTCCTTAAGTTTTTCACTATCTTGTTTCCAAAATATCTGTTCAGGTGTTAATTTCTTTTGAGGAGCAAACACAGTCAAACGATTTTCCTCATAATAATCATGGGGTTTGATTATTATTCGTCTGGCTATGCACTCGGGATCCCTCATTTTCTCATTCATTTTTTCTTTCGTTTTCTCACTTAACTCATCCTCTTCATCAGTGTAGATATGCTCAGGTTGGTCATGAATAGGCTTAATCATCACATTACCATCATATAGGGCTGGTTGAAGTACTTGCATACCCCTAAGGATGGTTGACTTTGGTTCACCTATCATGATTTTACTATGCTTATCACTCAACTTTCTGTGCTTATGAATCATTTGAGCAGTTTGTATGGTTTGATTTTGTGTGTACAACTTATCTTCAAGCTTATTTTTTTAACGTCTTGAGTTTAGAGAAATCATTTAAAAGAGTTGTTTCTTTTTGTTTGAATTCTTGCTTAAGTGTTGTTACACACTTTTGTGCTTCCTGTTTTTGTTTGACAGACTGTTCTAGCTGACTTTTCAAAGAACTTAACTCTAATTTTAATGTTTCTTCTCGCACTCTAGACTCTTTAATAAGTGTACTCATTTGACCTTCTAATTTCTGCTTACGATCATTAAGCTCAAACTTAGCACGCTGTTCATACATAGCAACTTGTTCTTTATAGATGTTAAGTCTAGTGATCAAGTTATTATCAGGGACAGGCAATTGGTTCTCATGGTACACACATGCATTATCTACATTACTCGCATTATCTAAGGCACATACATTACTCATAGCACACACATCATTATTGACAAAGGATTCACCATTTGGTACATCAAGCGAGTTGTTGCTATTCAAATACTGTTCATATGAGACAATATTGCTATTTTCCATATCAATATCACTTGAGTCAGAAACAACTGCCTGATGTACTTCTTCGGGAATCTGATGTCCCTCGACAATATTATATGTGTCATAAATTTTTAGTACCTCAGAAATCACGGATGCATTAGATGAACCAGCTTGACGAGATGAGGCCAGGGAAGACAAGTTAGCCATGAAGATTGTTTGAGCAGTAGGTTCATCATCCACATCAGAGTCAAATGCATCACAGTCATCTGCCTTGAAGATGTTAGGATCATTAAGTGCCAGATCCTGAACAGGTTTCTCATCCACATCTTCATCAAAAGTATTTCCTCCATCTCCTGCCAAGAACAATAACTCTTCCTCATCCAATACAGCACCATTTTCTTGAGCTTGCATTAACAGCATCTTGTCTTTGAAGTAATCTGAGTTCTGAGGACGTTTAGGTTGATTGCAGTTTCTAGCAATGTGTCCAAGCCCCCCACAATTATAACACTTGATCTGTTTCCCTTGCCCCTGATTGGCATTCCCTGCTCTGTTCTGCACATAACCTCGACCCATGTTTCTACCAGCTCTCCCTTGCACATTCTGGACCACAATTTTCCCGTCCTCCACCATTGCTAGATTGCGTGGGTTGGAAGAATTCCTTAACTGATTGTTGGTCTGAGGGAGTGATGCTTGAAACTGTTGAACCAGTAGAGATACTTGATTGGTGAGGTTGTCAATCATTTTGTCGGTCTGAGAGTAGCCTGAGTCAAGTTGTGAACTCATAGCAGGTACTTGTGAGTGAAGTTGGTGATAGCTTGGATTGGATGATGATTGGTTTGTTGGTTGTATGTTTGTCATGAATGCCAGTGGGTCATTTGCAGTTGAAGGATTCAACTTTTCTCTCAGCACCCTATCATAGGCAACATGCTTCTCATGTTGTTGCAGGTAAGCATACAGCTGTTCATAGTTAGTCTCCCTTAAACCTTTGTTGAGTTTGACGGCAGTAACAAATCTGTCCCATTCCGGAGTCATGTTGTTCACAAACTTTGAGTTAAGTTGGATATTGGGCATAGTCATTCTGATCATCCTCATATCATTCACCAACTTATGAAATCTCACATAGTAATCTGTGATATTTTCTCCTGGGTTCATTTTGAAATGCTCGAACTCATCATACAGCTGTGACTCACGATCTTCCTTTGTGAGTTCTGACCCTGCTAGCAGCATCTTAACGTTGTCCCACACAACTTTGGCTTCAGTGTTGAAATTGATGAGCTTGTACACATCCTTTGGAAGACCTTGAATAACTATGTTGGAGGCTCTAATATCGGCATCATACCTCTTCTTTTCTTCTTCATTAAGATCATTGTAGTTCCTAGGTCTGTCGATGCCCCAAGTTACTGTTCCATCTTCACCAGTTGTAACCACGTCTCTGGTGGTACCCATCTGATAAGGTCCTTCGTCAATTGACTTAAGAATGTTAACACCATTATCTTTGCCCAAGCAGTAAAGTCTAATTCGTTGTGCCCAAGACTCATAATCCGTCCTATCTAGCATAGGTGGACGAGTGTCAGATCCTGCTGCTTGAATATCATCTGATGATGTACTTGATGTGGTAGCCATAGTAACTACGGGATTTTACTGATCTTGTGATTTAACCGAGAAATCGAATCTTTCGCGGGAATTTCTAAAATCACCAAGACACAAACCGCATACAAGTCTGAGAGACAAACCGAGTAGATACAAACCGAGTAGATTCCACAGAGACAAACCGAGTCTATACAAACCGAGTCTACACAAACCGAGTACACAGTTGGGACAAACCGAGTAGGTACAAACCGAGTAAAATCCTTAGAGACAAACCGAGTCTACGTAGCTGGGACAAACCGAGTAGACACACAAACCGAGTAAGTTTACACAAACCGAGTAAATTCTTAGAGACAAACCGAGTCTACACAAACCGAGTCTACACAAAGCTGGGACAAACCGAGTAAAATCCTTAGAGACAAACCGAGTCTACGTAGCTGGGACAAACCGAGTAGACACACAAACCGAGTAAATTTACACAAACCGAGTAAATTCTTAGAGACAAACCGAGTCTACACAAACCGAGTATGCACAGCAGGGACAAACCGAGTACGCGCAGCAGGGACAAACCGAGTCGACACAAACTCCCAGGCACGTCACTTTCACTGCCTTTTGTCCTTTTGCCTAAACGAGTAAAAGGACAAACCGTGTCCAAGAATTGACACAAACCGAGTCCAATAATCGACCAAAATGGACAAACCGCTGCCAAGAACAACTCAACTACTACCCACGAATTTTCTCAAAATCACCACACCGTTCTTAGATCTGTGAATCCAAACACTAAATACCACTCTAATACTATTCTTAAGCTAGAAAGTACAAAGAAAACCAACTTCTAATCACTAAACAAAGTACAAAGATGAAATTTATGCTACTTAATAAAACCGAACCAAAACTTAAGAAAAAGCTACAAATCTAACCAAGAAAAATCTAAAGAACTACACAAATACAATATAAAACAACTTCTAATCTCTAGACAAAGTACAAGATGAGATTTATGCCACTAATCAAACCGAACCAAAAGAAAATTTAAACCTACAAATCGACCCAAGATAAAAAACCTCACAAACTACACAAATCCGTGAATACCAACTCTCATGGACCTAACCATGGCTCTTGATACCAATTGTAGGGTATTCACTAAGCAAGAAACACTATTGTGAGGCTTGTTATGGATCGAATGGATGGAAGTTCTAGAGAGAAGTGGGAGCCTTTTAGTGAGAGAAAGAAACTTGTGTAATATTAGATTGAAAAGGTCCAACCCTTCCCATGTGTGGGAAGGGGTATATATACTACTACATATTATGTCCCTAGTGGACTGTGGAGCGAGCTGACAGAGGGTAAAGACCCGACCCACTCCACAATAGTAATTAATAACTAAACTACTAATAATATTACTGATAATCTAGATAAGCCTACGAGCTATAGAAATGCTAATTAGATGCTCGGGGTGACCGAGCCTTCATCTGAATATTTATATTCCTAACAAAACCCACCCACCAAACCCATATCCACACCATAATAGCCCAAACCCTTATCCAGACCATCACCTGAAAATCAAAACCCAAATCCAGACCCTCATTTCGAGAACTCAAAAAACCAACTCAAATTCTAACAATACCATGTCGTTTGGATCTAATGTTATCACTAATATGCCAGATTATATTAGCAACATGTCAGATAATGTGATCACTAATATTTTGAATCGTTTGCCAATAAAAGATGCGGTAAGGACCGATAGTTTAGCGAGAAACTGGAGGTTTAAGTGGACTTTGCTCACCGATGTCATAGTTGATGAGGATTTCTTTTATTATTTAACAAATAAGTTTGATGAGAGGCATGTAACTAGACTGTTACTTCATCTTAAAGGTCCCATAAGAAGGTTTGTCTT
This sequence comes from Artemisia tridentata subsp. tridentata, assembly GCA_021014915.2. Classification (NCBI taxonomy): domain Eukaryota; kingdom Viridiplantae; phylum Streptophyta; class Magnoliopsida; order Asterales; family Asteraceae; genus Artemisia; species Artemisia tridentata. The sequence continues at coordinate 294,086,493 of CP139506.1, forward strand.
CTCCATAGAGCCCAAAACGTTGTGTGGACAAGAAGGCTTGAATTATGAAGAGATCCAGGATTGGCTTTTGTTTTTAACTCGAGAAGGAATTGAGGAGCTCACAATTAGAAACTGGTATGGTGAACCACTTACGTTGCCAACCCAACTTTACTCTCGTATGGAGTTGAAACATATAGAACTTCATTATTGTACTTTTCCTACTTTGGAATGTTTTTTTAGTTTTCCAAATCTATTGAGCATTTGAGCTTAGAATTGTGTTCTGTCAATTTTCAAAGCGGTACATTTTGGGAGTTTATTGCTCGTTGTCCCTTACTTGAGTTTCTCAAAATTAATCTTGCTACTACAAACGAGATGAGACTCTTGGATATTGCAGTACTTAGAAATATGAGGAAGTTATATTTGTCATCCGGTGTTTGGAACCATGCGACGACAATCACAAATTCCAATATATTTCACCTGACAAGTCTTCTAAAACTTGAGACCCTTACATTGGTCTGAAAGTTTAAACAAAACACATATCCTATGAAAAACTATATTTCTAGCTGGGAATATTGTTTCAGAAAAAGTAAACGTTGTAGATTGTTTTAAAAAAGCAAATATTATTGGCTGATATAATTTTTAAGTAAATCATATATGACATCTTATCTTATAAAAAGTACTTAGAACTTTAAAGATAATCATAAAATGTTTTAAAAACCCAAACAATTATACTTATATTTAGAATAATAGAATATTCATTTAAACTTGAAGAAGATTGGATGTATCATTTGATCGATATAAAAATAAAAGCATGATCTAATTACAGTTCACTATTTTTACACATACTTCAATTCCAATGTTAGAGCATAGGGTGTCATGGTTCAAGCCATGACCCATTTTGGGTGTCACGTCATGCTACATCAACAAAACACCTTTTTTCACTCATACACCAAAACCCCCTTCCCTATGGCTCAAGCCAAAACACCCCTTTTCGAACCCACCATTTTATTTTTCATTTTTTCAAACCAACTAAATTTTCATTCACTAAAATAGAAAAAAAAAAAAAAAAAAAAAATACAAATTACATAAAAATACAAAAATAAAACATTTTATAACTTTTTAATAACTTTTACGAACAATTACATTAAAACATATTAAAAATTATCAAATTTTAAAGGGGCTAAAACTTAAAGTTAACATTCTAAAATGTTTAAAATAAAATAAAAACAATAAAAAAGTAACCATATGCACTAATTTGTCTTCCTCCACATTTCCACCACGACACACTATACACAGTTAACACACATTTTCTAAATTAAAAAGAAAGAAGACAAAATAAAAAAAAAATAAAAATAAATGCAAAAACCCGTTTAAAATGAAAAGAAAAAGGGAAAAAAAACCCGTTTAAAGAAAAGAAAATGCAACTTCTATCGCATGCCAAGTTCTTAGCTCAAGCTATGGCGCAAGTCACCTCCGTTACCATGGCTACGCCATGGTGCCTGGCCACGTCGGATGGTTCCTCTCCAACGCCATGACACCCAACACTCTGAAACGGTCCATTTTAAAATTCTGGCATAGGGTCATCAAATTTCACCGGACGACTCTGTCGATTTACCAGCACAAACATAAAAATTCGTATATCCATTTGATCATAAAGTAATCACAAAAAGGAAGTCAGTTAAACTCACCTTCCATTTTCTCAAATGTAGTTAGGTGCAGGAATCGCAAAGAGACATTGGATTGGAAGTTTTGAATTGAAACAAGGAATTTACGGACACCATCAAAATAACCCTCGTTAATTGTAACATCACTAATAACCGCCGCACCTTCCACATTATCCTCACCGGCAACCGCAGTACCTTCAACACCTGATTTATAACCACTAGAAACATCTGCACCTGAACTATCACCACAGTCACCCGAAACCGCAACACCTTTAACAATATCACCATCAAAAACCGCCGCACCTTCAACGTTATCCTCATCGGAAACATATGCACCTTCAGCACATGGACTATCGTCACATTCATCGGAAACCGCCACATCTTTAGCATTATCACTACCGGGAACGCCACACCTTCAACACTTTATTTTTCCCCACAATCACCCGAAACAGCTGCACCTTCAACAGACGATTTATCACTAACATTACTAGCAACATCTGCACCTTCAACACTCACCTCACCGAAAATTGCCGCACCTTCAATACTCACCTCACCGGAAACTCCCGCAACTTTAACACTATCACCACCAGAAACATCCCCACCTTCAACGCTTTCACCATCGGCAAATATCCAATGTAAAACTTTAACATTATCACCACCAGAAACATCAACACTCACCTCACCGGTAAATATCCATTAGATACACATAAATATCCAAATGTGTATCATATAGGACTTGAATTCTTGGCTCGTTGTGGAAAAGCTCCTAAAAGTCTCAAGTATGCGTGCTTTGTTTTTTACTGTCTAGTTAATTGTAGTCCTACTTGCTATTGAAATCTATTTATAATGGGCCAAACTCTTTGAAGCTTACTAAAAGGCGATATTCTGGTTGTGTTTTAGATCAGAGCCTATTAGGATGAAATAAATTCTCTCAATGCTAAGTGTGAATCATTTTGTGAAGTTCTGTTGCGTTCTAGGCATCTTGTTTTGTAAATCACCTTCTAACTGTTCAAGTTGAGGCATTCTAAATTTTGGGAAGTTTTGTTACCAGTGGTAATGTGATTATTCTTTTCTGGAAAAGAGTAAAGTTTTAAGTGACATAAGTGTTTTACAATAGAGCCATTGAATTTGGGCAATAACACTCTCACAAAGACCTTATACACTGACAGTAATGAACTAATATTAACTAGAATCAAGTACTAGAGAAAAAACAGAATCTTATAACCTGGATCATTCATTTTCTAATTGACATTTATCTTCCCGAAGACTGGCCTTTGCAGTTTTGCACAATCCTCACAATCGAACCCAGCAGGTCTTTTAGTACCTTAAAAAAGATATTTGCCACACAGTTGAATTATTATTGGCAACAATGCACTTTTGTTGATCCCAAACACACGAGCTTGTATTAGAAACTTTGAGAATATTAAAGAGTATGCGGAATCTACTCTTAAATACTTAGAAGAATTTTAATATAACAGTGAACTCTATGAACAATGTAAAACTGTATAAACAATAATTTACTGAAAAGTTTCAATATTATTATGATCAATAATACGAGTACTTTGTGTAGTACTAGGGTTTACAAATAACCTTGAAGCTATGAATAATATGTACTGAGATTACTAACATCATAACCTAGGACATGCTTTTATAGACTAAGGAGTCCTTTACAAGATAACTACAAATCTTCTAAACTATTAAACTTATACGTATCTTTCTAACTAAATAGAATATACACAAAATATCTTGATACATATCACTTCACACGTCTTTATCTTCTTAGCAGTACTATCTTCCTTCAGCAGTCTTCAGCAGTCTTCAGTTAATACACTGGCAGTACTAACTTTTACTCTAGCAGTACTAATTGATTAGTACTGGTAGTTATATCTTGAGCAGTACTAACTGTTTTGGCTTGACAGTACTAAGTGTTCAAACATTTAATTCCCAACAATCCTCCCCTAAACTTGTGATTTACCTCCAAATCATCAAGTTTCTTGAATTAAATCTTTGATTCTGAGAGGATTCTTTCAAACACTTCATCTTCTTTCAGCCTGTATAAATATCTTCCTTAGCAGTTCTCTTGCCATCTCAGTATACTCATCCACCAAGAGCTTTACAGCCAACATCAAAGTGAGTGTACCCCTTGACAGTGGATATTCCTTCTCCACCAGCATATAGATATCAGTTCCAGCTTTTGTAGATACATGATGAACACCACATGTATCATACAATCTCCATTGCAAACCTTGATTTCTTGCCTAAAACTTCCATGTCTTATTACCTTCATCTGGCTCAAAAATCCTTTTCAATTCTACCCATAACATTCTTTCTTTGTCATCAGTTGGCTCTGTTGAGTTGAATCTTTCTTTTTCCAATTCCTATAGCTTCACCAGATCATCCCTGTTAAAAGCCTTTAGCATATCATCAAAGAATTGGTATACCTCAGAATGGTTTCCAACTCTTATTATCTTCCAAAATTTCCCTATGTCATCAGTATAGATCTCCCAGTCTATGATTGGATATTTGGTCTGTAAAGCTTCTACATTCAACCCTTCTTCAAGAACTATGATCATCATCTGATTTAGCTCTTCTTCAGTCAACTCTTCTTCTTGCTTTTCTGCTGTGGGTAGGTCTTCACTGACTTTTTGTTTCTTAGAAGATTCTGATTCCAAGGTTATTCCAGCTCTCTTAACTCTTCCGCTTTCTTCTTCAGTTTCCATAGGAATAAAATCTTGAACCTTCTTGTAAGCCTTAAAGTATAAACCTTCAATTTCTTTATATGGTCTGCCTGCAAGTTGACTAGCAGTCCAATGATCTTGGCTCTTCAAATAAGTAGTCATATACTTCAACTTTTCTGCTCTTGTTGGTGGTTTGTTCTTTCTTGTTGCATCCCTTTTTGCACTCTGACTCTTCTTAATTATCTCTAGCAGCTCTTGAAGGGCATTTTCTCTTTCTTCTTCATTAATACTTGCCCTGTCTTGTTCATATATCTTCTGAGCTAGAAGTTCATCAGCTTGTTCTTGTGCCAATCTCTCTTCTTTTTCACTTGCAAGCTTTTGTTCCACCAGAAATCTTGCAATCTTTTGTTCTTCTTCCAATTTAGCCTGTTCTTCATCATGAACCCTTTGAGCCAATTCTTCATAAATACTTATCTAAGCTTGAACCCTCTTGCTGACCTTCTTTGATGGCTCAGACTCTTGCATAATGCTTTTTCCTTTATCAGCAGCACTGGCAGTACTAACTGATACACCAGCAGTACTAACTGGCTCAGTAGTACTAACCTCTTCTTGAGCAGTAGAAACATCTTTAGAAATATCTTGAAACCCTGTATATTTCTCATGCCTCCCCTGAATTCTGCATCTTCTTCAACCAATGTGATGTTTGGATCTTCATCAATTTCAGCAATTTTCCTCCCTTGTTTGGAAGGATCCTCCAAATCATCATCTGAATCATCTTCTTCACTATCAGACTCCACAATGTTTGCTCTTCTCTTAGCTTTGCTGGTCATGATCTTTTGTTCTAACTTCTTCACCTTTTCCTGACTGATTCTCCTCCTATATGTTTGTGTTATTTGAGGTTGTGAGGAAGATGGAGCACTGATGGGTGTGTGATGGGACTCAACTGGGATTGTTGATCCTTCACCCTGAATGTTTTGATCCTGAAGAAGCATTTCTGAAACAGTGGTACTTCTATCCCAGAATAACCCTTAGAACTCATCCTCATATTACTAAAAAGCTTTTGAGTAAAGGTAGGAGTTTTATAAACAGTTTTGTGAGATAGGAGCAGATTTTTGTGCTTATTCAAAAACAATTGAATAAATCTTGGATACATTAAAAATTTGTATTTGTTATCCAAGTTTTTCACCATACCATCAAAAATCAATTTTGAAAAGTTAAACTTTCTTTTTGTGGCTAAGCAAATAATAGCAGTTGCAATATTACTACTAAATTGCTCCCAAGAAGTTTTCTTTGAACTTAAAAAATGTAAGATGGTATGAATGAGAAATCTCCATTGAGGGGCAAAGTGTCCTTTTTGAAAAGTTAATTTGTCAGAATTTGACACATACCCCATCCTGAAAAGGTTTTCAAAAATTTTAGTATTAGGCAAAGAACTAATACCATCATCATCTGCTAGTTTGAGATGTCTCCTAACAGATGACTCAGTAATAGTCATGACTTTGCCATCAACTGTGGCAATTAACTTTTGTTCTCCATTATCAAGTGTATTGACACTAGCAGTGTGCCAAAACTGTTTGATTTGAGAAACATAGATAGTAGAATTTTCTGTAAGAGCAAACCTGATGTGACTAGTATTGAGAAAATCCACTATCTGGTGAAACCCATGACTTCCCTCTTGTTTCCCTAAGTATGCAACCATATTATGTTTATCACAAAAAGCTAAATTCGCCATTAAGATCAATGAAAGTTTGATTAGGGTTCTGGGTTATGATCTTTTATGAGAATATATGTGTTTGGTAAAGCCAATTGAGATTTTATAGATAACACTTAGGGTTTTGATTGGACCGACTGAATAAAATCGTTTCTTTATCGTGAAGAAATCTTATAAATTAAAGAAAAGATTGTGAATTATCCAATTTAGGAAACCTATAAGCGAACTAATTGACAAAAAATATCTCAACGGCTAGATTTAAATAATGACAAACGGTTATGCCCCAAACAGTACTAACGGTAACCCAGCAATACTAAATTAAGCCTAGCAATACTAACTTTACCCAACAGTATTAACACAAATTTTCTTAAAAACAATACTGCACTCAAACTTTTTGAAGGGATTAAGTGTAAAGGAAGACACTTAATCATTTTCAGTTGCATTTAACCTCTGGTTGTATGAGAACCAATAATTTTCAGTATAAAAACTGCCTGTGATCAGATAGACTCATTAAAAGAGTCTTCTTGACAAGGTTTCCAGCTCGTGGCAGGTGTTACCTCTAACACAAATGTATTAGATTCACTTTTGCTCGCTGTACTCTAAACCAGATGTCCTTAGACTAACACACTATCAAATGATAGAATGGTAAAGAGTGAGTTAGATCAGTTACTATATTACTAACTAAAAACCATCAATTCATGTTTAGTATACCACCTGATAAACATGATTGATTTCAAGAAAAAGATTTTAAGGAAACTCCAAACTTAGGTGTTAACCCTTGTCAAGTGATCCCTAAATCCTCTCTATCATTAATCAGCAGCATCACAACAAACAATCCACCACTTTTGCTTCTCACACAGCACCAAGTCCAATCATACTGCTTTGCATATCCTGCAAATGTTAGTCCAAAACCAAGAAAACACAATCCAAAACATTTTCTTTATAACAGTATTAATTATGACTAACAGTATTAACACAACAGTATTAATTTGCACTAGCAGTACAAACTTATACAACTAACAGTACTAATCCTGTACAAAACTTTACAAAGACACAAAGAGATTAAAACTTTAAGGATTTAGCATTCCAATACTTGCAACCAAGTACTGAAACCTTCCAACATCAAGACCTTTTGTAAGTAAATCTGCAAAATTGTTATCTGTATGTATTTTAACAACTTGAATCAGCTTTTTATCATTACAGTCTCTTATAAAATGATGTCTAATCTCTATCTGTTTTGTTTTAGAGTGTAAAACAGGATTTTTAATAATACATATAGTACTGTTATTTTCAATATAAATCATGGTGTGCATAAAATTATACCCATAATCCAACACTTGATTCTGAATCCAGAGTACTTGTCCACAGCATCTAGCAGTAGCCACATATTCAGCTTTAGTTGTAGAATTGGCAACCACGGTTTGCTTCTTACACTGCCATGATATCAACCTGCATCCTAGGAACTGACAACCTCCTGTTGTTGACTTCCTATCTAAGCTTGCTCCAGCATAGTCACTATCACTATATGCCACTAGATCAAAGGGAGAATCTCTAGGATACCAAAGACCTAATTTAGGTTGGCCTTTTAGATACCTAAAAATCATTTTCACAGCATGTAAGTGTGAAACCTTAGGTGTAACTTGGAATCTGGCACATGCACATACTGCAAATATAATGTCTGGTCTAGATGATGTAAGATACACCAATGAACCAATCATTGACCTGTAGAGATGAACATCAACATCATCACCATCTAAGTCCTTGAGCAAAGGTTTGTCTGGATCCATTGGGGTGCTAGCTGTCTTGACATCAGTATACCCAAATTTCTTCAAAATGTCAGCTACATATTTATCCTGACTGATAAATATCCCATCTTCTTTCTGCTTTACTTGCAACCCTAAGAAGAAATTGAGTTCTCCCATAGAACTCATTTGAAACTTATCATGCATTAGTTTCTCAAACTTAGTACACATCTCCTTCTTTGTAGATCCAAAGATAATGTCATCAACATAAACCTGGACAAGCAAAATATCCCCTTTTTGCTTCTTGATAAACAATGTCTGATCTATCTTTCCTCTGTGAAACCCATTTTCCAATAAATACTTGGCCAAGGTTTCATACCAGGCTCTTGGAGCTTGATGTAAACCATAAAGTGCTTTCACCACCTTGTAGACTCTGTCTGGATAGTCAGGATCTTCAGACCCTGGAGGTTGAGATACATATACTTCTTCTTCAATCTTACCATAAAGGAAAGCACTCTTCACATCCATATGATACACCATAAATCCCATAAATGAAGCATAAGCTAAGAACAGCCTTATTGCCTCAATTCTTGCTACAGGAGCAAACACTTCATCATAGTCTATGCCTTCTTGTTGAGTATAACCCTGTGCAACCAGCCTTGCTTTATTCCTAATCACTATGCCTCTCTCATCTTTCTTGTTCCTAAACACCCATTTTGTACCAATAGCCCACTTACCCTTAGGCAAATCTACTAGTACCCAAACTTTTTGTAGTTTAAATTGTAGAAGCTCTTCCTTTCATTGCTTCTACCCAAGCTGAATCACTTAGAGCTTTGGCAATGTTTTTTGGTTCTTCCTGAGATAGGAAACAAACAAACAGACAATTATGAAGGTCTTCATGAGTCTTTTCTTCATAAACAGCACTAATAAAACCTTGTTCATTGTTAGTCTTTGTCATTCTCCTTGTCTATACAGCTGAATGAATATCTCCAATCACTTGGTCTTTAGGATGATCCTTGTGTATCATTGTTGTTGGAGTTGGACTAACTGGAATAGTTTCATCCAAGTTGTTCATATCAGCTCCATTATCATCATCTTCTCTTGCAGCCCATATATCTTCCAATGCAGGCATTGTTGGATAAAAAAGAAATTCATTGTCATCCTTATCAGCATTAACTTTTGGACTAGCAGTACTAACATTTGAATTGGCAATATTAACTCTATTAGTACTATTAGTGTTGTTTTCTCCTTCAGCAGTATTAACAGTATTAGGACTGTTAATAGGAACATCCTTCTTTCCAGCATCACTAGAAGATTATTGCTCATCATTGTTAACATTATTTGAAGATGAATTGAATAGTGAACCATCTTTCCACAGTGGCATCACAAGATAGTCTTGGCTAGATCCTGTCTCCATGCTAGATTGACCTGTACCAACACCATCCTTTGATCCTGCAAAATCATTAGAGTTTGTACCTGCAACGACTGGTACATAATTCATTGATTCTGTTAGCACATCAATATCAAACAACCACTTAGGTCCATCTCCTGTAACACTAGACTTATTCTCCAAGAACTCAACATGCAAGTTTTCCTCTACTTTCCTAGTTCTAATGTTGTATACCCTAAAAGCTTTGCTATATAAAGAGTATCCAACAAAGAATCCATCATCAGACTTTCCATCAAACTTGCCTAGACTATCTAAGGTATTTAGAATGGTAACATGACATCCAAATGGTCTCATGAAGCTTAGAGCAGGTGTTATACCTCTAAATAGTTCATAAGGAGTCTTTTTGTGAGGCTTGACTACTAATACCCTATTCTGCACATAGCAAGCAGTATTAACTGCTTCAGCCCAAAATATAGTAGGTAACTTAGAGTCAGCTAACATGGTTCTAGCAGTCTCAATTAATGTTCTATTTCCCCTTTCAGCAACACCATTTTGCTGAGAAGTCCTAGCTATACTAAATTCCCTCTTAATACCTTTCAGTTCACAAAAATCGTTCATAACTCTATTCTTGAACAATGTTCCATTGTCACACCTGATTATCTTTACTTTCTTATCAACTAGGTTTTTTATCTCAGTAATGAACTTCTTAAGAATGTTACTTGTCTCATCCTTAGTTGCTAAAAAGAAAACCCAAGTGAATCTGCTATAATCATCAATGACAACTAAACAATATTTCTTATTTATTAAGCTACTCACAAAAGTTGGACCAAACAAGTCCATACGTAACATGAATAAAGGCTGAGTAATAGAGTTCTGAATCTTGGTCTTACAAGAGGCTTTGTGTTGCTTCCCTTTAAGACAAGCAACACATGTTTGGTCATTTTCAAAATGTTTTAAAGGTAAACCTCTCACAAGATTATCCTTAACAATTTTATTGATGGTTTTAAAATTTACATGACCCAGCCTCCTATGCCATAGCATTGATTCATCCAATGTGGCCTTTGCAACAAGACAAGCTAAACTCTCTTTCGGAACAATATTGTTCATATCAACACTGTACATGTTGTTCTTTCTTGGAACTTTAACTAAAACCTGACTCTCATCAGCTAACTTAAAGTCAGGAGACAGAACAAAACATTCAGTGTCAGTAAAAAGAACACTATTCTCTTTGTCACACATCTGTGAGACACTAAAAAGGTTAAACTTTAACTCTTGGACAAAGTACACATCTTCAAAATCAAGCTTACCAGTCCTGATAGTACCTTTACCAGCAATTCTTCCTCCTCTAGCTCCTCCCCCAAAGGCAACATACCCTCCATCAAATTCCTTGAAATCTGAGAGATAAGACATGTTCTCTGTCATGTGCCTGGAACATCTACTGTCAACATATCCCTGATCTTCTTGTTGTGAATGATCCTGCACATAAAAATAAGGAAATTAGTTTCCTTTGGGGACCCAAGCCATTACTGACTTGGATCTGCCTCGTGCATCAATATAATTATGTTTCTTCAATACAATTGATGCACTATCAAGTTTGGTAGGTATCCAAACTCAACATGCTGAGGTCTTAACAGCATTATTCCCACTTTCCCTAACAACATTTACTACTGCTGAATTTGGCCTAGCAGTATTAACTTTTTGACCAAAATATTTTGTTAGTTAATGCTGTTTTGTTTTGATAGGGCCTCTTTACAGTTGATTGTGCTGATTTAGAAAAATGTGACATTGGTCTAGCACTATAAAGTGTAGTTTTGGGATGAGCAGTATTAACAGGCCTAACAGTATTAAGTGGTCTTAGGCCAGTTTTTATTAAAACTGCTCTTGGAGCCATGTTTCTATAAGCATTAGGGTGAGCCTTATTAGCATAATAATTGTAATTCACCCTGGTATAACTATTCCCAGATACCCTTGCATTCCCAGATACCATCCTTTCCCTTTGATGGTAATTGCAGCCAGCCTGCACATGGTCAAAACTTCCACAGACAAAACAGGCTTTATTGTACATAACAAAATCACTTCCTAGTTGTTGGGACTTCTGATTATTCCAATTTCTTTGGTTTCCCCTAGGACTTTGTGACCTGTACATCTCAGCATATTTAACTAGTTTCCTAACTTCTAACAACATCTACTTTAGCAATATTAAGAAAAGCAGTTTTCTTCTCTAACTTATCCTCTGACACCATCTCCTTAACAAATGAGGTATCAGAAGATTCACTAACACTCTTACTAGAACATGATTCAAAGCATTCAATCTCAGGTTCTTTTCTTTCAATCTCAGGCTCTTTGAGCTCCTCTAAACTAGTATTGGACAAATCAAGTTTTGGGGGTGGAAATAACCCTGTATAGGGAGGTGGAACAGCATTATATCCTACACCTTTCTTGAGTTTGTCAATAACCTGACTCTGTACGATCTTTTCTACACTCTTAGAAGACTGTCCAAATCTCTCTATATCAACCTGAATGTTTTCTTTTTCTAGCTTAAGCTTTTCTAACTCATGTTTAAGCACACTTATTTCTGAGTCTTTGTATGAGATATCTCTTTTTAAAACAAATATACCTCAGTGAAGATAGTCTCATTCTTTTTGTAAAAGACTAGTTGCTCTTCTACAACAGCTAACCCTCTTTTATAATTAGCTAAATTGAACTCAGAATGATTAAACTCTATTCTTAAATCATCATATTGAGTTTTGAGAGTTTCAAAGCTTTTTAAACAGGTTTTTGAACAAGTTTTGTTAGTGTATACCTCAGAATCTGAAAGAGCCATTAGAGCCATGTTTGTAGGGGCTTCCTCTTCTGCCATAAATCTCCAGTCAAAACTAATCCCATTAATAACCACCACAGCTTTGGAAGAAGTTTCTTCCAAGTACACAATCTTTCTGGTGCTCTCTTGGTTCCTGGATCCTTTGCTTTCATGACTCCTGCTTCTGCTGTCTTGGTTCCTAAACCTCTGCATTCCCTTGAAAAGTGTCCCAACTTATGACAGTTGTAACACTATACCTTGGACTTGTCATATCCAGCTGTGTCACTGCCATTGATAGTGATCTTCTTACCAGTCTTTTGGAAAAACCTCCTTGCCCTTATGCTCAATAGTGCTAACTGCCACTTCAAATCCATTTCTTCTAAGTCATCGTCATGGATTTGTTCAAGGTATTCATGTACAAGCTGAGACCCATTTGATTGGTTGGCCAAGAATGCATACATAGTAGCATCACTCAAGGTAGCAGTACTAGCTTGAGTGCTAGCAGTACTAACTGGAGTGTTAGCAGTACTAACTCCACAAGCAGTATTAACTTCACCAGTACTGCTAGGGCTGGGATATGACATAAAGGCCATGTTTTGAGAACTTGAACTTGAACTTGAGCTTGTAGTTCTCTTAACCTCTTGTTCAACGACCTTAAAATTGTTGTAAAGGTCATCAAGACTTATTGTGTCTAGATCAGGCTTATTCCTCCAGACCACAACATGAGTATTCCACTCAGAGGGCAGACTTCTCAAAAACTTCAAATTGAGATCTTCTTGTGTCTTAGTTTCACTTAAGACAACCAGTTGACTTACAATCTTCTGAAGTCTTTTAAAAATAGAATCAAGAGACTCTGTGCTTGGAGCACTAAAGTTCTCATACATCTGCTTCAGAAGAGTCTTCTGAGTCTTCTTAGTAGCTTCATTACCTCCAAACCTTGTTGTTATAGCAGGAAACAAGGTTTTGGCATCCTTGTACTGATTGAAGGTCATCAGATGTTCATTGGGAAGTGCCATCAGCAGCATACTTCTTGCCTTCACATCATTCTTCTTTTGGGTCTTCTCATCAGTAGTTACAGGACCTGGTATTATAGTAGTTGTGACACCATCAACTGTTGTTGATTTAGCAACAAGTTTGAATGAGTTTCCATTCTCTATGACATCCCATAGAGAATATTCTTGAATCTGAAAGTATTGTTCAATTCTGAGCCTCCACATGTCATAATCACCCCCGTTTGAGAATGGGCAATTTTAAAGTAGTAGAGGTTTGAGTAGTTTCAAGATCCATCTCTTCCTGGCGAGTAAAGAGTTCTTCTGTAAGTTTCTTCTAGATCAAAGTTTTAGAACCAAAAGCCCTGATACCACTTGTTGATCCCAAACACACGAGCTTGTATTAGAAACTTTGAGAATATTAAAGAGTATGCGGAATCTACTCATTAATTCTTAGAAGAATATTAATGTAACAGTGAACTCTATGAACAATGTAAAACTGTATAAACAATAATTTACTGAAAAGCTTCAATATTATTATGATCAATAATACGAGTACTCTGTGTAGTACTAGGGTTTACAAACAACCTTGAAGCTATGAATAATACGTACTGAGATTACTAACATCATAACTTAGGACCTCCTTTGTAACAACCTGTAATTTTCCACGCCAATATTTCTTTTCAAACTCTAATTTACCACTTTGAAATTTTACAAGAACACTTTTTACGTATAACTATTTGGTTAAATAAACATAAAACTAGGAACAACCCTCTTGAGCACTATGAATTTAGACTATATCTAGTCTACGATATCCCAATACCTTGCTCCTACTCCGATTCGTAATTTTAATCCCTGAGACAAATTCCTTTTCTTTATTTACTTACGATTGTTAATTTAACAAACGCGATTCACAATTTAAATTTAACACCCGATATACCCAATACTCATAACAATTATTTTTAACACATTTTTATACTTCCTAAATTATTACCAAAGTTCCTAAAATATTTCCTTACGCCTAATGTAATTTATTTATTTCTTACGTTTAATTTCGCATAACTTACGTTAATCACCAAACCAATAACCAATACCAATTTCTAATACCCAATACATACAATTTATACACTTTTGTACAAAATCAAATCTATTACTCCCAATATTACCTAAGTGCCGCCCCCCCCCCCCTTGCTACCATAATAATCACTAGACAAGAATTCCACTCACAATTAATATTAGACATTGACCCCAAAACAAGGAGTTGTAAAAACTCAAATGGTGGCTTGACCACCAATTTGTCCCCCCTAGCCCCATTCGGCCACAATCATAATAACCTAGCCCATGGATATTTTTTACCCAACTATTGCACCCTTGAAAGTCTAGTGTGTATATATATATATATATATATATATATATATATATATATATATATATATATATATATATATATATATATATATATATATATATACATGTAAGTATCTAGTAAACTAGTTAGAAGAAGAAAAAAAAAAAAAAAAAAAAAAACACATCACCTCTCATCCCACTCCTACCATTCGACACACTTAAGGGCAAGAAGGAAGAAGAGAGCTTGTTGGTTAAGACCAAGTATCATTAGGATATTCTAGTAAGGGTTTTGGAAACACTAATCTTGGGTTAATCAAGTATATTGTCTTCTCATCACATTAATCTCCCTAAGTAAGTAAACTTTATGTTGATAAATCTCATACTCCTTATGTCATGATATTTAGTCTCAAGTGCATATACTTGTTATCACTTTGTACATGTTAATAAAACCTTATAACTACAAAAATCTTTTAACTAATGGCTATGTTTTAAACAAATTTTTATCATGAGTAAACTAGTTGGTTATAAATTTCAACAAGAAAGTGAAGATAAAAACACCATATATATAAACTAGTGAATTTGTGATCTTAACTAGTCTTGATGGTCATTTACATTCATGAGAAATTGAACCTTTAAATATTGCTAAGGTTTATTGTTAAATCACTATTGACATGTTGAGAAAATTTGGTAGAAGAGCTAGATTAGTTTGGGAGTTGTTGTTAAGCGGTTTTGGATAACTAGAAAGCTAGAAAACGTGTTTTGACGCTTTTAGAAGAGAGGCAGTCCCATTCGACCTTCCATAGAAAACTCAGTAGCTTGGTGACAAGTTTAGGCCAGAAATATAGAAAATAGACTTTATAACGAAAACGTAGCCGCTTGAATGAGTTAAAACGGACTTATAACGAAGAAGATACGTTAGTTTTAAGTTGTGCGACGAAAATGGATTTTCTGAAAATATAGATGCTGTTGGGAATTTAGAAGAGGTAAAAACTGATGTTAAAAGTTAACTAGACTAGCCGAGGCACTAAAAACATGTTAGTATACTTAAACACGAACCTGGGGATATATAAAACTTAAGAATCGGAGCTAAGACGAGGGAGTTATGGCCTAGTGAAATTACGACGAAATATAAACTTTTGACAGCTTTTATTTTTGCTATCAGAAAGCTGATAGAAATATTTAAGGTGGATTTTGGACACTTTAGAGTGTATTTTGGCTAAAATGACGTAAACAAAAATGGTAGAACATTACGTATACTTGTTAGGCACGTTAGAAGTTTTCAAAAATACTTATTAACGAGACGACTATAGTTTAATCACGAGATTAACAAGATACGTTCTCTAAAAATGGTCATTTTGCTTAATAAATGGACACATTGACGCAACTATATTTTTGTCGATAAATATTGCAACAAACATGTACAAGTGATATAATAGCATATGAACTTGCATGCACAACCTTGCTTTCAAACCTAAGACATATGAATCATTTAGGTTGCGGTTAGAGCGTCCGTACCTCGATTTCCGTGCACTTTCCTTTTGTTATTATATCGGTTGTTCTAGGTGAGTTCATGACCCCTATTTTACTTGTTTTGAAATACTTTTGGGAGAGAATACATGCTTTTTTTTTTTTTTTTTTTTTTTTTTTTTTTTTTTTTTTTTTTTTTTTTTTTTAAATCTAAATGCAATTTTGTTTTACTTGAATATGCTACTTGTTTACTCAAACCATTACTTACTTTACTTATGAGTTTGTTGTTTACTCGAATGCGTTATGTGTTCACATGTTACATACTTGATTCTTTTTACTCATGGACACAAGCACTTTAAACGATTATGCATACTTAACCGAATGAACCGGCTCAACTGCTATGTACATACATGACCGAATGGACTGGTCACATAACCGAGTGAACTGGTAACATGACCGAATGAACTGGTCACATGACCGAATGTACTGGTCACATGACCGAGTGAAATGGTCACATAACCGAGTGTACTGGTCAAACCAATTTTAAATCTTGTGGTCCATATATTACTTTTGTTTACTTAAACCTATGAACTCACCAACCTCGTGTTGACACATTTTAGCATGTATTTTCAGGTTCTCAAAGTGTTAGCTTACATTTGGCGGCTTTTGGTGTGGCATGGCATGGTTATAGGATCAAGATACTCTGATATTCATTTGGGGACCTCGTTATTTCTTTTATGGGCATGTACTTCCGCATTTTATTGAATGATATAAACAAAGTACTTTTGGATTATAAAAATTTCTTCTAAACGGATACGGTAAATCCGTTCTCTTTACTCTGTGTTGTGGTACCAATCTAGTAGCACCCCAGCGACATCATCTTCCGCTGCGACCCGATTTTGGGGGTGTTACATCCTTTTATAGACTAAGGAGTCCTTTACAAGATAACTACAAATCTTCTAAACTATTAAACTTATACGTATCTTTCTAACTAAATAGAATATACACAGAATATCTTGATACATATCACTTCACACGTCTTTATCTTCTTAGCAGTACTATCTTCCTTCGGCAGTCTTCAGTTAATACACTGGCAGTACTAACTTTTACTCTAGCAGTACTAATTGATTAGTAATGGTAGTTATATCTTGAGCAGTACTAACTGTTTTGGCTTGACAGTACTAAGTGTTCAGACATTTAATTCCCAACAACTTTCAACGGATGCACATTTTATAGCAATCAAACAAGTCGATTTCTAACATGTCTTATAAGAAGTATTTTAAGGCAGTTGAATTTTTTGACGGTAAAGATGATATTTTTAATTGATTGTGTAATTAATTTTGTGGCAAATATTAATTAGTAAGTTCATTTTCTTATTAATTAATTGATATTTTTAATTGATTTTGTAATTAATTTTTGTGGAAAATATTAATTAGTAAGTTCATTTTCTTATTAATTAATTGGTATGTAACAAATGTTTTTGTTTGATGTTATCTATGGTAATGATGACATTTATTTTGGTTTGTTATCAACTGTTTTTTAAGCTTTAATGAAATCACTTACCACTTTGCCACAAGTCTTTTTTAAAGATTTTAATACTGTGTTTAACTTTTCTGCTCACTGTTCTTATTGCATTCTTGTTGCAGGGGCCAAGTGTGGAAGCGGTTGGGAAAGGGGAAGTATGAAAGCGAAGGCTTGTGAATTGATTAACACTTGTTGAATGATAGTAATTGAGAGGATGCGCGATACACTTAATAGGATGTTAGTCCTTTACAACGAGTGTATGTGATACTTTGAGTGAATATGATTAAGTATGCGGAATCTACTTAACCACACTTAGAAGGTTATTTGATTATTAGAAATGGAACAGTGGTGGTTGTTGAATTTGATAATGAACAATGAATGTTAACACCAAACGATTCAATATTATTTGAGAATAATATGAGTGATCTTCACTATCACTATGGTTACAAAACCTTAAATCTCTATTACAAAGAAAACTATTTTCTGTTATGAACAACTCAATGTATGTTTTCTTAGTATTCGACTAGTTACAAATTTTGCACTTGGTTAGTCTATTTTCAACTCATTCAACACACTTGTAACTAATATAAGATCTTCCTTTTTATACAACAAAGGAGATCTTTTACAATAAATGATAAGTCTTGTCGAAGCTACTTGCTTTGCTTGAGTGTATCAGTCCTTAAGATACAATTTGTATCTGTGTACACAACTTGTTGACTGAACATCTATCAAAGATATTATCTACCGTATATCTTTGACTTTTATACACAAAATATCTTTGTATACTTATCCATACAGCAGTAGAATACGTGACACTTATCTCTTTAACAGTAGTATCTGTTGCACCAGCAGTAGTATCCTTGCGGCAGCAGAATCTATAACACTAGCAGTAGAATGAAATACACTAGCAGTAGAATGATACTTAGTATATTTCTTTAAGCAGAACTAACCTTGTAAACGTTTAATTCCCAATACTAATCTTTAGAACATTTAATTCCCAACAATCCTCCCCTAAACATGTGATTTCCCTAATCAACATGTTTCTTCTGAATTAAATTTTGATTGTGAGGATCTTTCAAACACTAAACAATCAGACTCTTGATCTGAGCTTTTCCTTTGTTCTTCAAGATTAAGTATTTTTCTGTCTTACTCATCTACCTTCTGTGAATCTTTTTCAGCAATAACATCATCTTTCTTTGTCTTGAATAATAGCAGTACTTTGAATAAAAGATGGTGCAATTTCCTTGGATGGAGGAATTATAAGAGGCAATGGTGTTGTGTATCTTGGATGCTTGTTCCAAGAAGTCTTCTTCCAGCATGCCTTTGCAAGTGATGAACAAACGTAGTGAACTGAAATTGAAACTGAAAGCTCCTAGATAGAACTTTCTCCATTTGAATGCTTCATCCCTTCTGAATATATATAATACTCCAGAATCTTCATTTGAACTTTCTTCATTTGAAGAGCTTATTCCCAGTATCCATCAACTGAAAAAGTTTATTCCCAGCATCCATCAACTGAATGCTTGTTCTTATTATTGGCTGAATAATAAGACATGTTAGCTTCTCAAAAAGCTGACATCATCATCTTGTATGCTCTTGTCTTTTCCATTGTAGGAGGAGATACAACAACTGCTTGATCAATTTCTCCCCTGTTCTGAGCATACACAACCACAATCTTTCTTTCTTCCCTTATTGGTTAATCTTCCTCCCTCCCCTGAGATTGGAAGATCTCTCACTATGTACCAAAATATTTCCTCCCCTGTTTGGAAGATCTCTCACTATCATCTGATCTACCAATTAGAACATGTTTTCAGACAATGGTGTACATGTTGGCCATCAATTCCTTAAGAGTTTAATTTGCTGCCCTCATCACTTCTAGGTGTGTTAACTCCTATGAGTGGTGAATCATGGGGCTTTGACTCATGATCCATCATTTGATGGTTTTTCTGAGCCACTTTGAAAAAATCCTTTTAAAGAAAATTTTGACTTAGCAGTATGAATATGACTTTTTTATGAAAAATCATACTGCTTTCAACCATTTTGAAGGGATTAAGTGTGTAACAGACACTCAATCAAGAATTCGGTTTAAAGTAACCTCTGGTTGTGTGAGAACCAATGTTTTCAGTTATAAATAACTGCCTGTGTAAAGATAAACCCATTCAAAGGGTTTTCTTGACAGGTTTTCCAGCTCGTAACAATTGTGTCTTCTAACACAAGTGTTAGATGCACATTTGTTCGCTGTTCTTTCTATCAGATGTCCTTAGACTTGCTCATTATACTTAAAAGTATAAAATGATAGAAAGTGAGTTAAGTCAGTTACTATCTGACCAACTGAGCCATCAAGTCAATGTGAAACATCGTAATCAGGTTTCAAGAAAGAAGTTTTAAAGAATTTATTAACTTAGGAGTAAACCTCTGTTAATGAATTCCCAAACTCAGTCCATCATAAACCTATTATATCAGCAACATGTATAATAATTCTGCTGCTTCCATTTCACTTGAAACTTCCTTTGTGCTCAATGTTCATATCTGAAATTGTTAGTCCAAAACCAAGAAACAAAATGCAAAGCATTTGTCTTATTGCAGTATCTATATATGAGTAACAGTATGAACTGAACAAACAAAATTTGTACTAGCAGTACAAACTTTTTAGTAACAGTAGTAATTAACAATGCTAGCAGTACAAACAAAAATTTATATACAAAAACACAGAGTTTTAAATCATTGAGGATTTAGCATTCCAATACTTGCTACCAAGTATTGAAACCTTCCAACATCAAAAGCTTTTGTGAGAAGATCTGCAAAGTTGTAATCAGAATCAATTTTAAGAACTTGAATCAACTTTTTCTCATTGCAGTCTCTAATAAAATGATGTCTAATTTCAATGTGTTTTGTTTTAGAGTGTTGCACTGGATTTTTAATTATGCAAATTGTACTACTATTATCAATATGTATGACAGTGTTCATGAAATTGTACCCATAGTCAAGAAGTTGGTTTTGAAGCCATAAGACTTGACCACAGCAACTTGCAGCAGCTACATATTCAGCTTCAGTTGTTGAAGTAGCCACAATAGTTTGCTTCTTACACTGCCATGAGATAAGTCTACACCAAAGGAATTGACATCTTCAAGTTGTTGACTTTCTGTCCAAGCTAGCACCTGCATAATCACTATCTGAAAATGCTACCAAGTCAAAAGGCGATTCTCTAGAATACCATATGTTAGGAATATAAATATTCAGTTGAAGACTCGGTCACCCCAAGTACTTATTAGCACATCATAGCTCGTAGGATAATTAGTAATATTAGTAGTAGTTTAGTTATTATTAATATTGTGGAGTGGGTCGGGTCTTTACCCACTGTCAGCTTGCTCCACAGCCCACTAGGGGCACCCTATGTAGTAGTATATAAAGCCCTCTCCACCAAAGGAGAGGGTTGGACCTTTCTCTCACTTAATCTAATACTTCTTTCTTTCTCTCACTAAGGTTCCACCTCCCTATCTCTCTCTCTAGTTCTTCCTCTATTCGATCCATAATCTAGTCCCAAACGTGTGTTTCTTGCATTGTGAATATACCACAATTGGTATCAGAGCCATGGTTAGGTTCACATAAGGGTATATTCACGGATTGGTGAAGGTTTGGAGTGGTTTTGGTTCGAATAGAGTTTTTCTTAAAAATCTCTTTTGTGCTTTGTTTAGTTGATAAAAGGTGTTAGATCTTGTACTTTCTAGCTTAGGGATAGTATAGAAGTAGTGTTTGGTGTTTGGAATCATAGTTTTAGGCTTTGTGTGGTGATTTTTGGCTGATTCGAAGGTTAGAACTAAGTTGTTCTTCGTAGCGTTTTGTCTCTCGGTAAAACGTTCATAGTAGCGTTTTGTGTTTTGCTGGGAAAGTGAAAGTAGCGTTTTGTGGTTCCTCGAGATTGGGTTTTGGCTCTTTACCGGATTTGGCAAAAATGAAAATCGCTACGAAAGCGACTTGTCTGGCGTTTTGTGGGTTGCGTTTTGACCAAGATAGTGACAGCTCTGTCTTCTAGTGACTTGCGTTTTGTGGGTTGCGATTTGTGTCCGTCAGAGTAGCGACTTGTCTCCGTCAGAGTAGCGACTTGTCTGTTGCTGTTTGTATTATCAGACTAGCGATTTGTCTGTTGCGATTTGTGTCCATCAGAGTAGCGACTTGTCTCCGTCAGAGTAGCGACTTGTCTGTTGCGGTTTGTATTGCTGGGTGAAAGTGACAGCTTTGACTGGTCAAAGTTGCGTTTTGACAAAGTTGCGTTTTGACCAAAGTTGACTTTTTACGTCAAAACTTCAAACGGCTATAACTTTTGAACCGTAACTCCGTTTTCAGCCCACGACCTGTCAAAACGACCGTGAGACCGAGGAGAAGGAAGTTATCGAGCTGTGAAGTTGTCAGACCATAATTTCACCATAACAACTTGCATCAACCAAACCAAATCGCAACTAAACAACAGATCATCAAGTCTACCAAACCTTCATCATAACACATATCAAGCATCATTTCACGGTTTATTCTTGATTTTGTAAAATCCCGCGAAAGAATCTATTTCTCGGTTTAAATCATAGACTTGTAAAATCCCGTGCACGTTAATATCATGTCAAATACTTCAGATTCTGCTATATCTGATATACTCAGATTGTACAACATGATTGACAAGCAAAAGATTCCTAAAGATGTACAACAGATAAACGTGTTTGAGTACGTTAGTGCCAATAGAGACTCTGTTAGCTTGAATTCTCAAGAGAAAGAGCTTCATCAGCCACAGACAAACGTTGTTGAGTCAAATACTGCTAGGAACAACGTGCAACATGTGAAACACAACGAAGCGTTGGCTGAACCTAATGGGGTATCTTCTGTCATTAATAATGATAATGTGTTGCATGAACAAAAGATTCCCGACAAAGTACAACAGACAAACGTTATTAAGTCAGATAATGTTGATATGGGAAATAGCGATGTTTTCCCATATGAACAATATGTGAAGCACAACGAAGCGTCTGTTGTACCTAGTTGTGCATCTTCTGTTCTAAATGATGACTATGTGCTGCATGAGAACACTGTGTTTGTCCCTGATGATACCTTGACCACTAAACTTAACATATATAAAGAACAAGTGGCCTTGTATGAACAGCGTGCTAAGTTTGAACTAACTGAACGTGAGCAGAAAATGAAAGGTCAGTTGCGTACACTTATAAAAGACTATTGAGTGAGAGAAGAAACATTAAAACAAGAGTTGAATTCTATGAAAAGCCAACTAGATATGTCTGTTAAACAAAAACAGGAAGTACAGAATTGTGTGAATAGGCTTAAGCTAGAATTCAAAGATAAAGAAACACAACTCTTAAATGATTTCTCCAAACTTAAAACATTAAAGAATAAGCTTGAAGATAAGTTGTACACACAAGACCAAACCAGACAGACTGCCCAAATGATTCATAAGCACAGAAAGTTAAGTGACAAGCATAGTGAAAGCAATGTAGGTGAATCTAAATTAGCTCTTCTTAAGATTGCTAAGATAGCCCAACCTGCATTATATGATGCCAATGTGATGATTATGCCCAATCATGAACCACCTGAGGTTGTATCCTTGAATGAGGCTGATGAGATAGAAATGCGAAAAAGGGAAAAAATGAATGAGAAAATGAGGGATCCCATATGCATAGACAAGCGAGTAATAGTCAAACCCCATGATTGTTATGAGGAGAATCGCTTGACTGTGTTTACACCTCAAAAGAAGTTAACGCTTGAACAAATATTTTGGAAGTATGATACTGAGAAATTAAAAGCTGATGAACTTAAAGCCAACACCCCATACCTTAGAAAAGTTGCGTCCATAACGGTGTATCCTCCCAATACACCTAGGAATTTGGTGCCTTTGTCTCTTCCCACTGAATGCAAAACCTTAATTAGCTTATACGTGCTTTGGCAACTATTTGCTGATTTTGATAAAACATGTAAGAAGAGAATCACACCAACCGGAATTACTGAGGGGAAAGGTGTTTTGAACATGCAAAAAGGTGTTACTTAACTGAGGTCATGCCATTCTTTAAACTACTCAAAGAACATTTTGAAGGGATGCAAAATACTCTTAAAACAGAAGTAAATGAAATGAAGGCAGTGTTTAAAGATATGGAAAATGAGGTAACTCAAAATGTGATAGAACTTAAGACTCGTGAGATTGAAAGAAATAACATTCTCATCACAAATGAGAATTTGATTGCTAGATGTATTGCACAAGATGTATTTTATACTGCTACTGATTCTGCATTATCTGCTTGTCAATTTCATGAGTATTCTATTGCTTTGAATGTTACCCAGAATCGTGTTGTTGAGCTTGAGGGGGAGAATGTGAAATTGCTTGACAAAATTCAAAATGATGACCATGATAACATGGTTAAACGTTTTTCAAAACTAGAGGTTGATTATCTAAATCTGCAACTAAAATATCAACATTTAGAAGAAAAATGCAAAATATCAAATGACAAGACATCCTTGGATGCTCCTGAGTTTGATACATATTTTGAATTAAGCAAACGAGATGAAAAGATTCAAGCTCACACAAACACGATTCGACTGTTGAGGGCCCAAATTGGCCAATTGAAATCCAACAAGTGTGATGTATATGGCACCAATAAACCTTCGTCTTCTGATTCCCAGAATTTTCAATATCAAGACACCATCACTAGGTTACATTATGAAAATGAGTGTTTTCGAGAAGAAAATTCTAAGATTAAACAGCATTACAAAGAGTTATATGACTAAATTAAAGTTACAAGAAATAGTCATAATGAAAAGATAACTTCTTTGTTAAATGAAATTGAGAATCTTAAGACTCAAGTGAAAGGAAAAATGCCATGCACCTCTTGTAATTGTGTTGCATCAAAGGTCTCTGCTTGTAAAATGTACGATGTTGATGTGGGGCCTATTCCATTTCCCATGAGAAACAACAGACCTGTCCATCATATGTATCTCTGTCACCTTAGGGATGGACTTGACACTCTTCGTGAGGTTATGGAAGAGGACAGAATAGAAAAACCACTTGATAAGGCAGTAGGTTATGCCTGCGTCCTCACAAAAAGGATCCAGGAACAGTTAGAATATGCCATTGGCACGGGTCCCAAGTCTAGCAACCAAAGAGATAGATTAGGTGCATCATCATCCACTACCAAGAACAAGCATGTAACCTTTGAGGTACCTTTGGAAACTTCAGATCCCAGCACATCAAAACATGTTCAGCAACCAGAAGTGAAAAAGACTAAGATTCCCATCAGTTCCTCTACAGGAGTTAATAGTGACACTAAAGCTAGCAAGTCAAAACCTAGGATAAACATAAAGAATTCTAGGACTTCACCAGCTAAAAGTGTTCTGGTTTCAATCAATTTATATCCAAAGGAGAATTGCAAAGGAAATATGCAAAACCCAAGGTTCGTTGTCCCGATTGAAGATTGAATGGAATTGTGATTTCGGGATCGTGAAACGTGAAGTGAATAGAGAAAGAGTGATGATTGGTGATTTTACACTACGAACAATGAAATTATAAATGGAAACAACTACTTAAGCTAAGGGAACAATTATTCTAAGCTCACTATTCTAAAAACGCAATTTGGAATTTTAAAACGTACTTTAAAAACGTAACTAAAAAAAAGTGAATTTCTTAATTTTAAGTCCTAAAAATGTAAAATGATTTTTCCTAAATCCTAAATATTAAAAGAAAATTTTAAAAAAGAAATATATTTTTTTTGATTTTTATTTTATTTATTATGAATTAAAAACTAAAGAAACTAATTAAATCAATTAAAAATAGTAAACTGTTTTGGAAAAATGTGAAAATTTGCAAATAAATCTAAAATATTATACTAAATCTAGGAAAAATAAAATCAGAACTTTGTTCAAACCAAATAAGCTGATACGGCCAATAAGCAGTTTGAATTAAGCCCTAAAATAAGCTAGAAAGCACTAAAAATTACCAAAGGCTCAGAAATAGATCAACAAACTGATTAAGGCTCAAATCAACTCAATAAGTTCAAATAAGCTCTAGGTATCAGCAGATAAGCAGTTGGGACAGAAGCAAAATAGGGTAGAAACAGAGTTTAAACAGCAAACTTGCAGCTTAATAATAAGCTGAGCAAAAGCTAATTTGGGGAAAACAAAATCAGAACCTCAAAACTCATACTACATACTACTTACAACCAGAAAATGCCCAATTTCTATTGATCAATTGATGCTTAATTAGTGCCAAAAACAGATGGGATTGGGAACTTAAACTGTTGCAGGTCTGCACAGGCTTAAGGGGCTTATTTGCAGACCTGTTTTAGGCTTATTAATAAGCCACAAATTGGAAACAAAGCTCTGAACTATCAAGCTAGTGCCACTAACTATTCAATATTCCAAAAATCATGCAAAGAAGCCAAGGGAATAAGCAGATTCAAACTATAAAAGAAACTGAGATGAGCATAAAAATGTGCAGGTCTGCACTTTGAGTCTGTTGAAGCAGTGAAGAAATTTTGAACTTAAATTCTTCTAACCTTGAATGAAATGGAACCAAGTCTTGCAATCTTTCTTTACTCACTATAACGCACCTACTTTAGCCAAAAATAATGATCAAAAGAGCTCTAGCTTATACAAAGCTTGTTGAGGCAGTCTAGCTTCTAACTTTGCACCTAAGGGGTCAAAACCTTCAAATCACTTCTAATCAACTTATAAATTCCTACAAACAGCTTAAATTACCTAATATAAGCAAATTCAAAGTATCTAAAAAGGCAAACCAACAGTAACCAACCTAATCCACCCTTAACAGTAACTAATCCAAACACCATTTAATAAACTGAAAATGCTATTTTAACACTATAACTAACTGATTTAAACTAAGCTACTGATGAACTAAGATTACTAATTCTACTTAACAACTGAAAAGCTAATATCAACTACCAAAAAAGCTCTGAATTACATGAATAAGCTAAAGCACAATTAAAGCTTATAAATCAAATATGAGATGATGCTTACAAGTAACTGAGGTGAAAACAGATCTGGACTATCACACTATAACCCAGGCTTAATCAATAAGCCAAATAACACCCAATAAGCTCCTCAGAATCAGCTTATCCTTCCTGAACTGCTTATTTGACCAGCAGTTTGACTTTTGTTGACTTTTTGGAATTTTGAGACAAAACAGTTTTAAACTACTATAAAACTTACTATAAGCTATTAGAGCTTAAATAAGCTTATACTACTAGAAAAGAGCTTGTTGAAAGCTGAGTTTGAAATATTTTTGTATTTTTTTAGTATTTTTCTATTTTTTTTTAATTTTTATTTGAAAATCAGGAAATGTAAAAATATTTTAGTGAAAGCTGATAAAAGAAATTATAAAAGGCTTAATGGAACCACTAACAAGCTAAGAATAGCTTATAATAACAACCATAAAAACAGAAACAAGGATTTAAATAGGATTTAAGAACAAATTCAAAATTAAAATTTCATTAACATTAAAACTTGAATACATTAAACTCTTACAACTGAAAAAGAAATTACACTAAAAAAAAAACATAAACTTGACTCGAATTAAACCCTAACCTAGACTCTAAAAAAAACGTAAAAACTAGCCTCCATGTGAGGAAGAAAGGCTGCTATTTATAGACTCCCAAAGAGCTAGGGTTTCTTCTGGGAACCTTCAGGATATCCATTCACGACCCTTGGATCAAACTTGGGCACCAATCCCTTCATCATGGCCGTTGATTGTGATTAGTGGAGATACCATTCATGAGAGTGCTGGGATTTTTGCCATCTGTCATTCTATGTCCTTCTAGAAGCTATGTAGATATTTTAGTGAGGTAATAAATGTGGGGGTGCAGGGTAATTTTGTGGGGAAGGAGAAGAACAGTAACAATGGAATTGGCGGGTAAATTAGTTGTGTGGGTTGACTGGGTATTCGGGTTTGACTATGGGTTGTGTTTTGGGTGTGGATCGGGTTAAGGTAAAAGGATTGGTGGGCTTGGGTTAATAATTTTGGGCTGTGGGTTTTTAATTGGTTAATGGATTGTGGGTTTAAATGGGTAAAGGGTTAATGTTTGATCTGGTTTGGTTTTTTAGTTAGGATAAAATTGAATTAAATCAAGGACCAAATGTGTAAATGCTGAAATTATGGGGACTAATCTTGCCATTTTTTCAAAGTAAATCCAAGGGCCATTCTTGTCATTTGGTGAGAATCTGAGGGTTGACTTTGACTTTTGAGCAAAAATATCTCTCTCGGCTTCGGCTTTGAGTCTTTACCAAATCTCGTGCTCGTTTTCCCGGTTTTTCTGTGTCTTTTGTCGTTTTTCGTTTATCCGTTGCCTGCACATATATAAACACAAAAACACAATATCTTTTGGCATTTTGGTTAGTTTTTGGTCTATTTGGGTCCGGTTTTGGTCAAGAAAAGGTATGTGTTTAAGCACATACCAAAATTCCCCCAGACTAAGATATTGCTGTGTCCTCACGCAATGTTATAAAAACACGTTTTCAAAACCAAAAATTTCCAATCTCTTTTTACTAACTTTGAGAAGTAGCAAAATTTTCAAAAGAGATCAAGAAATCAAAAGTTTTATAAACTCCCCGATTTTCCTTTTATTCTATTTTTGTATTTTTCTCATAATCATGTGACGGCTTTGTTGACAATCATTATTTTTCAATAACTTTTAGGGTCATCGAGTAGGAAACACGACTCATAAAGAAGTGACCATACGGATAAAATTCGTCGTTCCTGATTTTTCACGAGTCCCCAAACTAAGCTTAAAAACGAAATCATTGTCTATTTACAAGTTAGTTGCCAACACTACCCATGAAAGTTACTTGTGTAATTACCTCTTGCTCCCATTTTTCCTAATTTCCTCTATTTATTTTATTTTTGGTGAGAAATGAATTTCTTCATATTTTCTCATTTCGATATGTTTATGCCGATAAAGATACTAAATTAAGACGCTAAGTAGTTTTCAATCTTCTCTCGAGAACCGTTGCTTTGAAAATGAGGTCCACATCAAGGTTTTTATTTATATTTTTGACTTTTGCATTTTTTTTTTATTTTTCAACATTTTTCATCATTTTTTTTTGCATTAATACTTTTTCTTGCGTACCCTAAACGACGGAGCTTCACGGGGAAATTCCAAGACCTTACACCTTTCGGAATAAAGGATCCAAGGGCCGTTACAACGGAGAGTTCCAAGACCTTAACGCCTTTCAGAATTAAGGGTCCAAGGGCCAGTGCAAGAGGGTAGCCAAGACCTAAACGCCTTTTGGTAATAAGGATCCAAGGACCGATCTCGAACCGAAGGTTAGAGCACTTAACTTATTATTATTAAACTTATTTATTAATGAACCTTGATGTGTACCCAATTTTTAAAACAAGGATTCTTTTAAGAAGACCAAGAACTAATCATCGGCAGAACCTAACATCTTTAATTATTCTTACAGTCATATATTGTGAAACAATTTTGTGGGAGCAAAAGGCCACAAGTAACTTTGATGAGCTCTAAAGAGAACCAACTACTCCACGCTTAGCATCTAACTTCTAAATAAACTCTATAATTTCTCGTTCTTCACAAATTTAAAATCTTAAATAATAAGATCCGTGAATGCTTAGCCAATAATCAAGCCATGCATATATAAAGTCGATACGGGAACTTGCAAACACTTAAAAAGAATTTGCATTTTATAGCTCCTTGTGTAAAAGATTAGCACGAGCTTATAGATTATAAATGGTTAAGGGGACAAGCTAGGGCTCAACACGCCCGATCAATTCAGAATTTTATTCCTACTCTCACCAGCGGAAAGTCAACAAAAATGTCAAAATTTATTATATTTTTGCACAAAATTTTTCTATTTTTCTCATTTTTTGGATTTTTTTTCATTTTTTGAGGGAAAAACGGGTTGCATGAGTAAACGGCAAAAAATGCAAGGCAAAAATCAAATCGAAAGATTACCCCCCAGACTAAAATGAGACATTGTCCTCAATGTCTTAAAGGTAAGGGTTCTCCTACAAAAATCTAAGGCCGTTTATTAATTATGCCAAAAGATAGATGTAAAACGATAAGATTTAAGGATATTGGATAAGCAATGAATGATGAAACTCGAGTGGAGAGAAGCAGACCACGAGCACGAGAGTCTTCATTATTCGGGCAAATCCTGGACACACATAAACAACCACGAAACACAAGATATGGAAAAGGTAGCCCTCCTCACGTCACTTATTAGAAAGAAAATAGAAAGAAGATAGAAGGATAAGCATGGGGTGCCTCCCACGAAGCGCTTTGTTTTTAATAACTGAGTCACGTAGCTTGACTCAACCCCGAATTTAGTTGTCCTTGGGGGAGCAAATGGAAGAGATAATCTCAATCGGACTTTCATTCAAGATGTTTGGATAAACATTGAAGCATATGAAAGTTCCACTCCGATGAGATACCCACGGCTTCAGAAGATGAAAGCGGTGATGCCGGGGTCAAAAACTTTGTCTTCATTTCCGGTTGGAAATGATAGTAAAGTTTTAATCAGAGATAACTCCATGTAGAATGGGAGTTTTTGATCAGAAAGAAGTAGAGGGGAATCACTTTTCTCCAGAATTAAAAGTTCCTTAGATGAGGCAGGAAACTTTAAATTCTTATCAAGAGTCAATTTCATCAAAGGATGAATTTTACCATCATCGAGTATGCCTGGATTAAACACTTTGTCTTCACAAGAAAACTCAGCAGGGTACTCGATGGGAGACTCAATGGAGAAAAGGAAATCATCCTCGGGTGAATGAGGAGATAAGTCATTAGAAACAATTGTAGCATCCTCAATTATGGTTTCCATTTTAGGGTCTTTTTCATCAGTAGGTTTGCCATATAAAAGATTTTTCCATTCGGTTTGATCGGCCCCAAAATCGAAGAGGTCGTCATCACTTTGGAAATCATTAGGCTCAGAGTAAGAATCAAGTGATGGAGAATAGTATAAAAGATTTTCAACTTCTTTAAGATCAGCATGAAAGTCAAAAAGATCATCATCATTTTCTGATGGAATTGGATTGTCGTAAGCGAGTTCATCGGTGAACTCCTCGGGATAAGAATCACATTTAGATGGATCACGGTTCAGCAAAAATTCCAATTCTTTAAGGTCAGATTCAAAATCAAACTCATCATCCTCATTCCCCGGTGGGATTGGATCGATGTGAGCGAGTTCATCGGTGAACTCCTCAAGAAGAAAATCAATACTGGAGGTGGTACTTCCACTACTTTGTTCTTCTGATTTAGAATCAACAACTTGAACGGATTTAGGCATCTTTTCTTCTTTAATTTCCGTCGGAGGGAGTGAAGATGACGGTTCATTGTATAGCAATTCTTCAATTAAACGAATATCTCCCTCCGGATCAGAGTCGGTGTCATCAATTTTTGGAGAAATTGGCTCATCACTAAGGAAAACCTCGAGCTCTTCCATAGTGGAAACACTTCCCTCAACCGGAAGAGAAGGGTGGGAAGAGTCGGAAATAGAATCAACAATCTCAATACGATAAACCGATTCCGGAGGTGGTACAAGTGGTGTGCTCTTAGAGCTAGCAATTTCCACCACTTCCGTTGTGATCTCCGAATCTTGTTCATCATAATCAAGAATACTCTTAACATCCGCGGAACAACTCTCAAACCATTTGCTTGAACCGGGTGTAATTTTCATTGCTTTGAGCTCAACACGTTTTTGTGAAGTACTCTTAACCTCGAATCTTGAAAGTATCGAATCACTTCTTTTGGAAGCAATTACGGGATCAGATTTTTGATTAACCGTAGCAACGTTGCATTTGGCGGTTAGAGGTTTAGAGTTCTGATTAATATTAAACGTGACTTTTTCATTATCAACCCGCAATGTTATTTCTTCACCATATACATCAATCAAGGCACGCCCGGTCCTCAAAAATGATCTTCCGAGAATTAGAGGAACCCGGGGCTCAGCATCAAAATCAACTACCACAAAATCGGCGGGGAAATGGAACTTCCCCACCTTGACAAAGACATCCTCGGCTACACCTTCAGGACAGGTTATGGAACGGTCCGCAAGCTCGAGGGTCATGCAAGTGGGGGTGAGTTCGGGCAGAGAAAGTTTTTTCCAAACGGACAACGGCATTAGGTTGATGCTTGCACCGAGATCGGCCAAGGCATAGCATTCAACCATCCTCGGAAATTCACATGGAATGAGGAATTTTCCGGGATCTCCAAG
Source organism: Artemisia tridentata subsp. tridentata (assembly GCA_021014915.2). Lineage (NCBI taxonomy): Eukaryota > Viridiplantae > Streptophyta > Magnoliopsida > Asterales > Asteraceae > Artemisia > Artemisia tridentata. The sequence continues at coordinate 294,118,013 of CP139506.1, forward strand.
CTTTTCCGGAAGCTTTTTTAGGAGAACCGCTGAGCAATTCTCATTAAGAGGTGTTTTTGCTAGTTCAAAGAGTTTTTCCTTATTGCTCAATAATCCTTTGATTGTGGAAGCAAACTTAGGCATCAGAAGCAAAGCGTCCGCGAAGCTTATATCAAAATGCAATTCTTGGAGGATTTGATAGAATTTTTCCATTTGATTTGAAGCTTTTTCGCGGAGCTTTTGATCATTCAATCTCGAAGGATAAGGAAGTTTTGCTTTTATGGGAGCTTCTTCGGGCTTAAGCACAACCTTAGGTTTTGACGGTTGGACAACCGGAGGTTGGACGTCTTCGGTCCTTCCGTTGTTAGTAGGAAGTTCCGTGTCCTTTGTCACCTCGGTCTCACGGACGACTACCTTGGGAGGAAGAGAAGAAGCGGTAGTCTGAGCCGTGGGTCCATCATATGAAACACCACTCCTGGTGGTGATTGCTTTCAAATCACCCCTCGGGTTAGCAATCGTGTTGCTTGGAAGAGAAGATGTACCCGAGGGTGAGGGTTGATTTATTTGAAAAAATCCACTCATCATTTGTTTAAGCTCATTTGTTTGTCGAGATATCGTCGTATCAATCTCCTTCCGAAAGTCAGCTCTCATATTGTTGATTTGACCTTGCATAGTTCGTATGCTAGCATCGGTTGCTTTCATATAACTCGCAAAGTCGGGAGAAGGTACAACTTGGGGAGGAGGAGGTTGATAGACTTGTTGCGGTTGAGCTTGATAATTGTTTCCATGATTTTGGTTGAAGCTTTGATTTTGATTGTAACCTTGGTTTGTTTGATGAAAACGGTTTTGGTTGTTTTGAACGGGTGTAAAACCGGGTGGCCCCATTTGGTTGTTAGCTCGGTAGTTAACTTCACCTTGAGGACGAAATCCTTGATTTTGATTGTAGTTTGCAGCTGCTACGGTAGCATTGCAAACTTGGCTATCGGTAGCTTGACAATCATAATAAGGATGGGGACCACCACATATAACGCAATTCTATTGCACCGCTTTGACTTGAGCGGGTTGAGAAGATTGTTTCTTTTGTTTAGCAAGAACGAGAGTTTGGATAGCATCCGTGAGTTTATCAATTTTAGCATCCATGCTAGACGTATTGGTAGTCACTTTCGAAACAACCGGTTTGTTTCGAGAAGTGGGAACCTTGGATTTGTTCTCGATAATCGTCAAAATTTCTCTCGGCATTCGACTCAAGATATTGCCACCGGCGGCTGCGTTGAGTGAATCCTGATCTGATTGAGTTAAGGCATTGTAGAATGTATCGATTTGATGTAATTCCGAGAAACCGTGATGTGGGCATTTCCGTAGGAGATCCTTGAATCGTTCCCATGCCTCACCGAAATTCTCATCAAATCGTTGTTGGAAATTTCTGATTTCATTCCTAGCATTGGTCATTTTAGACGGAGGAAAGAAATAATTCACGAATTTATGGACGAGATCTTCCCAAGTATGGATCGATTGAGGGGGTTATTTGTCGAGCCAAATCTGGGCTGCCCCCCCCCCCCCCCCGAGGGAAAATGGGAATAACCTTAATTTGATAGAGTCATGAGGGACATCCTTATGATGGTGTATGGATGTCAACTGGTTAAACCATCGGATGTGTGCGTGGGGATCCTCCCTCTCAAAACCATGAAATTGATTTCCCGTGACAAGTTGTATTAAACCGGTTTCGAGTTTAAAGTTTGTGTTGGTAATTGGTGGTATAACAATAGCATCTCCATATCCCACGGTGGGACATTGGAGTAACTCTTGCATGGTACGTTGATCCTCGACCATTTCGGTAATGGGAGTATCAACTTGAGCACGTAACTCGGGTACGTTAACTCTTTTGCGTCGACGAGAACGACGAGTCGGTATGGGAGAAGATTTATCAATTACGTGTGATTTGGAACGGGTGTGCATACACCAAAAATAAAAATTAAAAAGAAAAATAATTTGGAAGAAAAAATCTTTTTGGATTTTTTATATTAAAGGAAAAATTAATGTAACACCCCAACCTAACAAGGGTAGAGATATCACATTATGGCGACAAATCAAAGCATTCATACATATACACAGCGGAAGCCATAAAACATCATAAATAAGTAAGCCAAGTCAACATGACTTGAATCCAATACATAAGTCTCACAAGATAACGAATAATTCAAAGGAAATACATAACGAAATGAATCCATAATCAAAATGTCGAAACAAAAGGTAAGACTAGGGTAGGACATCATCTAAGGTAAAATCTTCAACTAACTCTCATCCCAAGCATAAAATCCATCTCCCAGCTAGATACCTGCCGCACACGAAAAAGAAAACGTGCGGCTGAGCTTACAAAGCCCAGTGAACAGATACATAATACAACAAAGATAACGAAGCAGAAATATAGTGAAGCACTGGGAAATATCATAAGGTATAATCAAAGCAAAAGAGAAATAAGGAAATATAGGATAGTCATCTACCACGAGCCCAGAAACTCAAAGTCATAATCTCAACATCATAGTCTCAAAGTCATAATCTCACAATCAGAGGGGATACCTCTTAGGCAACCAGATAATATGAGGGGTGTCCTCATGTATCAAAAGGATGGAGTAATCAGCTCCCAGAAGTGTGAAAGGCATGTATTGCACACAGTACCAGTCACCTCAAAGTCATAACTCAAAGTCATAGTTAAATCCACTAAACATACAAATCTAGGATTGCAACCCATACGCCCCCAAACTCAAAGTCATCTCAAAATCATAATCTCAAAGTCATAATGGCCATATCATAATATAAGAGGGACGGTGTGAGAAATCACTCACCCACACATGAGTCATGCCAGTGGTGCATCACAGACATGGCCAGGTTACCTTCCTGGCTAGGTAACATAAAATGGCTCGGGTATCAAACTAAGAGTCAGGTCTCAATGTCATATCAAAGTGCATCTCAAGGTCGTAATCAGAAAGTATATCTCAAAGTCATATCAAAAGGTTCATGTCAAAAGGATCATGGCAAAGGTTTAAATCATAGCTCAACATCAATGCATAGGTGAAAAGACACCCTTACTAAAAGGGTAGAGTATCCGTACCTTATGACGAAAGCACAAATAGAAACAAAGCACAGAAATAGGGGATAGCTCAAAGTCTCTCCTTCTTCACACCTAAAGGAGTAGAAGGAAATTACAATTCATTCTTAATTAATTGTCTTTCCATTTAAAGTAACTTTCTATTTTTAGCAGGTTTCCAATTTTAGTAAGTTTCCATTTTTAGAAAGTTGGAGTAACATAACTTAGTTAAATCATTATTAATGGAATTAAGGTATCTTTTATCATATTTACACAATTGGTCCTTAGGGTTTCACAATTTACATTTTATACCCTTATATTCCAAAAGTTACACTTTAAACCTCCAAGTATTCATGGTTACACATTAAACCCTTAATTTATCCATTTTACACCATGATCACTTATTTTATCATATTATACGAATGTATCCTCAAGTATTCATAATTTACACATTAGGTCCCTCTAGTTATCAATGTTACATATTTAGTCCTTTAAATTACAATTTCAACCTTTAATTATAAACAATTACATATTAAGCCATGAAATTATCAAAATAGCACATAACCCCCTGAATATAATTTATTACTCAAATCAACCCTAAGTTTCCAGAAATTACATATTTAATCCCTCTATTTAATTAATTTACAAATCGAACCATAATATATCATTAAAGACATTTTAATCCTTTTAATCATAAAAGTTACACTAGACCCCCTCAACTTATATTTTATACGAAATGTACACAGTCCCAAATAAGTTCTAAAAATAACCCATGAGTTTTAAAAGTTACAAAACTCACCCAAAACATTTTAAAACCAATCGTATAACCTTATAAACCCACGAATTCAAACCCTAACACATCTAACCTATTTTTAATCATTACACAATCATTTAACATCATTAAAGTCACTAGATCAAGCCCTAATTCACAATTTCCAGATCGTATGAATTATTTCCCTCTTTTACACGTTTTATTCCAAAATACGATTAACCCAAGAATTTCGAAAACAAAAAATCTAAGCCATGACAATGCATTCCAGTATTTTTCCAGATCTTATAACATTATAACACACGGAAATAAATTATGCTTGAAGCCTTTATACATCGTATGCCATTTTTCATCCTTTATACACTTTTTATTGATTTAATCTTCATATAAATTATAGATCGAGCATGGTATGTTCTAATCAATTTATTTGATGTTCTTAGGATATATAAAGCACAAGAAAAATACCACACTAAGATTCGAACGTGCGGATAGGGCTGCACAAATTCTTTTGTACGCGTATAGGTAAATCGAACCAAAAATTCACCACGACTCCAAAAGCTTCTCTACGACCTTGCCAACATTTTTCCTAGAGTATATACGATGTGAGGATCTCATGAAGAATAAGAAACGAATTTTATGAAGGTCGAATGAACAAGAACGAATTATACCTTTTGTTTTCTATCGCGACAAGAAAATATTCACCAAGATCGAATCGTGCAAAGAACACCTTCAAAATGATTTTTCTATGGCTCCTTGGATGATGCTTGAACTCAGAAAAATGCCTAAGAAATTTTAGGGTATCGAATGGAGGCTACAAGAATTGTTTGTGTGTTTTCTTTTCTCTCGGCAATTAGGGTTTAGGAAGAAAATATGTTTGTTGATTTTAAAAGGTATGGCCGAGTAAAAGGAGGGGGGATTGACCAAGAATTTTGGTATATAGGTTGGACAAAATCATCTTGATTGATATCTTCCTTATTTTCCATGTTTTCTTAATTAAACACATCATAATAATACATATAAATGATATACGATTTATGTAGGGGTATTTTAGTAATTTTGTAACTTGTATAAATGTTAAATGAAGTTGTTAAAATTATTTGGTAACATATCTTGTGCATTGCCAGAAGTTTTGGATTGATTCAGTACTTTATAAGCTTTTAAATAAATTTTCAAACTTGTAGGGGCAATTTGGTCATTTTACATGTTTTCAGATTTTAGGTGTTACAACTTCTTCCCCTCTAAAAGAAAATTTTCGTCCTCAAAATTTGCAAAGAGTCAGAAATGAAACGAATCGAACATAACGGAGACATACCAGATCAGAATGCAAAATGAGGATAACTAGCTCGAATAGACTCCTCGGTCTCCCAGGTAGCTTCCCGCTCTGGGTGGTTCCGCCAAAGAATCTTAACGAAAGGAATGACTTTACGTCTCATAACTCGCTCCTGGCGATCAAGAACAGCTTCCGGCTCCTTCGGAAGAGACATATCGGGCTGAATCTGATCAAAAGGATAAGACACCACATGTAGAGGATGGTAATTGTATCCCCTCAGGAGAGATACATGAAAGACGTCGTGAACATGTTATAACTGCGGAGGAAGAGCCAAACGATATGAAACCTCTCCGATGCGATCCAAAATCTCAAACGGTCCGATGAATCAAGGACTGAGCTTGCCCTTAATCCCAAAACGTTTAACTCCTCAGAACGGCGAAACCTTAAGAAATACCCGATCACCAACACGAAACTCCAAGTCACGCCGATGCTTGTCAGCGTAACTCTTTTGACGAGCCCTAGCTTCCTTCAACTTCTCCCTAGCAACATCCACTTTCTCAGTAGCGATCTGAACTAACTCCGGACCCTCAATAATGCGTTCACCTACTTCGTTCCAACAAACCGGAGCCCTACATTTCCGACCATATAACATCTCGAAAGGAGCCATACGAATACTCGCTTGCCAACAGTTATTATAAGCAAACTCTACCAAACACAAATAATCATCCCAGCTACCAGTCCACTCTAAAGCACATGCCCTCAACATGTCCTCTAAAGTCTGAATGGTCCTCTCCGACTGACCATCTGTCTGGGGTGAAAAGCCGTACTGAACTTAAGGCGTGTATCCCATGCCTTATGCAATCCCTTCCAGAAGCGAGATGTAAACCGAGGATCCCTATCTGATATAATAGCCGTAGGCATACCATGAAGCCTAACGATTTCCTGCTGAAACATGTCCGCCAACTTACTAACACTGTAGTCCACACGAATAGGGAGGAAGTGAGCAGACTTGGTTAGTCGATCAACGACCACCCAAATCGCATCATGCTTCCTTCGAGTAGGAGGTTAACCTGTCACAAAATCCATAGAAATTTCCTCCCATTCCACTTCGGAATCTCCAAAGGCTGAAGCAACCCACTAGCTCTCTGGTGCTCGATCTTGACTTGCTGGCAAGTCAAACACTTAGACACAAACGAAGCCACATCATGTTTCATGCCACTCCACCAGAAATGTTGCTTAAGGTCCCGGTACATCTTGGTAGAACCAGGATGTATAGTAAAAGGGGAACTATGAGCCTCTGATAGAACAGCCTCCCGAAGCTCAGGATCGTTGGGAACACAAAGACGATCCTCAAACCAAACCACACCGAAATCATCAACTCGGAACTCTGATTGCTTGCCTTCCTCGACGTTCTGAACTATAGACCACAGCTCACCATCCTCTCTCTGAGCTTCCTTAATTCGCAAGATAAGATTGGACTCAACCGTAAGACTAGCCCAATAACCACCATGACCTCGAACACAAAACTCCACGTCCAGAAGCTCTAAATCATGCAAAATGTGAGGCTCAAACTCCAAACTCGCAATCATACCCGACTTCCTACTAAGAGCATCCGCAACTACATTCGCCTTACCGGGATGGTACTGAATGTTAGCATCATAATCTTTCAGAAGCTCTAACCACCGCCTCTGTCTCATATTCAGCTCTTTCTGGGTGAAAATGTATTTAAGACTCTTATGATCAGTGAAAATGTCACAAGTCTCTCCATACAAATAATGGCGCCAAATCTTTAGCGCGAAAACCACAGCTGCTAACTCTAGATCGTGTGTCGGATAGTTCACCTCATAAGGCTTCAACTGCCTCGAAGCATAGGCAATAACTTCCCATGCTGCATTAAAACACATCCCAACCTTCTTCGATGCATCGCTATAAATCTGATAACCGCCGGAACCCGATGGAAGAGTCAAAATAGGTGCAGACACTAAGCGTTTCTTCAACTCCTCAAAACTACTCTCCCGCTCATCAGTCCAAATAAACTTTTCCCCTTTCCTCATCAACTGTGTCAACGGCAAAGCAAGACGCGAAAAACCCTCAACAAATCGCCTATAATAACCAGCGAAGACCCAGAAAACTTCTCACTTCCGTCACATTTGTAGGTCTTGGCCATTTTGTGATAACCTCAACCTTCGCCTGGATCCAAGTGATACCGTCCAGAAACAATGTGACCCAAGAAAGCTACACGATCCAACCAAAACTCGCACTTCGAAAACTTCGCATACAATCTCTGCTGTCGAAGAATCCCCAGAACAATGCTAAGGTGTTGCTCGTGCTCCTCCTCGGATTTAGAATACACAAGAATATCATCGATGAAGACAATCACAAACTTATCGAGAAATTCATGGAATACCCGGTTCATCAGGTCCATAAACACAGCAGGAGCATTGGTTAAACCGAAAGGCATAACCAAGAATTCATAGTGACCGTACCGAGTGCGAAAGGCCGTTTTGGGAACATCCTGCTCCCTCACCCTAAGCTGGTGATAACCAGACCTCAGATCGATTTTAGAGAAATGCCTCGCCCCTTGCAACTGATCGAATAAATCATCAATGCGAGGAAGAGGATAGCGGTTACGAATAGTAATGCAGTTAAGCTCCCGATAATCGATACAAAGACGCATGCTCCCGTCCTTCTTCTTTACAAACAACACGGGAGCACCCCAGGGAGATACACTTGGACGAATAAAACCGTTTTCCAACAGTTCCTGCAATTGCTCCTTCAATTCTTTCAATTCAATCGGTGCCATACGATATGGAGCTTTAGATATGGGTTCAACACCAGGAATCAGATCAATGCTAAACTCGACTTCCCTAGCAGGAGGAATGCCAGGAAGTTCATCCGGAAACACATTAGCAAAATCACGCACAACGCGAATACTATCAATGCTCGGAACATCAACAGAAGTATCCTTAATAGAAGCAAGGAAACCAAGACAGCCATGCGAAATCAATGTCCGGGCTTTCATAGCCGAAATAATCTTTACATATTTCAGAGGTTGGGAACCAGAATAAACATAATCAGGATGATGAAGATCACCAAAGATCACCTTACGAGCATAACAATCAATGGTCGCCTTAGGAGCAGCTAACCAGTCCATGCCCAGAATAATATCAAAATCAACCATATCAATGGGAAGAAGGTTCGCAGAACGAACACGATCATCGAAATGGAGAGGGCAATTAACATACACAACATCAATAATCACATGAGTTTTCATCGGGGTAGCAATGGATATACGATTCATTAATTGAGTTGGGGTTATGTTTATTTTATTTGCAAGTGAAGTGGATATGATAGAATGTGTAGCACCCGTGTCAAATAAAACAAAAACAATACGATCCCCAATATACAGAAAACCCGTAATAGTACCTGAGGTGCTAGCTGCCTGGTCACGTGTCAAAGAATAAACCCGGCCTGAAGTAGGAGCTGCCCTAGCATCGACTTTAGGTTCACCAGCATTCTTCTTAGGACAGTCCTTGACTTTGTGATGAGTAAATCCACACCAGAAACAACCACCAGAAGCTTTATAACAAGGACCTGGATGCATCTTCCCACATGAATCACATGTAGGAGGAGGAGGTAGAGTCTCAACAGACTTCTTCTGACCCGACGATCCCGACTGCTGAAACTGCTGAGAACCCTTACGCTGATTGCCACCACCATGACCCTGACGGTCACTACCAAACCTACCAGAATCCCGCCGATCCTGGTTCCTGTAATCCTGCTGCCTATGATTATAACCTCGGTCCTGGCGACCCCGCTGATCATGCCCATGGTCCTGTCGACCCCGAGAATCCTGCCTTTGGTCCTGCCGACCCCGAGAATCTTGCCTTTGGTCCTACCGACCTTGGCCCCGAAAATCTACCCGGTTACCATCCCTATCACGCTTATTAGACACCCTGTCCGCATGTAACAACTCGATGTTACGCGCGGCGTCCTGAACTCCAGCCACATCCTCAAACGGAGTGTTAACAATCCGGTCTAACACCCACCTCTTTAAAGCCCATTTGAAATGACGAGCCTGCCGCGTAGCATCACTAGTGACCTCTGGCCCAACAAAACTGGCCAGACGCAGAAACCGCTGCATAAACTCTACTGACGATTCCTGATCTCCCTGACGAATCGACCCGTATTCCCTTTCATACTTTTGCTGCTCCGACAATGGAATATACTATCTATAAAACACCTCGATGAAATCCGCCCACGAACAAGTCTCAGCAAAATCATCCCCTTTCGCCTGAACAAGAGCAGTCCACCAATTTTGGGCATCACCTTCAAATTTGAATGTGGCCAACCGAGTTTTAAACTCGTCAGTACATCCCAGAACACGAAACAACTTCTCGATATGTGTGATCCAGTCCTCCGCTTCATGGGGAGTAGCAGCGGACCTGAAAGAGAGAGGCTTAAGCTTGTTGAACCTCTCAATCCACACGTGGATACCAGCTGGGGAAGCAGCGGGTGGAGCAGTGGGTGGAGCAGTGGGTGGAGCATCGCCACCACCACCACCAAAAGAACTTGCCCCATTCCTGATGTTATTGGTGACTTCAGTCACCACTCGAGGAATAGCAGCAGCCACAGCAGCGGCTATCATAGCCTCAAAATCAGGGCCATCATCCCCATTAGTATACTGAGTAAAGCGGGTATTCACCATCTGAACGATTACAAAAAGAGTTAGCAAAACATAAGAAAATACGCACGAAATGGAAGACGAAAACAGAAACCTATGACTACCCAAAACCTCACCAGTCAAATCTTAAAACTTAAGGGTCAAATCCTATGGTCCACATGTTTCACAGGCCAAAGCTTATGTACGACTGGTCGCAGCCTGGGCTCTGATACCATAATTGTAACACCCTAACCCGACAAGGGTAGAGATATCACATTATGGCGACAAATCAAAGCATTCATACATATACACAGCGGAAGCCATAAAACATCATAAATAATTAAGCCAAGCCAACATGACTTGAATCCAATACATAAGTCTCATAAGATAACGAAATAATTTAAAAGGAAATACATAACGAAATGAATCCATAATTAAAATGTCGAAACAAATGGTAAGACTAGGGTAGGACATCATCTAAGGTAAAAGCTCCAACAAACTCTCATCCCAAGCATAAATCCATCTCCCAGCTAGATACCTGCCGCACACGAAAAGAAAACGTGCGACTGAGCTTTAAAAGCCCAGTTAACAGATACATAATACAACAAAGATAAAGAAGCAGAAATATATAATGAAGCATTGGAAATATCATAATGTATAATCAAAGCAAAAGCGAAATAAGGAAATATAGGATAGTCATCTACCACGAGCCCAGAAACTCAAAGTCATAATCTCAACATCATATCTCAAAGTCATAATCTCACAATCAGAGGGGATACCTCTTAGGCAACCAGATAATATGAGGGGTGTCCTCATGTATCAAAAGGTTGGAGTGATCAGCTCCCAGAAATGTGAAAGGCATGTATTGCACACAGTACCAGTCACCTCAAAGTCATAACTCAAAGTCATAGTTAAATCCACTAAACATACAAATCTAGGATTGCAATCCATACGCCCCCAAACTCAAAGTCATCTCAAAATCATAATCTCAAAGTCATAATGGCCATATCATAATATAAGAGGAACGGTGTGAGAAATCACTCACCCACACATGAGTCATGCCAGTGGTGCATCACAGACATGGCCAGGTTACCTTCCTGGCTAGGTAACATAAAATGGCTCGGGTATCAAACTAAGAGTCAGGTCTCAATGTCATATCAAGGTGCATCTCAAGGTCATAATCAGAAGGTATATCTCAAGGTCATATCAAAAGGTTCATGTCAAAAGGATCATGGCAAAGGTTTAAATCATAGCTCAACATCAATGCATAGGTGAAAAGACACCCTTACTAAAAAGGGTAGAGTATCCGTACCTTATGACGAAAGCACAAATAGAAATAAAGCACATAAATAGGGGATAGCTCAAAGTCTCTCCTTCTTCACACCTAAAGGAGTAGAAGGGAATTACAATTCATTCTTAATTAATTGTCTTTCCATTTAAAGTAACTTTCTATTTTTAGCAGGTTTCCAATTTTAGTAAGTTTCCACTTTTAGAAAGTTTCTATTTTTAGAAAGTTGGAGTAACATAACTTAGTTAAATCATTATTAATGGAATTAAGGTATCTTTTATCATATTTACACATTTGGTCCTTAGGGTTTCACAATTTACATTTTATACCCTTATATTCCAAAAGTTACACTTTAAACCTTCAAGTATTCATAGTTACACTTTAGACCCTTAATTAATCCATTTTACACAATGATCACTTATTTTATCATATTAAGCCATGAAATTACCAAAATAGCACATAACCCCCTGAATATATTTTATTATTCAAATCAACCCTAAGTTTCCAGAAATTACATATTTAGTCCCTTCATTTTAATTATTTTACAAATCGAACTATAATTAAATAATAAAGACATTTTAATCCTTTAAAATATAAAAATGACACTAGGCCCCCTCAACTTATATTTTATACGAGTAGTACACGGTCCAATTTAAGTTCTAAAAATAACCCTGGAGTTTTAGAAGTTACAAAACCTACCCTAAACATTTTAATATCAATCGTATAACATTTTAACCACATGAGTTCAAACCCTAACACATCTAACATGTTTTTAATCATAACCCCATCATTAAACATCATTAATCATCACTAGAACAAGCCCTAATTCCAAATTTCCAGATCGTACGAATTTATTTTATCCTTTACACGTTTATTCCAAAAATCCGATTAACAAAGAAATTCGAAAACCGAAGATCCAAGCCATGACAATTCATTCCAACATTTTTCCAGATCATATAACATAATAATATACGTAAATAAATTATACTTGGAGTTTTTATAAGTCGCATGCCATTTTTCATGATTTATACACGTTTTATATATTAAATCTTCATATAATTTATAGATCGAGCATGGTATGTTCTAATTATTTTATTTGATGTTCTTAGGATATATAAAGCACAAGAAAAATACCACACCAAGATTCGAACGTGCGGATAGGGCTGCACGAATTCTTTTGTACGCGTATAGGTAAATCGAACCAAAAATTCACCACGACTCCAAAAGCTTCTCTACGACCTTGTCAACATTTTTCCCAGAGTATATACGATGTGAGGATCTCATGAAAAATAAGAAATGAATTTTATGAAGGTCGAATGAACAAGAACGAATTATACCTTTTGTTTTCTATCGCGACAAGAAAATATTCACCAAGATCGAATCGTGCAAAGAACACCTTCACAATGATTTTTCTATGGCTCCTAGGATGATGCTTGAACTCAGAAAAATGCCTAAGAAATTTTAGGGTATCGAATGGAGGCTACAAGAATTGTTTGTGTGTTTTCTTTTCTCTCGGCAATTAGGGTTTAGGAAGAAAATATGTTTGTTGATTTTAAAAGGTATGGCCGAGTAAAAGGAGGGGGATTGACCAAGAATTTTGGTATATAGGTTGGACAAAATCATCTTGATTGATATCTTCCTTATTTTCCATGTTTTCTTAATTAAACACATCATAATAATACATATAAATGATATACGATTTATGTAGGGGTATTTTAGTAATTTTCCACTTGTATAAATGTTAAATGAAGTTGTTAAATTTATTTGGGATCATAACTTGTGCATTGCCAGAAGTTTGGGATTTATTTGATACTTTATAAGCTTTTAAATAAATTTTTAAACTTGTAGGGGCAATTTGGTCATTTTACATGTTTTCAGATTTTAGGTGTTACAGAGTGTATTAATCACAATATTTTTGGTACCGATCCCTCAATCGATATCGCTTCTCTTAAGACTACTCGCAGAGTGGCGGAGAAGCAAAGGTCCGCTCGAAAGCTGATTAAAAACCCGCCTCTTTCGGTTTGCAATTTAATGTCAAAACCATCCTTAAACCACTTGTATAGGTTTAATCAAAAGATAATCCGAAATCAAATGATTTCACGATTGTTTTGTTGTTTTACGATTTTTTTTGGTATTGTTAACACTTTAGAAAATGTGTTAGTGGTATTTTTAATTTTTTTGGATTTTATATTTTTGAAAATATTTACAAATAAAACGATAACTTCCCGGGAGAAGGGTCTTCAAAAAATGAATCGAAAAACGGAATCACGAATTCACCTTAGGGATGGACTTGACACTCTTCGTGAGGTTGTGGAAGAGGACATAATAGAAAAACTACTTGATAAGGCAGTAGGTTATGCCTGCGTCCTCACAAAAAGGATCTAGGAACAGTTAGAATATGCCATTGGCATGGGTCCCAAGTCTAGCAACTAAAGAGATAGATTAGGTGCATCATCATCCACTACCAAGAACAAGTATGTAACCTTTGAGGTACCTTTGGAAACTTCAGATCCCAGCACATCAAAACATGTTCAGCAACCAGAAGTGAAAAAGACTAAGATTCCCATCAGTTCCTCTACAGGAGTTAATAGTGACACTAAAGCTAGCAAGTCAAAACCTAGGATAAACATAAAGAATTCTAGGACTTCACCAGCTAAAAGTGTTCTGGTTTCAATCAATTTATATCCAAAGGAGAATTGCAAAGGAAATATGCAAAACCCAAGGTTCTTTGTCCCGATTGAAGATTGAATGGAATTGTGATTTCAGGATCGTGAAACGTGAAGTGAATAGAGAAAGAGTGATGATTGGTGATTTTACACTACGAACAATGAAATTATAAATGGAAACAACTACTTAAGCTAAGGGTACAATTATTCTAAGCTCACTATTCTAAAAACGCAATTTGGAATTTTAAAACGTACTTTAAAAACGTAACTAAAAAAAGTGAATTTCTTAATTTTAAGTCCTAAAAATGTAAAATGATTTTTCCTAAATCCTAAATATTAAAAGAAAATTTTAAAAAAGAAATATATTTTTTTTTATTTTTATTTTATTTATTATGAATTAAAAACTAAAGAAACTAATTAAATCAATTAAAAATAGTAAAATGTTTTGGAAAAATGTGAAAATTTGCAAATAAATCTAAAATATTATACTAAATCTAGGAAAAATAAAATCAGAACTTTGTTCAAACCAAATAAGCAGAATGGGCTAATAAGCAGTTTGAATTAAGCCCTAAAATAAGCTAGAAAGCACTAAAAATTACCAAAGGCTCAGAAATAGATCAACAAACTGATTGTAGGTCACGATGATATCTCAAACACACACTCGTTAGGACTAAAAAGCACATGAACTACTACACTATATTAAGCTACGTAAGGATAGAAATAAGCTAATAAGCAAACTAAAGAAGAGAATAAGAAGAGAATAAGAAGAGTGGAAGGCTTTCACTTAATCAAATGTTACACGGACAGAGCTTTCGCAATATGAATGAAAAACCAACAATAATAATGATGCCCATAGCCTTCTATTTATAGGCGATATGCTAGGGCATCCCATGTGCTAATCTTTCTAGAAGGTATAACCGGTCCATGGGCTACTAATGGACCGGATTCTAATTACAAACATTATAGCCCAAACGTGCAACATTTAATATAAATGAACAAGACTTGTATTTAATTAAAACATGTTCCTAACAATCTCCCCCTAAGTCTTGATCATCAATGTTGCTCGACGTCTTCTTTGCTTCTTGGGCTTCTGACGTCTTTATAATCTTTGTTTCTTTGTTCTTGTATAATGATGGTATGATGTTGTCTCAATCTGCCAATCTCCAATGTCTTCTCGTCTTCTCCATCATGCTCATATGTCTTTGACTTGTTTTTTGTATCATATGTTGAACTTTTGATGTTACTGAGTCTTTGCGAAAACATTACTTCAAGATATGAACATGATGGAGTCTTGATGGTCGAACTCCAGCTCCTCAGCAGCAGCAGCAGCAGCAACAGCAGCATCAGCACGAACCAACCGGTACTTACAGGCTCAGACTTGAGATCATCAACAGCATAGTGTGAAGACTTTCTCAAATCCTAACCCAGACCGTTCTGAACCGGATTCCCCCGAAAGGGATTACACGGACACACCGAAGTACACCCACGATTCAGTGAGTCGCTGGAGATCACCCCACGACTGTAGACCATTTTGGAGCAAACACTAAGCGTAACCCACAAGGAGTTACCGAAGTGACCTGCTGACAGAGTTGTTTGATGTTGCTCTGGCAGGATTTCCATTCAATCATTGATAATCACAATTGTGACTTCTCTCATGAATGTTCTCGGCAGATTGCTAAGATCTGCGAAGGACACTTTCTTAATTTTACATCTGCTGCCCATGATGTAGAACAACAAAGTAATACTAAGTGTACCTAAGAGATCTTTTATGAATCTCATGGCTCTAGACTCAATAAGTGCACATTTGTTTGGTCATCGGAGGCGTGGAGCAGATTGCCTCCTTCTCAATATCAACACTCTCGTAATGAGAGGTCGATAGATTATGAAGGGTTCTCCGTGTGAATGAAACAAATGTCTTTTGAGAGACACTTGAGTGGCTTAGAAGGTTTATTAGTGCGTCACTGGGTCCATGACGTCTTTAGTTTTCAATACCGGTGATGCTCATCAACCAGTAGATTATGAATTGAACCCGGTGTCTGCCCTAAGGTTGAACAAATGGAGGGCTATTTCTTTTCACCCTTTTCTTTACTTTTTCTTTTTAATTCTTCAACCCCTTCTTTCTCCGTTCATTCATTTTCTCCTTTTTATATCATACCTAGGACTTTCTAGTTCTAAACTATTGGTATTGTCCTTGGGTAGATCCCTCCGGCTCTGGCGGATCATAGGACGGTTTTCCCTAACTTTAGTCACCTTATAACTCCATGACTATCCTAATGATGCCATAAACCAAACCATTGAAAATCTCTCAAAGTGTCGATAATTGTAAAAACATTTTGTTAACACCTTGAGAGTTTGATGATTTTCAGAAATACTCCCCCTTAACATGTGCGCATAAATAATAAATTTTGAAATTTGCACATGCCGGAAAGAGTTGGCACTTTTTGAATTGATTGACTTTCAATGAACCTGATCGTTGCGAGACACGCTTACATCACCAGTTAAACTGGCTTGAAATTATTACCCGTCCAGATCAGATTCAAAGATTATCGCTCGAAATCGGTACATTCTACTCAGACACGTCCTTTGCGAGACACGCTTACATCACCAGATAAACTGGCTTGAAATTATTACCCATCCGGGACATGTCCTTTCGACTACTGACTTTCCTATTCGTCAATTCGATAGTCAATTCTGAGTTTGAGCACACGAGATTCCAGTAATTGAGACATCATATTTTAATCATCTTTTTCTTCTCCCCCTCAAAAATAGCATACTCATGATGTTTTTGGAAAACGTTTATGATTAAAATATGCTGTTTTTGAGTTTTAGGGAAGAATTTCAAGAACATTTATAATTCTTTGAACAAAGATTATATTTTCAAATACTTCCCCTTAACAAGGGAATATTTGTCCTTATGAGCAGAATGTTTGAAAAACTTTGGAAAACAGTCTGGTTTTAATTCTGCTCATAAGTAAGAAGCTTTCGCTCCTTTTTCAGGATTGAGGCACTGAAGCGTACCTCAGGGTCCTTTCTTTGTGGTCCGGGTTGTACACTGTTATGTGTGCACAAGCCGTAATGCACAGGCCAATTATGGAAAGAATAATGATATTATGAAATATGAGAATTGATTCGTACATCAACCGCCTTTGCCAAAAGTTGTGAACACTGGGTCAGTCCGCTGAAATAGTCTGATAGCGAACGGTGGACGACCCCCAACATAGCTTTCTAGCCTCCTCATCTGATCCCGATGGTATAACCGTTCTTCAATCTTCCGAATAAATTCCTTGACTTGTCGCAGTTCCTTCGAATTCCATCTTCTTGATTTTTCCAACACCGAATCTCGAACTCTATTAGCTAACCCATCACGTACACTCTTTAGGGTATCGTCACAGAACTTATGAATTTCATTGAATGCCATGAAACGGTGAAAATCTGTTGTGCTTCTGTAAACGAACCCAAAGACTGGACGATGTAGCATGGTGTACTGAGGGTCCTTTTTGCTGTTGAGAAGGAATTGTGGTTCAACAAGGTTAAGCTGAGTCTGATAACTTTCAACACCAAGCTGGAGATCTTCTACACGTTCTTTGATGATGGTTCTCCTGATGTAATGACAGAGGGAAGTACTGAGTGCATATCGAAGCTCGTTGGTCAGATGCTGCAGTTTGCCTTGGACCTTCATCAGATACATGTCTTCGATATCATTCAGATTCAACTCAGGAAAATCCGCCTCAGAAAATGTGTAGAGATTGTTGTCGATTCTTTTTACTGTGATCTCTTCGAGAAATATATAATCGCATCTTCTGGAACCACTCACATTGATGACGGCCATTATTCTGAGATCACTGTAAACTGGTTCTCGGGATTTCTGGAGAGCAAGTTTGTACTTGTACCAGCTTTTTCGTTTAGAATACCAGTGATGAATCCCCAACTCTGCATTACGATCATATTTGACGAGCCTTTTAACAAACAGACGTCTGTTAATAACTTCTTCTTCAATAGCTGATTGTGTGTAATGAGCCGCTGGTGTGAAAGTGATTGACGTAGCATATTTTGTCGTCCCTTGAGCTCCATTCTTCAGAAGTTCCAGATCGTTGTTGAAGAAAATTTGGAAGGGAATTTCGGAGTAGTGAGATCTGCGTATCACGGAAAGCGGCTTAGTCCAATCAGTGATGAACGGTTGATTCTTGCCAACTCTCCTGACTACGTCTGGATTAGCCCAGTCGAAGTCACTTGACATTGCCCGTGCAATGTTTTCAAGGTGATATTCAAGCTCTGCTGCGCTGTTGGATTTATCTTTCAGAAGAAGGAAAGCATCGTTCTTGATCCGACGAAGTTCCCTTTTGGTCATCTTCTTAATGTTAAGACTTCTTTTAATCTCTTGAGTAACAGCAAAGGTGCTGTCTTCAACTCGGGAAGCTTCGTCAGTCTGAACTTGAGCACTTGCTAGATGATCAAACCAATCATTTCCTAGCTCATCCGTATCATTATCCAGCCATGTGACAACAGCTGGTCCAGTAGATGACTTTTTGCTGTGTGAAGGCTTGGACTTGGAGAGCTTTGGTTTTGGTGGTGATGGTGGTGAATGAGGTTGATCATCTTGTGGCTGGAATTCCACATCTTCAGTCGTAAAATGCTCATAGTGATGTTCGGTTTCAGTGGGACCAGAGGATTGATGTTTTGGAGGTAGAGTTGATGTTGTATGTCCAGTTGGCTCCTGAATATGAATCCCTGACCCGCCTTTGTGTTTCTTATGTTCGGGTTTAGGGTCCTGATCATCCTCATCATCCTCTCGAATACGTTTTCCTTTGTCAGCAGCTTCCTTGCACGATTTCTTCTCAATGTGTGCTTGAAGAGCCGCTATCAAGTTGATTTCTTCTTGAGAAGGAGAGGTGATTTCAAAGAGTCTGTCGAGAAGCACAAGCTCGATATATTCAGTGGTGAGATCTGGAAGTGGTTTGGTTTGGGAAGAAGAAGAGACGGCTTCTTTGATCTTTTCTTCAAGTTGTGAATCAATATGTTCATTTATGTTTTGTTGAAGATCAGGAAGAAATTGCTTAACAAATTTCCTTGTCTTGCGTGTCATATGATCTTTGATATTAAAACCGAGGAATTCATCTATCTTCTTCTTACTTTCCTGCATCTCTTCCATTTGCTGAGACAACTTCTTGACTAAGCTTTCCATTTCAGCCAATTTTGTTGTAGCTTGGTTGTCTCGTTGTGCTTGTGCTCTCTTTACTGCCTTTTTAAGTTTCTTTGCTGCAGGAGACACAACTTCAACTTTCATAACATGGACGATTCTTCTCTTGCTCTTTCCTTTGTAGGCCTTAAGAATATTCTCAGAAACAGTTGCTTTTGATTTTGGTGATGAAGATCTCGAAGATGATGGAGTGAGTGAAGGGATTGGTTCATCAGATTTAGTATTTGATTCCTTTTGAGGTGAGGGTGGAGGTGTTGGATTCTTCGGTGGTGACCCAGGAGGTGTCTTGGGTGAAGAAGCAGACGAGGGCTGAACTGGTGGTTGTTCTTGCTGCTGTTGTGGGTTATGAACGACCATAGTCAGTGCAGATTTGACTGTGTCCTTTGGAGGGGAAGGAGGAGGTGTTGGAGTGTAAGAACGAATGTAGCTATCTGCTTCCAGGTTAGCTTGAATATCCTCCTTACGTTTCCTTTCTTCCTCTTGTCTTGCCTCTTCTTCAAGATCCTTGGCTGCTTTAGTTGCTTTATCTCCTAGAATGTCTTTTTCTTCTTCTATGTTCCAATCGTCTGTATCTTCGTTGCGTGGTTGTTCCTCGGGATTGTCATCAAACATAGAATCAGAGATATCCTTGTCAGATAAAACAATATTGCTATCTTGATCTTTTTCCTTCTCCTCCTGAGTTGGTGCGCCCAAGTCGGGTTGATTAACCGAACTTGTTTGCTGAGAAGAGACCGATTCAGCCTTATTGAGTTGATTAATCATATCAGGCTGAACCTTGGTTGATGCAGCTCCAGATCCTCCGGGTTGATTAACCGGATCATCTTGGGTCAAAGCTGCTTCATGAACAGTTTGTGATCCTCCAACTCCATGTGTTCTTTCATACTCCATCTGTTGTTCCAATACTTTCCTTGCTCTACGCTCTTCATCTTCTTTTAGTGATTTGAGACTCTGCTTTTGTGCATTCTCATGAGAGATTTTATTGTGAAGTTCAGCCTCTTCAACAGTCATAAAGACATGTTCTTCTTCGGATTCAGATGATTCAGAGGCAGATTCAGTATCTTCATCAACGATTCTATTTGGTTCCGGTTTTGGTTGGGGTTTACTGGGTACTCTCCTCTTGATAAAAGTGGTTCTGGGATGTTTTTGCTTAGGTTCAGAGACACTTGATGCACTACCCGTCTTAGTCTTACTTCGAGAACGAGTCTTTGAAGATCCTGATTCTTCAACCAATTTAGCAAGACCCACACGATGTTCACGGAATGCCTTGTCGTAATCATGATAAGCTTTAGTTTCTTTCACCTCATCAGGCATCAGAAATTCTGGCAACCGTGCACCTTGTTTGCGTGTGCTTTCTTTTGGGAAGTAGACTTTGCTCAATGTTTTATCCATGCTATACTCATGAACCTCTTGATCAGTAGGACGCTTATCAAGGTCTTCATGTTGATCAAGTAGATAGCTGATAAGAACTTTGGTGTATCGTACAAATGGAATTTTCTTGGATGCTTTTCGCATTAAGTACATTATGTCTTCCCAGATGAGAGCAGCAAAGTCAATTGGTTCCTGGTTTAGAAATCCCCATAAGACTTGAAGATGAGAAAGTCTTGGATGCTCAAACCCACTATCTCTTCCAGTTATGGAATGGGTTATGATGAAGAAGATAGTCCTCCAGGGTTGAGGAATGTATCTAGCATTGACCTTGGAGATTGTGGTTAATGGTGTATCAGGTTGAACATCATAACCAATGTCTTCCAGGAATTGCATGACCTCAGACTCTGAAGGTGTCGGGTGCATCTGGAAGTTTTAAGGCTTTACGGAGTGTAGCAGGTGTGACTCTGATTTTCTTTCGATCCAGTGTACAAGTGAAGTACTTGTCATCATTGCTTCTTGTGAAGGTATCCCAGAATTGATGAATGTATAGCTCTGGAATTGTGTCTGAGCTATCAAGAAGATCCCTGCATTTATGAGCTTTGAGAATCTCTACTGCAATCTGGCAACTTGAGTCAGAACACTTGATCTTGTCCAGTTCTACTCGTGAATTGTTCTTCCCAATTTCCAGAGTATACCCACGAGGAAAGACTTCTTCTTTGGTGAGAGCAGGAAGAGGTTGTTGTTGTGAAGTTGCCATTGATGTGTTTCTGAATCAACAATCATATACGAATATACAGAATGCATGTTTGTTAGAAAAATTGTTAGCTTTTAAGAACAACACATAGCACCCTATTGTATTAATGATTGTTTGTTACATGCTTGGTCAAAGAATTTATCAAGAGTTAGCCAAATTCTATAAAATTTGATTAATTTTAATAAGTATAAAAGGATATACCTAAGGAAATTGATCACAATTTTATATCAGATCACAACTGCGATAATTATGTCAAATGCGATGATTAATGTCAACTGCGATAATTATGACAACTGCGATAATTATTCAATCAAGATAAGTATCTTAATTGCAATATTTATCCAACTGCGATAATCATCTCAACTGCGATAATCATCCCAACTGCGATAATTATCCAACTGCGATAATTATCCAACTGCGATAGTTATGTCAATCAAGATAATTAACCAATCAAGATAATAATCTCAACTGCGATAAGTATCTCAACTGCGATAATTATCCAACTGCGATAGTTATGTCAATCAAGATAATAATCTCAACTGCGATAATTATCTCAACTGCGATAAGTATCTCAACTGCGATAAGTATCTCAACTGCGATAACTATCCCAACTGCGATAATTTTGGCCAACTTCGATAAACTCTTGTACAAGAGTTTACGAACATATTTGTCGATGAACATACGCTTAAATCTTAATCGTGATTCATTATAACTCATGATTTGTGTCCTCAGATTTTTCCAAACAATTTGAATGACTATTATGGGCATTTTGGCTAAGTTATAACAAAAATGAACCACAAATACGCATAGATCAAACTGCTAGTGTCCATGTTCTTCATAAACCCTAAAATTCAATCGATTCACTTAAAGTGTTTCTGGGTACAAATCAAGCATGCCAACATTCAATTAAGCATCAAACAACAACATTCCAATAAACACATTACACAATAACGCTTAAACATGGTTTTCCCCAAATTGACGCTTAAACCCTAAAATTCAATTTGAACGATTTATAGTGATTGGGTATAATTAAGCATGCAATAAAGGTTCCTAAACAATGTATTAACATTATCGTACAATTGCTTTTCACACAAACACTCTAAATCCAAAATCCCCAATTTAACGCAAAACCCTAGAACTACATATTACGATTTTGATAGTTCTAGCCGTTGGATCAAAAATCTGTTCAAAACCATCTTTTATAATCACATATTAATCATAAGATCACTCACAAAAATCGAAAATCTTGAGCGGATTAATGGAATGATTGTACGCCGTCGATGATGGTGGGTGGGGTTAATTGAATGCGGTTGGTGAATTTGGCAGATGTAATAACTGCGATAATTAATTTGACTTAAATATCTACCAATTTTAACTTTGCACGTTTTACACATATAGTCCCCTAACCTTGATTATTTTGAACACTAGGTCCTAAACCACCATCATGCTAACACTAAGTCTCATTTTTGACATTTAATGCACATAACTTTCCATCTTTAAAATCTTATTTACCAAAATTTGTGAAGCAACAATGTCTGAAAAAATATGCAAGTACAATTGTAAAAAATTTAGGAAAAAATTATGTCTCCCCCTCAACATGTGTTCAAAAATAAGTAGTGACATAAAAAATGAACACAGTGTTGGATAAGGGATTGTACTTGCATCATTTTTTTTTTTTTTTTTTTTTTTTTTTTTTTTTTTTTTTTTTTTAATATATTTACAAAGATAGTTTTGGAAATGTTTGACTTGGTTATTTATTTTTAAGAAACTTTTCCAAATCGTTTGGCGTCAAACATCTCATACCAATCCGGTGAACCAGATCCACAAATCTTGCATGAGGCAATGCTTTTGTGAACAGATCCGCCAGTTGATGTGCAGTTCCCACAAAGTATAATTCAACAGTACCCTTTTCCACGTGTTCCTTGATGAAATGGTACCGAAGATCAATATGCTTGGACTTTGAATGCTGGACTGTGTTGCATGAAATGGCAATGGCACTCTTGGAGTCGCAATACATCGGAATCTTGTTGAATATGTAACCGTAGTCCATTAATTGTGATCTCATCCAGATGACTTGAGCACAACAAGCAGACATGGCTACATACTCAGATTCTGTTGAAGACAGTGAGGTGCAGTCTTGTTTCTTTGATTGCCAAGAGACGAGCTTGTCACCCAAGAATTGAACTCCCCCTGATGTACTCTTGCGTGTGTCTAAGCATCCTGCATGGTCAGCGTCTGAAAATGCAACAAGTTCAAACCCAGAATCCTTTGGATACCAGATCCCCAAATTAATGGTTCCCTTTATGTATCTAAGGATTCTTTTAACGGCTGACAAATGCCGTTCAGTCGGTCTAGACTGATATCGGGAGCAAAGATATGTGGCAAATACAACATCCGGTCTGCTAGCTGTGAGATACATGATCGAGCCAATTATAGTATGATACTTTGTAGGATCAATGGGTGTCCCATGTATGTCAGCATCTAGCTTTGGGGATGAGGAGGACATTGGGGTATTATAGGTGTCACAGCTGGTCATACCATGCTTTTTCAGGATTTCCTGAGCATATTTTGACTGACTTAGAAATATACCAAGGGGTGATTGATGAACTTGCAATCCTAGAAAGAAAGTAAGTTCACCCATCATAGACATCTCAAAGTTTTGTTTCATCAGTTTAGAAAAAGCATTTGAATATTTTTTATTGGTTGAACCAAAAATAATATCATCCACATAAATTTGAACAATGACAATGTCGTCCCCGTGTGTTTGTATAAATAAAGTCGGGTCAACAGTTCCAATGGTAAAATGATTAGCAAGGAGAAATGCAGACAGTTTATCGTACCATGCCCTCGGGGCTTGTTTAAGGCCGTAAAGGGCTTTCTTAAGCCGATATACATGGTTAGGATGATCTGGATCCACGAAGCCTTCTGGTTGTGACACGTACACCTCTTCTCGGAGTTGTCCATTGAGAAATGCCGTCTTCACATCCATCTGATAGATAGTGATATTCTTGTGGGCTGCGTATGCCAGAAACATTCGAACTGCCTCAATCCGAGCTACTGGAGCAAACGATTCCTCGAAGTCAATTCCCTCTTCTTGGCTGTATCCTTTTGCTACCAGTCGGGTCTTGTTACGAATCACTGTACCATCTGCACCTAGCTTGTTTTTCCAAATCCATTTCAATCCAACCACATAAACTCCATCTGGTCTTTCAACTAATTCCCAAACTTCCAAACGTTTGAATTGTTCCAACTCTTCTTGCATGGATTCAATCCAGTTGTCGTATGTAAGGGCTTCTTTGATGTTTTTAGGTTCAGATTGACAAACAGTGAGTGCATACATGCAGTGTTCACTGTCTGAGTGAAGTTTTTGCCTTGTGATGACTGGATTGTTAGGATTTCCAATTATATTTACCAAAGGATGATCTCTTGTCCATTTGTGGGTGGATGGAAAATGTTGAATGTTGTTATGGTGATCTGACGGGTCCATATTGCTCGAGGATGATTCTCCTGATTCTGGAATGGTTGGTGGTGGAGCAAATGGATTGAAGAATGCGTTCCCGTCATAATCTGAAGGTGTGGAAACTGGATTAGAAGTGGGGGATGAATCTTCAACTGCTGGTTGAGGTGTTTTATCCATTGATGATGATGATTCAGGTTGTGGTGCATCAGCAGCAACTACGGTAGAGGTAGATGCTGATGGATCAGGTGCTTGTTGGATGACATGTTGAGCAGCGGAACTGGTGGAAGCATCTGATGCACTATTAACACGAACGTCATCAAACATTGGTGCAAACAAATCTTCCAGATCCTTCCTGTTGAAAGGTAGGGGTGCAGCTGAAGATTCAGGAAAGTTTAGACGGTTGTGTGCGGGTTCTAAGCGGTCTTGCTCAGAAGCCATTTCAGTGAGTTCATCAAAATTAGCGTGTATGGTTTCTTGAATATCCCCAGTCCGACGATTCCAAATTCTGTATCCCTTGGAGTTCTCACAGTATCCAACAAATATCCCAATATCTGCTTTAGCCTTAAGTTTACCAAGATCATCTTTATCATTCTTCGGATAACACAATGCTCCAAAGACGTGAAAATAGTTGATATTTGGTTTTCTTCATTGTATAAGCTCATATGGTGTTTTGCTGTGTCGTTTGTTGATCATGGCACGATTCTGAGTATAACAAGCAGTGTTGACAGCTTCAGCCCAAAGATAATCCGGTAATTGAGCATTGATCAACATAGTTCGAGCTGCTTCCACGAGCGTACGGTTTCGTCTTTCAACTACACCATTTTGTTCTGGAGTACGAGCTATTGATGTCTGATGAACAATACCCTGTTTCTCAGTGAATTCCCGAATGATTTGATTCTTAAATTCAGTCCCGTTGTCTGTTCTGATGATGCGGACGGTGTTGCGGACTTGAACTTGAATCTTTGTGAGAAACGTGATGAGGATAGAAGGAACTTGATCTTTAGTCCGAAGAAAATAGACCCAAGTCCATCTTGAGTAGTCATCCACTATTACCAGAATATACTTCTTCCCGTTAATACTCTGAACTCGCATCGGACCACACAAATCCATATGAAGCAGTTGTAGGACATGATCTGTGCTGTGTTCTGTTTTGGGAGGAAAATGAGCACGATGACTTTTCCCTTGTTCACACGCAGAACACAAGTGATCCTTGGCATATCTGAATTTTGGTAAACCGTCAACTAATTTCTTCTTGGCAAGGTCAGTGATGGTTTTAAAATTGAGATGAGAC
Organism: Artemisia tridentata subsp. tridentata; assembly: GCA_021014915.2. Classification (NCBI taxonomy): domain Eukaryota; kingdom Viridiplantae; phylum Streptophyta; class Magnoliopsida; order Asterales; family Asteraceae; genus Artemisia; species Artemisia tridentata. The sequence continues at coordinate 294,143,803 of CP139506.1, forward strand.
AATCTTTTGTGCCATAACCAAGCCTTTGTGGGATGAGCCTTGGAGAGTAAACAAATAGGAGTAGAAGCTGTCATGCCTTCAAGGGAGATAGTATACAGACTGGTTCCGCGTTTCCCTTTCATGAGGTCATTGCCTTGAAGATCACGAATAAAGCAAGTTTTCTCCCTGAATGCTACTTCCAAGTCTCCATCGCAGAATTGTCCCACGGAGAATAAATTATGACCAAGGCCTTCAACATAATACACACGGCTGATTTCGATGTTCCCATTAATGTAATCCCCATAGCCCATAATTGCAGCGAAGTGATCATTCCCGAATCTGACCGTTCCGATAAACTTTGCAATAAAGTTTTGAAGAAGTTTGAGATTGCCGGTCATGTGTCGGGAGCACTTGCTATCAACAATCCAAAGGACGATTTGAATCACCTGCATCACAAACATTGGAAACAGGTGGAGAATTGATAACGGTTGGATCCGCTGGGTTAGTAACACAAGAGGTTAGTACTTTAGGTAACTATTTAAAACCAAAAGTGTGCTGTAACCAACGTTGCCAGGTCCAACTAGTCTCTGCCTTTTTCCTAATGTATGCACTAGGTGAGGTAGTTGTTTTGGATTTGGGCTTGTCCATTGTCTTCTCAGAAACAGCTAGTGGGGGCATTCCTAAAATGGACTTTGCACTGGTGTTAAGCCTAGAGGAAGCGCCACTAGTTCGTTTCTTTCTCTTAGTCAGCAGAGTTTTAGCAACACATTTTGTATGATCACCAGATAATATGCTATTACGACAAAAAACACAAGTAGCATCAACCAAAACATCTTCATTAATATTTAAAGATTTAGCATCTGTTACATCAATCTTAGAACTAGACTCAGATAAGTGCAATTTTATTCCTGATGTTACATTTGTCTTATTCAAACTACTAACTGGAACTTCTTCAGACTTAGATAACTCCTTCCTAGGTTTCTTGACTCTATTCTTCCTCTGTTTCATGTGAGTCTTGGAATGGCTGACCTTAGATGTGGTTTCTAGTCCTGTGGAAGTACAAGTAGCTGAATTAGTGGTTATATCAGATGCTTGGGTATGTTCTTTGTCTACTACATACATCCCTGGGGCAATCTTATGAACATTTGCTTTGCTTTTGTCTAAAACTCTGATTTTCTTCTTCAGATCAATAATGGTGTGTTGAAACTCTTGATTTTGTGAGTCTAATTTTCTGTTGAGGCGGACTGTGTCATTTCTGTTTTGAAGAATTTCATCCAGTTTCTTTTCATTTTCAAACAATTTAATTCTTAAGAAAGCTTTTGTTTCCTTAAACTTTTCAGGAACATGACTGCTTTGAAATGATAAAGATGCTATAAGATGTTGAAATTTAAGTTCAAATTCAACACTCTGTTTTTGACACCAGTCAAGCCTTTTTTGAAGATTAAAAACTTGGTTTTCCACATCATTGTTGATCTGTCGAAGATTCTCATTCTCATGAACCAGATTATCAATCTCCTTACGCAACATCTTACTATCCACAGCATGATCATTCACAAGTAAAGCATTACCAGATTCATAGAGCGAATTCATAATCACAGACACCACGTCATAACACAAAACTTTTTCCAAGAGTCGATCATTTTCTTTTGCTAAAAATTTTCTTTGAAGTTTTTGACGTTGAACCTTGTCATCTTTAGCTTTGAAAATGGTTTGCATAGATGCTACTTCTGTGTATAACTCCTCTTCCCATTTTGTTGCGCATTTCTTCAGATTTCTGACATGAGGAAGAATTTTCTTTTGAAGAATCTCTTTCTTTTCTTTTTGAACAGGAGAAAGAAAAGAAGAGACAGGAATTTGAGAACTAAACTCAATTTCATTCTCCAAACGAGAAATGTCGTCCATAAATGTCTTAAAATATCGAAGAACCCGACATTTTGGAGGCATTTGTGGATCAGCAAGATCCTCTGTCAGACACTCTTTGAATTGTACAGCAGTCGTGGGGACAGGAGTTATAGACGAAGGAGCACTTATGTTTGTGTATGTTAACGTTTGTTCTGGATGGTCCTTAGGAGGGACAAATGATTTGCTCAAATGAGGTAGTGCATTATAATCATAATGTACGTTTGAAAATTCTTTTTGTGAATTTGATCGACCCTCAATCTTTTGTGCCAGAAAATCAGTTTCTTCATCAACAGAATACATAACAACACGTTGAAAGGTATCATCTAACAAAAATGTTGCATCGTATAACTTAGGATTGTCTTTGAGTGCTTTGTGTGAATTACGGGGTGTGTCACTTCCAAGTGCAAAACTTACTCCTTTAGGACTTGGTTTCACAGTCAGTTTTTGAATTTGTGTTACAGAATTACCCGTTTTATACACAACATTTTGAAATTCTTTGAGTTTGGTTTCCAAATCCAGAATTTGATCAAGATATGAGTCAACACGTTTCCTAGTGGCTTGCTTTTCGTCAAGAAGATCCTTCTGAGATGTAGAAAGCTCAGATTGAGTTTTTAACAACTCAGAATTTAAAGCATCAATTTGTTTTTTGAATTCAAATTGATCCTTTTCTTTTTGAGAGAAAAGCTCAGCTTTGGCAACGGTTAGCTCACGAACTTGACTTTCTAAATTTTGAACCTTTACATATTCTTGTTGGAAAGCCATTTCAAAACCTTTTTCACGTTTATCTTGTTTTAGATAACCCGAAAGTTGTTGTTGGTAGCACTCATTATCCTTAGTTAACAATGCAATTTTATCTTTGAGCTTCTGATTGATGTCATTGCATTTTTCTATTTGTGACTGGGTGGTCAATAACAAGGCCTGTAATTCCGAATCTTGATCAGTCAAAGGATCTGTTTGATCAAGATGATCACAATTGTCATCATCAATGAGATCATCAAATGAAACAACGGTATTATCATCATCAAATGATACTACCGTGTTTATTTGATCATCGGATGGTGATGAGAATGAATCATGTTGATCAAACGTTTCATTTGTAGATGAAGATGCAGCTGGTAAAGTAATTTCATGGATGAGACATGTAGGATCAGATACCTGAGAAAGACCATCGGTATCATAGACCGGGCCTGACTCGGACATATTCATTTCTTGCATATTAGCCATAAGCATGACTGCAGCATTTGCCTCTAGATCTTCCATTTCATCATCTGATTCCACATTAGCCATAAAACTTTGATCATTCTGAGTCAACCTTCCAGCAACTTTTTCATCTTTGAGTGCCATCAGAAGAGCCTCTTTGTGATAAGCACTGCCCATTGTTCTTGGCTTCGGACAAGCATTTGCCATGTGACCGTTCCCCCCAAAGTTATAACATGTGATAGACGTATTTGCAATGCCTCTCTGAACATTCCCAACAGTTGAATTTCCTCTCTGATCATTTCCCATATTGTTTCTGTTTGCCCCTGCAGTATTGAACCTATTTCCTCCTGACTGACCCTTTGATTACCATATCCACGATTTCCCGAACCATATCTGCCTGAAGACCTGTTTTGAATCACTACTCTGCCATCATTAACAACTGCCTGATTCCTGGTATTTGAAGATGAACGAAGACGGTTGTTGGATTTGGTGAATCTGCCAAATGCGTTAGCAATCAATCCAAATGCTTCATTAAGAGAGTTGAAAGCATCCTCTTCTTCATCATAATCTGCATTTGAGTACAGCATTGAATCGGTGTTGTTGTATGGAACCAGTTGGTTATCAGAGTATTGTTGTGGTGCTTCATAAGGAATGATTTGGTTATGAGGTTGGGGTGGAAGACTTGGTTGAAAAGATGGTTGGCCAAATTCCTGATGTGGTAAAGAGAAGTTAGATTGAGCAACAAGAGCAAGTGAGTTTGATGTTGGTGCGGGTGTGAAACCTCCTCGTGCTGCAATTTCTTTATCCACTTCAGATTGATGTTGTCGGAGGTAATCATACATGAGTCCATATTTGACATCACCAATTTTCTTTGTTTGTCGTACAAAAGTTGCATACTTCTGCCATTCAGGACCAAGGCATCCAAGGAATTTAGAGTTGACAGCAATCTTTGGTAACTTTATATCATGACGATCAAGGTCATTGATAATGTTGGTGAAACGGTGGTAGTAAGATTCAATGGTTTCCCCTGGTTCCATTATGAAGTGAGTGTACTCCATATACAATTTAGACTCAAGATCTTCCTGGTTTAACTCTGTTCCTTCCATGAGAAGATGAACATGTTCCCACATATCTTTGGCTGTCTTTTGAGCATCAATACTTCGATAGATAGGATTGGGAATCCCTTGAAGTATGAAAGACATTGCCAATTGGTTTGCTTCTTGTTGTAATGTTTGCTCAGTTGTGTAGTTGGCAACAGGAGTGGGAGTGGTTGTTTCTTCTCTCTCTGAAGTTGCTGGAACAACTGTAGCTGGAATAGGATAGGGTCCTTCTTCAATGACTTTCTTGAGGTATTGACCATGAGGTTTTTTGAGTTCAACGAATCTTAGGAATCTACTAGCCCATTGCACGTAGTTACCCGGAGTTAGCATTGGTGGAGTTTCTTGACTTCCAGCTTCATGACGTGATTGCTGACTACTAATTGCCTCACACATCTTGTTAAACCAATGAGGTTCTCTGGAGTAGGAAGAATAATTCTGCAGTTGTTGATTCTGTTGCATGATCTGTTGTGGGGATACTTGTAGTGGAGAGAGAAATTGATGCTGTTGCACGAATTCTTGTTGTTGTTGATACTGAGGATGAAATTGCTATTGTTGTGGATGTTGCTGTAGCTGGTAGTAGTAATTGAAATGAGGTGGTTGAGACATATCTGGATCTTTTAAGATAATTAAGATATGTGTTGATGATATATGTTAAGTTGGTTTGGAAATCTAAAGATTTTGTCCAAATGCGATAAGTACTGTTCACCAAATGCGATAGGTCAATTCACCAAGTGCGATAAGGTCAGTTCACCAGTGCGATAACCAAGTGCGATAATGACAGTTCACCAAGTGCGATAAGATCACTACACCAAGTGCGATAACCTTCAATAGCGATAACGAAAGTAGAAAATGCGATAAAACTATAAAGTGCGATAAATAATGACAATTAAAATATGTTATCTTAAAGTGCGATAAGTTATTGCAAAATGCGATAAGATATCAAACAGCGATAAGATAAGATATCCAACTGCGATGATTTATGGCAAGTGCGATAGATTTATCACAAATCCAAGTTCGATAATTCTCAACTCTTGTACAAGAGAAGAGAAGCAACCAAGTCGAAGTATTACAACTTTCTAATACAAGAAAGTACAATACTGAGTCCCAACTGCGATAATTGAAGATCTCCCAAATGCGATGAAACCCTAACTTATCTTGATTCGAACTGCGATAAAACCCTTAGTTATCTTGATTGCAACTGCGATAAAACCCTTAGTTATCTTGATTGCCAAATGCGATGAAACCCTAACTTGTCGAAGTTCACTCAGAAACCAAAACTATCACTTTTCATCAACTTTTCCAATACGCTAATAATACGGATTACACCAAATCGTCTAAATAACCAATAAACCCGATTGTTTTTGACCTTAAACGATTAGTAATCAAAAGATTTAATGAAGATTAAGCTTTTTAACGTAGAAAATATGAAAACCGATGAAGATTAGTGAAAGTTTAACGATCTCAAAGCTACTTTTTCAAGACAAACGAGAGTTTAACGTTAAGTTTGAACAAAAAACTTTACAAAATCTATAAAACCAACGTAAATAATGATACTAATTACTCAAACACACGATCCTAATTATCCCTAGGCGAATGATACCACTTGTAGGTCACGATGATATCTCAAACACACACTCGTTAGGACTAAAAAACACACGAACTACTACACTATATTAAGCTACGTAAGGATAGAAATAAGCTAATAAGCAAACTAAAGAAGAGAATAAGAAGAGAATAAGAAGAGTGGAAGGCTTTCACTTAATCAAATGTTACACTGACAGAGCTTTCGCAATATGCATGAAAAACCAACAATAATAATGATGCCCATAGCCTTCTATTTATAGGCGATATGCTAGGGCATCCCATGTGCTAATCTTTCTAGAAGGTATAACCGGTCCATGGGCTACTAATGGACCGGATTCTAATAACTAACATTATAGCCCAAACGTGCAACATTTAATATAAATGAACAAGACTTGTATTTAATTAAAACATGTTCCTAACACTGATTAAGGCTCAAATCAAATCAATAAGTTCAAATAAGCTCTAGGTATCAGCAGATAAGCAGTTGGGACAGAAGCAAAATAGGGTAGAAACAGAGTTTAAACAGCAAACTTGCAGCTTAATAATAAGCTGAGCAAAAGCTAATTTGGGGAAAACAAAAGCAGAACCTCAAAACTCATACTACATACTACTTACAACCAGAAAATGCCCAATTTCTATTGATCAATTGATGCTTAATTAGTGCCAAAAACAGATGGGATTGGGAACTTAAACTGTTGCAGGTCTGCACAGGCCTAAGGGGCTTATTTGCAGACCTGTTTTAGGCTTATTAATAAGCCACAAATTGGAAACAAAGCTCTGAACTATCAAGCTAGTGCCACTAACTATTCAATATTCCAAAAATCATGCAAAGAAGCCAAGGGAATAAGCAGATTCAAACTACAAAAGAAACTGAGATGAGCATAAAAATGTGCAGGTCTGCACTTTGAATCTGTTGCAGCAGTGAAGAAATTTTGAACTTAAATTCTTCTAACCTTGAATGAAATGGAACCAAGTCTTGCAATCTTTCTTTACTCACTATAACACACCAACTTTAGCCAAAAATAGTGATCAAAAGAGCTCTAGCTTATACAAAGCTTGTTGAGGCAGTCTAGCTTCTAACTTTGCACCTAAGGGGTCAAAACCTTCAAATCACTTCTAATCAACTTATAAATTCCTACAAACAGCTTAAATTACCTAATATAAGCAAATTCAAAGTATCTAAAAAGGCAAAGCAACAATAACCAACCTAATCCACCCTTAACAGTAACTAATCCAAACACCCTTTAATAAACTGAAAATGCTATTTTAACACTATAACTAACTGATTTAAACTAAGCTACTGATGAACTAAGATTACTAATTCTACTTAACAACTGAAAAGCTAATATCAACTACCAAAAATGCTCTGAATTACATGAATAAGCTAAAGCACAATTAAAGCTTATAAATCAAATATGAGATGATGCTTACAAGTAACTGAGGTGAAAACAAATCTGGATTATCACACTATAACCCAGGCTTAATCAATAAGCCAAATAACACCCAATAAGCTCTTCAGAATCAGCTTATCCTTCCTGAACTGCTTATTTGACCAGCAGTTTGACTTTTGTTGACTTTTTGGAATTTTGAGACAAAACAGTTTTAAACTACTATAAAACTTACTATAAGCTATTAGAGCTTAAATAAGCTTATACTACTAGAAAACAGCTTGTTGAAAGCTGAGTTTGAAATATTTTTGTATTTTTTTAGTATTTTTGTATATTTTTTTATTTTTAATTGAAAACTAGGAAATGTAAAAATATTTTAGTGAAAGCTGATAAAAGAAATTATAAAAGGCTTAATGGAACCACTAACAAGCTAAGAATAGCTTATAATAACAACCATAAAAACAGAAACAAGGATTTAAATACGATTTAAGAACAAATTCAAAATTAAAATTTCATTAACATTAAAACTTGAATACATTAAACTCTTACAACTGAAAAAGAAATTACACTAAAAAAAAACATAAACTTGACTCGAATTAAACCCTAACCTAGACTCTAAAAAAAACGTAAAAACTAGACTCCCCATGTGAGGAAGAAAGGCTGCTATTTATAGACTCCCAAAGAGCTAGGGTTTCTTCTGGGAACCTTCAGGATATCCATTCACGACCCTTGGATCAAACTTGGGCACCAATCCCTTCATCATGGCCGTTGATTGTGATTAGTGGAGATACCATTCATGAGAGTGCTGGGATTTTTGCCATCTGTCATTCTATGTCCTTCTAGAAGCTATGTAGATATTTTAGTGAGGTAATAAATGTGGGGGTGCAGGGTAATTTTGTGGGGAAGGAGAAGAACAGTAGCAATGGAATTGGCGGGTAAGTTTGTTGTGTGGGTTGACTGGGTATTCGGGGTTTGACTATGGGTTGTGTTTTGGGTGTGGATCGGGTTAAGGTAAAAGGATTGGTGGGCTTGGGTTAATAATTTTGGGCTGTGGGTATTTAATTGGTTAATGGATTGTGGGTTTAAATGGGTAAAGGGTTAATGTTTGACCCGGTTTGGTTTTTTAGTTAGGATAAAATTGAATTAAATCAAGGACCAAATGTGTAAATGCTGAAATTGTGGGGACTAATCTTGCCATTTTTTCAAAGTAAATCCAAGGGCCATTCTTGTCATTTGGTGAGAATCTGAGGGTTGACTTTGACTTTTGAGCAAAAATATCTCTCTCGGCTTCGGCTTTGAGTCTTTACCAAATCTTGTGCTCGTTTTCCCAGTTTTTCTGTGTCGTTTGTCGTTTTTCGTTTATCCGTTGCCTGCACATATATAAACACAAAAAGACAATATCTTTTGGCATTTTGGTTAGTTTTTGGTCTATTTGGGTCCGGTTTTGGTCAAGAAAAGGTATGTGTTTAAGCACATACCATGTTCCTAAAAAGAAAGTAGAAGACCACATGAGGAACAATAAGTCAGAATTGAGCAAAAAGAATCATAATTCAAACCCTAATTCACTTTGCAAGACATGTAATGAATGCTTAATTTCGCGTAATCATGATAAATGTGTTGAGAAATTTCTGAAGTTGTCCAACAAACCCCCAGTTAAGAAAGTTTGGAGAGCTAGAGAAATTAAGCAAACTTGGAAAGCAACAGGAAATAGGTTTGCTAAAGTTGGTTACCAATGGAAGCCCACTGGAAGGAAATTCACTTTAGGAGAACAGTGCCCTTTAACTAGGAGAACTAAATCTAAAGTAGTGCCTATACGTCAATGGAAGCCAACTGGAAGGAAATTTCCTGTAGGAGAACAGTGCCCTTTAATTAGGTCTACTTCCACTAGCATTCCAACTCCTACTGAGACTCGGGCGAATGATGCTTCTGTTCCCACTAACCAACTGGACCCAACTTAAATTGGGGATCCGGCACTCCAAACTCTCCATTTTTGTCTGTTTTCAAATGCAGGTCGTACGGATTGTCCTTTGACATTTGGACTCAGGCTACTCACAACATATGAGCGGAATTGATTATGGCGTCTGTTCACTTCAGTTCAGGCCTCGGTCTTCATTGTGTATGACGTCTGTACACATCAGTGGAGACCTCGCACTTCATCATTATGACGCCTGTTCATATCAGTTCAGGCCTCGTTCATCAAAGAAAAGAAAAGTGTACGCTTGAGTGCACTTTATCTTCAAAAGAAGAGGAGTCTTTGATGAGTGTGTAAATACTCATCATTTTATACCCATAATAGACACTAAAATGACCTAAAACACCCAATATATATTGCAGATATCCTTGGTTTATGTTTTATGTGTTTCAGGTACTGAAGGATTGAAAACAGAACAAAAACGAATATTTTTGGATCGACTCGACAATAATTGATCAAGTGAAGACAAAAGTCAAAGACAAAGTCAAGTCAACCCCCAAAAATACCAAAATGACACAAAAGGTCCTTGGTAATAATTTTTAGATTTTGGCTGCCTTGGTCCTTGGATTTTCAGATTTTACAATTATGGTCCCTCAAAGTTAAATCCAATTCCATTTAAATCCACAAACTAAAATAAAACCCAGCCTTAACCCATTTCTAATAAACTAAACCCAGCCCACCAAAACAGATAACTAACCCCGGCCCAGTCAATTTCCCCCCAACCATACCACTCAACCCACCACCTTATCTTCTGACATACCCACTGCCCCTAACCTCCTATCACCACCACCTTACCGCCAAACCATCCACTCTCTATCCCACCACTACAAACCACAGAAGCATTAATTGCTTCTTCCCCATCACACTTCATCAGAATAAGTGGTATTTTCCACTCACACCATTTTGGCGCCAAAAATGGATTGAACGACTGAGATGATTTCAAGAGGATCCAAAGGTCAAGATATGTTCAGAGATGCACAAGAGACTTATCCCACTTAGTTTTAGTATAAATAGGAGACAATGTAGCCTTAATTGGCAAGTAGTAGTTTATGTTTAATCGTATTGTAATTTTAATTATTTAAGTTTATCAATTTTAATTTCCAGTTATTAATCCAAGTTAATTTAAGTCTATTTATCATCAATCTTTGTACAATTTCCATTAGTTAATGATAATTCCAAGTTTTTAAATTTCCATGGTGTACTGTTGATCGAATCAAGTTAATTGTTATTGAATATAGCCTCTTCTCTGTTTCTATAAGCTCATATAAGCTTAATATAGCTTAGTGTGAGCTTATTTTAGTTCAGTTCAGTCTCATTCCAAGATATCAAGAAAAGTCAAAGAGAGTCAACTGGAGGTCAAGATAAGCAGTTCTGGATGATAAGCTGCTCATGGAAGAGCTTATGGGGTTTTCTAGCTTGTTTTTGACAAGCTAGTTGTGTTCTGATCATTAGTTCCACTGTTTCATAACCTCACAGTTGTAAGCATTTTCTAGATTTTTGCATTATTTTCTATATTACTGTACAACTGCTTATTTATGAGCTTCTTGGTGTTTTCAGTACTTCTTTATGTTATTTGAGTTAAATTAAGTCAGTTTGATAGATAGTGTAAGTTTAAAATCTCATTTTTACTTTTAAAGTTAAAATCAACCCATATTAGCTATAACTAGTGATGCGTGGTTTTGTAACCTTACAACAGGTTTTACCTCTCGAGGGATCTCAAGAGGCTTACAACCCCACCAGGCAGTGTACCTGACCGATGTAGTATAGTGTAGTGGTAAGTACGGGGGATTGATCGTTCTCCACAGGGAATAGTGTTCGTTAGGTATGAAAGGCTACTCTAATTAGGTCTAAGGGTTGAGGAAGATTCTTTTTTATGTTTTTATATTTTTATGAAAGCAAGTAAAATCTCGGGTTTGAAAGAGTGGGCGGAATTAGTTGCTAGTCAACTAACCCAAATTACTACAAATGCAATAAAATAAAATAACAAAAATGAAAAGTGGTGAGAAACTTATGTGTAGAGAAATGTGTTTACTTAGATTTCCTTACTCCCTAACTATCTTTTACCGGTTAATTAGTGTGTATTAGTCGCGTGGATGACGGGTGTATTCCTTAATACCATTCGTGGGGTGGCGTACTTACTTCCCCAACTCTACAAGCTCCTACTTCACTCCTATGTCGAGCCGGCTAGGAAGCTCCTAACATGGGATCACTAGAATTCGCTTGTGCATTAAATACAACCATAAAAACCTTTAGTACGCGTTTGGTTCATGTTTCTTAAGACGTTCAAGCAAGTTACCGAATAGGAAGTTAGCCAGTTTTCTTAAGCCTAACATAGATAAACAATCATCCAATACAACTAATAACACACTAACAACCAATAATCAATAGCTAGGTTTCATTAGATCTAAGCAAACACAAGATAAATTTAGCCTAACATGTTAAACAAAAGACAAGAATAAGATAGAATCAAACAACACATAGACATATTGAATGATTAATTGATAACTTATCTTTCAATGAAACATGGAAGATCTCAAGGCAAAAAGCCCTGAAAAAGTAGCTAAAATCGTCTTAGGGTTTTATCCCAAAATTCCACACACTAAGCTCTCTCTTAATGACAAAAAATTAGAAAACTATATATAGATTTTTGGATCTGACGGCGTCACCTTATAGATTGTGACGCCGTCACCTCGCCGCTTTTAGGGTTCCCGGATGACCTTCTTGACGCCGTCCCTCTTTAGCTCTTCAAAAATCCATTCTGGCCTATCAAGGCTTGACGCCGTCTAACCATGAACGTGACGCCGTCCCCTTATGATTTAAGCCGTGACGCCCTCGATCAAGTTAAAGCGTGACGCCGTCAGAATTCACATGCTATCTCACTGGCCCGTCATGAGTAAATTTCACGTCCAACTTTTCTTGCCAAGGCATGACGCCGTCCAGAGTAAAGTCTGACGCCGTCAAGAGTAACTTTTAGCCGATTCTTGAGACTTTGCCGTTTTCTTCACTTTAATGCTCCAAAAACGTCCAAAATGCCTCCTTTTCCAGATTTCTCCTCAAAAGTACCTAAAATGACAAAAGGAACGATTTAGGGCAATATTTGATCAAATAAATACGATTTCGGGCTTAAATGACCCCTTAAAAGCGGTACACTTTTCGCTTCATCAAATACCCTTACACTTGAGATTTGCTTGTCCTCAAGCAAATGCGCTTTTATTCTAATCAAAATACAAGTTAGGGGTCATTTAACGCAAACATAAAAGTAATTACAACAAATAATCGTTCCACTTCAATCATAATAAGCACGGAGATTACATACTAGCACCTCACAAGTAGTGTTTAGATACTCACATCTCTCAAGTGTCATCAAAATAAATCTCATAAATGAAAACGGAAAATATCTCTCACTACCTGTCATAGCAAATAGATTACCATAGGCTTGGGAAAGGATCGAAAACCTCCTCCACTAGGCGTAAGCACCTAAGATAAACTATCAAAGAGGGCTTTTAAATGGGTTATAACGTTAGGTGTAGGGAAAAGGAAAACACGGTTTTGTTGGATACGGGATATTTTACTGGTGGCTAGTTAAAGATCTTGGTCAATTACATGTACTATACAATGTTGCTAAGCCAAGACTCGACTCAATCTTAAGCTAAAAACCAAATAACAAAAAGATAAAATAAACATAAAATGAAACGGGATGGTAGTCCGTATGTTTTTTCTATTTTTCATTTTCTCATTTTTTTGTGTTTTTTTTTTTTTTTTTTTTTTTTTTTTTTTTTTTTTTTTTTAACATACACTTTTACCCTACCATCCAAAATAATACATCATAGGGGCGTTGCATTCCCCTTACACTTGAATTTTTACATAACTTTACAATTAACTAATCTAATGACTCGAATTAAGATAACCGAAAAACTTGGAGTACTTTTTAAAATATTTAGCACATATGGGGGTAATAAATGATGTTCTTCCCCATTACTCCATTACACTAGTACTTTACCCATGAGTCCCAATCGTCCCAAAACAATATGTACAAGGATATGACTCGACTTAGCAACCATGTAATCAATTAGATAATTAACTTGGGTTTAAACAAATGTTGTCACAATAATGCACTAAAAATGAGTGCATACAAGGTAGGCTAAGGCGATTTGGGTGTACATTTTAGTGGGGTGTAACAAATTCTTCCTTTAAGTAAAATGCTTAAAGGTCGAAACGAAAAGATAGGCTCTGAGGGGTGTACTAGGGGTATCGTGTACTAAAAATGAGTACAACGCAAAGGGTGTGGGAGAATTACTTGACCAATGTAGCCAAAGTAATTATAACAAAAATACAGGTGTAAAACAATGGGTTAATCCTAATGCCTCTTATCATGTAGTAAATCTAACTACACGAATGTAGTCTCACTTGTGGCCTCGGAATGGTCCTAACGCAAGTTCTAGAATCTAAGTGCTACCGGTACACACATCATAGCATAAATGCTTTTCCTACCAATTCTAGGGGCGAACCTCACATATTTGGGGTGGAAAATTTTTTAGTGGTACGGTTTTTGTGCTAGTCATATAACTCCTATCCGTGAGACGCTCATTAAGATCAAAGTTTCACTCCTATATGTTGTAAAAAATTTTAAATTTGGCACTAAAATTACCTTAACAAGTATTTATCTCAGTTTTATTACACATCTACCATCAAACAAACAAAAATCAAGCGCAATTGTATTCTCTAAAATCGTACTTTTACCCTCCCCTTACACTTAAGATGAACATTGTCCCCAATGTTCAAATAACAAGATGTAAAAGAAAAAAAAAATAAAAGAATGAAATCAAATACTCCCCTGATTCGCTCGTTGGATAATGAAATTACACGGTTAAATCTTCTTCCAAGGTAATGTAGAAGCTCCATGACTAATGCATCGCCACAAGCTTGATTCAAAACATTTCCTTGTCCAAAATAACCTGTTAAACCTGAGAAAACAAACACGAAAACCTGCATAACATCGGCGGGATAAAATCTATATATAAGGATATAATGCTTGTGGAATGATAATTTTGCAGATTCCTGGAGATTATAAGTTGGAGATTTAATAAAAACTTTTTATGAAAACAAAACTTTCAAAAATTCCTGGAAATTAAATCTGACGCCGTCAGGTTATAAACCCTGACGCCGTCAGAAATGACCTGACAAAAATTCTCATTTTAAGTTTCCGGAAAATTTCTGAAAAAACCTTTACCTTACTTCCTGGAAATCCTGCAAAACATCATTATGACTCGATACAAGCATTTGACTTAAACAATTACGAATATGTATGCTAATTTATTATTATTACGATTCATGTTAATTTGTGTTCTAATAAACCAATTTAGATTTCCCTTACACTTATCTTTTGCAAAATACCTTTATATGTAGTTAAGACGAAGTTAAAAACAACATAAAGCATTTTCACAAATTACTTTTGAACATGAATCAATACTAATAAAAATTAAACACACATACGGAAACAAATAAAATCAATCAAACAAATAAATAAACACACAAAGCAAATAAAACAAATAAAGCTTGGGTTGCCTCCCAAGAAGCGCTTTTCTTTATTAACGAGTCTTGTAGCTAGACTCAAAGTCACGTACATTACGTGACTCCATCATTGGTCACGGTTCCTAGGCCATCCTCCTTCGATCCTCTATCAGAATCACTTTCATAGTAAAGGTATTTCGGGTCCACGTGATCAAAAGGATTGTTTCGGTATTTAGAACTAAGTTCCTTATCGTGCTTAAAGAATCCGCTTGACAGGTCAAAAGTGTCCTTACATCCCCTTCTCACATCATCATCACATAACACGAGTTGGGAACTTAACCTATCGAGCCCTTTATAATCATTCTCCATGAATTCTCTCATCTTGTAAGGCGTTTGGTATGAGATTTCCCTAATCCTATCGGTGAAAGTCATGATCCCATTGAGCTCGTCCACAACCAAGCTTGTGGCCTGGCAAAAAGGTGCCCCAAAAACAACTTGTGATAACCTGGGATCGATGTACTCTTCGATATTATCGACGATTGCGAAGCTCATAGTGAATGTCATATTTCCTACAAACACCTGTACATCATCATCTATGCCGATGTCGTCCTTCCCTTTATGAATCATCCCCCATCTGCAAATGTTGTTATAATGAAACAAGGACATCACATTTTTGGGTAAACATGTGTCAATGTAGACATTATAAAAATGCTTGTGACCAATCATGCAAGGTATTTTGAGATTATTTGGATCATGTCGCTTAATTCGGCCAGGCCTTCTACCGTGTAACCCCCATGTGTTGCTACTTGCTGGTGGTTGATACTCATACACTTCTTCACAGCCATCCCGAAAAATCACTTTCCTGACACCATCGGTAAATAATGCACTCCTATCATCCTCATCGAGTATCACTCCCGTTGCTTTTATGAATGGTTTGCCTAGAACAAGGCCAGTTAAGGGTGGGCTGATGATAGAGTTCATGTTATTAATTACAGTTAACTCGATATGAAAGAGGAACTTTTCTATCACAATTGGTACCCTCCTTATTACCCCGATGATATTAGACCCTTCATATTTGACTTGTTCAGTGAAGGCTTCATTATATAGAGAAAGGGATATTGCGCTTATAGAAGAGTTGGGGTTTATGTAGGCATCTTTTATAAACTTTTTCCTAGTGGTGCAAGAAATCTTAAAGACCCTAGGAGCGCCATCCTCTATTCTCTCTCCGAATCCCATAGGCGACCTTGCTGTGCCCCTCTCAAGTTCCTCTACCAGGGGGCGGTCCAGCAGTCCTGCGAGCCCATGAGGCATTTCGGATTTCTCTTCCGAGCCCTCCTCATCACTCACCTTTATTGTACTCGAGTTCTTTGGTGAGTCTAGATAGTAGTCGGGCGCCTCGGGTTTCTTTTCGGGAACTTCACCCTCCATTTCATTGTCCACATTCTTGGCTGTTTGTTGGTCCAAATTTGGTTTAGGAACAGGTATTGTTGTAATGGTGTTCACGAAGTGGAGAGGTTTCGAAGGGGTATGAGTATCTCCTGTTTTTTTTTTCGTTTTGTGATATGTATTTGAAGAGTTTACTAGGGTGCTTGATTTTTACAGGAGGGGGTGTTTGGTGGGTTACCGTAACAGATTTGATCTCATTAACTCGTGCCAACTCACAATTTGACCTGCCAGCAAGGCGATCATTGATAACCTTTAACAGGTTATCAACCTTGTTGTTCATATCAACTTGCTGTTGTCTGAATTGATTCTCAAGTTTGGAAAGCTGTGTTTCTTGAGAGAGAATGAATTTTTGCAGTGATTCCTCGCGATTTTGTTGTTTATGCGTGTGTCGCTGAGGATAATGTTCAGACCAGGTGAGCGGGGTAGAGTCATTGAATGATACGCTACGAGTTTGGTTCCAACTAAAATTTGGCTTATTCTTCCATGCCTCATACCCATCTTCGGAATTTTTGGGCCCATAATTAGTGGCGAGCCACTTATCTCCCGCCTTATCGATTCGCGAGGATGCGAATTCTTTGAAAGCCTGTTTGGGAAGTTCCATGCAATCATGAGTGTCGTGGGGACCACTACATAATTTACATGTAGAAGTGATTTTGTTCACTTGGCTTGAAGGTTTAGGAGCCTCGTAGGATTTCATGAGAAACTTGACTTGGTCTTCAAGTTCTATGATCCTACGGTCGGAAGTGCTTGAATTGTTCGAAGGCAAAGATATTGCCTTGACCGTTTTATTCAAATCACGGGGATCACTCCAACTTTCGTTGTCATAAAGAGCAAGATCCTCTAGGAGAGCCCATGATTGTTCCGCACTTAGATCACGTAGCTTACCACCGGCCGATTGGTCAATGGTTTGCCTCGTGGAGAGATTGATATGGTCATAGAAGATTTGGACTTGGAGCCAAAGTTCTATGCCATGGTGAGGGACCTTTTGGAGTAAGTCCTTGAATCGAGTCCATGCCTCGTAGAGAGTTTCGCCTTGACGTTGTTGGAACATCAAGATATCATTCCTTAGCTTGGTAGTTCTTCCCGGTGGGAAAAACTGAGCAAGGAAACGAGTGGTGAGATCATCCCAAGAGGTGATGGATCCTGCGGGTTGACGTTCTAGCCACTGACTAGCTTGGTCCCGCAGAGAGAATTGGAAGAGACGCAATCGGGTCGTCTCTCGAGTGGCAACATCAAGGTCTATAGAATCAACGATTTTAAGAAAGTCCTTGAGATGTTGATTAGGATCTTCAGAACGAAGTCCATGGAATGCGCATCCGCTTTGCACCAACCGGATGGTGTCGGATCGCAAGGGTGTGATATTGGCTCCTTGAGTGAGCTCAATGGTGTTTCGATAGCCATGGTGGCTAGGACGGGAATACTCTCCTAAAGTACGGGCTCTAGGAGGTGGTGGTGGTTGTTGTGGTGGTGGGTTATTGGGGTTAAGGATATTACCATCTTCCATGATGTCGGACGGTATGGTTACGAACAAAGACACGAAGAAAATAGATAGACTACGAGAAAGCTACAAAATAAAAAGAAAATATCTCACTTGATAGGAATCTTGTGAGTAGACCTAATAAAAATAAAATTTCAACCTAAACAATAACTATTCCCCGGCAGCGGCGCCAAAAACTTGATGCGTGGTTTTGTAACCTTACAACAGGTTTTACCTCTCGAGGGATCTCAAGAGGCTTACAACCCCACCAGGCAGTGTACCTGACCGATGTAGTATAGTGTAGTGGTAAGTACGGGGGATTGATCGTTCTCCACAGGGAATAGTGTTCGTTAGGTATGAAAGGCTACTCTAATTAGGTCTAAGGGTTGAGGAAGATTCTTTTTTATGTTTTTATATTTTTATGAAAGCAAGTAAAATCTCGGGTTTGAAAGAGTGGGCGGAATTAGTTGCTAGTCAACTAACCCAAATTACTACAAATGCAATAAAATAAAATAACAAAAATGAAAAGTGGTGAGAAACTTATGTGTAGAGAAATGTGTTTACTTAGATTTCCTTACTCCCTAACTATCTTTTACCGGTTAATTAGTGTGTATTAGTCGCGTGGATGACGGGTGTATTCCTTAATACCATTCGTGGGGTGGCGTACTTACTTCCCCAACTCTACAAGCTCCTACTTCACTCCTATGTCGAGCCGGCTAGGAAGCTCCTAACATGGGATCACTAGAATTCGCTTGTGCATTAAATACAACCATAAAAACCTTTAGTACGCGTTTGGTTCATGTTTCTTAAGACGTTCAAGCAAGTTACCGAATAGGAAGTTAGCCAGTTTTCTTAAGCCTAACATAGATAAACAATCATCCAATACAACTAATAACACACTAACAACCAATAATCAATAGCTAGGTTTCATTAGATCTAAGCAAACACAAGATAAATTTAGCCTAACATGTTAAACAAAAGACAAGAATAAGATAGAATCAAACAACACATAGACATATTGAATGATTAATTGATAACTTATCTTTCAATGAAACATGGAAGATCTCAAGGCAAAAAGCCCTGAAAAAGTAGCTAAAATCGTCTTAGGGTTTTATCCCAAAATTCCACACACTAAGCTCTCTCTTAATGACAAAAAATTAGAAAACTATATATAGATTTTTGGATCTGACGGCGTCACCTTATGGATTGTGACGCCGTCACCTCGCCGCTCTTAGGGTTCCCGGATGACCTTCTTGACGCCGTCCCTCTTTAGCTCTTCAAAAATCCATTCTGGCCTATCAAGGCTTGACGCCGTCTAACCATGAACGTGACGCCGTCCCCTTATGATTTAAGCCGTGACGCCCTCGATCAAGTTAAAGCGTGACGCCGTCAGAATTCACATGCTATCTCACTGGCCCGTCATGAGTAAATTTCACGTCCAACTTTTCTTGCCAAGGCATGACGCCGTCCAGAGTAAAGTCTGACGCCGTCAAGAGTAACTTTTAGCCGATTCTTGAGACTTTGCCGTTTTCTTCACTTTAATGCTCCAAAAACGTCCAAAATGCCTCCTTTTCCAGATTTCTCCTCAAAAGTACCTAAAATGACAAAAGGAACGATTTAGGGCAATATTTGATCAAATAAATACGATTTCGGGCTTAAATGACCCCTTAAAAGCGGTACACTTTTCGCTTCATCAACTAGTTCAGCTTATTGTAATGCTTATTTCCATATTAAAAGTTTCTTATTAGAGTTAAACTAAGTTAGTGAATCAGTTAATAATCAAAACCATAGTTAAAATTGGTGTGTTCCTTTGAAAATCACCAAAACAGCCTTTTTAAGGACTGTTTGGGTCTGAACCCAAAATGGGTCAATTTGGTTTGCTACTGTTCATTTGCTTTTTCTTGAACTTTGGTTGAGCTTAATTAAGGCTAGTTAAGTTATTCTCAGCAGCACTTAAGTCCTTTTGAAGCCTTTTGAAGTTTTTGAGTAGTGTAGCCAAAACTAGAGCCTCAACTGCTCAAATAAGCTTCCCATAAGCTTCAGCTCATTTGACATTTTCTTGTACCTTTTCTGCGGTCCTTTGAGTCCAATTAGTGGATATTCAAGAGTTGGTTAAGTCTCATATTGATTTGACCAATTTAACCCAAGTCTGCACAACCATATCCAAAGTGCAGTCTGCACAAGTTTTTTAGACTGCATATAAGTGCTTAATTCAGTTATTCAGTGCTTAATTTCTTGTTTTCTCAGTAGTTTGCTATTGGATCTTTGCTTAATTCTCAAAATCAGTCCTTAGTATACCTTATTCAAGCTTTGAATTAAGCTCAAAAGTTGCCTAATCAAACACAATTTACACTGAGTGATCAGTGTTGGATTGTGTTGACTGAGCCACTTTCCCAGCTTATTTTTAAGCAACAAATAAGCTTTACTTGGTCTGATTTTTGGTTTCTGAGACCCTCAATATTTGAACTTTAAGTGTGTTCAGTCTTTGTGATATTTAGCAATCATCTAAGTGCTTAAAATTAAGCTTGAAATTGCCTAGAATCCTAAAAGTTGCCCTGTGCATTGCAGCCCTCATTTGCTTATTTGGCTGATTTCAGTGCTTATTTGTTTGTTCTTGTGGCTTTTTCAGTTGTCAATTTAGCTTATTATTGGTTGCTTAGCTTATTTTCAGTTTGCCTTTTCTTATTCAATAGATTATAAGCCACTTGGCTTATCCTTGGGCTTATTCTATAAAAGTCCAACTGATCAGCAATCATTGGCTTTTTCTGGGCTTATTTGAGGTTTTCATAAAAAGTGTTAGTTGTGAAATTTGCTTATCTCTTTGTGCTTAATCAGTTTCAACAATAAAATTCCAAAAATAAAATAAAAAGCAAAAAGGACAGGAGTGGGATTCGAACCCCAGTCACTGGACTCACCACACACACACCTTACCATTGTGCCCTTGGGACTTCTCTGGTGATAGCTTGCAATTTCCCTTTTAAGCTATCCGAATCATTTAGCTTATTACCAGCTTATCCCAATAAGTTGGCACCTTTTTTATATTTTTTCTAGGCTTGTTTTAACCATAAGTAATTTCACAAAAAGTTTCAGAATTTTTAGAGAAGTTTTAATATTTTTTATGCATTTTTCTTTTTAAAACAGTTTTTAAATCATAATAAAAAATATAAAACTCAGAAAAATATAAATCTTTTTTCTAAAATTTTTTTTGTCATTTATAACTTAGGAAAAATAATTTTGCACTTGTAAGATTAGATTTCCTTATATCTTAGTTTTAATCCCGTTTTTTGTAATTCCCGTTTCGCGTTTTAATATAATTTGTTTTAAATCTTAATTTTATTTTGAGAATTTGTTTCTCATTATTTAAATTAGAATTAAAAAATCAAAATTCCATATTCTATCCATCAGTCACTCTAATTCCAAACCTTACACGATTGTCCATTCCATCCTCGCTGGGACACGACCCGGGTAATCACTTACCTGGTAACACATATCACAAACATGAGTTTTTGCAAGTTAGCCTTTTTCCTAAAGGGTTGGTTTATCTTTATTCACGTTTATCCGTCTGATATTATATATATACTTTAGCACGGATCAAATTTTGGCGCCGCTGCCGGGGAGGTTGTGTTGCGACTATATTGTTGAGATTTAAACGATTAGTGACTTGAGATCCTTCCTTGTGAAGTTCCTGTTTCCCATAAACCCCATATAAAAAACAAAAATATTTTTCTTTTCTTATATATACATATTATCATATAAAAACAAAAACCCAAAAACATTTTCCGTTTTATTGTTAAATAAAAGATAAAAGTAAAATCAATATAATATTCCTCAACTTGGAGTATTATCATAATAAGTTCCCAAACATCAGATTAAAACTTGCCTTTGTGTCGCTTGCGAATTCGGCTCACCTTTGATTGATAAACAAACTCTAACGGAGGTTTCAGGAGGTTTGGCATTAAATTGACAAACCGAAAGGAGCGGGTTTTTAAGGAGCATTTATTGCCCACCTTTGCTCCTCCGCCACTCTGTGCGTTTTTCTTTCAGAGAGCTACCGTACGCTTGTTGATTTAAGGTTTAAGTTCCTTGTGTTTTGCTTCGATCTTGTTTTAATTGAATTATTTTATTTAGTGCATGCGCACTCGTTCTTCTACGTTGACAAGTCCTTTACGTGAACTCGTAGATATTCCGAGAAGACGTAATCGTAGACGTGCTGCCCGAATAGTCGAACCCGAGATTCGTACTGTTCCCATTGATAATATGGCAGACAATCGAACAATGGCGGAGATGCTCCAAGCACCCACCGAGGGTTACGGAGATGCCATCGTTTTACCACCAATCGACTCTGATCATTTTGAATTGAAAACGCATTTGATTTAACTCGTGTCTACAAACCAATTCCACGGGTTTGAACGAGAAGATCCGTATGCACACATCCGTTGGTTCAACAAGTTGACCTCAACCATCAATTACAAGGATGTGCCGCAAAAAGTTGTCAAATTGATGCTATTTCCGTTTTCACTCGAAGGGGCAGTGATGAAGCGAAAAGTGTACCGCATTTAGGGGGTCATTTAAGCCCTAAATCGTATTTATTTGATCAAATATTGCCCTAAATCGTTCCTTTTGTCATTTTAGGTACTTTGGAGAAGAAATCTGGAAAAGGAAGCATTTTGGACGTTTTTGGAGCATAAAAGTGAAGAAAACGACAAAGTCTCAAAAATCTGCTGAAAAGTACCTGTGACGGCGTCAAGCCCCAATGTGACGCCGTCAACCCTTGACGCGCCAGAGAGGATTTTGGACGATTAAAGGGGGACGGCGTCAAGAAGGCCGTCAACCCTTGACGGGCCAGAGAGGATTTTGGAGGATTAAAAGGGGACGGCGTCAAGAAGGCCATCAAGAAACCCTAACCGCGGCGAGTTGACGGCGTCAAGCTCTATAACGTGACACCGTCAGATCTGTTTTCCTATATATACTTTCATAATTTTTAGTCATTAGTGTGCAACCTTGTGAGGAGAAACCCTAAGACGAATTTTCTGCCATTTTTAAGGGTTTTATACCCTTGGATCTCCCATGTTTAATTGAAGATAAGTAATCAATTAATCATTCAATATGTCTATGTGTTGTTTGATTATATCTTGTTCTTGTCTTTTAATTAACATGCTAGGCTAGATTTATCTTGTGTTTGCTTAGATCTAATGAAACCTAACTATTGATTATTGGTTGTTGGTGTGTTATTAATTGTATTGGATGATTGTTTATCGATGTTAGGCTTAAGAAAACTGGCTAACCTCCTATACGGTAACTTGCTTGAACGTCTTAAGAAACATGAACCAATGCGTACTAAGGTTTTTATGGTTGTATTTAATGCATGAGCGAATTCTAGTGATCCCATGTTAGGAGCTTCTTAGCCGGCTCGACATAGGAGTGAAGTAGGAGCTTATAGAGTTGGGGAAGTACGTACGCCACCCCACGATTGGTATTAAGGAATACACCCGTCATCCACGCAATTAATACACACTAATCAACCGGTAAAAGATAGTTAGGGAGTAAGGAAATCTAAGTAAACACATTTCTCTCCATATAAGTTCCACAACCTTTTTATTTTCAGTTATTTTATTTTAATTGCATTTGTAGTTATTTGGGTTAGTTGACTAGCAACTAATTCCGCCCACTCCTTCAAACCCGAGATTTTACTTGCTTTCATAAAAAATATAAAAATACAAAAAGAATCTTCCCTCACCCTTAGACCTATTAGAGTAGTTTTTCAATCCTAACGACACTATTCCCCTAGAGAACGATCAATCCCCCGGTACTTGCCACTACACTATACTAAATCGGTCAGGTACACTGCCTGGTGGGGATTGCAAGCCTCTTGAGATCCCTCGAGAGGTAAAACCTGTTGTAAGGTCGCAAAACCACGCATCAAGTTTTTGGCGCCGCTGCCGGGGAATAGTTATTGTTTAGGTTGAATTTTTATTTTATTAGGTCTACTCACTAGATTCCTTTCTAGTGAGATTTTTATTTTTCTTTTTATTAGATTTCTTTAGTCTATCTTTTTCTTTGTGCCCTTTGTTTGTAAAACCATTTTCATTTGTCACCATGGCGGATGAAATTCCATTTAGATCATTAACAATAGAGGAACAATTACTTTACACGGTTAGATTTGCTTCCTGTTGTTCCAATGAATTTTTAAGTGATCTTAGATATATACAAGAGGAGATGGGTATAAAGTTTGATAGGTTTGATGAATTATGTGCATGTGTGGCTTCTATTAAACAATCATTGTTAGGATCAACTCCTTTTAATAAGACCCTTTGGAAAAATTTTGAGGAAAGCCTCCTAACCGTGAACCATAAGTTTAATGAATTAATGGGTTCGTATACATCACAACTTGAGGAAACAATTGAGGAGGATTTAGCCGAACATGAGCATAGTGAGCAAAAAGACCTAGGTTTTATGATCAATGACTTTGAATCTCAAGGAACACATGATGAATCCTTTAGGCAAATTGAACATAGTAATCATGTTATCGGGGAAGATTCTTATGAATCGGACTTAGAAGTTGAAATGGCTAGAGAAGGATTTGAGATACTTAGGAACATGTTTGGGTTAGATTCTACTAAAACACATGATGTGGATATAATTGATATAGAGACAAGGAAGGATGAGGTAAATAACACAAACCTACAAAGTACCCCACAAGTCCTACCATCATTCGAGGCATACACACCGCCCGTGACTTACCCGTAAGAAGTAGAAGGGACTATAGGAACCCCAATTGAAGTAGAACCTTTGGAAGAAACAAAACTAGAAGAAATAGGTTTGAATACTTGTAGTCATAACCTTTCTTTTAGTTCTATGGAAGTTCCTAGTTTTGATGAACCAGAGCCTAAACCAAAACCGTTACCTAATCTTCCATCCTTAGATGTGAACTTAGGAATTGAATTAGGTCCCGATCCACCCATCAAACCATGTAGTCCGGGTAATGTTAAGATTAAGGTAGTAGACTCTAGGCCTTGTAGAGAGGAAGCTAACATAGGAGTGAACCATGACCTTACATACTTACATCACCCATTTATGATTGATCACAAGAAACATTATGGGTTTAAACCGGGTTTATTAGGTCAAGATGGATTCCCAACTAGGAGTCTCTCGAAGTTGATAGAAGATGATCCCTTTCTAGGAGAAAACTTCAATTCACCCATTGACCCAATTGAACTAAGTAAGGTTATGATGATTGGATCCCACACCTTTGAGCATATAATTCATCCACCAATCTTTCCTCACGTGGCATACTCCTACCGAGCTGGTGTGTATCGCTACTATCACCCGCACTTAACCCTAAGTGTAGGGAAAACCTCCCCTATTTCCGTTAAATAAGGGTAGAGTCAGGCTCGTGACTCGAACAAAAACTAGCGCTTCTTGGGAGGCAACCCAAGCTTTAATTGCTTTGTGTGTTTATTTATTTGTTTGTTTGATTTTATTTGCTTCCGTATGTATGTTTAATTTTTATTATTATTGATTCATGTTCAAAACTAAATTGTGAAAATGCTTTATCTTGTTTTTAACTTCGTCTTAACTACATATAAAGGTATTTTGCAAAAGATAAGTATAAGGGAAATCCAAATCGGTTTATTAGAACAAATGAACATGAATCATAACAATATTAAATTAACATACATATTAGTAATTGTTTGAGTCAAATGCTTTTATCGAGTCATAATGATGTTTTGCAGGATTTCCAGGAAGTAAGGTATAGGTTTTTCCAGAAATTTTCCGGAAACTTAACATGAGAATTCTGTCAGATCATTTCTGACGGCGTCAGGCATTACAACCTGACGGCGTCAGGTTTTAATTTTCTGAAATTTTTGAAAGTTTTGTTTTTCTACCGGAATCATAAAAAGTTTTTATTAAATCTCTAACTTATAAACTCCAGGAATCTGCAAAATAATCATTCCACAAGCATTATATCCTTATATAGATTTATCCCGCCGATGTTATGCAGGTTTTCGTGTTTGTTTTCTCAGGTTTATCAGGTTATTTTGGACAAGGAGATGTATGTGGAATCTAGCTTTTGGCGATGCTTTAGTCTTAGAGCTTCAACATTACCTTGAAGAAGATCTAACCATGTTACCTCTTTATCCACCGAGCGAATCAGGGGAGTATTTGATTTCATTCTTTTACCTTATTTACTTTTACATCTTGTTATTTGAACATTGGGGACAATGTTCATCTTAAGTGTAAGGGGGGGGGGGGTAAAGTACGATACTTTAGAGAATGCTATTACGCTTGATTTTTGTTTGTTTGATGATAGATGTGTAATAAAACTAAGAGAAATACCTGTTAGGGCAATTTTAGTGCCAAATTTAAATTTTTTTACAACATATAGGAGTGAAACTTTGGTCTTAATGAGCGTCTCACGGATAGGAGTTATATGACTAGCACAAAACCGTACCACTAAAAAATTTTCCACCCCCAAATATGTGAGGTTCGCCCCTAGAATTGGTAGGAAAAGCATTTATGCTATGATGTGTGTACCGGTAGCACTTAGATTCTAGAACTTGCGTTAGGACCATTCCGAGGCCACAAGTGAGACTACATTCGTGTAGTTAGATTTACTACATGATAAGAGGCATTAGGATTAACCCATTGTTTTACACCTGTGTTTTTGTTATAATTACATTGGCTACATTGGTCAAGTAATTCTCCCACACCCTTTGCGTTGTACTCATTTTTAGTACACGATACCCCTAGTACACCCCTCAGAGCCTATCTTTTCGTTTCTAACTTTAAGCATTTTACTTAAAGGAAGAATTTGTTTACACCCCACTTAAATGTACACCCAAATCGCCTTAGCCTACCTTGTATGCACTCATTTTTAGTGCATTATTGTGACAACATTTGTTTAAACCCCCAAGTTAATTATCTAATTGATTACATGGTTGCTAAGTCGAGTCATATCCTTATACATATTGTTTTGGGACGATTGGGACTCATGGGTAAAGTACTAGTGTAATGGAGTAATGGGGATGAACAACATTATTACCCCCATATGTGCTAAATATTTTAAAAGTACTCCAAGTGTTTCGATTATCTTAATTCGAGTCGATAGAATAGTAATTGTAAAGTTATGTAAAAGTTCAAGTGTAAGGGGAGAACCGAGGCCCCTATGATGTATTATTTTGGATGGTAGGGCAAGAGTGAATGCAACAAAAAAAAAAAAAAAAAAAAAAAAAAAAAAAAAAACGGACTACCATCCTGTTTCATTTTATGTTTATTTTATCTTTTTGTTATTTTTTTTCATTAGCTTAAGTCGAGTCTAGTCTTGGCTTAGCAACACCATATTGTACATGTAATTAATCAAGATCTTTAACTCGCCACCAGTAAAATATCCTTTATCCAACAAATCCGTGTTTATCATATCCCTACACCTAACGTTATAACCCGTTTAAAAGCCCTCTTTGATAGTTTATCTTAGGTGCTTACGCCTAGTGGAGGAGGTTTTTGACCCTTTCCCAAGCCTATGGTAATCTATTTGCTATGACAGGTAGTGAGAGATATTATTCATTTTCATTTATGAGATATACTTTTATGACACCTGAGAGATGTGAGTATCTAAACACTACTTGTGAGGTACTAGTTTGTAATCTCCGTGCTTATTATGATTAAAGTGGAACGACTATTTGTTATAATTACTTTTATATTAGCATTAAATGACCCCTAACTTGTATTTTGATTAGAATAAAAGCGCATTTGCTTGAGGACAAGCAAATCTCAAGTGTAAGGGTATTTGATGAAGCGAAAAGTGTACCGCTTTTAGGGGGTCATTTAAGCCCTAAATCGTATTTATTTGATCAAATATTGCCCTAAATCGTTCCTTTTGTCATTTTAGGTACTTTGGAGAAGAAATATGGAAAAGGAAGCATTTTGGACGTTTTTGGAGCATAAAAGTGAAGAAAACGACAAAGTCTCAAAAATCTGCTGAAAAGTACCTGTGACGGCGTCAAGCCCCAATGTGACGCCGTCAACCCTTGACGCGCCAGAGAGGATTTTGGAAGATTAAAGGGGGACGGCGTCAAGAAGGCCGTCAACCCTTGACGGGCCAGAGAGGATTTTGGAGGATTAAAAGGGGACGGCGTCAAGAAGGCCATCAAGAAACCCTAACCGCGGCGAGTTGACGGCGTCAAGCTCTATAACGTGACACCGTCAGATCTGTTTTCCTATATATACTTTCATAATTTTTAGTCATTAGTGTGCAACTTTGTGAGGAGAAACCCTAAGACGAATTTTCTGCCATTTTTAAGGGTTTTATACCCTTGGATCTCCCATGTTTAATTGAAGATAAGTAATCAATTAATCATTCAATATGTCTATGTGTTGTTTGATTATATCTTGTTCTTGTCTTTTAATTAACATGCTAGGCTAGATTTATCTTGTGTTTGCTTAGATCTAATGAAACCTAACTATTGATTATTGGTTGTTGGTGTGTTATTAATTGTATTGGATGATTGTTTATCGATGTTAGGCTTAAGAAAACTGGCTAACCTCCTATACGGTAACTTGCTTGAACGTCTTAAGAAACATGAACCAATGCGTACTAAGGTTTTTATGGTTGTATTTAATGCATGAGAGAATTCTAGTGATCCCATGTTAGGAGCTTCTTAGCCGGCTCGACATAGGAGTGAAGTAGGAGCTTATAGAGTTGGGGAAGTACGTACGCCACCCCACGATTGGTATTAAGGAATACACCCGTCATCCACGCAATTAATACACACTAATCAACCGGTAAAAGATAGTTAGGGAGTAAGGAAATCTAAGTAAACACATTTCTCTCCATATAAGTTCCACAACCTTTTTATTTTCAGTTATTTTATTTTAATTGCATTTGTAGTTATTTGGGTTAGTTGACTAGCAACTAATTCCGCCCACTCCTTCAAACCCGAGATTTTACTTTCTTTCATAAAAAATATAAAAATACAAAAAGAATCTTCCCTCACCCTTAGACCTATTAGAGTAGTTTTTCAATCCTAACGACACTATTCCCCTAGAGAACGATCAATCCCCCGGTACTTGCCACTACACTATACTACATCGGTCAGGTACACTGCCTGGTGGAGATTGCAAGCCTCTTGAGATCCCTCGAGAGGTAAAACCTGTTGTAAGGTCGCAAAACCAGGCATCAGGCAGCCCGGATTTGGCTGGAAAAAGAACCCCCTCGATCCATTGAAACTTGGGAAGATCTCGTACAGAAATTTGTCAATTATTTCTTTCCTCCATCAAAGACGACTAATCTGAAAAATGAAATTTCTGGATTTCGTCAAGGTTTCGATGAAAACTTCAGAGAGGCATGGGACCGATTTAAAGATCTCCTAAGAAAATGCCCGCATCATGATTTCACAGAGTTACAACAGATCAATACGTTTTATAATGGGTTGAATGGAAACGATCAAGATTCTCTAAACGCTGCCGCCGGTGGCAATATCTTGAATCGTCGACCTAAAGATGTGCTTGAAATTTGCGAGAATAAATCAAAAGTTCCTATTTCTCGAAACAAAGTGAATGTTCCTATCACTCCTGCTTCTTCATCCGGTAACTCATCAGAGTTAGCCGCTCTAACGGACGTAATTCGTTGCATGATGAAGGAAGTGAAAGAAATTAAGAGTGAGATTCATAAACCAGAACAAATCAAAGCCATAAACAAAGTGTGTGAAACTTGTGGTGGCCCGCATGCGTATTACGATTGTCAAGCAACCGATGCTTCTGTTTACCAAGCTTCCGCAGCTGCAGTAAACTACAATCAAAACTGACCGCATGCTGAAACTCATTAACGAGCACCAAATGCTATGGTACCACCTGGTTTTCCGCCCGTGCCAAATCAAAATAATCAAAATCGCTTTGTTCAAAATCAAGGACAAAATTTCAACAATTCTCAGAATTTCAACCAAAACCGTAACAATTTCAACCAGCCTTATCAAGCTCCGAATCAACATGTTTATCAACAACCTCATCAAGCTCATTTCACTAATGATTTCATGAAAATTACTGAGTCCAGCATGCGTTCAATGCAGACTTAAATCAATAATATGAAAGTCGAGTTGAGAAAGGAAATTGATACTACGATGTCTCGTCAAACAAATGAGTTGAAGAATATGATGGGCAGCTTCATGAATATGAACATGAACCAATCTTCTTCATCTTCCGGACGACTTCCGAATAATACCATTCCTAATCCTAATGCTGAGTTGAAAGCCGTCACCACTCGTAGTGGTAAGACGCATAATGGACCCTCGACTCCAATGCCCCCTCCACCAAGGGAAGTGAATCGAGATACCGAGGTGACAACGGACAAGGTGCATTTCTCAAGCCCACAAAGTACCGCACACGTCCAACCTCCAAATGTCCAAATTCAAGTTCCGGAACCCGATGTTCCGAAGACCAATCCTAAGCCTTCAATTCCATATCCTTCGAGGCTTAATGATCAGAAGCTTAGAGACAAAACGAATCAACAGATGGAGAAATTCTTTAAAATCTTCAGTGATTTGCACTTTGACATAAGCTTCGCAGATGCTCTCATTCTTATGCCCAAATTTGCATCTACACTCAAAAGTTTGCTAAGCAACAAGGATAAGTTGTCTGAGATGGCAAAGACCCCACTAAACGAACAGTGCTTAGCGGTTCTCCTAAAAAAGCTTCCCGAAAAGCTCGGAGACCCCGGCAAGTTTTTAATCCCATGTGATTTCTTGGGGATGGTTCAGTGCTCAGCCTTGGCCGATCTTGGTGCAAGCATTAACCTTATGCCACTCTCAGTATGGGAGAAATTATTTCTTCCAAAGCTTACATCGACTTGCATGACACTCGAGCTAGCGGACCGTACTATAAAACGTCCACTTGGAATAGCCGAGGATGTCGTTGTGAAAGTAGGAAAGTTCCATTTTCCTACTGATTTCATTGTGGTAGACTTTGATGCCGATCCTCGAGTTCCACTCATACTGGGGAGAGCCTTCTTAAGAACGAGTCGTGCTAGCATTGATGTATATGCCGAAGAATTAACCATTCGGGTTGATAATGAAGAAGTCACGTTTAACATTAATCAAGACTCTAAACCTCTAACCACCAAATGCAACATTGCTACGGTTAATCAAAAGTCTGATCCCGTAATTGCTTCCAAAAGAAGTGATTCGATGCTTTCAAGATTCACGGTTAAGAGTCCTTCACAAAAACGTGCTGAGCTCAAAACGATGAAAATTACCCCTGGTTCAAGCAAATGGTTTGAAAGTTGTGCTGCAGAAGTTAAGAGTGTTTTTTACTATGATGAACAAGAATCGGAGATCACATCGGAAGTGGTGAAAATTGCTAGCTCTAAGAGCACACCACTTGTCCCACCTCCGGAATCGGTTTATCGTGTTGAAATTGTTGATTCTGTGGAAGAGCTCGAGGTTTTCTTGTTTGATGCTCCAATTTCGCTGGAAATTGTTGAGCCAGATTGTGATCCGGGGGGAGATGCTCCGTTATTAGAAAAAATGGTATTTGATGAACCATTATTTTCCTTCCCCCCGAAGGATGTTGTTAAAGATAAGCCGTTAGATCCTCCGGAGCTCAAGCTCGAGGATTTCGTTCCCGAATATGAGAGTTTTATCTTTGATACAGCTGAAGAGAGTAGTGGCAATCCCACTTCTCATTCTGATGTTTCTCTCCCGGCTTATGAAGCCTTTTGCTTTGATATCGATCATTCGGAAGAAGTGGGAAGTGGCAGTACCACTTCTCATTCTCAGATCTCTCTTCCCGAGTATGATGCATTTCATTTTGATATGAATGATCTTTATCATGAGGAGTTCTCCAGTGAACTCTCTCATATTATATCTCCTCCGGAATATGATCATTTCTATTTTGATCCTGAGGATGATTCTAGTGTGGGGGGAGGTGTACGTAATCATAAGAATGTGCTTATTGATAAAATCATCCCGACCCTCCCTCCCGTTGAAGACAAATTTGCTTCTGATGATGAAGAGTTCTTCCTGATAATCATCATGATATTTTTTCTCTTCATCACATATGGTGTGATTTCTCTTTCCCTTTTCTCCTATGGGAATGAGGACACTATCTTTGACGCCGGTATCTTCCCTGATAGTTTCTACTGTTAAAATACCGTGGGTATCTCGTCGGTGTGGAACTTTCTTATGTTCAAATATTTATCTAAACACATTGAATGAAAGTCCGATGGAGATTGTTTCTTCCACTTGCTTCCCCATGAACCAATGAATTCGGGGTCGAGTCAAGCTAGTGACTCGGTTAACAAAAACATTAGCATTGCATGGGTAAACGCCCATGTTTCTGTCTTCTCTCTTATTTCTAACACTAAGTGTGGGGGAATCCCACTGTGCTGTGATCTTTTGTGTTGTTTGCTCTGTTTTCAGGTTTCCCTTGGATTGTGATGATTGATGCGCCTGTTTTCAATCCAGCCGCCCAATATCCGATCTTGTTGCTAACGATTATCTAGGGATATCTTTTTAATCCTGTTTGTGGAAATGAGATTTCTTTCACACACTTGGCTATTAGTATTACCTTTTTACGTTCTAAGTGTCGGCATAATAACCAGTACTTTGAATATTGAGGGCAATATTCAATTCTAAGTGTGGGGGGGGGGGGGGGGATTCTCGCGAATTTTGTCACATATGTACCTTCTAGTGCCCTAGTATCCCCGTTTTGGCCAAAATTTTATTTTTTTTTTCGTTTTTAGATAAGAAATTGCAATAAAAAAGAAGTGTTTAGTCTTGATTAGGTTAGAAAAAAGGGAATCCCGACTCTGCCAGAGTATTGATCTGGCTGCTTCCTTAACGATTAGACTATAGTTTTACGATCTGTGCAAATGAAAATGCTAAGCGTAGAATAGTGGTTTTCTTTAGAGCTTATATAAGTAATCTATGGTTTTTCCTCCCAGGAGATAACTAATCTGACTTAATAAGTGCTTATTTTCAAACTTTTGAACACACAAAATCATTTTTCTTTACGATTTTGAAAAATACTAATTCAAAGCTTTATTTAAACTTCGGAACAAGCATATGTCATAATAATGTAAAAGTTAAGTAATAAATGTATGTGCTAAAAAGCTACGGTTCAAGATCGGCCCTTGGATTCTTATTTCCGGAAGGCGTTTAGGTCTTGGCTACCCTCTTACACCGGCCCTTGGACCTCCAATTCAGGAATGTGTGAGGTCTTGGTTTAAAACCCTTGGATCCTCATTTCACGAATGTTTAGAGTCTTGGAATTCTCCGTTGTAACGGCCCTTGGATCCTTTATTCCAAAAAGTGTAAGATCTTGGTTCCCGTGAAACTCCGTTAGTTTATGTTGCACAAGTAAAAAAAAATGATGAAAAAATGAAAAGAAAGAAAAAAATATAAAATAAAATGGAATGATATTGCAAAATGCAATAAATTTTGAAGCTTGCTTGTTGTAAATTTTAAATCTATCTTTCAACTAGTATTAGTCAAGGTTTTATAAAAACGTCGATTTTTGTTATCAAAATTTTGAAAATCAAGCACAGTCACCTAAACTTGAATATATACGGGAGTGAAAAGTTAAAGTTTCGGCTTACATAGATTATTGATATAAGTAGTGTTAGCATTTTACAAAAGCATTTGCACATTGAGTTTAAGCTTAGTTGGGAGTATAAAAAAGAGGATGACGATTACAATTCCCTAGAGACACCCAGTTTGTGTGAATCCTGTTCCGTGATACCATTTTTGGAAATCAAGCATGTTATATATTTTGTTCTAGTTTAATTTTCTTGCATTGTATATAAAAAAAAAAATCAATCAAAGCGGGGTATGCTTGGTATTCTTTTGATCATTTCATTACTTTATATGATTGGATTGCCAGGGACTAGCAATAGCTTAGTGTGGGGGATTGATGAGTGTGTAAATACTCATCATTTTATACCCATAAAAGACACAAAAATGACCAAAAACACCCAATATATATTGCAGATATCATTGGTTTGTGTTTTATGTGTTTCAGGTACTGAAGGATTGAAAACAGAATAAAAACGAATATTTTTGGATCGACTCGACAACAATTGATCAAGTGAAGACAAAAGTCAAAGACAAAGTCAAGTCAACCCCCAAAAATACCAAAATGACACAAAAGGTCCTTGGAAATAATTTTTAGATTTTGGCAGCCTTGGTCCTTGGATTTTCAGATTTTACAATTATGGTCCCTCAAAGTTAAATCCAATTCCATTTAAATCCACAAACTAAAATAAAACCCAGCCTTAACCCATTTCTAATAAACTAAACCCAGCCCGCCAAAACAGATAACCCAGCCCAAGTCCAATCCCTAAAAACCCAACCCGGTATTTCTAAGCTAATACCAGGTTTGACCCCAGTCAAACCTTCTTCTTCAATACCACTTGCTGCCTAAACCATACCACCTCAACCCACCACCTTATCCCTGACAAACCCACCCCCTCCTCCTATCCCACTCCACCTAACAAGCCAAGAAGCATTAATTGCTTCTTCCCCATCACACTTCATCAGAATCAAGTGGTATTTTCCACTCACACCATTTTGGTGCCAAAAATGGATTGAACGACTGAGATGATTTTGATTGATGGTCAAGCACGTCACAAGTCAAAACCTCTCACGAAGAAAAGTCAACTCGCGACGATTTAACGCAAAAATCAATTGTAATAAACCGGACAAGTTAATACCCGGGTCGAGGTCCCAACGAGGTGTGAAATTGAGGATATCGTATGAGGTTTAGTATTAAAATGCTTGAAAAGACGAGGGTTGTTTGGGTACTAATATCTACTAAAAACGGAAATCAAGAAACACGAACGGTAAATTAAAAACGAGCGTAAACGTAAAAATCTATGAAAACTAATCCTACGGATGCAAAAATAATTTTCCTACGTCCGAAATGACAAAATAAAATTTTAGAAAAAAGAATTGCATTTTTTTTGACTTTTTAATAATTAAATATGAATTAAAAACAAATTTAAAAAGAAAAATAGATTAAAAATACTAAATGTAAATGGAAAAATCTGAAATTTTTTCTAAAAATACTTCAAGTTAATAAAAAGCCAAGAAAAATAAAAGTTTTGAAAAAGCTTAAGCAAATAAGATGCAGTAAGCCAAAACAACTTATATAAGCAAAATGGTAGAACAAATATAAATATTAAATGTTGCAACTATAACATTAAGCATAACTAGAGCATTCGGTAGTGATGTTGTGTTGTGAGTGCAGAGACCTGGGTTCGAGTCCCAGGTTTTGCAACTTTTTCCTTTTATTTTATGTTTTTGGTTTTCTTTTTAAAATTTGATAAGCACTCAAAAATAAGAATATTTATAAAAGCAAACTTTTTTGAAAACCTGAGATAAGCTCAGAATAAGCTTATGATCAGAACAGTTTAGAAAGAAAATGAGAAAAAGCTAAAATGCAAAAAGGCAAAATAGCTAAAAAGCTTTTCAAATAAGCTAGGAATGGGGAAATAAGCTAAGATCTAACTAGGAACTAGGATGGAAATCTCAATAAGCCCTAGGAACCAAAAATTAAGAAATCAATAAGCACAAAATAAGCCAAATCCATTAAAGGGTCTGCTGATGTAAGAAGGGTGCAGGGGAAAACAGTCAACAAGGGGCTAATTTGCAGGCCTAAAATAAGCTAGAGAATAAGCTCCTAAGTCCAAAATAAACTTAAACAGATTGAGTTCAAACTACAAGCTACTAGTGCTAACACTTTCAAAAGCTAGAACCTACTTTAACTAACTTAAAATTTGGATTAAAAAGGGCTGCAAAGGGCTGTATGCAAAATTGTGGTCTGCATCAGTTAAGGTCTCAGTATGGGACTTTTTGATCTCAGCTTATGCAAACTAAATGGGATTTAACCAAATTCACATAACAAGCTAAATGAACTAAGAACAATGCCAAAAAGTGGGAAAAACAAGCTCAACTTATACTAGAGCTTATTGGAGCAGTTCATCTTTTGATCTTGCACTATCTAACTAAAATCCTCAAAAGAGTTCAAATAACCAAAACTTCTACTGAATTCTACTTATCTAGCCATAAATAAGCTCAAACAAAACTTAAGAAAAGGCAAATGAACAGTAGCAGCTAGAAATCTTCCCAGAACTGGCTTGTTCCAAACACACTTTTAAAAACTGACATTGCAATTTAAAGGCTAAAACAGAACTAAAAAGGGCTGAGATTCTGGTATACTAGTGCTAAGCGACTATATTTCTATCCTAAAAAGCTGAAAGTAAGGACTAATAAGCACTTGACAAGCTGAAACATAATAAGCTATTTTTTGGTCTTTTTAAGGTTTTCAAGGCAAAACTAAAAAAAACCTATTTTGTAAGCAATAATTAACTAATAAAAACAATAATAAGCAAACTTAAAGCAGAAAATAAGCAAAAACAGTAAAATAAGCAATAAGCAATAAATAAGCTAAACAGTAAAATTTGGAATTTTAAATAAAAACTGAATTTAAATTAAAAATAAAAGTAAATTACAATGCTTTGAATTAAAATAAGCTGAACAAAATACAAAATACCTTAAAATTTTTGCTAAAATAAAACCTAATTTCTACTGTAGCACAACTAGCTATTTATACTATTACAATCTAGGGTTTTCTACTTGCTTTGTGTTTCTTGTGTGAGAGTGTTCCTTCTCTATCCCTTTGTGCTACTTTCTCATCCCTTGGATCATTTCTTGGTGCCCACAACTCAAAATCTGAGCCGTTGATGAAGATGGTTGTCCCTTTGGATCGATGAGGTGGCAAGGAGGTGGGGAAACATGATCATGTGGGTATTTTTGGACGGAGGTGGGGTGAAAGTGATGGGTTGAGTGGTTAAGGCTAATGGCAGGAAAAGGGTGGTTAAGAAGGAGATGAACAGTGGTTAAGCCTGGTGTTTGACTATTCTTTTGAGTTGTGTTTGACCCCGGTTGTAGTTAAACAAAAAGGGTTGTGGGAAATGGGCTTGTGGGTTTAAGTTTTAGAATAGGATGGGTTATTTTTATTTCTTTGGATCCGGTTTTAGGGTATTAGTTTTTAGATAGGATAAAATGGTTTGTTTAGGGACCAAAGGTGTAAATGTGGAAATTGTAGGAACCAAACTTGCCATTTTAGCAAAGTTAATCAAGGGCCAATTTTGCCAAATGAAAATAATCCAAGGGCCATGTTGAGATTTTCGAGCTCGAACTAAATCCAAATGAATAATGTCTTTTCCGGCTTCGGCTTCTTGTGCTCTTTTCCATTCCAAGCTCGGTTTTGTCCGTATTTGCCCCGTTTTCAATCCTTTTGTATCTGAAACACATAAAACACAATCCAAGGATATTTGTAACAATATTGGGTCCATTTGGGTGTTTTTGGTCGTTTTTGTGGGGTTTTTCGGGTATAAAATGATGAGTAAAAGGCCACTCATCAGATTTCAAGAGGATCCAAAGGTCAAGATATGTTCAGATATGCACAAGAGACTTATCCCACTTAGTTTTAGTATAAATAGGAGACAATGTAGCCTTAATTGGCAAGTAGTAGTTTATGTTTAATCATATTGTATGTCCCCACTAAAGTACTAAGATGTACTTCTTGCAGTATGTACTTCTTGGGCGACTGGGACCTACATAACTTGGGCCACTTTGGATTTTTTGTCTTTTTGTACAAAGTGTGTTTATATAATAGTACAAAAGTCTTGGGCGAATGGGTCCCACTATTCCTTATACTTGGGCGACTTGTTAGGTAGAGGGTACAATTTTATATTATTTTTTTATATAATAGTACATAATTATATTTTTAATAGTTTTCTACTTTTTATACAAGATTATACTTTTAAAATTTTTATACCAACTGTATTATTAACAATTTACTCTTGGATCGTTTATTTTCAAAGGAAGTGTATTAAACACACTTCTCTAACTTTACTCTCACTAACTTTACTCTCACTACCTTTACTCTTCTACAGATCGATTATACTCCTCACGATCGATTAAACTCCTCTATGAATTACTTCTACAGATCGATTATACTCCTCTCTGTCAATTATACTCCTCTTTATCGATTACTTCTACAGATCGATTGCACTGCAACTGCAGGTCCTTGTACACCAATGTAAACAACCATCAACATTGCACCTTGTACTTCTAAAGATACTCAGTAATTCGTTCACGATAGGCTAGAGGTGCTATTGCAGGATTGTCCTCCTTTAATGACAAACCTTTACCCAACCGGTAAAGGTTTATACACACCCATATTCCACAGTCACCATATCCACTGCATTGGGTGGGGACATCCTCTGCATATTTCCAAGTGATCTGATAACCATCCTCCTCTATGCCTTTGGCCTTCAACACCCCTTCGTCTTTAAGATACGTAGGCAAATTTTACCAAATTCTTCTGGCATGGTCTTACTCCACCACTTTTGTTTTTTTGAATATCTGGGAAGCGAAGCATATATTGTTACAACACCAGTACGTATGTGCAGCTCTGTTGTCGCCCAATGCTTGTCCGGCTCATTAATTGGAAATAGCACCTACAACAGTTTATTGGCCATCACACAAGGTGTAAAAAATAATATGCATAATGTAAAGATAAGATATAAATACCTTCTCGACATCGGACCAAGCCACTGGATACTTGACACCATTTGACTAGTAGCTTCTAATGCGATTCTCCATCACAGAAGGGCTGAAAAATGAACCGGCCATAGCCCAGTCTGCATCTGGTGGTCGGTGTGTCCACAGCAAGTCCACCCATACGTCTAGGTGCTGTTTTAATTATAGATGTGAATTAATTTTTTTTATGTTGCAGTCTACAATAGTCACAGACAAACTAATATTTAACGTAAAAAAGTATCCACTCAGTTATACGAACCTCATCCCTAAGCCATCCGCCTCTTTCAGTGCCTATGCCCAATAAACACATCCAAAAACGGCGGTCAGCAATTGTGTCTTCATTGCCCCATGGAAAAATGAACTTTGTTTCATCGCCGCCTTTAACAAATTTTTGGATAGATTGGGGAACAGCCACGCAATGTTTCTTGGCCTTAGAGGCTCTTGACAGGTTCTTAAAAAAAAAATTGCTTAATGGTTGTTCCAACTCATATACACTAATGTAACTAAGTTGCAAGACATCAAGGCAACTAAGTAACGGTAATACATACTTAAAGTATTACATACCTCTACAAATGGTTCCAATTGTGGAAATTGCAAACTATTGTCAAAATCTGGACCTTTGAGAGGGGATATCTTTTCTTGAGCGATTCTCGATGAACGCTTTCTCAAGACTCTTGGAGTACTCTCTGGAGGAGCCGTATAAGGAGAGCTGTTGAATTTGCTTGGTTTCCTCTTTCTTTTCATTCCCGTGAAAATGGTCCTTACATTTTCTCTTACAACGTTGACGTCAGGAGGGGAGATATATTGTCCCTGTACAAAAGTAAAAAAAAAAAAAAGGTCGTTAGTAAAAAAAATAAGTTTTGTGGGTCAGGAATATTGTGTCACTCATGCTTAATTATTTTCAAATATAAATGATGGTTGAATACAACTGAATGTATGTTTCTGAAAGTTACCTTAACTTCATGTACATAAACTTGTGGCATATGTGCATCAACCGTGTATGTTTCTGTTTTTGTCAACTTATTGTGGTTTGTAGGTGATGTATTGTAGCCTTCCATAATATTGAATTAACAAAAAAATTACCTGAACATCTTCCGTGGGGACCTCCACATCGATGCAAATAACTTCAACACCATTGTCACCTCCATTACCCCCATCCACAGCCGGTTCATAAAGTGTTTCATTCCCTTCCCCAGACGGTTGTTGTTCTCTTTGAGGGCTGTCCCCAGCCGGTTGTTGTATCCCGATTCCCGCCACCTCCTCAGTCTCCTTATTATCGACATCCATATCGATCAAATCCTAAAAAAAAGAAAAAGGGTAGTATACTTAAATGTATCAGTAAAACTAAAAATGAAAAATAAGACTCAGCAGTATTATTTATACATACCTCATGAGGTGGAAGATCAAATTCGGAGAATGCAGAATTCAAATTTGGTAAGGACGAACAATCAAACCTACTGTTATCGTCCAGTTGCATAAACTCCGTACAAGGATCAGATGGCGTCTGCAAGGCGGCTTTGATAAGTTGTGTCATGGGGCCTTGAAACCCTTGTGAGTCAGTATAATACAACTTATCATCGTCATGATCAACACTACTGGCCTTCACAGGTGTGTCGGCATGCAAATCTGGGCAAATATTCTGCAATTGAAACATTAATACAAATTGGTTTATGCTTATAGAAAGAAAATGAATTCAAAACAGAATGCAATCGAAACAGATGTGACGGCATACCTTTTGTTGCTTCCGTACCCCTAACACATCCTCAAGCACCCCGATCCTTTTCTTAACAACCTCTAACTCACTTAACAGATTTGAGGCAGGTGTGTCGGCTCCAACACGTTCTTCGATGCCTCCGACTGTTGACTTAATAGAATTAAGCTCAGCTTCAATCTGAGCTGTAGAAGACATT
Source organism: Artemisia tridentata subsp. tridentata (assembly GCA_021014915.2). Lineage (NCBI taxonomy): Eukaryota > Viridiplantae > Streptophyta > Magnoliopsida > Asterales > Asteraceae > Artemisia > Artemisia tridentata. The sequence goes on from CP139506.1 coordinate 294,183,872, forward strand.
TTTATCAACAATTCGGCCTCGTTGGAGACATTTTTATCACCACCAAGTCCTTTTGATTCTCCACCTTCGCCACCAACTCCAGCTCCTTCTCCACTAACACGAGGTCCTTCTGCAGCATCAACACCAACATCAACATCATCAACAATATCATCACCAGCTGTAGCTCCTCCAGCAAGTCCAACTCCTTGTCCACCATCATCACCAACATCAACATCATCAACACTATCATAACCAACTGTAGCTCCTTCTCCAGCAACTACAACTACTTGTCCACCATCAGCACCAACTGCAGGTCCTTCACCACCATCATCGCGAACTACAACTCCTTCACTAACATCAACGTCAACATCCTTAAAATGAACATCACCACCATCTTCTACTCCAGCTCCTTCACTAGCATCAACGACAACATCCCCACCATCTTCTACAATATCGATTGGCTCAACATTTGTTGCAACTGTCACTTGCAACTGTAGTCCTCGGATATAATCCATGCTACGAATGTACCATGGAAGGACCACCTCATCACTTCTTGGAACCATCTTGCTTATTGGTTTAAAACCCTATAAGAAAAACAAACCGTCCAAAATAACAGCATGAACGCAATCAAAACAAACAATGCGTATAAAGGGTTTACTCACCGGGTCAAATAGCATGGAGTAGTGTTTTTTTTCAAAGGTTTTCATTTTCGACCAGGCTACAGCACGTGGGGTCTTTGTATGGTCTTTGCTCCACCACTGCATGCTGTTAGGGAAGCTTTCCAAAATCCATATCTGGAAAAAGGAACATAGTTAGGCCCAAAAATAAGCAAATGACCACAAATTAAGCATAAATCTTACATTAGTCAAGTAACGGTAGAATAAATCTATGGATATACAAATTAAGCATAAATCTTACATTAGTCAAGTAACTGTAGAATAAATTATTACCTTGAGGGCATATACAAATCCATACAAATTGTATGTGTCATCTTTCTTAGGGGATTTTTTGACCGGCTTCGTTGCTATACCGTCATTATGCTTCTTTACCACATTTACCGTTCTTTTGTACAAATGTACCCAGAAATACTCCCCCCATGGATACGAATTCCAAACAGACAAATCCTCAATCATTCTCAACATGTGGTCCGGAATGTTGAACCTTGGTTCACGACCCATGAACACACATGTTGCAATGATCAACAAACAAACCCTAACAACATCAACATCCAATAAAGCATCCCACTCTGGACCAGGCTTCATCAGTGCCAACAGCTCATCACCCTTTACTTTCTTACTCCTAAGGTTTTGGAAATGAGGAAAAATACGATCATAGAATGGACTATTTCTTAGCCCTCGAACATTACGACCTATGACAGTCTCTTCTTTAGCAACAGGCCCAAAAACAAAACCGGTTATCAGACAAAATTCTTCACGGCCAAAATCAACCACACTGTCACCTATTTTAAACCTAAGGGAAGGGCAATCATCACTTTCACCCACATTAACCTCATTTTGATAAAAATGATGTAACAAATGGGTATCTGCAGAAAAGGGGGGGATGTCTAACCATGCCCCAAATACAGTTGTCCTAAATAAGGTTGCTCTATTAATATTCAACATACCTCTGATTCTTGTAATGTATTCTAATCTGGATCTAACTGTTACCTTTGCGGCAGACATTGTAATATGTAGCAGGGATGGCGAAATAGCCCTACCCTTAAGTTTAAAATGGGTCAAAATATGGTACGGGAATGGCGAAATACCGTCAGTGGCAACACACTGACGAAAGGTGATTAGGGTTTAATGAATTGGAGGGGTTGTGGGATGGGGAAGAATAAGAAGTTTTGGTTTGTGTGTTGTGAAACGTGATTAGGGTTTCAGGAAGAAGAACAAAAATATGAGTTGGGAAGAAGAAGAAGTATGATTAGGGTTTCAGGAAGAAGAACAATTGTGTGTGAGTGGGAAGAAGAAGTATGAGTTTGTCTGTTTCAATTTTAATTCAATTGTTTTGAATTTTAAGTGTATTTAAGTGTATTTTTTATTTTAAATCAAAGGAGTATTTAGTGTATTTAAGTGTATTTAAGTGTATAAAATTGTACCCTCTACTTAACAAGTCGCCCAAGTGTAAGGAATAGTGGGACCCATTCGCCCAAGACTTTTGTACTATTATATAATAAAATAAGAGAATACTTTTTTACAAAAAGACAAAAAATCCAAAGTCGCCCAAGTTATGTAGGTCCCAGTCGCCCAAGAAGTACATACTGCAAGAAGTACATCTTAGTACTTTAGTGGGGACATACATAGGGACACATGTCACCATTATATGAGATCCGCCCAAGTTTTGTTGAGCGACCTGATCCCTGGGGTATTTAGAGAAATTTTTTTTTTGGGGCATCTAGGGTAAAGACCCTTGTACCTTTGGGGCATTTAAGGAATTTTCCCTTATTTTTATTTCTTTGGATCCGGTTTTAGGGTATTAGTTTTTAGATAGGATAAAATGGTTTGTTTAGGGACCAAAGGTGTAAATGTGGAAACTGTAGGGACCAAACTTGCCATTTTAGAAAAGTTAATCAAAGGCCAATTTTGCCAAATGAAAATAATCCAAGGCCCATGTTGAGATTTTCGAGCTCGAACTAAATCCAAATGAATAATGTCTTTACCGGCTTTGGCTTCTGGTGCTCTTTTCCATTCCAAGCTCGGTTTTGTCCGTATTTGCCCCGTTTTCAATCCTTTTGTACCTGAAACACATAAAACACAATCCAAGGGTATTTGTAACAATATTGGGTCCATTTGGGTGTTTTTGGTCGTTTTTGTGGGGTTTTTCGGTTATAAAATAATGAGTAAAAGGCCATTCATCAATCCCTCACACTAAGCAATTGCTAGTCCCTAGCAATCCGATCATATGAAGTAATGAAAGGATTAAAAATATCAAGGTTACCAAAAATACCACTCCGTTTTGACTTATTATAAAATGCAAGTAATTTAAAACGAGAATAAACGTAAATATCATGCTTGATTTTCAAAAATGGCATCATGGAACGGGAATCACACAAAATGGGTGACTCCGGGGAATTGTAATCGTCATCCTCTTTTTATACTCCCCAACTAAGTTCAAAACCCTTGTGCAAACGTTTTTTTGTAAAATGCTAACACTACTTATATTAGCAATCTATGTAAGTCGAGACTTAACTTTTCGCTCCCACAATTATTCATAAGTTAGGTGTGTGTGCTTGTTTTCAAAGTTTTGACCGTAAAAATTGACATTTATTAGGGTTAAAAAACCGACAATGATTTAGAAATTAGAGATTCAAAGGTGAGATCACTCCATGTAGCGACTTTCTTCTCAGCTAGTCCTTAGTAAACTTAGGAGGCTAGGTTTATACACCCTCGAGAATAGTATCGGAGCTCACGGGATCTTTGAAGTCAACAATTTCTAAATCACCGTCCAACTTTTAGACAATATTGACGAATACTAGTTCAACTTTCGATTTAAATTTAAGAAGAAGCAAGTTTCTCACATTTATTCATAAGCAACAAACATTTTTTTTTTCACTTTTTTTTTCACTTTTTTTTTTTTTATTTTTTTTTATTTTTTTTTTTCACTTTTTTTTTGACTTAACTCATTATTGTACCATAAACTACGGAGCTTCACGGGGAAATTCCAAGACCTTACACCTTTCGGAATAAAGGATCTAAGGGCCGTTACAATGGAGAGTTCCAAGACCTTAACGCCTTTCAGAATTAAGGGTCCAAGGGCCGGTGTATGAGGGTAGCCAAGACCTAAACGCCTTTTGGTAATAAGGATCCAAGGACCGATCTCGAACCGTAGCTAAGGACTTATTTATTCATACTCAAAACTTTCATTTTTTCAACTTTCAAGCAATGACTCACTTTCATTTTGCATTCTTATTATGTTTACGAAAGTATGCTTGTTCTGAAATTTAAATAAAACTTTGAACTAGTATTCTAAATCAAGATTGTATAAAAATTTATTAGCTTAACAAAATGGTTTTTTCGTTCAAAAGTTTGAAAATAGCACTTATTTTAGTCAGATTAGGAGCTCCTGGGAGAAAAAGCCATAGATTACTTATATAAGCTCTAAAGAGAACCAACTACTCCACGCTTAGCATTTTCATTTGCACAATTCGTAAAAACTTAGCCTAAAAGTTAAGGGTAGCAGCTAGATCAACACTCTAGCAGAGTCGGGATTCCCTTTGTTCTAGCCTAATCAAGTCTAAACTTCCACTAATACCGAAGCATTAATGTATATGATGCGTGGTTTTGTAACCTTACAACAGGTTTTACCTCTCGAGGGATCTCAAGAGGCTTACAACCCCACCAGGCAGTGTACCTGACCGATGTAGTATAGTGTAGTGGTAAGTACGGGGGATTGATCGTTCTCCACAGGGAATAGTGTTCGTTAGGTATGAAAGTCTACTCTAATTAGGTCTAAAGGTTGAGGAAGATTTCTTTTTATGTTTTTATAATTTTTATGAAAGCAAGTAAAATCTCGGGTTTTGAAGGAGTGGGCGGAATTAGTTGCTAGTCAACTAACCCAAATTACTACAAATGCAATAAAATAAATAACTGAAAATAAAATGTGGTGAGAAACTTATGTGTAGAGAAATGTGTTTACTTAGATTTCCTTACTCCCTAACTATCTTTTACCGGTTAATTAGTGTGTATTAGTTGCGTGGATGACGGGTGTATTCCTTAATATCATTCGTGGGGTGGCGTACTTACTTCCCCAACTCTACAAGCTCCTACTTCACTCCTATGTCGAGCCGGCTAGGAAGCTCCTAACATGGGATCACTAGAATTCGCTTGTGCATTAAATACAACCATAAAAACCTTTAGTACGCGTTTGGTTCATGTTTCTTAAGACGTTCAAGCAAGTTACCGAATAGGAAGTTAGCCAGTTTTCTTAAGCCTAACATAGATAAACAATCATCCAATACCACTAACAACACACTAACAACCAATAATCAATAGCTAAGTTTCATTAGATCTAAGCAAACACAAGATAAAATTAGCCTAACATGTTAAACAAAAGACAAGAATAAGATAGAATCAACCAACACATAGACATATTGAATGATTAATTGATAACTTATCTTTCAATGAAACATGGAAGATCTCAAGGCAAAAAGCCCTGAAAAAGTAGCTAAAATCGTCTTAGGGTTTTATCCCAAAATTCCACACACTAAGCTCTCCCTTAATGACAAAAAATTAGAAAACTATATATAGATTTTTGGATCTGACGGCGTCACCTTATGCATTGTGACGCCGTCACCTCGCCGCTTTTAGGGTTCCCGGATGACCTTCTTGACGCCGTCCCTCTTTAGCTCTTCAAAAATCCATTCTGGCCTATCAAGGCTTGACGCCGTCGGACCATGAACGTGACGCCGTCCCCTTATGATTTAAGCCGTGACGCCCTTAATCAAGTTAAAGCGTGACGCCGTCAGAATTCACATGCTATCTCACTGGCCCGTCATGAGTAAATTTCATGTCCAACTTTTCTTGCCAAGGCATGACGCCGTCCAGAGTAAAGTCTGACGCCGTCAAGAGTAACTTTTAGCCGATTCTTGAGACTTTGCCGTTTTCTTCACTTTAATGCTCCAAAAACGTCCAAAATGCCTCCTTTTCCAGATTTCTCCTCAAAAGTACCTAAAATGACAAAAGGAACGATTTAGGGCAATATTTGATCAAATAAATACGATTTCGGGCTTAAATGACCCCTTAAAAGCGGTACACTTTTCGCCTCATCAAATACCCTTACACTTGAGATTTGCTTGTCCTCAAGCAAATGCGCTTTTATTCTAATCAAAATACAAGTTAGGGGTCATTTAATGCAAACATAAAAGTAATTACAACAAATAATCGTTCCACTTCAATCATAATAAGCACGGAGATTACAAACTAGCACCTCACAAGTAGTGTTTAGATACTCACATCTCTCAAGTGTCATCAAAATAAATCTCATAAATGAAAACGGAAAATATCTCTCACTACCTGTCATAGCAAATAGATTACCATAGGCTTGGGAAAGGATCGAAAACCTCCTCCACTAGGCGTAAGCACCTAAGATAAACTATCAAAGAGGGCTTTTACATGGGTTATAACGTTAGGTGTAGGGAAAAGGAAAACACGGTTTTGTTGGATACGGGATATTTTACTGGTGGCGAGTTAAAGATCTTGATTAATTACATGTACTATACAATGTTGCTAAGCCAAGACTAGACTCGATCTTAAGCTAAAAACGAAATAACAAAATAACAAAAATATAAAACAAACATAAAATGAAACGGGATGGTAGTCCGTATGTTTTTTTTCTATTTTTCATTTTCTCATTTTTTTTGTGTTTTTCTTGATTTTTTTTTTTTTTTTTTTTTTTTTTTTTTTTTTTTTTTTTTTTTTTTTTTTACATACACTTTTACCCTACCATCCAAAATAATACATCATAGGGGCGTTGCATCCCCCTTACACTTGAATTTTTACATAACTTTACAATTAACTAATCTAATGACTCGAATTAAGATAACTGAAAAACTTGGAGTACTTTTAAAATTATTAGCACATATGGGGGTAATAAATGATGTTCTTCCCCATTACTCCATTACACTAGTACTTTACCCATGAGTCCCAATCGTCCCAAAACAATATGTACAAGGATATGACTCGACTTAGCAACCATGTAATCAACTAGATAATTAACTTGGGTTTAAACAAATGTTGTCACAATAATGCACTAAAGATGAGTGCATACAAGGTAGGCTAAGGCGATTTGGGTGTACATTTTAGTGGGGTGTAACAAATTCTTCCTTTAAGTAAAATGCTTAAAGGTTGAAACGAAAAGATAGGCTCTGAGGGGTGTACTAGGGGTATCGTGTACTAAAAATGAGTACAACGCAAAGGGTGTGGGAGAATTACTTGACCAATGTAGCCAACGTAATTATAACAAAAACACAGGTGTAAAACAATGGGTTAATCCTAATGCCTCTTATCATGTAGTAAATCTAACTACACGAATGTAGTCTCACTTGTGGCCTCGGAATGGTCCTAACGCAAGTTCTAGAATCTAAGTGCTACCGGTACACACATCATAGCATAAATGCTTTTCCTACCAATTCTAGGGGCGAACCTCACATATTTGGGGGTGGAAAATTTTTTAGTGGTACGGTTTTGTGCTAGTCATATAACTCCTATCCATGAGACGCTCATTAAGATCAAAGTTTCACTCCTATATGTTGTAAAAAATTTTAAATTTGGCACTAAAATTACCTTAACAAGTATTTCTCTCAGTTTTATTACACATCTACTATTAAACAAACAAAAATCAAGCGTAATAGCATTCTCTAAAATCGTACTTTTACCCTCCCCTTACACTTAAGATGAACATTGTCCCCAATGTTCAAATAACAAGATGTAAAAGTATAAAGTAAAAGAATGAAATCAAATACTCCCCTGATTCGCTCGGTGGATAATGAAGTAACACGGTTAGATCTTCTTCCAAAGTAATGTTGAAGCTCCATGACTAATGCATCGCCATAAGCTTGATTCAAAACATTTCCTTGTCCAAAATAACCTGTTGAACCTGAGAAAACAAACACGAAAACCTGCATAACATCGGCGGGAAAAATCTATATATAAGGATATAATGCTTGTGGAATGATAATTTTGCAGATTCCTGGAGATTATAAGTTGGAGATTTTAATAAAAACTTTTTATGAAAACAAAACATTCAAAAATTTCTGGAAATTAAATCTGACGCCGTCAGGTTATAACCCCTGACGCCGTCAGAAATGACCTGACAAAAATTTTCATTTTAAGTTTCCGGAAAATTTCTGGAAAAACCTTTACCTTACTTCCTGGAAATCCTGCAAAACATCATTATGACTCGATACAAGCATTTGACTCAAACAAACACGAATATGTATGCTAATTTATTATTATTACGATTCATGTTAATTTGTGTTCTAATAAACCGATTTAGATTTCCCTTACACTTATCTTTTGCAAAATACCTTTATATGTAGTTAAGACGAAGTTAAAAACAAAATAAAGCATTTTCACAATTTAGTTTTGAACATGAATCAATAATAATAAAAATTAAACACACATACGGAAACAAATAAAATCAAACAAACAAATAAATAAACACACAAAGCAAATAAAACAAATAAAGCTTGGGTTGCCTCCCAAGAAGCGCTTTTCTTTATTAACGAGTCTTGTAGCTAGACTCAAAGTCACGTACATTACGTGACTCCATCATCGGTCACGGTTCCTAGGCCATTCTCCTTCGATCCTCTATCAGAATCACTTTCATAGTAAAGGTATTTCGGGTCCACGTGATCAAAAGGATTGTTTCGGTATTTAGAACTAAGTTCCTTATCGTGCTTAAAGAATCCGCTTGACAGGTCAAAAGTGTCCTTACATCCCCTTCTCACATCATCATCACATAACACGAGTTGGGAACTTAACCTATCGAGCCCTTTATAATCATTCTCCATGAATTCTCTCATCTTGTAAGGCGTTTGGTATGAGATTTCCCTAATCCCATCGGTGAAAGTCATGATCCCATTGAGCTCGTCCACAACCAAGCTTGTGGCCTGGCAAAAAGGTGCCCCAAAAACAACTTGTGATAACCTGGGATCGATGTACTTTTCGATATTATCGACGATTGCGAAGCTCATAGTGAATGTCATATTTCCTACAAACACCTGTACATCATCATCTATGACAATCTATTCCCCGGCAACGGCGCCAAAAACTTGATGCGTGGTTTTGTAACCTTACAACAGGTTTTACCTCTCGAGGGATCTCAAGAGGCTTACAACCCCACCAGGCAGTGTACCTGACCGATGTAGTATAGTGTAGTGGTAAGTACGGGGGATTGATCGTTCTCCACAGGGAATAGTGTTCGTTAGGTATGAAAGGCTACTCTAATTAGGTCTAAGGGTTGAGGAAGATTCTTTTTATGTTTTTATAATTTTTATGAAAGCAAGTAAAATCTCGGTTTTGAAGGAGTGGGCGGAATTAGTTGCTAGTCAACTAACCCAAATTACTACAAATGCAATAAAATAAAATAACAAAAAATGAAAATGTGGTGAGAAACTTATGTGTAGAGAAATGTGTTTACTTAGATTTCCTTACTCCCTAACTATCTTTTACCGGTTAATTAGTGTGTATTAGTCGCGTGGATGACGGGTGTATTCCTTAATACCATTCGTGGGGTGGCGTACTTACTTCCCCAACTCTACAAACACCTACATCACTCCTATGCCGAGTCGTCCTTCCCTTTATGAATCATCCCCCATCTGCAAATGTTGTTATAATGAAACAAGGACATCACATTTTTGGGTAAACATGTGTCAATGTAGACATTATAAAAATGCTTGTGACCAATCATGCAAGGTATTTTGAGATTATTTGGATCATGTCGCTTAATTCGGCCAGGCCTTCTACCGTGTAACCCCCATGTGTTGCTACTTGCTGATGGTTGATACTCATACACTTCTTCACAGCCATCTCGAAAAATCACTTTCCTGACACCATCGGTAAATAATGCACTCCTATCATCCTCATCGAGTATCACTCCCGTTGCTTTTATGAATGGTTTGCCTAGAACAAGGCCAGTTAAGGGTGGGCTGATGATAGAGTTCATGTTATTAATTACAGTTAACTCGATATGAAAGAGGAACTTTTCTATCACAATTGGTACCCTCCTTATTACCCCGATGATATTAGACCCTTCATATTTGACTTGTTCAGTGAAGGCTTCATTATATAGAGAAAGGGATATTGCGCTTATAGAAGAGTTGGGGTTTATGTAGGCATCTTTTATAAACTTTTTCCTAGTGGTGCAAGAAATCTTAAAGACCCTAGGAGCGCCATCCTCTATTCTCTCTCCGAATCCCATAGGCGACCTTGCTGTGCCCCTCTCAAGTTCCTCTACCAGGGGGCGGTCCAGCAGTCCTGCGAGCCCATGAGGCATTTCGGATTTCTCTTCCGAGCCCTCCTCATCACTCACCTTTATTGTACTCGGGTTCTTTGGTGAGTCTAGATAGTAGTCGGGCGCCTCGGGTTTCTTTTCGGGAACTTCACCCTCCATTTCATTGTCCACATTCTTGGCTGTTTGTTGGTCCAAATTTGGTTTAGGAACAGGTATTGTTGTAATGGTGTTCACGAAGTGGAGAGGTTTCGAAGGGGTATGAGTATCTCCTGTTTTTTTTTCGTTTTGTGATATGTATTTGAAGAGTTTACTAGGGTGCTTGATTTTTACAGGAGGGGGTGTTTGGTGGGTTACCGTAACAGATTTGATCTCATTAACTCGTGCCAACTCACAATTTGACCTGCCAGCAAGGCGATCATTGATAACCTTTAACAGGTTATCAACCTTGTTGTTCATATCAACTTGCTGTTGTCTGAATTGATTCTCAAGTTTGGAAAGCTGTGTTTCTTGAGAGAGAATGAATTTTTGCAGTAATTCCTCGCGATTTTGTTGTTTATGCGTGTGTCGCTGAGGATAATGTTCAGACCAGGTGAGCGGGGTAGAGTCATTGAATGATACGCTACGAGTTTGGTTCCAACTAAAATTTGGCTTATTCTTCCATGCCTCATACCCATCTTCGGAATTTTTGGGCCCATAATTAGTGGCGAGCCACTTATCTCCCGCCTTATCGATTCGCGAGGATGCGAATTCTTTGAAAGCTTGTTTGGGAAGTTCCATGCAATCATGAGTGTCGTGGGGACCACTACATAATTTACATGAAGAAGTGATTTTGTTCACTTGGCTTGAAGGTTTAGGAGCCTCGTAGGATTTCATGAGAAACTTGACTTGGTCTTCAAGTTCTATGATCCTACGGTCAGAAGTGCTTGAATTGTTAGAAGGCAAAGATATTGCCTTGACCGTTTTATTCAAATCACGGGGATCACTCCAACTTTCGTTGTCATAAAGGGCAAGATCCTCTAGGAGAGCCCATGATTGTTCCGCACTTAGATCACGTAGCTTGCCACCGGCCGATTGGTCAATGGTTTGCCTCGTGGAGAGATTGATATGGTCATAGAAGATTTGGACTTGGAGCCAAAGTTCTATGCCATGGTGAGGGACCTTTTGGAGTAAGTCCTTGAATCGAGTCCATGCCTCGTAGAGAGTTTCGCCTTGACGTTGTTGGAACATCAAGATATCATTCCTTAGCTTGGTAGTCCTTCCGGGTGGGAAAAACTGAGCAAGGAAACGAGTAGTGAGATCATCCCAAGAGGTAATGGATCCTGCGGGTTGACGTTCTAGCCACTGACTAGCTTGGTCCCGCAGAGAGAATTGGAAGAGACGCAATCGGGTCGTCTCTCGAGTGGCAACATCAAGGTCTATAGAATCAACGATTTTAAGAAAGTCCTTGAGATGTTGATTAGGATCTTCAGAACGAAGTCCATGGAATGCGCATCCGCTTTGCACCAACCGGATGGTGTCGGATCACAAGGGTGTGATATTGGCTCCTTGAGTGAGCTCAATGGTGTTTCGATAGCCATGGTGGCTAGGACGGGAATACTCTCCTAAGGTACGGGCTCTAGGAGGTGGTGGTGGTTGTTGTGGTGGTGGGTTATTGGGGTTAAGGATATTACCATCTTCCATGATGTCGGACGGTATGGTTACGAACAAAGACACGAAGAAAATAGATAGACTAAAGAAAACCTAGAAAAATAAAATAAAAATCTCACTAGAAAGGAATCTAGTGAGTAGACCTAATAGAAATAAAAATTCAACCTAAACAATAACTATTCCCCGGCAGCGGCGCCAAAAACTTGATGCGTGGTTTTGTAACCTTACAACAGGTTTTACCTCTCGAGGGATCTCAAGAGGCTTACAACCCCACCAGGCAGTGTACCTGACCGATGTAGTATAGTGTAGTGGTAAGTACGGGGGATTGATCGTTCTCCACAGGGAATAGTGTTCGTTAGGTATGAAAGTCTACTCTAATTAGGTCTAAAGGTTGAGGAAGATTCTTTTTATGTTTTTATAATTTTTATGAAAGCAAGTAAAATCTCGGGTTTTGAAGGAGTGGGCGGAATTAGTTGCTAGTCAACTAACCCAAATTACTACAAATGCAATAAAATAAATAACTGAAAATAAAATGTGGTGAGAAACTTATGTGTAGAGAAATGTGTTTACTTAGATTTCCTTACTCCCTAACTATCTTTTACCGGTTAATTAGTGTGTATTAGTTGCGTGGATGACGGGTGTATTCCTTAATATCATTCGTGGGGTGGCGTACTTACTTCCCCAACTCTACAAGCTCCTACTTCACTCCTATGTCGAGCCGGCTAGGAAGCTCCTAACATGGGATCACTAGAATTCGCTTGTGCATTAAATACAACCATAAAAACCTTTAGTACGCGTTTGGTTCATGTTTCTTAAGACGTTCAAGCAAGTTACCGAATAGGAAGTTAGCCAGTTTTCTTAAGCCTAACATAGATAAACAATCATCCAATACCACTAACAACACACTAACAACCAATAATCAATAGCTAAGTTTCATTAGATCTAAGCAAACACAAGATAAAATTAGCCTAACATGTTAAACAAAAGACAAGAATAAGATAGAATCAAACAACACATAGACATATTGAATGATTAATTGATAACTTATCTTTCAATGAAACATGGAAGATCTCAAGGCAAAAAGCCCTGAAAAAGTAGCTAAAATCGTCTTAGGGTTTTATCCCAAAATTCCACACACTAAGCTCTCCCTTAATGACAAAAAATTAGAAAACTATATATAGATTTTTGGATCTGACGGCGTCACCTTATGCATTGTGACGCCGTCACCTCGCCGCTTTTAGGGTTCCCGGATGACCTTCTTGACGCCGTCCCTCTTTAGCTCTTCAAAAATCCATTCTGGCCTATCAAGGCTTGACGCCGTCGGACCATGAACGTGACGCCGTCCCCTTATGATTTAAGCCGTGACGCCCTTAATCAAGTTAAAGCGTGACGCCGTCAGAATTCACATGCTATCTCACTGGCCCGTCATGAGTAAATTTCATGTCCAACTTTTCTTGCCAAGGCATGACGCCGTCCAGAGTAAAGTCTGACGCCGTCAAGAGTAACTTTTAGCCGATTCTTGAGACTTTGCCGTTTTCTTCACTTTAATGCTCCAAAAACGTCCAAAATGCCTCCTTTTCCAGATTTCTCCTCAAAAGTACCTAAAATGACAAAAGGAACGATTTAGGGCAATATTTGATCAAATAAATACGATTTCGGGCTTAAATGACCCCTTAAAAGCGGTACACTTTTCGCCTCATCAGTATAGCAAATTATTTTTTATGTGAAAAGCACTTCTTTTTCATGCAAAATTCGATAAAAATTTCAAAATTTTGATCAAAACGGGGGTGCTAGGGGACTAGTAGGTACAATATGTGGAAAATTTTAAAATTTGGTCAAATGAGAATTCCTCCCCCCCCCACACTTAGAATTGAATATTGCCCTCAATATTCAAAGTACCGGCTACTAAGCCGACACTATAGAACGTAAAAGGGTAAGACTACTAGCTAAGTGTGGAAACGAAATCTTTTTTTTTTCACAAAAAAGGATTAATAAGATATCCCTGGAGGTTAGTAAAAAGATCGGATATTGGGCGGCTGGATTGAAAACAGGCGCATCAATCATCACGATCTACGGGAATCCTGAAAACAAAGGCAAACACACAACAAGAAAGCAACAAGTAGAGGAATTCCCCCACACTTAGTGTTAGAAATAAGAAAGAAGATAGAATGATAAGCATGGGTTGCCACCCACGAAGCGCTTGTTTTTGCTAACCGAGTCACGAGCTTGACTCGACCCCGAATTCATTTGTCCATGGGGAAGCAAGTGGAAGAGAAAATCTTCATCGGACTTTCGTTCAAGAGGTTTGGATAAACATTGAAACATGTGAAAGTTCCACTCCGATGAGATACCCACGGTTTTGAGAAAGAGAAACCATAAATGGTGATACCGGGGTCAAAGATGATGTCCTCACTCCCGCAAGAGTGAAAGAGATGAGAAATCACAACAAATGTGATGAAGAGGAGAAAGATCATCATGATTATCATGAAAAGCTCTTCATCACCAAAGACAAATTTGTTGTTAAAGCTTTTATCAAAAGTCTTGGGTGGGAGGGTTGGGATGAAATTTTCAATAAGTAAATTCTTATAATCAAGCACACCTCCCCCCAGACTAGTATCTTCCTCAAGATCAAAATAGAAATGATCATATTCCGGAGGAGATATACTATGAGGGAATTCACCGAAGAACTCCTCATGATAAAGATCATTCATATCAAAATGAAATGAATCATACTCGGGAAGAGAGAGATAAGAATGGGAAGTGGTACTGCCACTACCCGTCTCTTCCGAATGATCAATATCAAAGCAAAAGGCTTCGTAAGCCGAGAGTGAATAATCAGGATGAGAAGTGGGATTGCCACTACTCTCCTCTTTGTCATCAAAAATAAAACTCTCATATTCGGGAAAAGCATCCTTGAGCTCGTGCTCCAAAGGATCTAACGGCTTTTCCTCAACATTAACTTCTTTCATAACTTCCTTCGGGGGGAGGAAAAATAATGGTTCATCAAATATCATTTTTTCTAATATCGGAGCATCTCCCCCCAGATCACAATCGGGCTCAACAATTTCCGGCGAAATTGGAGCATCAACAAAGAAAACCTCGAGCTCTTCCCTAGAGATATAACTTCCCTCAATCGCAGGAGAAGGATGGGAAGAGTCGGAAATGATTGGTTCAGAAATGGGAGTGGGATTGCCACTCGCGGGATTTTCAGAAAACTTTTAAGTGTACTCCTCAAAATCAATTACATCGATTCGGTTAACCGAGGATTTATCAGAAGCGGAGGAGTAGCTCGCAGTTTGGTCAAGTTTAAACGTTACGGCTTGATCATCAACTCGTAGAGTAATTTCTTCGCCGTAAACGTCAATCAAAGCACACCTGATGAAGCGAAAAGTGTACCGCTTTTAAGGGGTCATTTAAGCCCTAAATCGTATTTATTTGATCAAATATTGCCCTAAATCGTTCCTTTTGTCATTTTAGGTACTTTTGAGGGAGAAATCTGGAAAAGGAGGCATTTTGGACGTTTTTGGAGCATAAAAGTGAAGAAAACGACAAAGTCTCAAAAATTGGCTAAAAGTTACCTTTGACGGCGTCAGATTTTACTCTGGACGGCGTCATGGCTTGGCAAGAAAAGGTGGATGTGAAATTTACTCATGATAAGCCAGTGAAAATTGCATGTGAATTCTGACGGCGTCACGCTTTAACCTGATCAAGGGCGTCACGGCTTAATTCAAAGAGGGACGGCGTCACGTTCAAGGTCTGACGGCGTCAAGCCTTGATAAGCCAGAACGGATTTTGGAGAGCTAAAGAGGGACGGCGTCAAGAAGGTCATCCGGGAACCCTAAAAGCGGCGAGGGTGACGGCGTCACACTCCATAAGGTGACGCCGTCAGATCCAAAAGTCTATATATAGTTTTCTAATTTTTTGTCATTAGAGAGGACTTAGTGTGGAATTTTTGGGAGAAAACCCTAAGACGATTTTAGCATCTTTTTCAAGGCTTTTTGCCTTGAGATATTCCATGTTACATTGAAGATAAGTTATCAATTAATCATTCAATATGTCTATGTGTTGTTTGATTTTATCTTGTTCTTGTCTTTTGTTTAACATGTTAGGCTAGATTTATCTTGTGTTTGCTTAGATCTAATGAAACCTAGCTATTGATTATTGGTTATTAGTGTGTTATTAGTTGTATTGGATGATTGTTTATCTATGTTAGGCTTAAGAAAACTGGCTAACTTCCTATTCGGTAACTTGCTTGAACGTCTTAAGAAACATGAACCAAATGCGTACTAAAGGTTTTTATGGTTGTATTTAATGCACAAGCGAATTCTAGTGATCCCATGTTAGGAGCTTCCTAGCCGGCTCGACATAGGAGTGAAGTAGGAGCTTGTAGAGTTGGGGAAGTACGTACGCCACCCCACGATTGGTATTAAGGAATACACCCATCATCCACGCGACTAATACACACTAATCAACCGGTAAAAGATAGTTAGGGAGTAAGGAAATCTAAGTAAACACATTTCTCTACACATAAGTTCTCACCAACTTTTTATTTTCAGTTATTTATTTTATTTGCATTTGTAGTTATTTGGGTTAGTTGACTAGCAACTAATTCCGCCCACTCCTTCAAACCCGAGATTTTACTTGCTTTCATAAAATTATAAAAACACAAAAAAGAATCTTCCTCAACCCTTAGACCTATTAGAGTAGTTTTTCATACCTAACGAACACTATTCCCTGTGGAGAACGATCAATCCCCCGTACTTACCACTACACTATACTACATCGGTCAGGTACACTGCCTGGTGGGGTTGTAAGCCTCTTGAGATCCCTCGAGAGGTAAAACCTGTTGTAAGGTCGCAAAACCACGCATCAATCAAAGCACACCCCGTTCTTAAAAACGATCTCCCTAAAATTAGGGGGACTCGGGGGTCGGCATCAAACTCTACTACAACGAAATCAACCGGGAAATGAAACTTTCCCACTTTCACGAAAACATCTTCGGCTATACCCTTTGGATAAGTTTTTGACCTATCGGCTAGCTCAAGAGTCATACGTGTAGGGCTAAGTTCCGGAAGGCCAAGCTTTTTCCATACGGAATGTGGCATGAGATTAATGCTAGCGCCAAGATCAGCCAAGGCGTAACACTCAATCAATCCCGGGAAATCACTAGGAATGAGAAACTTGCCGGGGTCTCCTAATTTTTTTGGAAGTTTCTTAAGGATAACCGCCGAGCAATTCTCATTCAATGGTGTATTTGCTAGTTCAAACAACTTTTCTTTGTTATTCAATAAGCTCTTGAAAGTTGAAGCAAACTTAGGCATATGAAGCAAAGCATCCGCAAAGCTCAAATCGAAATGAAGCTTTTGGAAGAGTTGGAGGAATTTCAACATTTGTTGATTGTTCTTCTCACAGAGCTTTGGATTAGTCGGATAAGGTAACGACTTTTTAAATTTTGGAGCACTTTGGACAACCGGGGGTAGGATGTATTCGGTACTTCCCTTATTAGTAGGAAGTTCCGTATCCTTGGTCACCTCGGTCTCACGGTCAACTACTTTAGAAGAGGAAGAAGTAGTAGCTTGACCCGTGGGTCCATCATAAACTAAACCACTTCGGGTGGTTATCGCTTTCAACTCTCCCTTTGGGTTAAGAATTGTATTAGCTGGGAGAGTTCCTGAAGTAGAAGCTTGATTAGCTTGATTAGCTAGATTAGCTTGCTGAAATTGATGGATGAGGGTATCAAACATGTTTTCAATCTTTGTTTGCGATTGATCAATTTTGCTTTTGAGCTCATCACCCTGCTTAGTCAAAGCATTTTGAAATTCGATTTTCAAATTTGTGATTTGATTTTGCATGGCCCTCATTTTCACCTCATTTGTCTTAATGTAATTTGTAAGATCAGTTGAGGGAGCAATCGGGGCAGGGTAATTAGGAGCTTGATACCCTTGAGTGAAATTGACCCCTTGGGTTGGGTATTGATTAGTAGGGGCTTGATATGGAACATTTTGCCCTTTACTTTGGTTTTGATTAAACCTGTTTTGATTGTTTGGTTGAGAAAAACCGGGTGGTCCTGCTTGATAGCTAGTACGATAGCTCGGGTCAACTTGAGGACGGTATTGAGTACCTCCTTTATTTAAAGACCCGGCTACGGCATTGCTTTTAAAAGGCCGGCCATCGGTGGCGGTACAATTATAATAAGCATGAGGACCACCACAAGTGACACAACTTTCCTCCACCGCTTTGACTTGATCGGGTGGAGAAGCTTGTGGTGTAGAAGAAAGAATTTTTGGGATGGAGAGAACCAAAGCTTGTACTGTATCCGTAAGCTTGTCAATTTTAGCATCCGTGCTAGAAGTATTCACCGGATGTGAACAAGAAGACGAAGCACTCACTTGGGAAACAACCGGTTTGCTTCGTGAAGTGCGAACCTTTGACTTGTTCTCGATGATGGACAAAGCATCTCCCGTAGTCCGATTCAATATAAAACCACCGGAGGCGGCGTTTAGAGAATCTTGGTCGGTTTGGTTCAATCCATTGTAGAAAGTATCAATTTGGTGTAACTCGGAAAAAACCGTGGCGAGGACATTTGCGAAGTAATTCTTTAAAACGGTCCCACGCTTCACTAAAAGATTCATCAAATTTTTGAGTAAATTTGGTAATTTCATTTTTTAAACTTGTGGTTTTTGAAGGTGGAAAGAATTCGTTCACAAATTTCGACACCAAATCTTCCCAAGTTAAGATAGAACGAGGGGGTTGTTTTTCAAGCCAAATCCGGGCTGCCCCCTCAAGAGAGAAAGGAAAGAGAAGCAATTTGATTGCTTCTAGAGGAACATCCCTACATTTGATGTTCGATGAAATTTTGTTGAACCATCGAATGTGGGAATGAGGGTCATCCCTCTCGAAACCGTAAAATTGATTTGACGTTACTAAGGATAGTAACGCCGGGTTAAGCTCGAAATTATCGGCAACGATCGGGGGAACAACAATAGCATCTCCGTAACCCTCGATGGGTGCTTGGAGAAGCTCAAGCATGGTGCGATTCTCCGCCATTATGACAATGGGAGGATCGGGATTAGTACGAATCTCGGGTTCGACTAATGAGGCAGCACGTCTTCGATTACGTGTGCGCATGCACCAAGAACATTAGGGTTAAAAAGGAAAGAAAAATATTTTTGCCAATTTTTTTGGATTTTTGGATCAAAAAATATTCACAAGATTTACACGAAACTTCACGAGGAAGGTTCTTCAAGTCACTAATCGTCAAACCGTGACGATATTGTCGCAACACACCTCCCCGGCAGCGGCGCCAAAAATTGATTGTTGGTCAAGCACGTCACAAGTCAAAACCTCTCACGAAGAAAAGTCAACTCGCGACGATTTAACGCAACAATCAATTGTAATAAACCGGACAAGTTAATACTCGGGTCGAGGTCCCAACGAGGTGTGAAATTGAGGATATCGTATGAGGTTTGGTATTAAAATGCTTGAAAAGACGAGGGTCGTTTGGGTACTAATATCTACTAAAAACGAAAATCAAGAAACACGAACGGTAAATTAAAAACGAGCTTAAACGTAAAAATCTATGAAAACTAATCCTACGGATGCAAAAATAATTTTCCTACGTCCGAAATGACAAAATAAAATTTTAGAAAAAAGAATTGCATTTTTTTTTTGACTTTTTAATAATTAAATATGAATTAAAAACTAATTTAAAAAGAAAAATAGATTAAAAATACTAAATGTAAATGGAAAAATCTGAAAAATTTTCTAAAAATACTTCAAGTTAATAAAAAGCCAAGAAAAATAAAAGTTTTGAAAAAGCTTAAGCAAATAAGATGCAGTAAGCCAAAACAGCTTATATAAGCAAAATGGTAGAACAAGTATAAATATTAAATGTTGCAACTATAACATTAAGCATAACTAGAGCATTCGGTAGTGACGTTGTGTTGTGAGTGCAGAGACCTGGGTTCGAGTCCCAGGTTTTGCAACTTTTTCCTTTTATTTTATTTTTTTTGGTTTTCTTTTTAAAATTTGATAAGCACTCAAAAATAAGAATATTTATAAAAGCAAACTTTTTGAAAACCTGAGATAAGCTCAGAATAAGCTTATGATCAGAACAGTTTAGAAAGAAAATGAGAAAAAGCTAAAATACAAAAAGGCAAAATAGCTAAAAAGCTTTTAAAATAAGCTAGGAATGGGGAAATAAGCTAAGATCTAACTAGGAACTAGGATGGAACTCTCAATAAGCCCTAGGAACCAAAAATTAAGAAATCAATAAGCACAAAATAAGCCAAATCCATTAAAGGGTCTGCTGATGTAAGAAGGGTGCAGGGGAAAACAGTCAACAAGGGGCTAATTTGCAGGCCTAAAATAAGCTAGAGAATAAGCTCCTAAGTCCAAAATAAACTTAAACAGATTGAGTTCAAACTACAAGCTACTAGTGCTAACACTTTCAAAAGCTAGAACCTACTTTAACTAACTTAAAATTTGGATTAAAAAGGGCTGCAAAGGGCTGTATGCAGAATTGTGGTCTGCATCAGTTAAGGTCTCAGTATGGGACTTTTTGATCTCAGCTTATGCAAACTAAATGGGATTTAACCAAATTCATATAACAACCTAAATGAACTAAGAATAATTCCAAAAAGTGGGAAAAACAAGCTCAGCTTATACTAGAGCTTATTGGAGCAGTTCATCTTTTGATCTTGCACTATCTAACTAAAATCCTCAAAAGAGTTCAAATAACCAAAACTTCTACTGAATTCTACTTATCTAGCCATAAATAAGCTCAAACAAAACTTAAGAAAAGGCAAATGAACAGTAGCAGCTAGAAATCTTCCCAGAAATGGCTTGTTCCAAACACACTTTTAAAAACTGACATTGCAATTTAAAGGCTAAAACAGAACTAAAAAGGGCTGAGATTCTGGTATACTAGTGCTAAGCGACTATACTTCTATCCTAAAAAGCTGAAAGTAAGGACTAATAAGCACTTGACAAGCTCAAACATAATAAGCTGTTTTTTGGTCTTTTTAAGGTTTTCAAGGCAAAACTAAAAACAACCAATTTTGTAAGCAATAATTAACTAATAAAAACAATAATAAGCAAACTTAAAGCAGAAAATAAGCAAAAACAGTAAAATAAGCAATAAGCAATAAATAAGCTAAACAGTAAAATTTGGAATTTTAAATAAAAACTAAATTTAAATTAAAAATAAAAGTAAATTACAATGCTTTGAATTAAAATAAGCTGAACAAAATACAAAATACCTTAAAATTTTTGCTAAAATAAAACCTAATTTCTACTGTAGCACAACTAGCTATTTATACTATTACAATCTAGGGTTTTCTACTTGCTTTGTGTTTCTTGTGTGAGAGTGTTCCTTCTCTATCCCTTTGTGCTACTTTCTCATCCCTTGGATCATTTCTTGGTGCCCACAACTCAAAATCTGAGCCGTTGATGAAGATGGTTGTCCCTTTGGATTGATGAGGTGGCAAGGAGGTGGGGAAACATGATCATGTGGGTATTTTTGGACGGAGGTGGGGTGAAAGTGATGGGTTGAGTGGTTAAGGCTAATGGCAGGAAAAGGGTGGTTAAGAAGGAGATGAACAGTGGTTAAGCCTGGTGTTTGACTATTCTTTTGAGTTGTGTTTGACCCCGGTTGTAGTTAAACAAAAAGGGTTGTGGGAAATGGGCTTGTGGGTTTAAGTTTTAGAATAGGATAGGTTATTTTTATTTCTTTGGATCCGGTTTTAGGGTATTAGTTTTTAGATAGGATAAAATGGTTTGTTTAGGGACCAAAGGTGTAAATGTGGAAATTGTAGGGATCAAACTTGCCATTTTAGCAAAGTTAATCAAGGGCCAATTTTGCCAAATGAAAATAATCCAAGGGCCATGTTGAGATTTTCGAGCTCGAACTAAATCTAAATGAATAATGTCTTTTCCGTCTTCGGCTTCTTGTGCTCTTTTCCATTCCAAGCTCGGTTTTGTCCGTATTTGCCCCGTTTTCAATCCTTTTGTATCTGAAACACATAAAACACAATCCAAGGATATTTGTAACAATATTGGGTCCATTTGGGTGTTTTTGGTCGTTTTTGTGGGGTTTTTCGGGTATAAAATGATGAGTAAAAGGCCACTCATCAGATTTCAAGAGGATCTAAAGGTCAAGATATGTTCAGAGATGCACAAGAGACTTATCCCACTTAGTTTTAGTATAAATAGGAGACAATGTAGCCTTAATTGGCAAGTAGTAGTTTATGTTTAATCATATTGTAATTTTAATTATTTAAGTTTATCAATTTTAATTTCTAGTTATTAATCCAAGTTAATTTAAGTCTGTTTATCATCAATCTATGTACAATTTCCATTAGTTAATGATAATTCCAAGTTTTTAAATTTCCATGGTGTACTGTTGATCGAATCAAGTTAATTGTTATTGAATATAGCCTCTTCTCTGTTTCTATAAGCTCATATAAGCTTAATATAGCTTAGTGTGAGCTTATTTTAGTTCAGTTCAGTCTCAGTCCAAGATATCAAGAAAAGTCAAAGAAAGTCAACTGGAGGTCAAGATAAGCAGTTCTGGATGATAAGCTACTCATGGAAGAGCTTATGGGGTTTTCAAGCTTGTTTTTGACAAGCTAGTTGTGTTCTGATCATTAGTTCCACTGTTTCATAACCTCACAGTTGTAAGCATTTTCTAGATTTTTGCATTATTTTCTGTATTACTGTACAACTGCTTATTTATGAGCTTCTTGGTGTTTTCAGTACTTCTTTATGTTATTTGAGTTCAATTAAGTCAGTTTGATAGATAGTGTAAGTTTAAAATCTCATTTTTACTTTTAAAGTTAAAATCAGCCCATATTAGCTATAACTAGTTCAGCTTATTGTAATGCTTATTTCCATATTAAAAGTTGCTTATTAGAGTTAAACTAAGTTAGTGAATCAGTTAATAATCAAAACCATAGTTAAAATTGGTGTGTTCCTTTGAAAATCACCAAAACAGCCTTTATAAGGACTGTTTGGGTCTGAACCCAAAATGGGTCAATTTGGTTTGCTACTGTTCATTTGCTTTTTCCTGAACTTTGGTTGAGCTTAATTAAGGCTAGTTAAGTTACTTTCAGCAGCACTTAAGTCCTTTTGAATCCTTTTGAAGTTTTTGAGTAGTGTAGCTAAAACTAGAGCCTCAACTGCTCAAATAAGCTTCCCATAAGCTTCAGCTCATTTGACCTTTTCTTGCACCTTTTCTGAGGTCCTTTGAGTCCAATTAGTGGATATTCAAGAGTTGGTTAAGTCTCATATTGATTTGACCAATTTAACCCAAGTCTGCACAACCATATCCAAAGTGCAGTCTGCACAAGTTTTTTAGACTGCATATAAGTGCTTAATTGAGTTATTCAGTGCTTAATTTCTTGTTTTCTCAGTAGTTTGCTATTGGATCTTTGCTTAATTCTCAAAATCAGTCCTTAGTATACCTTATTCAAGCTTTGAATTAAGCTCAAAAGTTGCCTAATCAAACACAATTTACACTGAGTGATCAGTGTTGGATTGTGTTGACTGAGCCACTTTCCCAGCTTATTTTTAAGCAACATATAAGCTTTACTTGGTCTGATTTTTTGTTTCTGAGACCCTCAATATTTGAACTTTAAGTGTGTTCAGTCTTTGTGATATTTAGCAATCATCTAAGTGCTTAAAATCAAGCTTGAAATTTCCTAGAATCCTAAAAGTTGCCCTGTGCATTGCAGCCCTCATTTGCTTATTTGGCTGATTTCAGTGCTTATTTGTTTGTTCTTGTGGCTTTTTCAGTTGTCAATTTAGCTTATTATTGGTTGCTTAGCTTATTTTCAGTTTGCCTTTGCTTATTCAATAGATTATAAGCCACTTGGCTTATCCTTGGGCTTATTCTATAAAAGTCCAACTGATCAGCAATCATTAGCTTTTTCTGGGCTTATTTGAGGTTTTCATAAAAAGTGTTAGTTGTGAAATTTGCTTATCTCCTTGTGCTTAATCAGTTTCAACAATAAAATTCCAAAAATAAAATAAAAAACAAAAAGGTCAGGAGTGGGATTCGAACCCCAGTCACTGGACTCACCACACACACACACCTTACCATTGTGCCCTTGGGACTTCTCTGGTGATAGCTTGCATCCATTAATTCTTATACCACTTTTCCCTTTTAAGCTATCCGAATCATTTAGCTTATTACCAGCTTATCCCAATAAGCTGGCACCTTTTTTATATTTTTTCTAGGCTTGTTTTAACCATAAGTAATTTCACAAAAAGTTTCAGAATTTTTAGAGAAGTTTTAATATTTTTTATGCATTTTTCTTTTTAAAACAGTTTTTAAATCATAATAAAAAATATAAAACTCAGAAAAATATAAATCTTTTTTCTAAAATTTTCTTTTGTCATTTATAACTTAGGAAAAATAATTTTGCACTTGTAAGATTAGATTTCCTTATTTCTTAGTTTTAATCCCGTTTTTTGTAATTCCCGTTTCGCGTTTTAATATAATTTGTTTTAAATCTTAATTTTATTTTGAGAATTTGTTTCTCATTATTTAAATTAGAATTAAAAAATAAAAATTCCATATTCTATCCATCAGTCACTCTAATTCCAAACCTTACACAATTGTCCATTCCATCCTCGCTGGGACACGACCCGGGTAGTCACTTACCTGGTAACACATATCACAAACGTGAGTTTTTGCAAGTTAGCATTTTTCCTAAAGGGTTGGTTTGTCTTTATTCACGTTTATCCGTCTGATATTATATATATACTTTAGCACGGATCAGTCTTCTTATTTATGGCCATTCTCATCATCAAGTTTCATGCTCTTTCCGTGCTTATTCAGTCTTCAAGTGGATCGACGCATATTGGAGTATACTATTATTCACTTATTCAACCAAAAATTGCAGTTGACAGGCATATGCAATTTTTGAGGGGGGGGGGGAAAGGGTGAATAAACAACATGTCAGTCTTCAAGTACCGTCAAGTGGAGCTACTTACCGTTGATGGCATTCATATTCACTAGTTCAATCATCAAAAATTGCAGTTGGCAGGCATATGCAATTTTTGAGGGGGGGAAAGGGTGAATATTAATCTACATGTTGATTGATGATTGATAAATGGTCATACGACTCCTGAATACGTCAATTCAGGAGTCGTGCAAACCATGGTTCTCCAACACTACATCTTCCTCCGTCTATCAAGGTGTTGAAGAACATGGTCATGGAATGCTAATCGACATCGTCTCACGGGCTGGTACAATCAGCAACAAAGGGTTTCTAGTCAATGCTTCATGTACACGTCATTACGCTGCATGTACACATCATGATGATGATTTCGATTAATCGTAACCATCATGGGGGAGAGAAATGTGTACACCAAGGACGCACAACAGGTTCACGTGATCGGGCTTAATCATTTATTCCGGTGTTGATAACCGCAGAGATGATCAGTGGTTCAACTTGTTACCTTTGTATTAACGTTTCACTGTTACGTCATTGGCTGATTAATCGTAACCATCAGGGGAGAGAGAATGTGTACATCAAGGACGCACAACAGGTTCACGTGATCAGGGCTTAATATCCAAGGATGGATACATACTATAGATGATCAGTGGATCAACTTGTTACTTTGGTGTTATACTAAAGACTGAAGAAGGTCGAGTCGTCAGTCTATTCTACATTCTCTGTTGTGTGTTATCATCTCATGTGTATGCTGCGGGCTAATGGGTTATATGTAAGGTTACTGGAAGGCATTTGGTGAGATGAAGATGGTTGGTATTCTGTTCCTCCATATTGGGC
Source organism: Artemisia tridentata subsp. tridentata (assembly GCA_021014915.2). Taxonomy (NCBI): domain Eukaryota; kingdom Viridiplantae; phylum Streptophyta; class Magnoliopsida; order Asterales; family Asteraceae; genus Artemisia; species Artemisia tridentata. Next base: position 294,209,248 of record CP139506.1, read on the forward strand.
AATCTTGAAGAAGGTCGAGTCTACAGTCTATTCTACATTCTCCGCTATGTGTTAGAAGACTAAAGATGACATGCATTTGGTTATCAAAAGACTTCTTCATATTATGGGCGTTCATCCAAAGTCTTCTTCCTATTATAGGTGTTCATCAGAAAGGTTGTCAGATTGGGGGAGAGCACTAATTAGGGGAGAGTGAAAAGCCAGTATTAATCCCTAATTAAATGTGCTCACATTGCTCTTCAGCAAGTAAAGGAATGGCAGCGGAGAAGATTCAGGAAGCTGAAGAGTAATGGTTTTTGTTTCGTATCCTTTTATATATTTGCTTCATTCATTTTTGTTCATATCTTATACTATTTTGTAAATAGATATATTGAAAACCTGCTAATTGTAAATAGAGAAACGTAAAACCAGAAAATCCATAAAAATTGAAAAATAGAAAATACCAAAAATAGTTTCACCTAGGCATGTCTTCTGTTTATCGATAACATTTACGGACTTAGAAATGTCATTCAATAATGGCACGGGTCTTTAAATGAAGCTCGAGCAGAAGTTAAAATGGATGGTTAAAACATGTCTAAATGGCTTGCTATTACTTTAGATAGCAACCCGCGCTTCAAAATGGGGAAAGCACGTCGCCAAAAAGATGGCTGTTCCTCCAACTAGGTGATGTTCACCTGGGCATGGATTACTTTATATCCATGTTTCTCCGATTTGATGTACGTTTCAGTGCGTCATTTCGTGTATAAGAAGAGAAGTCTTCTTTACATCAGACTCTTTATCTTCTTTGATTCTTCAAGAGAGTCTTGATGTTACACAAGGTGGTAAATTGAATTAAATTTTCACAAATACTCGTCGCTCAATTGAATGACTACAACTCTTTAAATAGAAAACGGGTCATTAATTGAGGGGGAGTATATTTGTTCAAATTTCTGACACCTTGCCAAATTTGTGCAACATCAGCAGTGACACTCTCTCGTGGTTTAAGGGGGAGCATAGTATGCTCCGAAATCAGAATACATTTAAACCTGACCACATTTTCTCCCAAATTTTCTAAACATATTTAAATCAATTGGGATCACAAATCTCAAGTGGTTTGAAATTTTTGATCGGGGGAGAGAATGTGATTTAAATATGGAATTCTGATAAAAAATGTGATCTTTCGAAACTCAAGTGTAGGCTCTCCCATATGTGCCAAACCTTTTCGTATATCGATGCACATATTAAGGGGGAGCAAATGATTTGTGATGGAAATTATGAAAGAATACCAAAGACCGACCATTTTACTTTATGTATTGGAGTTATAAGGATGGTAAGGTTAGGTATTAGTTCCCATGATCCAGCCAGAACCGGAGGGATCTACCCAGGGACAATCCATTAGTTGCTGTAGAAGTCCTTAGGTATGATTACAAAAAAGGAGAAAATGTGAATAAGGGAAGAGTGCCGACTGAGATGGAGCTAGTGCTGGAACAAACCCAACAAGGTGCTAGTAATGAAGTCTCGGTAAGCGCTGAAGGGGTTGAAGAATGAAAAAGAAATGTAAAGATAAAGGGTGAAAAGAATGAAGCCCTCCTTACATCTTAGGCAGAAACCGGGTCAATACATATGCTGTCAGAATCACGTAGTTGATTACTGACATTGAAGACAAAGTATCATGGACCCAGTGATACGCTGCACAACCCTCCCTAGCCACTCAAGGTCCCTCAAAGGATTCTTGTTTCACTTGTCACGGAGATCAATACATTGCTATCATCTTTCTCACTCCAAGTTAGATGATATTGAAAAGGTGGCAGTCCTCTCCAGCCTCCGATCACTAAATCAAAATGCACTATTGAGTCTAGAGCCCAGAGATCATCAATAAATCTCATTAGGACACATTTCCAATATGCTTACTGTTTCATACACCGTGAAAAGCAAGAAAATATATATGAAGAGTCCTACGCATTATCCTTGTGGTATTGCCAGAACATCCGAGTGATACGTAATGTATTCACAATGAAGATGGAAATCCTTCTAGAGCCAACATCAAACAAGCTCTTGGTGGGTGACATGTGAGATCCTTCATGGATCAAGCTTGTGACAACTGGAAAGAAACGATGGGGCGATTCAAATTTGAATCAAACCTGTTCCAGGAAATGGATTGATGGATACTTTTGGAAAACCTTTCAATGTGCTCACCAACAAAGTTTCGAGCACATTGATTGTGAAAATTTTCAAACAAAAGTATTTTTTTTACAGAAATTTGATTCAATTTATAAAACCCTTGTCGTGTTGCACAAAATGTTTATCCAGTGACACGCAAGTGATTTTTCTAATCAATTTCTCGTCAATCAGTGGGTATTTAATTCACTGATTCACTCTACCGTGCTGTCTGCTTTGAGACGTTTCGGTATGAGAACATGCTTAGTATGATGATTCTTACATTAATTTGTTGGAAGACTCATTACTACAAGCTGGAAATTCCTGTCAAGGAGAATCTTCTTTAAAGGGGATTCTACCTGATCACAGGTCGGTCTTCACAGAACTGAAGGTTAAATCCAACCACCACATCGAATGAATGACAAAGCCATAATTGTTCTTCAACTTTATTGCTAACTGTTTTATTTCAGATTCATATAAAGATGGCGATGGTGGTTCCCGATTCCAACAGAAATGTGTCAATCCACACTCCATGCTCACACTTCCAATTCATTCTCAAAGACATCATGATAGATGAAAGACCTACGACACAGCTTCCACAACTCTGATGATAGCTATCATGATCCAGAAAAGTGTGAGCATGCGAGTTCAACAGTTACAACATATCACATGGAGGCATTACTACAATGGATGAGCTCAGAAATTTATGGTGGCTGATGATCTCAATGAAGGCTCCAAGATCACAACTTCTCATGATGACGAAGCCACAAGATGACTTGAAGACATATGTTGGATGATAACTTCAAAGAATATTCAAAGATCATCCAAAACAAAAAACAGTCATCGCAAGTTCACTGCTGAAGGCACAAAGATTTTTGATGTTGAAGAATCAAGGTCTACGAGCTATGAAGTCAAGATTCAAGGATAGAGTGCTAGAATTCAGAACATTAATTCCGGGGTGACCTCCCTTAGGGGGAGATTGTTAGGAATATAAATATTCAGTTGAAGACTCGGTCACCCCAAGTACTTATTAGCACATCATAGCTCGTAGGATAATTAGTAATATTAGTAGTAGTTTAGTTATTATTAATATTGTGGAGTGGGTCGGGTCTTTACCCACTGTCAGCTCGCTCCACAGCCCACTAGGGGCACCCTATGTAGTAGTATAAATATCCCTCTCCACCAAAGGAGAGGGTTGGACCTTTCTCTCACTTAATCTAATACTTCTTCCTTTCTCTCACTAAGGTTCCACCTCCCTATCTCTCTCTCTAGTTCTTCCTCTATTCGATCCATAATCTAGTCCCAAACGTGTGTTTCTTGCATTGTGAATATACTACACCATAGACCTAACCTAGGTTGACCTTTGAGATATCTAAAAATCCTCTTGACAGCTGTGAGGTGAGAAACCTTTGGAGTTACTTGAAATCTTGCACAAGCACAAACAGAGAACAGGATATCAGGTCTTGTTGATGTGAGATACATGAAAGAGCCTATCATAGATCTATATGTGTGTACATCTACATTTTCTCCATCTAAATCTTTAAGAAATGGCTTCTCAGAGTCCATTGGTGTGCTTGCCACTTTTGAATCAGCAAATTGAAATTTTCTAAGAATCTCTGCAACATATTTATCTTGGCTGATAAATATGCCTTAACATGATTGCTTAACTTGCAGACCCAAAAAGAATGTAAGTTCCCCCATGGAACTCATCTGAAACTTATGATGCATAAGTTTCTCAAACTCCAAACACATCTCCTTCCTTGTAGATCCAAAGATGATATCATCCACATACACCTGCACTAGTAAAAGATCATTCTTGTGCTTCTTGATGAATAATGTCTGATCAATCTTGCCTCTTTGAAATCCATTTTCTGTCAAATAGGAAGCCAGTGTTTCATACCACGCTCTTTGTGCCTGAGGAAGGCCATAAAGAGCCTTAACTACCTTGTACACTTTGTCTGGATGATCTGGGTCAGTAATCCCTGGAGGTTGTGAGACATATACCTCCTCTTCAATAGTACCATATAAAAATGCACTCTTGACATCCATTTGATAAACTGTGAAGCCCATAAATGAAGCATAGGCCAAAAATAACCTAATGGCTTCAATCCTTTCTACTGGAGCAAAAACCTCTTCATCGTCTATCCCTTCTTCTTGTGTATACCCTTGGGCTACTAATCTAGCCTTATTCCTAATCACTATGCCCCTTTCATCCCTTTTATTTCTGAAAACCCATATAGTGCCAATTACCCTTACACCCTTGGGTAAATCAACTAGCACCCATACCTTCTGAATCTTAAAATGAAGAAGCTCTTCTTGCATAGCTTCTACCCAGCTTGAATCATCTAGGGCTTTAAGAACATTCTTTGGTTCTGCTTGTGATAGAAAACATACAAACAAGCAAGAGTTAGAATACTCATGCTGCTTTGAAGCATAAAGGGCATCAAGAAGCCCTTGTTGGTCTGAAGACATCAGTTGTTGCTTTGTCTTCACCCCTGATTGTACATCTCCAATCACATTGTCCAGGGAGTGGACTTTGTGAATCCTTGTGTGTGGTGTAGAAGGAACTTGATAGTTAGGTGGGAGATTGTTGAAATACACCTCTTATTCTGAGAATTCTGCTTCATTCGGTTCTGATGGGCCAGCAGTAGAAACATTTGGCTCAGCAGTAGAAAAATTAAGCCTAGCAGTAGAATGCTCTGTCTCAGCAGTACTATCATCAGTAGAAACATTCTCTTGTTCCTTTTTTCCATCTTCCTTGTTTTCATCTTCAATCCCTTCTTTAGCTTCATCAGAAGAAGGTTCATCATTTGTTGAAGTTGAAGCCACACTGGTACTTATTGGCATCCATACAGAATCTTGATCTTTCTCTTTGTTTAACCCTGCCTCATCTGTTGTTTCATCTCCTTTTGAACCTAAAAATTCATTAGTTTCAACAACAACAGGCACATAATTCATAGAATGGGTTAGTGTCTCAAGATCAAATAGCCAATTAGGACCTTGACCTACTACATTGGATTTATTCTCTAAAAATTCCACATGCAGGTTTTTCTCTACTTTTCTAGTTCTTGAGTTGTATACTCTAAAAGCTTTGCTATTAAGAGAATATCCAACTAAGAATCCTTCATATGCTTTACCATCAAACTTTCCAAGATGGTCTAAGGTATTCAGAATTGTCACATGACATCCAAAAGGTCTAAGAAATCCTATTGCAGGAGTTCTACCTCTAAAAAGCTCATATGATGTCTTATTGTGAGATTTGACAACCAAAACCCTATTTTGAACATAGCAAGCAGTATTAACTGCTTCATCCCAAAAAGTGATAGGCAACTTAGAGTCGGCTAACATGGTTCTAGCAGCTTCTATGAGTGTTCTATTTCTCCTTTCAACAACTCCATTTTGCTGAGGAGTTCTAGCTACACTAAATTCTCTCCTAATACCTTTTTCCTTGCAGAAGTCATCCATAACTCTATTCTTAAACTCTGTCCCATTATCACATCTAATGACTTTTACTCTTTTGCTTACTAGGTTTTCTATCTCTGTAATGAATGTTTTAAGAATGCTAGAAGTCTCATCCTTAGAACCTAAAAAGAAAACCCATGTAAATCTACTATAGTCATCAGTAACAACTAGACAATATCTTTTATGCATCATACTACTAACAGAAGTAGGTCCAAATAAATCCATATGAAGCATAAACAATGATTGATCAATAGAGTTAAAAATTTTGGGCTTACAAGTGGCTTTGTGTTGTTTGCCTTTAAGACAAGCAATGCATGTTTGGTCATTTTCAAATCGTTTTTGAGGTAAACCTCTTACCAAACCATTCTTAACAATTTTATTTATGGTTTTGAAGTTAATGTGACCAAGCCTCCTATGCCATTTCATAGATTCATCCAATGTGGCCTTTGCAACTAGACAAGTAAGTGCCTCTTTAGGAACAATCTTCTTCATATCAACACTGTACATGTTGCCCTTTCTTGGAATTTTAAGAAGTACTTGACTTTCATCAGGCATCTTAAAATCAGAAGAAAGTACAAGACATTCAGTGTCAGTAAAAAGAACTTCGTTCTTTTTGTCACACATTTGTGAGACACTAAAAAGATTATACTTTAGCTCTTGCACATAGTACACATCTTCAAAATCTAATTTACCAGTTTTAAGAGTACCTTTACCAGTAATCTTTCCACCGATACCTCCTCCAAAGGTAACATATCCTCCATCTAATGATTGAAAGTTGGAAAGATAAGACATGTTTCCTGTCATGTGCCTTGAACACTCACTATCTGAATAGCATTGATCTTCATGATCTGTTGGTGAATGTTCCTGCACACAAATAAGGAAATTAGTTTCCTTGGGGAACCCAAGCCATTACTGACTTGGATTTGCCATGTGCATCAATGTAATTAAATCTCTTGAGAATAGCTGATGCACCATTGGATTTAATAGGTTTCCAAATCCAACATGCTGAGGCCTTAACAACATTGGCCTTCTTTTCCCTAGCAGTAGAACCCTTAGGTTTCCAAATTTGTTTTAGTGAAACTGCTCATGTTGGAAAAGGTCTCTTAGCAGTTGTTTGTGCATGTTTGTAAGATGTTTTTGCACTTTGTACTGCTGGTTTAGGGTAAACAAAGTAAAAAGGTCTGGCAGTAGAAACTGCTTGGCGAGCAGTAGAAACTTTTGGTCTAGCAGTAGAAACTGCTTTTGGTCCAGACTTTGATGAAACTGCTCTGGGTGTTGTTCTAGTATTATTAGAGTGACTTTTAGGTGTTTGCCTTTTGAAATTCACCCTATTGTTTGTATACCCAGATACCCTTTGGTTGCAGAAAGCTGCAAGATGGTCAAATTCTCCACAAATGAAACAAGCTTTGTTATAGAAGTCAAAGTCATCACCTAGTTGGTGAGACTTAAGGCCATTCCAATTCCTTTGGTTGCCTTTAGGCTTGTTTGTGGTTCTGTATTGTTCACAATATCTCACTGGTTGCCTAACATGTTTAATGTTGGTTTTAGGCCTATCAGTATTAGTTTTGACTATCTTAGGAACACTTGTTTCTGCTTTCTTAACCACTTCAAGTTTAGACATAACCTGTTCTTCTTCATCATCATCAGATATCCAGTCTTCAATGACTACTCTATCTGATCTTCTATCAGAGGACACCTTGTCCTCAGGAAGTGAAGTTTTACATAAACTCTCACTTACTTTCTTAGGTTCATCAACAACTAACTTTATTTTTGGCTTAACACCATATTGTAGCTCAGGTTGTTGAAATTCAGCTAAGCCTGAATACTCTAGGTCAATCCCTGGGGGTGTAGGGATTCCTCTGTAAGGAGGTGGGACTGCATTATATCCTAACCCAGACTTTGCCTTATTGATCACTTGACATTCAATCATGTTAGTTACACCCTTAGAAGCATGTTCTAGTGTTTCTACACTTAAGTGAATGTTGTCATTATCCTTTTTGATCCTATCATATGCATCTCTTAAAAGCTTAATTTCTGCATCTCTAAAGAATATGTCCTGCTTAAGAAGAGCTTTGTCATCTGAAAAAGCAAACTCATTTTCTTTATAGTGTATGATCTGCTTCTCTAAGGTAGCTAAACCACACTTATAGTTTATTAAGTCTTGATGAGTTGTGCTTAGCTCTTTCTTTTGATCATCATAATGTTTGATTAAAGTTTGTAGTTCTATAAGAGCAGTGCAAGTATTTGAACAAGCTTTATGAGATTGTACCTCAGTAGCAGAAAAAGCCATAAGTGCCATTTGAGAAGAAGCTTCTTCTTCATCTGCCATGAAGCTCCAATCAAAACTTAAGCCATCAATAGCTACCATAGCTTTTGAGTTTGGCTCAGAAACCTCCCCTGTTTTGGATTTGCTTCCAAAACCTCTGTTCTTGCTATCTTGCTGCCTTGGCCTTCTACATTCTCTTGAGAAGTGCCCCATCATGTGGTAGTTGTAGCATTCTATCTTTGACTTGTCAAAAGCAGCAGTATCATTGCTGCTGATTGTGAGCTTCTTCCCCGTCCTTTGATAGAACTTCTTAGCTCTCATGCTAAGAAGAGAAATTTGCCATTTTAGGTCCATTTCCTCCAGATCATCATCATTGATCTCTTAGAGGTCTTCATGTGTAAGCATGGACCCATCATTTCGACATGTTAAAAATGCACAACAAGTCTGCTCATCCATTATACCAATGGTACTGCTTGATGAACTAGTAGCACCAACACTACCATCAACCTTCACCTCTTCAACTGGAGTTGAGGTACTATGAGATGACATAAATGCCATATTCCCAGTATTAGAACTAGTACCTCCAGTTTTCTTCAAATCATGTTACACAATCTTGAAGTTGCTATACATGTCCATAAGTTCCATGTGGTCAAGGTCTGGCTTGTTCTTCCAGACAACAACATGCATAGCCCACTCTTCAGGTAAGCTTCTCAGAAATTTTGAGTTTAAATCTTCTTGAGGTATTTCAACCCCAAGAATAGCAAGTTGGCTCACAATATTCTAAAGCCTGTTGAACATGTGGTCCAGTGATTCATTATTGGTTGAGGAGAATTTTTCAAACTACTGTTTGAGCAGAGTCTTGTGGGTCTTCTTGGTGGCTTCATTCCCACCATACCTTGCAATAATGGCCTCAAACAAAGATTTTGCATCTTTGAATTTGCTGAAGTTTAAAAGTTGATCATTTGGAATGGTCATCATCAGCATACTTCCTGCCTTGAGGTCATTCTTCTTTCTGACTCTATCTTCTGCAGTGGTTGGTTTGGTATTCAAAGTTGTCACAATTTTACCTTCAACTGTTGATGTAGAGGTTGTAAGTTTGAAGGAATTTCCATCTTCAATAATTTCCCAAAGTGCATAATCTTGCACATGGAAATATTGCTCTATCCTCAGCCTCCACATCTCAAACTCATTCTGTTTGAGCATTTGTAACTTTGCAGCAACATTTGTCTGAATAGATTCTACGTCCATTTCTTCTTCTTCTTCTTCTAAATCAAAGATATCAGCCTTGCTCTGATACCAATTGAGAGGATGAACGATACACTTAATAGGATGTTAGTCCTTTACAACGAGTGTATGTGATACTTTGAGTGAATATGATTAAGTATGCGGAATCTACTTAACCACACTTAGAAGGTTATTTGATTATTGGGAATGAAACAGTGGTGGTTGTTGAATTTGATAATGAACAATGAATGTTAACACAAAACGATCCAATATTATTGGAGAATAATACGAGTGATCTTCACTATCACCAGGGTTACAAAACCTTGAATCTCTATTACAAAGAAAACTATTTTCTGTTATGAACAACTCAATGTATGTTTTCTTAGTATTCGACTAGTTACAAATTTTGCACTTGGTTAGTCTATTTTCAACTCATTCAACACACTTGTAACTAATATAAGATCTTCCTTTTTTATACAACAAAGGAGATCTTTTACAATAAATGATAAGTCTTGTCGAAGCTACTTGCTTTGCTTGAGTATGTCAGTCCTTAAGATACAACTTGTATCTGTGTACAGAACTTGTTGACTGAACATCTATCAAAGATATTATCTACCGTATATCTTTGACTTTTATACACAAAATATCTTTGTTTACTTATCCATACAGTAGTACAATACGTGACACTTATCTCTTCAACAGTAGTATCTGTTGCACTAGCAGTAGTATCCTTGCGGTAGCAGAATCTCTAACACTAGCAGTAGAATGAAATATACTAGCAGTAGAATGATACTTAGTATATTTCTTTGAGCAGAACTAACCTTGTAAACGTTTAATTCCCAATACTAATCTTTAGAACATTTAATTCCCAACAGTAATACTGAGGATTTGATGTTATAGTAATGTTCTGTTTTTTTCCCCAACTTTTTATGCATTTGAAGTTACTCATGGTACTTATCGATATAGTTCATCGTATATTCTACAGCTATTTTGTTAGTATTCAACTTTGTTGTCCCACTTTTCCTGTTATGATACTTTCATTAATTTGTAATAAAAAACAATGGCAGCGTGGGTATTCTGAAACAAAACCCACGAATTTACATCTGACATAAAGCTTTATAGATATGGTGTCAAAGTTGCTACTTAAGTAAAATAACTCCACACACTTTCTTTGGACGTGAAAAGGTTATGAATTTAAATTACAAGTTTCAAAATATCAAGTTAGGAGGCCACGAAAATCATAACTTCCAATATCTTTCACCTGACAAGTCTTCCAAAACTTGAGACCCTTACATTGGTCTGAAAGTTTAAAGAAATCGCATATCCTATGAAAAACTATATTTCTAGCTGGGAATATTGTTTTAGAGAAAGTAAACGTTGTAGATTGTTTTAAAAAAGTAAACGTTAATCATAAAATGTTTTAAAAACCCAGACAATTATACTTATACTTAAAATAATAGAATATTTATTTAAACTTGAAGAAGATTGGATGTATCATTTGATCGATATAAAAATAAAATCATGATCTAATTACAGTTCACTATTTTTACACATACTTCAATTCCAATGTTAGAGCATAGGGTGTCATGGTTCAAGCCATGACCAATTTTGGGTGTCACGTCATGCTACCTCAACAAAACATCTTTTTTCACTCATACACCAAAACCCCCTCCCTTATGGCTCAAGCCAAAACACTCCTTTTCAAACCCACCATTTTATTTTTCATTTTTCAAACCAACTAAATTTTCATTCATTAAATTAGGAAAAAAAAATTACGTAAATATACAAAAATAAAACACTGTATAACTTTTTAATAACTTTTACGAACAATTACATTAAAACATATTACAAATTATCAAATTTTAAAGGGGCTAAAACTTAAAGTTAACATTCTAAAATGTTTAAAATAAAATAAAAACAATAAAAAAGTAACCATATGCACTAATTTGTCTTCCTCCGCATTTCCACCACGACATACTATACACAGTAAACACACATTTTATAAATAAAATTGTGGTAAATGGGAGTTTTGTATACATTGGAAAAAGGCTGCGCTTCTTATGGATTTGCAAGTTTGACTTTAGAAAGTCAAACTTCCATTTAGCATTTCCATTTGACTTTAGAAAGTAAAACTGCAATCCATGAGTCAAAACTACCATTTAGCATTTCCATTTGACTTTTGAAAGTCAACCTACAAATGGTAAATGCTATTTTCCATTTGCAGTTTGACTTTCTAAAGTCAAACTTACAAATCCATGAGTCAAATGTAGTCCAAAAAAATTATACATATAAATGAGCCAAGACTCAACTAGAAAGGAATTAGACAATATTCATGAGGGGGTGTTTGGATATGATTTGCATGTTTGACTTTAGAAAGTGAAACTACAAATGGTTTTGTGTATTTTAATTCTTAACTAAATAGTAAAGATAAAGTTTTCAAATTCAGGGACCAAATGTGAACAATCAAGTTATTAAGTATGACAACGGCAACCTAGACAAATTCAGGGACCAAATGTGAAAAAAAATCATTACTAAACCCCTTGAACGTCTCTTCCCTGAGATGCTATTAATTTTTGCGCGCAAACCAATAAACCCATCCAAAACCTTTTCCTCATACATTTTCTAATGGATGATTTCCCTATATTGAATGAACTAATGGAGGTCGTTGGTTCATCGCTCTTACATGATCGTATGAGATTTTGGTTTGGGCAAGAGGCTGCAGAAGAAGGGTTTTTTGCAAAGCTAATTCGTGCCTGCATTGATCATCTCAAGAGGATGATCATCAAGCGTAGGGAGCTGATTTTGGAGAACGAAGCTTTGGGACCACGTGGTGTGGCGCTTGACAGTTTTGATGTGCTGAGAGAAATCTAGGCCAGGCACACCGACCTACTTGCTCGATTGATAAAGATTTTTTGGTGAAACTGATGATGGTATTCGTAAGCAGGAAGGTTATGTTACAAAAATGGCTAAAAATAATTAGTGACTTTTTGGTTTTTGATGGGGGTAGGTAAATGAGGCCTTTTGGTTGCTTGTTTTGGATTATTAGCTTGTTAACAGGGGTATGTAAATGGATCTTTTGTTTGGTTGTTGATGATGGTTTGATTTAGTTCTTGCTGTTCTTGTAATCTACTATAATTACGATGAAATATAAATCTAAGTTTTAGCATTTGATCTTTTTGTATTGTGCTATTGGGTGCACTGTTTCTATCAACAAAAACAAATACCCCTTTCTATCAGCAAAACCAAACACAGTGGTTATAATGTTATATGTGTTCAAAATGCATATGCTTTAGCGTTTAATCTTATTGTATTGACAATGGTGTATTGTTTATGAAAAGAATGGAATGGTGTTAGTGTTAACAGTGTGACTGAACAACCCAATAGCACAAATTGTAACTTCTTGATTTTTGACTTCCCTAAGTCAAACCTATTTAGCAAATGCCACAAATTGTAACTTCTTGATTTTTGACTTCCCTAAGTCAAACCTATTTAGCAAATGCCACAAATTGCAACTTCTTGATTTTTGACTTCCTTAAGTAAAACCTGTTTAGCAAATGCACAACCAAACACTATCAGCTACAATAACAACCCACTTTTATATTCAGAGTATGCCATTATTAAAAGTAAGAGCTTTTATTGATCAATTTCACTTAAAATATGTTTGACTTCCCTAAGTCAAACACTATCACTTAAAATATGTTTGACTTCCCTAAGTCAAACATATTTACCAACGCACAACCAAACACTATCAGTTAAAATAACATCCCAAATTTTTATTGCTCGATTTCATGTTGACAACCATTACAAACTTCCCTATCATCTAAACATATACTTAGCTAGACCCACAACTTTCCCTATCATCCTTTTCGTTCCTTTCCTTTAGATATTTAAACACAGCTTCAAGATTTTTAATCCTTGTTTCCAAATCATAAACCTTTGATATCCCGATGTCGGCAGCCTCTTCCTTCTCCTTCTTAACACCCAAACACCCTTCATTGGAGCAATCTTCTTTCCTCAACCCACTGTACAAAGCCTTCCCCTTATCGTTTTGTGCCATTGTTAGTGATTTGGGTTGATGTGTGTTGCTGGTAATAATAGCTTAATGGGTCGGGTTACATTTAACTACGGTATAGTATAAATGTGAGTTTTCTATTATACCCTCGTTAATATAATTCAAAACGGACGTTGAACGAGAGAAAATGAGTCAAAGGACCTCTTTGGCCTCAAAATCCCATGTTTTGGACTCCCAGCGACAAAAATCCCATGTTTTGTCCCCCGGTGATGTTTTTTTTGGGAAGTTTAGGGACCAACAGTGTATTTTTGTCTAAATTTGATGTCCATTTTCAATAACAACCAATCAAAATGATTCTAAGTGGGTGGGAATGAAATTTTATTGGTTAACATTGTGAGGGGCTCACTTTTCTTAAACTTTGTGAAATTTGAAAATGAACATATAATTTAGGACAGAGGGAGTATAGTAGAATATACTCATGTATATTAGAGGATAAATATGACTCAAACTATTAGAGAATACATATGGCTCAAGTCTAATTGTTGGTTTGAGTCATATCTACTCTCTAATAGTGTAGTCGTGTTTTATGAAAAAGATTCACAGTTTAATAGCATTGAGATAGTAGGTATCATGCCCCACTATTTACAACAGAATAGTCGGGAATTAGCTGATTGTTGTGAAAGTGTTTTTAGGCTCGAGCTACATGATCATCAAAATTAGGTAAAAATACGTAAAGTGTGATGCAAGCAAAATAATCAATTGTCGTAGAATGGAACTTTAATATCATTAGGAGTTGAGATTCAAACCAACATAATCATATCTTACGACATTAACAAACTATGTCTTGGCAATCACCGGTGATTTAGTTTGATAAGGATTTATTTGATACCTTCTTAAGGGGTCATTTAAGCCTAAAAGTCATATGTAATTGATCAAATATTGCCCTAAATCGTTTCTTTTTGCATTTTAGGTACTTGAGACGAGAATTATGGAAACCGACATGTTTTGGACTAAAATCGACAAGAAAATGAAGAAAAACGACCAAGTCAAGAATCTGTCAAGATGAAAACCTGACGGCGTCACTTCCATTTGAAGACCCAAACTCAGTGCAATTTTATAACGTGACGGCTCAGACAAATTATAACGTGACGGCCTCAAGACATAGCTGACGTCATCATGACGGCGAATTACACAGACGAAACCCTAATTGGAGGCGAGCTGACGGCGTCACAGATTGCAAGTGACGCCGTCATAGTTGTAAATCTATATATAGTTTTCGAATATTTTCTTATTGAGTGTAACACTTTGGAGGACAAAACCCTAGACGATTTTCAGAGCTTTTGTAAGGCTTTTTCAGCCTTTTTCACTCATGTGTAATTGAAGATAAGTTATTCGTTTAATAATTCAATATGTCTATGTGTTGTTTGATTATTTGTTTTTCCTTTCTTCGTTATAACATGTTAGGCTAGATTTACTTGTTTTTGCTTAGATCTAATGAAACATAGTTGTTGATCATTTAATTGTCGTCTCTTGTTTAATTGATTGCATCACGTTAGGAGTAAGAAAACTGGCTTCTCTCTTATATGTGCTAGCTTGAACGTCTTACTAAACGCAACCATAGAGTGCACTATTGGTTTTTCTCGTTGTATTTATTGCATGAATTGCGGATTGTAGATCCTGGAAAACTTAATAGACTTTAAGGTTTTTAGGGGAGACTTATACGTTCATAGAGTTGGGGACTTCGGCACCTCCCCACGACCAATATTAAGGAATACAACGCTTCAATTAAAACAAGGACGTGACAATTCGACAAATCAATAGGAGATAACTAGGGAGTAAGGAAATCTAAGTAAACACGTTTTCCTCATTATAAGAGTTACCACTTTATTTCTTGTTTATTAGTTTAATTATTAGTTTTGGTTTAGTTAATTAGTAGCTAAACCGCCCACTCAACAAACCCTGAGATTTTAAATTGCTTTTCATAAAATATAAAAATACAAAAAGACTCGTCACTCACCCTTAGACCTATCTCGACATACACTTCGGCCTTCACATACACTATTCCCCTAGAGAACGATCAATCCCCCGTGTCTTGCCTATACTACACTACAATGGCTAGGTACACTGCCTATGAGGATTGTAAAACTTCTTGTGAGGTCTTACAACCACCGTATCATAGTTACCCATAATTTTTCATTTTTGTACTAAAAAGGAACATAACTTGCATTTTGATGTTTATATATAAGTTCTGCAGCCAAATGCTTGCGACAATTTTTATTGCGTGAATCATCTATCAGTCAATAATTAAACATTTTAACTTGAATTATTATTGAGAGTATTATAAAACCAATAGCCAACTCGTTGTCCCTCATCCATTCATGTTCAATCAATCGAGAAATCTCTTACACCCAATTTACCTTGGTTAGATCTTCTTCCCCTTCGATTTTCCTTGGCAAACGACATCTCTAAGTTCACTCTTTGCAGTAACACTTCTAGTTTACACTATGTCGACAAACTCTTCTTGTTTCTCTCATAATCACCCTTGAAGCCTATGCCCCAAAACCGCCCCAACAACGACCAATCCTTATTAACGCCTTAACAAATACACACAAAAATTTACATTTCAAGATACTTGATAAGGATTTATTTGATACCTTTTTAAGGGCTCAATTAAGCTAAGAATTCATATGTAATTGATGTAATATTGCCCTAAATAATTTCTTTTTGCATTTTAGGTACTTGGGACGAGAATTATGAAAACTGGCATGTTTTGGACCAAAATCGACCAGAAATGAAGAAAAACAACCAAGTCAAGAATATGTCAAGATGGAGACCTGACAGCGTCACAGTCTACAACCTGACACCGTCACTTGTATTTGAAGACCCCAACTCAGTGCTATTTTATAACGTGACGGCTCAGAAGAATTATAATGTGACGACCTCATGACATACCTGACGGCGTCATGACGGCGAATTACACAGACGAAACCCTAATAGGGGGCGAGATGACGGCGTCACAGATTGCAAGTGACGCCGTCACGGTTCTAAATCTATGTATATTTTTCGAATCTTTTTCATTCATTGTAACGTCTTGGAGGACATAAACCCTAGAAGATTTCCAGCTTATTCGTAGGGCTTTTTCAGCCTTTTTCACCCATGTTTAATTGAAGATAAGTTATTTGTTTAATCATTGAATATGTCTATGTGTTATTTGATTATTTGTTTTTGTTTTCTTCGTTATAACATGCTAGGCTAGATTTATTAGTGTTTGCTTAGATCTAATGAAACCTAGTTATTGATCATTGATTTGTCGTCTCTTGTTTAATTGATTGCTTAGCGTTAGGAGTAGGAAAACTGGCTTCTCTCTTATATGTGCTAGCTTGAACGTCTTACTAAACGCAACCATATAGTGCACTATTGGTTTTTCTCGTTGTATTTATTGCGTGAATTGCGGCTTGTAGATCCTGGAAAACTTTATAGACTTTAAGGTTTTTAGGGGAGACTTATACGTTCATAGAGTTGGGGACTTCGGCACCTCCCCACGACCAATATTAAGGAATACAACGCTTCAATTAAAACAAGGACATGACAATTCGACAAATCAATAGGAGATAACTAGGGAGTAAAGAAATCTAAGTAAACACGTTTTCCTCATTATAAGAGTTACCACTTCACTTTTCTTGTTATTTAGTTTAATTTAGTTTAATTATTAGTTTTGGTTTAATTAATTAGTAGTTAAACCGCCTACTCTTCAAACACTGAGATTTTAATTGCTTTTCATAAAATATAAAAATACAAAAAGACTCATCCCTCACCTTTAGACCAATCTCGACATACACTTCGGCCATCACATACACAATTCCCCTAGAGAACGATCAATCCCCCGTGTCTTCCCTATACTACGCTACAACGGTTAGGTACACTGCCTAGGAGGATTGTAAAACTTTTTAGGAGGTCTTACAACCGCCGCATCAAGTTTTTTGCGCCACTGTCGGGGAATAGTATATGTGGAAAACTAGAAGGGGGTTGAATAGTTTTTACCGTTTTTAAATTTAATTCGCTTTCTATGCTTAACGTGTTTTCAAAGTAAAACAAAAAATCAAGCAATATATATAAAGCAAGTAAGGAAAGAAATGATCAAACCACACAACACGGATGTTTATAGTGGTTCGGCTACAAGGACTCTCTTCCTTGCCCTACTCCACTCCTCGAGCCTCTAACTAGAGACTTTTTCTTCACTAAGAAACAAGCTCCCTTCTAGGCGGAGAAAACCTGACCGGATCTACACACACTCCTTGTGTTAGATGTGATACGTAGAATTATACTTAGTCTAGCACGCGGAATTTACTAGCTAGCACTTAGAAGACCTTATGTGTTTAGTATGAATTGAATAAACAAAGAACACAGAATAAATAACTTCCAACGATTCAATATTATTAGAAAATAATACGAGTGATCTTCCTATCACTAGGGTTTACAACCTTGAATCTTTCTAATACGTATGAACTCACACTATCGTATGTCTATGTATTGTATTGTGTTGTGTTGTGTTGTGTTGTGTTGTTTTGTGTTATATATAAAACCTTAACCTAGGCAATCCTTTTATAGACCAAGGATTCCTATACAAGATAACTATCAATCTATTCTTATACGATATACACAATATATTTTCCATAATTATCTACTTTACATAAATCATAAACCGTCTTAACTTCTTCACTCAGCAGTCTTGACTGCTCATGACTTCAACACTCTTCAGCAGTCTTAACTTCAATCTTCAACAGTCCTAACTGTTACCTCCAACAGTCTTAACTGCTTAAGCTTAATTCCTAACAATCCTCCCCTAAACTTATGATTTCACTCCAATCATTAAGTTTCTTCAAATTAAGCTTCTTCTTCTTAATGTTGAAAATTCTTTCAAATACCCATCAGGCAAATCTCTTAGATCTAGCTTTCACTTCTTGTGCAAGGTTGAATATCTTCGTTACCAGCATATTAGCCATCTCAGATTCTTTATTAGCTTCTAGTTTAGCAAATGCCAGCATAGTCAAAACACCTGGTCTGAGTGGATAGTATTTTTCAACCAGCATATATATCTCTATTCCTTCCTTTGTAGATACTCTGTGTACTCCACATGTACCAAATAACTTCCAAGAAATATCCTTGACTTGAGCTTGAAATCTCCAAATCGATTCTCCACCATGTGGTTCATATAGTCTCTTCAATTGAACCCATAGTTCTTTGTCTTTATCTTCAACTGGATCAATATCTCTGAACTTCTCTTTCACTAAACTCCAAAGTTGATTTAAATCTTCTCTGTCAAAGCCTTTAAGTAAATCTTCAAACAACTTATATCTTTCAGAAATATCTCCACGTCTAATAATTTTCCACCCCTTCATTCTACCATCAGTAAACACTTCCCAGTCAATAATTGGATGTTTGACCTGCAAAGGTTTAATGTAAGAATACTCTGGAATAATCACCATCATGCTTTTGATCTTCTCATCAGCTAATCCTTCTTCATCAGACTTTTGTTTCTTAGCAACTTCTGATTCCATAGATTCTGCTTCCCTCTTCTTACCTGTTTTGACACTTCTTCTTGGAGAATTCAAAATAGCATAAGTTTCACAGAATTCTTTTTCAATGATAGCATAAGACTTTCCCTTGAAATATTTTATTGAGTAATTTGCTGAGTTCTTCAAATAATGCTTCATATCCTCAACAAGTTCTCTCTTTGTTGGTAACTTTGTCTTGTACCCTGACTTCTGGCTTTCTCTTATTCTATGAATCAGATCATCCCATGTTGCAACTCCATTCTTCTTGAGTATAAATTCCTTAAGCTCCTCTGTCTTCTCATCTTCATTTAACTCTTGATCTCTAAGAACCATAGAAGCTTGTGCTCTTACCATCACATCAGAATCCAGAAAATATTGCAACTGTTCATTGAATTCTTCTTAATCTACTTCATTTGATCTTTTTCTTTTCATGAATTCAGCTATATTCCTTATATCATCAGCAGCCAATTTCCTTGCAAATTCTTCATCATGATCCATCTAAGCTTGTTTAGCTTCTTTTTCAGCTTCCTTATCAGCCAAATCTTCTTCTAACATTTGCCTTGCAACCTCTGCATCATGATCTATCTGTTCTTTAGTTTTTGGTTTCAACCTTTTAAGCCTTTCAAGTTCTTGAACAGCAGCCACTTCTTCAGATGTCATAGGATTCTTTCCTTTATCTGCTCTTCTCCTTTCATAAACTTGTTCATTAGAAATTTCTTCAGTTGGAACTGCTTGTTGTTCTGACTCAGCAGTTTGAACTGTTACTTGCTCTGTCTCTTGCTCTGTCTCAACAGTTTGAACTGTTTCTTCATTTGGAACTGCTTGATGTGTCTCATCTTTTTCTTCATGAACATGACCAGAACCTGAACCAATATCAAAACCTTTATCTTGTTCAGAATCTTCTTCATACCTCCCCTGAGATGCTGATCTATCCTTATCTTCAAATTTCCTCTATTTACCCAATTTCCTCCCCTGTTTGGAAGAATTTTCATCATCCCCTTCAGAGCCATCTGAATCATCATCATCAGAATCTTCATCCATTATCACTCTTGCCCTTTTCTTCTTCAACTGTTCTTCAAGCTTCTTCACCCTTTTTGTTAGCTTTGTATAGACTTTGGTAAAAGTCTCCTTGTGAGTTTTGAATTCCTCCTTGGTTTGCTTTAGCTCCTTCTCCAAAGTGTCAACCTGGGCTACTAACTTGGTACATAAAGCCATCAATTCAGTTTGTGAAGAACTACCCTCATCACTTCTAGCTGTATTACCTGCTATGAGAGGTGAATCTTTGGGCAAGGATTCAGTCACAACCTTAGTTAGACTAGGTTTAGACCTTCTCCTATAAGTGATAGGTGGTTGTTGGGTTGTTTCAAATACTTGAGTGGATGTGTGATGGGGATCAGTTGGAACTGCTGAACCTTCACCCAACTCAGTGTGAATCATTTGAGGAAATAGTGGAACTAGTTCCCCTTGAAAAAGTTTACTAGCCATAGTCATATTTTGAAAAACCTTTGATTCTAGACTAGGCGTAGCAAAGATTTCAGTTGGTTCTGTAAGCAGGTTTTTCTTTTTGTTTAAAATTGTTAGAACAAACTTGGGATATATTAAAAACTTCGTTTTACTATCAACATTTGATGCCATACCTTCAAAAATATATTTTGACCAGTTAAAAACTCTATTTGTAGACAAGCAAATGAGAGCAATAGCAATATTGCTACTGAATTGTTCCCAATCGGTCTTTTTATTGCTTAAACATAATAGAAGAGTATGTATCAAAAATTTCCATTGGGGTGAAAAACATGCTTTTTGAAAAGTCAATTTATGTTCAGATGTATCATACCCCATTTTTTCAAGTTCTTCCCAAATTTTAGTATTTAGCATAGTGTGGATACCATCTGAGTCATTTAATTTAAGATGTCTCCTAATTATAGACTCGGTAATAACACATTTAATGCCATCTACTTTAGTATGAATTTCTAAGTTTCCATCATTACGTGTCAAGATAGATGAATTCTGCCAGAACTGTGTGATGTGCGAAACATAAAGAGTAGGAGAAACAGTTAGAGCGTACCTTATGTGAGAGTGGTTGAGAAAGTCCACAACCTCATAAAATTTTGGCCCATCTCCTTGCTCTGTTTTCTCTAAAAACGCAACCTGGTTGTGACGCTTAGCAAAATCCAATCTTGCCATTCTTAGCAGAAAATATTAGTTAACAGTCGTGAATAGTAATAATGGTGAGTGAAAAGATAGAAGATGAAAGTAAAATTGAGAGTTTATGGAGAGAGTTAGGGTTTCAAGTTGACCGACTTAAAGAATATGGTAACTATTTATTTTAGTATAAGAATATAATAAAATAAAAGTTAAAATATCTATAAGAGGATCCCTCGAAATCCGTAATTCATCCAGTAAAAATCGCAACAAACCGCCAACGGCTAGTTTTTACTCCAAAATTAATTACTGACACGTCAGTCATAACGGCTAGTTGAACCGTACCAATATTTTGTACTAACCGTCCCAACTGTTGAAAATTTTTATTGAGCCGTCCCAACTTTGTGAAATAAAATTTTAAAACAGCATGGCTCAAACATAGTTTTTAGCAAACTATCAGCTATCAACGGATTTGATATGTCTTTACCAATAGCCGTTTGCTTTGGACTAGCCAACTCTTCACATTTAGATATGGTGAGCTGATAACCATACAATTTTTGGTAAATTGTCAACCAGAAACGGATTTGATTAGTCTTTACCAGAAACCGTTTGCTCTGGACTAGTTGGTTCTTATGTGGATAAGACATGGTGAACCAATTACCATTTGTTGTATGCAAGAATCACATACTAATCTCCAGAACACCATTTAGTCCAAAACATCAAGCATTCATAATCCTTGGTGTTTTCTCTCCAATCCTGCAATTGTTAGTCCAAAAATAAAGAAACCAAATACAAGCATATGACTAACAATGCATATAACAAGAAAAATTAGTTTTCTTGTCGAACCCAAGCCAAAACAGACGTAGGCTTTCCTCTAGCATCAACATAATTCATTCTTTTCAAAACAGTCTTGGCACCATTAGGTTGAATTGGTCTCCATACCCAACATGCTGAAGCATTCACTCCATTACCCATGTTTCCCTTAGCAGTGTTTTTATTCACACCAGTACCAATTACCCTGCTAGCAATTGGAACTGCTGGCTTGGCAGTTGTTACCTTAGGTTTCCAAACTTGGTTTTTCACCACTGCTTTCTCATAAAAAGTTCTTTTACCAGTTTTGTAAGATGGTTTAAAAACATTTATTTGATTTTGAACTGGTGGCCTTGGGTGAATTGGTCTCATAGGTCTGACAGTCGGAACTGCTGGTCTAGCAGTTTGAACTGCTTTAGGTTCAGACCTTAAAAGAACTGATCTAGGTATCATCTTATCATTCCTAGGAAAAGATTGAGGTTTTGCAATGCTCAACCTATGATTTGTATATCCAGATACCCATTTATCACAATAATCTGCAAGATGATCAAAACTACCACAAGAGTAACAAGCTTTCCTATTGCAAACAAAATCCTTTCCTAATTGGTGGGATTTGAGGTCATTCCAATTCCTCTGGTTACCTCTTGGCTTGTTTGTGGTTCTATACATCTCTGCATACCTAACTGTTGGTCTAAAAGGTTTGGCATTTGAACTAGGCCTAACAGTCTCAGGTTTAACCATCTTTGGAATTTTTGGTTCCTCTACTTTATCACTAATAGGCTTAACCACAGCCTGATCATCCTCATCATCAGAAGTCTACTCCTCAATGGTTGGAGCATCTGAGTCCTTAGGTGAGGACCTATCAGACGACACCTTGTCCTCAGATAGTGACTTATCACTTGCACTTACAAACACAGGTTTATCAACTACATCCTTCTTAGGTTGAGGACCATAGTTAAGTTCAGGTAATTGAAATTCAGGGAGTCCTGTGTGTTCTAAGTCTATACCTTTGGGTGATGGAATTCCTCTATAAGGAGGTGGAACTGACTTATATCCTAGGCCTGACTTAGCTTTATTTTGAATTTGAATCTCAATTATCTTTTGAACACCTTTTGATGTGTATTCAAGTGTGTCTACACTCATCTGTATGTTCTCCTTAGCTTTCTTAACCTGTTCTAGCTCATGTTTTAAAACAGTGATTTCATTCTCTCTAAACATTAAGTCTCTCTTAACAATAATCATATCATCAGAAAACTTAGACTCATTGTTTTGATAATGAATAATTTTCTCTTCTAACACAGCTAAAGCTCTCTTATGATTTGCTAAGCTAAAAGCAGTTTCTTTTAATTCTTTCCACTGACTCTCATATCTTGTTTTAAGTGTTTCTAGTTCTTTTAAAGCTTCACAAGATTTAGAACATTTTGAAACTTGTACCTCAGAATCAGAAAATGCCATGAGAGCAACCTCTGTAGATGCTTCTGCTTCCTCCTCTGCAATATAGCTCCAGTCAAATCCTAAGCCATCAATAGCAGCCATGGCTTTTGAGCTTGAATCAATAACCTCCACAACTCTTGACTTGTTTCCATATGCTCTACTCTTTCCATCTTGTTGACTTGGCAATCTGCACTCCCTTGAGTAATGACCTTTCTTGTGGCAATTGTAGCACTCAATCTTGGTCTTGTCATACCCTGCAACATCATTACTGTTTATGACAATCTTCTTGCCAGTCTTCTTCAAGAATCTCCTAGCTATCAAACTGAGAAGAGAGAGCTGCCACTTAATATCCATCTCTTCAATATCATCTTCATCAATTTCTTGAAGATCTGAATGAGTCAACATACTTCCATTGTGCTGAGTAGTTAGAAAAGCACAATAAGTATCATCATTCAAAAGTCCACTAGTACTGCTTGAGGTGCTAGCAGTACCAAGATTTGCACTAGCAGTCCAACTGCTCCAGCAACTTGCACTTCTTCATCTGGACTTGAGGAACTGGGAGTTGATACAAAGGCCAAATTCCCTGAGCTTGAGCTTGAACTTGATCCAGCAGACTTCTTAATCTCATGTTCAACTATCTTGAAGTTGCTATATAGATCCATTAAGCTCATGGAATCTATATCAGGCTTGTTTTTCCATACTACCACATGCATAGCCCATTCAGAAGGTAGACTTCTCAGAAACTTAGAGTTGAGATCTTCCTGAGGCATCTCAATCCCTAAAACAGCCAATTGACTCACCAACTTTTGAAGCCTATTGAACATATGATCCAAAGACTCATTGCTTGTTGCAGTAAAGTTCTCTAACTGATGCTTGAGAAGGGTCTTCTGAGTTTTCTTGGTGGCTTCATTCCCACCATATCTTGCAACAATAGCTTCGAAAAGAGATTTAGCACACTTGAACTTACTAAAATTCAGCAACTGATCATTGGGAATAGTCATCAGAAGCAAACTTCTAGCCTTAATATCATTCTTGTATCTTGCCTTCTCTTCATTAGTAGTTGGCTTTGTCTGCACTGTAGTCTCAGATTTACCTTCAACAACAGTTGTTGTTTCAACAGGGGTAAAAGAGTTTCCATCTTCAATGATCTCCCATAGTGCATAGTCTTGCACTTGGAAAAACTGCTCAATACGAAGTCTCCACATGTCGAACTCATTAGGTTTAAGCATAGGAAGCTTAGCAGCAATGTTGGTTGTGGATGGTGTTGTTTCCATGTCCATCTTTGTTCTTCTCGGATCTTCTAAATCTATGTATCAGCAACCTGTCTCTGATACCACTTGACCGGATCTACACATACTCCTTGTGTTAGATGTGATACGTAGAATTATACTTAGTCTAGCACGCGGAATTTACTAGCTAGCACTTAGAAGACCTTATGTGTTTAGTATGAATTGAATAAACAAAGAACACAGAATAAATAACTTCCAACGATTCAATATTATTAGAAAATAATACGAGTGATCTTCCTATCACTAGGGTTTACAACCTTGAATCTTTCTAATACGTATGAACTCACACTATGGTATGTCTATGTATTGTATTGTGTTGTGTTGTGTTGTGTTGTGTTGTATATAAAACCTTAACCTAGGCAATCCTTTTATAGACCAAGGATTCCTGTACAAGATAACTATCAATATATTCTTATACGATATACACAATATATTTTCCATAATTATCTACTTTACATAAATCATAAACCGTCTTAACTTCTTCACTCAGCAGTCTTAACTGCTCATGACTTCAACACTCTTCAGCAGTCTTAACTTCAATCTTCAACAGTCCTAACTGTTACCTCCAACAGTCTTAACTGCTTAAGCTTAATTCCTAACAAAACCTTTACACGTCGCTTACTCTTTATCCGGTACTAAGCTAAACACCGAGTTTTTTACAAGGGTACAACCACTCCCGTTGGTTCTTTAACAAGGGTACAACCACTCCCGACACTCTATGTGTTTTGAGGACTAAAACACTAACCGAACTCTACTGAATGAATGGTATAGACAATGATGTGTGAACACTAACTAATCACACAATATCTAACTATCAAGACTTGCAACACTGTGTTGAAGCTTGTATGCTTGATCTTCTTTGCTACAAAAGAGAGATCACTAAGAACGAAATGAATGAATGTAATGGGTTAGTAATGTACAAATGAATGAATATATAATTTAAGCTATATGAGTGATGATTGTGCTTGAATGATCAGCTTGCTATTTATAGGCAAAACTGAGCAGACAAACCACGGATTTGGCGGAACCAAAATCTGGGGTCCGCCAGTTATATGGTTTGGTTCCGCGGGAACATGCCAGCTAAGATATTCCCAAATCTTTCCATATTTTGTCAAGTCTTGTCAAGATCTTACAAAGTCAACTCTTTAGCTTCAAGATCTTTCCAAAATATATTGTAAAGTCAACTAAGATTTCCTAATGAGGTATGCCATGATGTCATGTGTATTTCCATTTTTAAGAAATAAAAATAAACATGTATATGTATGCAATGTGTAATTCCTAGTGATCATGTGATATGTAAATGTGTTTTAAAAAGCTTGTTACTAAAATGTAAAAGACTTTAACTTATTTTATGCTTTGCTAAAGATAAACCTTATAATTGTCATTAACAAAATAAAGCAAAGATCGTAAAATATAAATAACGTTTTTAGGACGATATTTGTATTAACAATCTCCCCCTTTTTGTTGATGACAAAACATAACGTTTATTTTTAAGCAATGTAATAAGTAAAGTGAAAGTCTTTTAAAAATATAGATTAAGTTAGTTTTATGCAAGTTTTGAAAACTATTTTAAGCATAAAAACATGCACTATGATGTTAACAATGATGTATGAACTTAATCCTTTCTCCCCCTTTTTGTCGAAACAAAAAGAAGATATGCGTAGCGGAATGTGGTGAACGGTTCTTGGTTATAACTCCCCCTAATTTGGAGTACCAAGAATGATTCAATGATTTTGAGAACTTAAAGCTCCCCCTTGGATAATACTCCCCCTAATGGGAATTCCAAGTTCATGATGCATGAATGATCCTACAAAACAAAAGTTAGTGTATGAGATGCTCCCCCTCGATCAATACTCCCCGTTGCTAGGGTACCAACGTATATATTTCAAGGATGAGAAATGCTACAAAACAAAGGTTAGTTGTATATAAATCAATCCAGCCAAGTAGCATAATGCATATGTAAAGGTTCAACCCGTTTGACTTTAAAAAGTCAACTAAGTAAAATGGTCCAAACCAATCACAAAGGTCAAACAAAGATACTTTTAACCAACCATATATATAATGATGCAAATCAACCAAAATATTATGCCAAATAGTGATCACCCATAAGCATAAATATAACATCCATTAATTGAAAATTTTTTTGTGACATAAGTCACAAAACATGATGTTAAAACATAAAAAAAAAAAATTTAAACAAATCCTAAAAAGTCCTAAAAGTTCCTATAAAAGGAAACTAGAAAGAAATTAAAAGCTCCTATTGTGGAGGATGCGAAAGCGCATTAAGGCGCTCGAGAATGTGGTTCAAAATGAATCGCATTTTGTTTTGCAATTCAAGAACCGAGATGTTGGTTCGTTGGACCAAATGGGCCATCCTATCGCACATGATACAATCATGTCTTGGAGGTGGAAGGGTTGGTTCATGAGTTGGAGGTGGTGGTGGTTGGGTGTTTGATGGTGGAGGTGGTGGAATGTAGTTTGGGGACATAATGGAGGCCATCAAAGTGGATTGGAGGTCCATAGCCTCATGGAGGTGGGAATCCACCATGTTTGAGAAAGCATAGAGGCGGTCCAACTCCTCGTTGATTTCTTGTTGTGATTGGGGTTGGTCGTTCCACATTGTCTCATCAATAGGATTGAGTGTGGAAGTTGGTGAGGTTTGTTGAGATTGTGGTTGTGGTTATGGTTGCTCTTGGTCACGGTATAGAGGACCGTGGATATCCCGATAAATGGGATGGAATGTGAGAGGTTGTTGACCTTCAAAGTTCATAGGAGGAGGATTGGTAGTTCTTGTTGGAAGGTCTTCCAAAGTGTCAAGATATGGGTGTGGTGAGGTTGGAGGAGTAGCAAATAACTCCATTGGTTGTAGTTTGGTTGAGTGTGATGGTGATGGTGATCTAGTAGGCTGTGATGGAGCGGGTGGTGGTGTGGTGGCTATTGGAGTGATTGTTGGTGGTGGAGTATGGATGACTACATTTGATGGTGCGGGAGTGGAGAGTGTGAGAAAATTCTCATCGGCTATGGGTGAAGAAATGTTGAGAGGTGATAACTCCTCTGATGAAGTTGCTAAGTTTACAAAACAACACTGTTTAACACTTATGCGAGCAGTTATGCGTGGTGGTCTGTTGGTGGAAGAGTTGTTGGATTTTGTCATGGTTAAAATGGGAAGGATTGCAAACAAGTACATAAATGATACTTAGAGTTGATGGCGAATGTGTGAGTTTTGATCAACTAAAGGTTTCAATTTATAGGCAGGAAGGATTATAGAAATTGGTGTTTGGATTTGATGTTCATCCATAGAAGGATTGAGGTTCCTAATGATTTGGAACAAAAAATTATGCTAGTCACATCATCTAAGTCAACCCATAGAGATGGAGTTGAGTAAAGTATGGAGGATATGCAGTTAATGCAAGGTTTGAGTGGGAAATCTATTGATGTGATGTTTCCACGGGATTGCAAGGAACCAAATTGAGGGTTCCTTGCTTGTTACAAAAAGGTAACTTGATGGAAAATTTGAATTTTCAAATTTTGCCGGGAAATGGATTTCTTATGATTCTAAGTGTTCCTAAATCATCCTAATGTGCCTAATGACCAGTAGAATAATCCTAAGAACTAGAATAAATAATATAAGAATCGGGATTAGTCGGGAAATTGAGGAACGTTACTGTTGGAGTTGGCGGAGCCAATCGATAACAAGTGCGGAACCCAAATTTGGTTTCGCAGAATCCGCAGATTGTAAATTGGTGGAGCCAAATTAGTGAATAGACGGAACCCAGAACTTGGTTCCGCCATATTCGCAAGATGGAAATGCTAATTCTTAACAGAGAGCATGTCATATTTTCCGATACCCGTTCAAAATCCAAAAAATTTCCTAAAACATATGTAACTACTTATTGGTGATTGATTAAAAGCAAAAACACAGATTCTAGCACACGTTTGCATATAGATCAATCAAATGATACTAACTTACCATAAAAGGAGGTTAAGCCAAACGGTGGCTTAAGCATGAAAAATTGATAACATCACGTGTTATCGTCCTGAAAAGTTATGTTAATTCACAGAAATATATCATACCAACATAATATTCTACGAATACAAGAATTCAACACATCATTGTCTTGAAATTGTCTTATACCAAACATTCTATAGCCCTCACTTCTTGCTAAGCTTTTTGTGGAGCTTCATGACCTACCGTCCAAGATTCTTCATCATTCCTCGAGTTTGACGAAACTCCTCAGATTGGTTGTCGATGGGAGGTAGTGGATTCATATACTCAGGTGGAGGAATCTTAGAATTTGGCAAACCATCATCCTCGCTAACCGATGATGATGATGATGATGATGATGAGGTGGGAGGATAAGCTCGTTTACCTTTTACTACGGCTACCCGATGATCGCTAAGTGGTACAAAGGTGTGGTTAATCTCGGTGTAGTCAGGAACAAAACCTCTAGTGTTTCGAGGAATGGGTGCAAAAGCTCTATAAAGACGGGTGAGAAGCATCCCGTAAGGCATGGCAGTGGTGCCTTGAACTGGAATATCAGCCATTCTTTTGGCGATATAGTAAGCGAGGTTGAATGGTTGGTGGTTAGAAACACAACAGAGCATATAGCAAAGGCTTGCGTTGACATGGTCTCTATTTCCTATGGTGCTAATCATGTTTGCCCTAAGAACTTCCTCTAGCTTCTTGAATTGGGGCCTAAGTTCATTTAGCTCCATGCCAAATGGATCACGAGCTACCTCTTTTCCTCGACTAGTCCTAGTGTGGGAGGTTCTAGGAATAAAAAGATAAGCACGGATGTCCTCTTTTGGGGTTAAAGGTGTGTCGTATGGTTGTGTACGATCAAGGTTGGAATTGAGGATGGACAATGACCATTTTTCGAATAAAAGCAAGTTCCTTGATTTAGAACACGTAAGACATCTCCAAATTGATCTAGAGGGATGTTGTACTGAGTTTGGTTTACTTTGAAATGGACATTCATGTAACCATAATCATTTGTGCTAAGACCTACAGTTGCATAGAATTCAAGTATGAATCTAGGGATTATGGGTTCATCAATATCTATGAGGCAATCGAATCGAATGGTGGCAAGTTGTTCTCTAAGAATGGTTCCTTCTAAGAATGAGGGGTCTACGGTTCTACCCTCATGTACATAGCGTTTTTCTAAGGCTTTAAAGATTTCAACTTGTTCCTCGGTGAGTCCTTTGGTTTTATGGTGTGGAGGTAGGTATTTGACGGTTGCTTTGTGATCATAATAAGTCACGGGAGGCATGATTATCCTAGACATGAAAATTACATAGTTTAGTTAAAAAAATTGAAAATACGTATATAGATTTCTAGTGTGTGCCTATATGGGGACAATGTGGAGGTGTGGTTATCTCGACTCTTTTTGATGCATGAAAATTTTGTTAATGCAAGTTTTATGATAAAACAAGAGATAACCCAAACGCTCCTACTTCAATGTAGCTTCGATTGAATGTACCCGAAAATACATATTAGTTATGTATTCCTTTTAGCATTCAAGAGACATTATGCAAGTGATGTGTAAAACATAACGTTTTGTATTTGTATGAACAATGTTCAAAAACCGTTTTTCCTAGTCGTGAGAAGATTTTGATAAAAATTTCTCATGGGGTTTTTGATGAATTATGATAATGCCTTATAAGACGAAATTCCTAACTAAGGAAAACATGATTTGTTATGCAATTTAGTAAATATGCTTCATGATTTTACTAAAAATATGCATAAACCCCAAGTTTTGATTTTGTGCATGAAATAGAAATCCTAGACTCAGATCAGGAATGTAGACGTGATTAGGATACTTACAGAGATGATTAGAGCACAAATTGGTGGAAGGAGATGACCTAAATTGTGAGTTTGGTTGATTTTGAGTCGAGTTCCAGTAGGTGGTATGTTTTTGGGAGTTGTGATATACAGTACAGGGTGTTTATTTAATATACTAAAAAACTGACTCAGGGGGCCGCGGATCTGGCGGAACCAAAACAAGGGGTCCGCCCTTGTTGTCGGTTGGTTCCGTGGATCAGGCAATGTTGTCCTCTGAGGATACTTTCTCGATTGAGATGTTTCCCTTCTGAACATTGTCGCGTAGGAAATGGTGACGTATTTCTATGTGTTTGGTTCTAGCGTGTTGGACTGGATTTTTGCTAAGGTCGATAGCTCCTTTGTTGTCGCAAAGAATGGGAATGTCGTTGAGTTCAATTCCATAGTCGACGAGAGCTTGTTTCATCCACAGTGCTTGTTGACACGCCTTTCCTGCAGACACGTACTCGGCTTCAGTTGTTGATATTGCTAGGGCCGTTTGTTTTTTGGCAAACCATGAGGTGAGACAATGCCCAACAAAAGTACAAATACCGCTTGTACTTTTTCTATCAACATAGTCACCGGCATGGTCTGAGTCGGCATACACTATGGTTTCCATTCCCGTTCCTTTGGGATACCATAATCCTAAATGTGTAGTACGTTTAATATATCTAAGTATCCATTTAATGGCTTCAAGATGAGATGTTTTGGGATCTTCTTGAAAACGTGCATATAGACAAACACTAAACATAATGTTCGGTCTACTAGCCGTGAGGTAGAGTAAACTACCTATCATTTCTCTATATTTAGTGCTATATACGGATTCACTTTCGTCATCTTTGGTGAGTTTGGTTTCGGAAGACATAGGTGTTTTCATAGGTTTGGAGTTTTCAAGACCAAATTTCTTAAGCATACCCCTTATATACTTAGATTGGTTGAAGAATATCCCATTTTCTAATTGTTTTATTTGGAGACCTAAGAAAAAGTTTAGTTCCCCCATCATACTCATTTCAAACTCATCATGCATGATTTTCGAAAATTCATCGCATAACTCTTGACAAGTTGAACCGAATATAATGTCATCCACATATATCTGGACTATGATAATATGTGATCCCTTTTTCTTGGTGAAAAGAGTGTTGTCTACTAGGCCCATGGTATACTTATGGTCAACTAGGAAAGTCTTAAGTCGATAATACCAAGCTTTTGGTGCTTGCTTAAGTCTGTATAAAGCTTTCTTAAGTTTGTAGACATGATTAGGTTTTTCAAAATCGGCAAAGCCGTGAGGTTGTGCAACAAACACTTCCTCATTAATAAAACCATTTAGAAAAGCACTTTTAACATCCATTTGGAATAGTTTAAAGTCATATGCACATGCATATGCAAGTAATATTCTAATTGACTCAAGCCTAGCGATGGGTGCAAATGTCTCGTCGTAATCTATACCTTCTTGTTGATTGTAGCCTTGAGCTACTAGCCTAGCTTTGTTTCTAGACACTACTCCATTTTCATCCATTTTGTTCCTAAACACCCATTTAGTTTCCAATTATGGTTTGATTTTTAGGTTCAGGGAACAATGTCCAAACGTCATTCCTAACAAATTGATTAAGTTCTTCTTGCATCGCCATGACCCAAGATTCATCTTTTATGGCCTCATTTATATTTTTAGGCTCAATAGTTGAAACAAAACAAAAGAAATTACTTTGGTTTTGGACTTTTGATCTTAATGTTCTTTCATTAATTTTACCTATGACGTTGTCTAATGGATGACTTCTAGATTCTTTGATGTTGACTAATTCTCTTTTTACCGGTTCATCTTCTTTGTCATTTTCTACATCTTCTTGGTTTTCAACCATTTGACTTTTAACTAAGTCATCATCTACCAAAGGTGATGTCTTAGAGGGAGGTGGACTTTCGTCGAATGTTACGTTCAACGATTCCTCGACTCTTGAGGTTTCTTTGTTCAAGACAATATATGCTTTACTATTCTGTGAATATCCTAGAAATACACCTTCATAAGACTTTGGGTCGAATTTGGTGAGGTAATCCTTAGTGTTTAAGATGAAGCACTTGCTTCCAAAAACTCTAAAATATCCTAACGTAGGCTTTTTGCCTCTATATAACTCATATGGAGTTTTATTCAAGAATGGTCTAATTAGGACTCTATTTAGGATGTAAGTGGATGTGTCAACGGCATTACACCAAAACTTTTGGGGTATGTTTTGCTCATTTAACATTGTTCGACTCATTTCTTGAAGTGTTCTATTCTTATGTTCTACTACACCATTAGATTGAGGAGTTCGAGGAGCCGAGAAATTATGTGTTATGCCATTAGCATCACAAAAAGCTCCGAATTGGGTTTCGTTATCAAATTCATGACCGTGGTCGGTTCTAATAGACACAATGTTATTTCCTATTTGATTTTGAATTTTCTTACTTAGAATTTCAAATTTATCAAATGCCTCTTTCTTAGTTTTCAAAAACTTAGTCCAAGTATACCTAGAGTAATCATCTACTATTACCAAAGTATAGAAGTTTCCCCCGTAACTTTGTATAGCGGATGGACAAAACAAATCCATATGCAACAATTCTAGACACCTAGATGTAGACACCATGTTTTTAGCCTTATGGCTATTATGAACTTGTTTCCCAATTTTGCAAGCATCACAAAAGTGTTGGTCGTATTTCAACTTGGGTAGGTTCCTAACGAGTTCCTTAGATGATAAGGATTGGATTAGCCTCATATTGGCATGACCTAAGCGTCTATGCCATAGAGTTAAGTTTTCGTCCAAATAGGTGAGACAAAGTTTGTCTTTAGATGTTTTGTCTAATTTCATAACGTAGACGTTATTCTTCAAAACACCTTTTCCTACGGTTATGCCGTTCTTAAGTATCTTACTTTCGTTTTCACTGAAGAGGACGTCATACTTTTTACGGCATAATTGACAATACTAAGCAAGTTAAATCCTAAGTTATCTACATGAGCAACATCATCAATAGTGAGAGAGTCATGAGAGATGGTACCTTTTCCGATGATTTTACTTTTAAGCTTGCTACCGAATGTGACATTACCTCCGTCGTACACTTGGTAGGTTGAGAAAAGGCTTTTGTTTCCCGTCATGTTTCTTGAACACCCACTATCTTTGATCCACTCATCCGGTTCTAACCCGACTTTCAAGCACACCTAAGTTAAAGAAAAACTCAAGCGTTTGGTCCCCAATATCTCATGGGTCCATTTGGGTTAAACATTACATTATCATGGTTCATGTATGGAAATGGTGGACAAGTGTTCCATGGCATGTAGTTGGGACCTTGATAGTTCCTAGAGATGTTTTGGTTCCAACTATTTTGATGATGATGTTGTGAATTAAAGTTACTCTTAGGAAAGGGGTGTTTGGGAAAACTAGTTTTAGGTCTCTGTTGAACCATTTTAATCCTAAACTCATTTTTAACTTGACCTTTTCCTATAGTAACTGCTGGTTTTTGTTTGTTAACAGTTGTACTAGTGCTAGGTTTTCTTGTGACCTTAACGAACTCAGTACGATCCGAAGTACAAACCTTCTGTTCAGCAACAGTACCCGCGGACCCTTTGGTCACTACTGGCGGTACCAAATTTTTGGGTCCGCCAGATCCGTGGGTGTCTGACTTTGTTGGAACAGGTTCTTGTACTTTCACTGTTTGTTTCTTAAAGTCATTTAAGTTTCCTAGTTTCATAAAACCTAGTTCGGTTTTATCATGAGGCAACTTTTGAATTTGCATTATCTAATCTGCTAAACAAATGTTTTTATCAAACCATTTAAACTTAGAGTTTTGTTTGATAAGATCTTCCTGTGTGGTTTTAAGTGTTTCTAATTCTAGTTTAAGTTCCTGACATGAGACACATGTTTCTTTAACACTTTTACCCTTTTCTGATCGTATCTTTTTTTCTTTTAACCAATAGACTTCGTTTTCTAAAAGTGTCATTTTGGTTTTTAAGAACTTATTTTTGTTTATGATTTTTAGAGTAATATCACACAGTTTGTTATATTCTACTTCTAAGGTTTCATCATCAATAGAGGAGTATGACGAGTCAGAATGTACCTCTTCTGAGTCATGAGCCATGAGAGCAACTTCGTCATTCTTAGGCTCGTCGTCATCACCATCACTATCGCTCCAGGCTCCACTAACAAATGCTTTTTGAGACTTGTTCTTTGGAGGCTTTGGACATTCTCCTATTAGGTGACCTGAATCCCCGCACCTAAAACACTTCCTATCTACTTTTCCTTTCCTATCATCACGGTCTTTCCGGAAGGATTTCTTTTCTTCACGAGGTTGTCTTACGAACTTTCCTCGTCTCCTAAAGAACTTTTTGAAATCTCTAATGGCCATGGCATACTCTTCGTCTTCACTACCCGAACTAGACTCTTCATCACTTGATTCTACTCTAGCTTTTAAGGCAATGGACTTCATCTTCTCCTTTTTGCCTTTAACTATTTCTAAGTCTTTTTCCATCACCATTTCATGAACTTTGAGATTTTCGATGAGCTTGTCAAGTGTCATGCTTGAAAGATCCTTGGATTCTTCAATAGCCGTCACCTTTGCTCTCCAATTCGGATGAAGTGCTCTAAGAAATTTCCTGACAAAGTTCTTACTAGAAAAAGATTCGTCAAGTGCTTTAAGAGAAGTAATTATAGCATTAAACCTAGCAAAAGTACTATCAATGATCTCATCTTCAGAGATAACAAATTGCTCATATTGTTGAACAAGAAGATCAATTTTGTTATCTTTGACTTGTGAGTTCCCTTGATGAGTGATAATAAAAAATTTCCAAATATCCTTATCCGTTTTACACATAAAAACTCATTCATATTCTTTCTTAGGTAAGGCATTATAAAGCATCATTTTGGCTTCATTATTTTTGGCAATCAACTTCTTTTGCTTATCACTATGATGAGTAAGAGAAGTACCCTCATCCCGACCACCTGATATATATAATATAGGTTTATTATCACCTTCTACAATAATATACCACAAATCTATATCCTTTGACTTCACATAAGTTTCAAAGTGATTTTTCCAATATATAAAACTATTTGGGTCAAATACTAGTGGTCTTTGCATAGATTGCCCTTCTTTGAAGTTTTCAAAATCCATTAATCGTTTCAAGTTTTAAAATACAATATACTTTGAAAATATTGAGTAACGTAGCTCTGATACCAATTGTGGAAAACTAGAAGGGGGGTTGAATAGTTTTTACCGTTTTTAAATTTAATTCGCTTTGTATGCTTAACGTGTTTTCAAAGTAAAGCAAACAATCAAGCAATATATATAAAGCAAGTAAGGAAAGAAATGATCAAACCACACAACACGGATGGTTATAGTGGTTCGGCTACAAGGACTCTCTTCGTTGCCCTACTCCACTCCTCGAGCCTCTAACTCAAGAGTTTTTCTTCACTAAGAAACAAGCTCCCTTCTAGGCGGAGAAAACCTTTACACGTCGCTTACTCTTTATCTGGTACTAAGCTAAACACCGAGTTCTTTACAAGGGTACAATCACTTCCGTTGGTTCTTTAACAAGGGTACAACCACTCCCGACACTCTATGTGTTTTGAGGACTAAAACACTAACCGAACTCTACTGAATGAATGGTATAGACAATGATGTGTGAACACTAACTAATCACACAATATGTAACTATCAAGACTTGCAACACTGTGTTGAAGCTTTTATGCTTGATCTTCTTTGCTACAAAAGAGAGATCACTAAGAACGAAATGAATGAATGTAATGGGTTAGTAATGTACAAATGAATGAATATATAATTTAAGCTATATGAGTGATGGTTGTCCTTGAATGATTAGCTTGCTATTTATAGGCAAAACTGACCAGACAACCCACAGATTTGGCGAAAACAAAATCTGGGGTCCGCCAGTTATATGGCTTGGTTCCGCGGGAACATGCCAGCTAAGATATTCCCAAATCTTTCCATATTTTGTGAAGTCTTGTCAAGATCTTACAAAGTCAACTCTTTAGCTTCAAGATCTTTCCAAAATATATTGTAAAGTCAACTAAGATTTCCTAATGAGGTATGCCATGATGTCATGTGTATTTCCATTTTTAAGAAATAAAAATAAACATGTATATGTATGCATTGTGTAATTCCTAGTGATCATGTGATATGTAAATGTGTTTTAAAAAGCTTGTTACTAAAATGTAAAAGATTGTAACTTATTTTATGCTTTGCTAAAGATAAACCTTTTAATTGTCATTAACAAAATAAAGCAAAGATCGTAAAATATAAATAACATTGTTAGGACGATATTTTTATTAACAGTATAGGTTTCGATTTATATCTTGTTTAGGTCTACTCAATAGATTCCTATCAAGTGAGATTTATTTTTCTTTTTATTAGCTTTCTTTTAGTCAATCTTTTCTTTTTCGCTTTGTTTTGTAATTCTCTTCATTTTCCATCATGGTGAATGAAGGCGTTTTTGAACTCCTTGACCAAGCACACCAAGCACACCAACCCCACCAAGAGCAACCCCACCAAGAACAACCACACCAAGACCCAACTTGAGCCCGTACTCTAGGTGAGTACTCCTAACCTAGCCACCAAGGCTATCGAAACACCATTGAGCTCCCCTAAAGAGCCAATGTGTCTCCTTTGCGATCCGACACCACCCGGTTGGTGCAAAACGGATGTGCATTCTATGGAATTCATTCCGAAGATCCAAACCAACATCTCAAGGTTTTTCTTAAAATTGTTGATTCCGTTGACCTTGATGTTGCTACTCAGGAGATGAAGCGATTGCGTCTCTTCCAATTCTCTCTACGTGACCAAGCTAGTAATTGGCTTGAGCGTTTACCCGCAGGATCTATCTCAACATGGGATGATCTTACTTCTCATTTTGTCGCTCATTTTTTCCCACCGGGGAGAACTACCAAGCTAAGGAATGACATCTTGATGTTCCAACAACGTCAAGGTGAAACTTTTTATGAAACATGGACTCGTTTCAAGGACTTACTCCAAAAAGTCCCTCATCATGGCATTGATCTTTGGCTCCAAGTCCAAATTTTCTATGACCATATCAATTACTCCACAAGGCAAGCCATTGACCAAGCGGCCGGTGGTAAGCTACGTGACAAGAATGTGGAAGAATCATGGGGAATCATAGAAGATCTTGCTCTTTATGACAACGAATGTTGGAATGACCCCCGCGAGTTGAGCAAAATGGTCAAGGCAATAACCTTGCCTTCGAATAACTCAAGAATTCCCGACCGTAGGATCATGGAATTTGAAGATCAAATCAAGTTTCTCATGAAATCCTACGAAGCTCCTAAACCTACACGTCAAGTGAACAAAATCACTTCTTCATGTGAATTATGTAGTCTTCCCCATGACACTCGTGATTGTATGAAACTCCCCGAACAAGCTTTTGCGGATTATGCAACCTCGCGTACCGATAGAGCGGAGATAAGCGGTACACTTTCAAACCCGAGCAAAACACTCTTGGTGATTCTTATAATCCCTCTTGGAAAAATCACTCA
Source organism: Artemisia tridentata subsp. tridentata (assembly GCA_021014915.2). Classification (NCBI taxonomy): domain Eukaryota; kingdom Viridiplantae; phylum Streptophyta; class Magnoliopsida; order Asterales; family Asteraceae; genus Artemisia; species Artemisia tridentata. The sequence goes on from CP139506.1 coordinate 294,246,919, forward strand.
AACTTTAGGTGGAAACAAAACCAAAATTCTTCTCAAAACAATTTTTCAAATCCACCTAATCGTTTTCAACCAAGCGGTTCATCCTCGAACCATACCTTTAATAATAATCCTTCCAACAATTCCAACAATCTTGAAGGATTGGTGTCTAATTTTATGTCATCTCAAGAAGCTCGTTTGTCAAATTTTGAAGCCGATTTCAAACAACAACAAAGTGAGATGACAAATAAAATTGACAACTTGTTGAAGGCTCTTAACAATCAATTGATAAACTCTTCGAGTAGATCTACCAAAGACACAAATAGGGTTAGTGAAATCAAAGATCCTTCTCCATCAAAACATGTTCACTTTCTCAACGCTATTACTCTAATACCACCAAATAGGAGTAGTGAGGAAGAAGATAAAGAAACTATAATTGAGGACAATAGTGATCCTAAGGAGGAAACTAAGAATGATGATAATGAGGAAGTGGAAGAAGTAGATAATGATTACTTTGATAAGTTTCCCACGGTAGAAGAATTAGCATATCACAAGTACTTATTACATGATCTTCGCCCATTCTTTATAAGAAGACTTCCCATCATTGCACATGGTAATCCTTCAAACATTAATATACCATGCAACATAGGACACATTCACGTGTGGAAAGCTTAGGTAGACCTAAATTCTCCTATAAACATCATGACTAGGATGTACTATAATTGGATAATGAAAAAGCCACTTGTACCTAATCTGCTTGATCCCTAGAATTCTAGAAAAAGAAGTAATTTTATTGGAAGTGTTAAAGGATTGCACGTATTCGTAGGAAATTTCGCATATGCAACGGATTTCTTGGTGGTGGAGGATATTAGTTCGACAATAGATCCTAATTTATCCCATGTAGTATTAGGAAATCCATTGAAATCTCAAAGATGACTTACTACCCATCCTTAGGGATAGTTAGGTTTATGGATGAGACCGATTAGATTGCCTACCAAATGCCGTATAAGATTAAACAATTCCGACTAATGCCAATTCTTGAAAAGGAATTCAAGCAATCGGTCTACTATAGGAATGAAGAGGATAAAAGAAGGGGTGTAGGCTATGTGATGAAAAAGATAAGTGGTTTTTACAATGAATGTCTACAATTAATACCGGAATATAAGACTAAGATTGAGGATAGTGTTGAGAAAGTGACGGAAGATGGAGTCACGTAATAGGCCATGACGTTGAGTCTAGCTACAAGACTCGTAAATAAAGAAAAGCGCATCTTGGGAGGCAACCCAAGCTTTCTGTTTGTTTGTTTGATTTTTATTTTTGTTTGTGTCATATATATGTCTTGTTATCATTGTTTAATCTTTCATGTTTCGAATATAACTTTGTGAAAATGCTTTATTTTATCTTTAACCTCGTCTTAATTGCATATAAAGGTATTTTACAAAAAGATAAGTGAATGGAAGATCATATTTGTTTAAAAGAACTAATTCGAACATGAAAGTTAACAATTGATGATTAACATATATTCTATCGTGTTTGTGTGTTTGTGTTGAGTTAAATACTTGTATCGAGTCACAATGAACGTTTTACAGAATTTTCAGGTTTTAATAATTAGATTTTTCCAGAAATTTTCTAGGAAACAAAACGTAAACATTCTTTCAGGTCTATCCTGACGGTGTCAGGGTTTACACCCTACGGCGTCAGGCACTGTAGCAAACAGTTTTCCAGTTTTTTGTTTTTCTATCGAAACTTAATTTTTGAAAATTTCCAGAATTTTAAAAATTTCAGGATTCTATAAACATTTATTTTGCAAGCATTATATCTTATTTGCCTTCTAGGATTTTAATTTTATTATATATAGTGTTTACCGCCGATTTTATGCGAGGTTTCGTGTTCATTTTATTAGTGATTTACAGGTTATATTGGACAAGAAGATGAAAGTATACATTGGAAGTGAAGCTTATCTTGTTTATCTTCTTGGAGGAAGATTTAACCATATTTCACATCGTCCATGCCGAGCAAATCATGGATATTATTAGTTTCTTTCATCTCTTTTATTCTTTTCGTTATCATAACTTTGATAATTTTCAAGAATATTGAAGAAAATGTTCAATTTAAGTGTAGGGAGGGAAAAATAGGATACCTTAAAAACTATAACTCGCTTGATATTTGTTTTGTCTTAGAGTAATTGTGTAATAAACTAAAAGAGATACTTGTGAAGGTGATTTTAGCACCAAATTTAAAATTTTTTATGACATATAGGAGTGAAACTTTAGTTTTAATAAGCGTCTCATGGATAGGAATTATATAGCTAGCACAAAAACCCTTCAACTCAAAAATTTCCACCCCAAAAATGTGAGGTTCGCCTTTAGATTATTAGGAAAAAGCATTCACCTTTAATGCTTATGAGTGTACCGGTAGTATATAGATTCTAGAACTTGCGTTTGTGATGCATCCCGAGATAGCTAGTGAGACTACATTCGTGTAGTTAGAATTTACTAAATGATAAGAGGCATTAGGATAATCATTGTTTTAAACCTGTAATTATAATTACATTGTCTTCATTGGTCAAGTAATTCTCCCACACCTTTGCTATATACTCATTTTTAGTACACGATACCCCTAGTACACCCCTTAGAGACTATCATTTTCGCGGTTCTCGTGATATTTCGGTGGATTCTGAAATATTAATGAAGAGATTGTTTACAATCCACCCCAAATGTACACCCAAATCGCCTTAGCCTACCTTGTATGCACTCATCTTTAGTGCATTATTGTTGCAACATTTATGTTAAACCATTTGTTAATTGTTTAGTTGATTACATGGTTGCTAAGTCGAGTCATATCTTGTAAATACAGTTTTGGGACGATTGGGACTCATGGGTAAAGTACTAGTTGTTATGGAGTAATGGGGAAGAAAGCCAAATGTTATTACCCCCATATGTACGTTTAATGTTTTAAAGTACTCCAAGTGTTTTGATCCTCTTAATTCGGGTCATTAGTTAGTTTTAATTGTTTTAAAAGTTCAAGTGTAGGGATGCAACTATAAATCCCTTTTGTAATGGATGTATATTTTGGATGGTAGGGCAAGAGTGTATGAAAAAAAATAGAAAAAAAAAAGAAAAAAAGAAGAAAAAAAAATGATGAAAAGTAAAAAAAAAAAAAAAAAAAAAAAAAAAAAAAAGAAGAAAAGAAAGAAAGAAAAAAACATACGGACTACCATCCCGTCTTTTGTTTAAGTCAAGATAGTGTCAAGAAAAATACAAAAATAGTTAGAAGTTAGTGAGCCGAGTGTTGGCTTAGCAACGCCACCTTGTACATGTGATTGACTTAGATAATTGACTTGCCACCAGTAAAAATTCCCTATATCCAACAAAACCGTGTTTTCCATACCCTTACACCTAACGTTACAACCCTTTAAAAGCCTTCTTTGATGGTTTATCCTAGGTGCTTATGCCAAAGTGGTGGAGGTTTGATCCATTCTCGAGATTATGGTAATCTATGTGGTATGACAGGTAGAGAGCGTTTATTTTTCCCGTTTCCATTCATGTTATATAACTTATACACCTGAGAGATGTGAGAATCCAAACACTTCATGTAAGGTGCTAATATATAATTTCCGTGCTTATTGTGACTATGGTGGAACAAATATGTGTTGTAATTACTTTTATACCAATGCTAAATGACCCCTAACTTATAGATTAATTAGATAAAAGCATATTTGCTTGAGGACAAGCAAATCCCAAGTCTAGGGATATTTGATAAGGATTTATTTGATACCTTTTTAAGGGGTTATTTAAGCCTAGAAGTCATATGTAATTGATCAAATATTGCCCTAAATCATTTCTTTTTGCATTTTAGGTACATAGGACGAGAATTATGAAAACCGGCATGTTTTGGACCAAAATTGACAAGAAAACGAAGAAAAACGACCATGTCAAGAATCTGTCAAGATAGAGACCTGACGGCGTCACAGTCTACAACCTGACGTCGTCACTTGTTGTTGATCCCAGTTGAGCTTCACGATCTTATTAATTACTTTAGATATAAACCTAAAGCAATCGGTATATAAACTGATCTTGAATTGTATATCAAATATTATGCGGAAATTAATATTTGATCTTAAGAAGAATAAAACACAAACGAATTCTCAAACAACACTTCAATATATTAATACGATTGCTCGATAGCAATAGGGTTACAAGAAACCTTGAAGTGTAAAACAATAATGATACGTATCTAAAACCTAACCCTAGACCCTCCTTTTATAGACTAAGGAGTCCTAGTAGGTTACAAAACTTTCTATACACGAAAAATATCTTTTCGTATTTTTTCTATACTTATCCTTAACATACTATACATATCCAATAAGCAGCAGCATAATCTTCCTAGCAGCAGAGTCTTCGTGGCTAGCAGCAGAGTTATACTAAGCTTATTATCCCAATCCAGCAGAGTTACCAAACAGCAGAGTAATATACTAATCAGCAGAGTTACTTACTATCAGCAGAGTAACACTTAGCATATTTTGTAAACAGCAACATCTTTAGACCCAACAATCCTCCCCTAAACTTGATATTTTTCTCCAAAAATCATCAAGTTTCCTTTAAATCCAGCTAATCACCAAGAGGATGTTTCCAAACACTTTCTACTCAAAATCTGTTCAGTATCTACTTATCAATTTGACCTTCTTCTCCAGTCTTTGATTTCTTCATATTATCAGACTCTATAACTTCTAGTTCTCTCTTCTTTCCTCTTCTGAAACCTTGTCTTGGAGAGTTCAACATAGCATAGGTTTCATAAAATTCTTTTGTAATTATAGCATCTGACTTTCCTTTGAAATCTTTCATACTGTAATTTCTTTCATTCTTCAAATAATACTTCATATCATTAATTAATTCCTTCTTTGTAGGTAACTTGGTTTTATACCCATACTTCTGTCCTTCTTTGATTCTCAGAATCAGCTCTTCCCAATTAGCTACTCTATTCTTTTTGAGTATAAATTCTACCAGCTCCTCTGTCTTTTCATTTTCATCCAACTGCTCATCTTTAATTAGCAGTGAAGCTTGACCTCTTACAATCAATGAAGAATCCAAGAAATATTGTAACTGTTCATTAAACTCTTCTTGATTTACATCTTTAGTTTTGGATCTTTCCATAAATTCAAAGATAGTCCTTTCTTCATTAGCTGCCACCTTCCTTGCATACTCCTCATCAAGAGCAATCTGATCTTCTTTTGCTTGTTCATCAGCCAATCTTTGAGCAGCTTCTTTATCATGCCTATCTTGATCTTCTTTTGACCAAAACTCAAATGGAAGATGTGTGGGATAAGGTGCAGGCTCTTCAACTTCTTCATCTTTTCCTTTATCTGTTAATGAAATGGATGACAGTATAGGTGTGGGTGTGAAAGTAGGTTCTCTTATGATTATTCCTTTGGCTTTGGGTCTTGTAGCTGCAGATTGTGAAGAAGCAGTCCTTTCTATCACAACAGTTTGTTCTTTTTGTTTTGATGGTGCAGATGTCTGAGTTCCAAGATTAAGCAACAATTGAGGTAAGGGCATTTTGTCTTCATCAAGTTCAGCAATTTTGTCTTCATCTGATTCACCAGCAGAATGATTTAACCCATCAGCAGAGTTCTTTCTCCCATCAGCAGAGTGATTTAACCCATCAACAGAGTCACCTTTTCTCTGTTTTCACCAACAGCAACAACATATCATCCGTTAGCCCCACATAAATAAACTGGTGTATCAAGCTTAACAGTTGACCAAAACTGGTGCATATGAGATTTAAATATGGGAGGATCAACTGTTAAAGCATACCTTAAACGAGATGCACTGAGAAAATCCATGACTTCATGAAAACCTTCAGCAGCCGAAACCTTTCTTAGAAAAGCAATCTAATTGTGCTCATCAGGAAACTTTCTTCTAGCCATTTTGATTTTAGGGGTTATTGATTTAATGAGATGAATTAGTGTTTTTGGGTTAGAATTGGATGTAACTTTGAGCAGTGAAAGTGTAATGAGATCGAATTGGTGTTTGAGACCATTTTGATCTAATTAGGTTTTAAGGCGTACCAAAATTTTCAATTTGACCCCTTTACTTTCAAACTCAGCAGCAGAGTTATGAAAAGTTTGACTAAAAGTCAACTTTCCCAAAATCTCCAAATTTAATCCCTTAATCAGATTAAATACGATACCAACTCCTCATTTAAGTCTATAAATCCCTTGACATCTTAGCAAATCCCCAATTTCACAAACCCTAATACAAAAACCAAATAACCATGAGTGCATCAAAAACACCGATCATCGAAATTTCCTCTGATTCCTCTTCCGATACTTCACTAGGATGGGAAAATTATTTTCCCCCAATTTCATCTTCTGCACAACACAAAGGAAAAGCTATTGTTGAAGAAGAAGTGTCTGACCCGCTTCCATCTACTCCATCTTCCTTTGAAGACTCCAGCTGTGATGAAGAAACAACATCATGGCCAAAATCATTGACTTATTATCAAGGTACTTGGGAAATAGATCCTCCTCATCATCCCTTGACTGTCGAGCTCACAAGACAAATGGAGAAAGCTGTTGCCGCCTTTGGAAAGAGTGTCGATCCGCCTCATCCAAGGTCACGTACGGTGGAGCAGGAACTCCCTGTTCCAAAGAAGAAGCCTGAGAAGAAACAAGTTCCATCCTCAAGTCAACAGCAAATTCCATCTCCAAGACCAGTAATACTGGCACTTCCCTGCAAGAAGGTGTCTGAACACATGGGTAGCAGAGGACCCCGCAGCAAAGTCATGCCGGATATTGTTGGAAAAGGAAAAGGAAAGCTTGAGTATTTGTGTGTGGTAGGTTTGTGTAGTAAGGTAGTTGGTTGGGTGTTTGTTTTGTGGTTTTTGAATCCTGACTGTTGATGTAACTCTTGCTTATGTAGTGAATATTCCCAGTAATGACTAAACATCTATTATCTTTGTGTTTATGAACATCCACTCTTATGCTTTTGATCCTGAATTGTTAACCTCCCCTGAACTTCAGAATCATCGTATTCTCATAAAGCAAACTTTTGTGACTTAACCTGCAAAAGATTAGTAGAAAGCCACAAAAACACAAGCAAGAATATCCCATAATGCATATAACCACATAAGACAGCATATCAGCAGAGTAGCATAGCAGCAGACAATTCAAGAAATAACAAACTTTGACTTAACAACAGCACAAATCCTTACACAATTTTACAAAAACATACAGAGATAAGATGTTTAAAGATTAAAGATTTATCATGCCAATACTAGCAACTAAAAATTGAAATCTACTTATATCAAAACTTTTGTAAGTAGATCAGCAACATTATTGTCAGTATGTATTTTAACCACTTGAATTAACTTTTTCTCATAACAATCTCTAATAAAATGATGTCTTATCTCTATGTGTTTTGTTTTAGAATGAAAAACAGGATTCTTGATTATACACATTGTGCTGTTATTATCAATATAAATTTTGGTGTTCATGAAATTGTACCCATAATCCAAGAGTTGGTTCTGAATCCAGAGTACTTGTCCACAGCAACTGGAAGCAGCTACATACTCTGCCTCAGTTGTTGAGTTAGCCACCACAGTCTGTTTCTTGCATTGCCATGAGATTAGCCTATGACCAAGGTATTGACAGCCTCCAGTGGTTGACTTTCTATCCAAACTAGCTCCAGCATAGTCACTGTCTGAGTATGCTAATAAGTCAAAGGGTGAATTATTTGGATACCAAAGGCCCAATTTAGGTTGACCCTTTAGGTACCTAAAAATTCTTTTGACCACTTCCAAGTGTGAAACTTTTGGGGACACTTGAAATCTGGCACAAGCACACACAGAAAACATGATATCTGGCCTTGAAGCAGTCAGATACATCAATGAACCAATCATTGATCTATAAAGATGTACATCAACCTCTTCCCCATCTTCATCCTTGAGCAAAGGTTTGTTTTTATCCATTGGTGTCTTATCTGCCTTCACATCATTGAAACCAAATTTCTTTAACATATCAGCCACATACTTGTCTTGGCTAATAAAAATCCCATCTGATTTCTGCTTGACTTGAAGCCCCAAAAAGAAAGTGAGTTCCCCCATAGAACTCATCTCAAACCTGTTGTGCATAAGCTTTTCAAATCCTTCACATAACACCTTATTTGTAGACCCAAAAATGATATCATCTACATAAACCTAAACAAGTAGGATATCCTTTTTGTCTTTCTTAATGAACAATGTTTTATCAATGGTTCCTCTACAAAAACCATTGTTCAACAAATACTTGGATAAGGTGTCATACCAAGCTCTAGGAGCTTGATGTAGTCCATACAGTGCTTTCTTCACCTTGTAAACCCTATCAGGATACTTAGGATCTTCAAAACCAGGTGGTTGCATCACATATACCTCTTCAGGAATCTTTCCATACAAGAAAGCACTTTTCACATCCATTTGATACACAGGAAAATTCTTGTATGAGGCATATGCCAAGAATAGTCTGATAGCCTCAATTCTTGCAACTGGGGAAAATACCTCATCATAATCTATTCCTTCTTCCTGAGTGTATCCCTGAGCCACCAATCTAGCCTTGTTTCTAATAACAATGCCTCTTTCATCTCTTTTGCATCTGAACACCCATTTAGTACCAATTTCTCTTTTTCCATTAGGCAAATCCACCAATGTCCAGACTTCTTGAAGCTTGAACTGCAGCAACTCCTCTTGCATATCTTCAACCCAACTTTCATCTTTCATAGCCTTGTGAATGGTTTTGGGTTCTTCTTGAGATAAGAAACAGGCAAACATACAATTTTGTAAATCCTTGTGGCTATTCCTCTTTTTAAGAGTTTGAGCAAACAATCCCTGATCAAGCAAATCACTCAAACCTTTTGATTTACTTCTGGTCTGTACAGCAGAGTGAACATCACCAATAATCTGCTCCTTTGGATGATTCTTGTGGATTCTGGTTGTTGGAGTGGGACTAACAGGTATATCAGTCTCCAAATTGGATAAATCAGCTTCAGCACCAAAAACATCAACAATTTCATCATCAGTGTCCACATACACTTCTTCTAATTCGGGCATCTCTTTAGAAGAATCATCATAAGAATCATCATCTTTACCAGCAGTAGAGTCCTTGGGCACAGCAGCAGAGTTTCCAAGCTTAACAGCAGAGTGTTTTAGCCTAACAGCAGAGTGTTTTGGCCTATCAGCAGAGTGTTTTGGCCTGGCAGCAGAGTTGAGAGAACTGCTGCTAGTTTTATTCCCTTGTTGCCCATCAATTTCTGACTCTTCATTCCTTTCCTTATCACCATTCTTGTCATAATGAGAAGGTTCATCATCACCTTCTGCATCAACCTTTGGTACTTCCTTATGAACAGCATCATCATCTGAACTCTTTTCCTCTTTATCTGTTGGAGTGAAGAACTGATCAAACTTCCACTTTTCAATCAGAACAAACTCCTCTGCAGTTCCATCATTCTTTGCTTGTGTACCTGCATTGGGGTTAGTTTGTGTACCTGCAGACATGTTAGTAGTACCTGCAATGACTGGTTGATATGTAGGATCGAGTACTTCGAGCTTGATTGAGCTTGGTTAAACGAGAACCTCTAAGTGTAAGACTTGTGTTTATGCGGAAACTAAACAACAAGAATGTAAAGAAGAAAATAATAAAAGACAATGATCCTCTATGGATCAGACTATGAACTAAGAAATTGTTTTATTGAAGGTTGTAATCGATACATCACACATAGACGGGATGTTTCTTTTATAATGATAAGAAACCCTAACCCTAACCCGTCATACAAGAAAACGTGTGAAGAGATAAACATGATCTTTTCTAAAAATAAATCTAACAAACTTTCTAAACCTACGGATAACAAACAATAATATCCGCAACAATAAACACTATCGGCAGAAACGAAAATAAAATATCGGCAGGAACCAACCGCAGCAGCAACAGATAACTATCAGCAGGAACAAACTCCACTATCGGCAGTAATGAGAAAACATTATTTCTCAGAGATCCTAACATGACTGGTTGATAATTCATACTTTTGGTTAAAGAATCAATATCAAACATCCATTCAGGACCTTTTCCTTCAACATTAGGTGTGGTTTCTCTAATTTTAACATGTAAATTTTCCACCACATGCCCAGTCCTTTGATTGAAGACCCTAAAAGCCTTACTTTCAGTGGAGTATCTAACAAAGAAACCTATGTCTGCTTTCTCACTAAACTTTCCTAAGTGGTCAATGGTGTTTAAGATAGTGACAGGACACCCAAATGGTCTAAAGAAATCTATCAGAGGTTTCCTACCATGCAATAACTCATAAGGGGTCTTGTTATGAGGCTTAACTATCTTACTTCTATTTTGCACATAGCAAGCAGTGTTGACTGCTTCAGCCCAAAAGATAGTGGGTAACTTAGACTCTGACAACATTGTCCTAGCAGCCTCAATTAATGTTCTATTTCTTCTCTCAGCAACACCATTTTGCTGAGGAGTTCTAGCCACACTAAATTGTCTAGTTATACCCTTTTCCTCACAGAACTGATTCATCACTTGGTTCTTAAATTCAGTTCCATTGTCACATCTGATGATCTTAACCTTGTGATTAAATAGGTTTTCTATCCTTGTAATAAAAGCCTTAAGAATGCCAGGAGTCTCATCCTTAGTAGCTAAAAAGAATACCCAAGTAAATCTACTAAAGTCATCAGTGACCACTAATCCATACATCTTTTTGTTCAAGCTTTTCACATAAGTAGGTCCAAATAGATCCATATGTAACATAAACAATAGTTCAGAAATAGAATTCACCACTTTGGACTTACAAGATGCTCTACGTTGCTTTCCCATCTGACAAGCAACACATACTTCAGGGTTCTCAAAAACCTTTGAAGGTAATCCTCTGACCAAGTTCCCTTTCACCAACTTGTTGATAGCCTTGTAGTTCAAATGGCCCAGCCTTCTATGCCAAAGTTTGGATTCATCAATAGTGGCTTTGGCAAACAGACAAGTTAAATCTCTTTTGGGAATAATATTCTTTATATCCACACTGTATATATTGTCATTTCTAGGGACTTTAAGAAGTACTAATTTATCATCAGGTATCTTATAGTCAGGAGATAAGACAAGATACTCAGTGTCAGTAAAAAGAACAAAATTCTTCCTGTCACACATTTGTGAGACACTGAAAAGATTGAACTTGAGACCATTCACCAAATACACCTTCTCAAAATCCAATTTTGCAGTTCTGATGATGCCTTTACCAACGATTTTACCTCCTTTAGGGTCATTCCCAAAGGCAACGTATCCACCATCCAAAGCTTCAAAGTTTTCCAAGTTGCTTTGGTCTCCAGTCATATGTGAAGGGCATCCATTATCAAAAATGCATTTATCCTTTAGCTCCTTTTGTAGATTGCCCTGCACAAAAAGTAAGAGAATTAGTTTCTCTTTAGGACCCAAGCCATTACTGACTTGGATCTGCCTTGTGCATCAAAGTAGTCAAATTTCTTCAACTGCATTGGTGCACTGCTGTGTCTGAGAACATGATCCAAAACTTTAACTTTAGGTTTCCAGACCCAGCAAGCAGAGGCCTTAACAGCATAAAAATGGTTGCCCACAACAGTATCAGTAACAACTTTTGGCAAAACAACAGAGTCTGCCTTAACAACAGAGTCAACTATGTCCTTCTTTATGGGCATTTTTGGTGCAATAGGTGTGATAATTCTAGAGACACCATCTCTCATCAAAACTTCCTTGGGAACCATGTTTCTTTTGGGATGAGGGTGAGTCTTTCTAGCAAAATTTCTATGGTTCACCCTTGTGTATTGGTTCTAAACTGGTTTTTGATAGTAGTAGCACTCATCTTGCAGATGTTCAAAACTACCACAACTATAACTTGCCTTTTTAAGAAATTGAAAATCAGTGCCTAATCTTTGTGAAACTAGGTTGTTCCAATTTCTCTGGTTTCCTCTAGGCAAGTTATTGGTTTTTTTTGGATATATTCTAGGTGTGTTTTCATACTCAGCCATCTTCCTAGAGATACCTTTACCTAGCTTAGGCTTAACAAACTCAACCTTTTTAGCCTTAGGTACTTTTGATTCAACAACAGCAGGAGTTTCTTCCTTTTTGTTCTTAGGGGTTGAATCAGATTCTACAACTTCATCATCACTGTCAGACTCCCAATCTTCAATAAGGGGTGCATCAGACCACTTTTTCTCAACCTTAGGTGACTCTATTTTAGTTTCACTAGTTTCACCTACAGGTTTGGCCTCAGACTCACGTATGAAAGATAATGTCCTAGTAGGAGGGGCATTGGCACTAAGTTTCTTAGGTGGAGCAACAGCATTATATCCTAGACCACTGCCTGAGTCTGCAAAGTGCCTTCCTATTGGTTTACTGAGAATGTCTGTGGCAAATTGTTGTTTTTCCACCCTAAAAATATGTTTTTCAGTCTCACTTATAGCTGAATCTTTAGCCTGTTCAGCCTCTTCTACTTTCCCCATAAGAACCTTAATCTCACAATGTTTCTTAATAAGCTCAATTTCTAGACTAGTGATCTTATCAAGATATTCAATTTCAGCCTTTTTATAAAATTCGAGCTTCTCTTCTAAATTCTTTAAACCATATTCATAACTAAGATTGTCTAACTTAAGTTTTTCATTCTCCATTTTAAGGTTTCCATTGCTAGACTTAAGTATTTCTATTGTATCAGAACATGATTTAAAAGAACAAGATGATTCATTGGATACCTCAGAGTCTGATCCAGAGGAAGAGTAGGCCATGAGAGCAAATTGTTGTTCTTTAGGTTCTTCATCAGCTACTAATGCAAAATTTGGACCATCTTCAGCATGATCACTCCAGTCATACTCTCCTAACCCATCACATGACACCATAGCAGTAGTAGGATTTGGCTCTTCATTAGTAGACTTCTTGACATTCTCATTGTTTCTTTTGGGTGCTCTGCACTCTCTTGCAAAGTGTCCCTTCTTATGACAGTTAAAACATTTAGCCTTTGATTTGTCAAATCCCACATTCTTGTTTCTTCTGAACTTCATTTCTTTACCAGTTCTTTTAAGAAACCTTCTTGCCCTCATAGTTAGCATTGCAAACTGCCATTGCATATCAATCTCTTCAACATCATCAGGATCAAGTTCATCCAGATCTTGAGGCATAACTGAAGTACTTGTAGTAAGTTCATCCAAATAAGCACAAATAGCAGAATCACTGATGGTGTTGGTATTTGTAGAGTCAGCAGCAGAGACATGTGAACCAGCAGCAGGAATGAAAGTACCAGCAGCAGAGTGCTGTTCTTGATGACTACCAGAATTCTTGTTGCTTGAGGAAACAAAAGCAAGATTGTTTGTGGTAGAAGATGAACTTGACAATCCCTTGACTTCAGATTCATATACTTTCAAGTTGTTATACAGATCATCCAATGTCATCTTCTCAAAATCTTCCTTGTGCCTCCAAATCACTGTGTGAGTATTCCATTCAGAAGATAAACTTCTCAGAAATTTTAGATTGATATCTTCTTGAGATACATCAATCTTTAATAGAGCCATCTGACTGGTCAGCTTATGAAGTCTATCATAAGTTCCCTCAATATTCTCAGAACTCAAAGCAGTAAAAGTTTCAAACTGGTGCTTCAGTAGGTTCTTTCTTGATTTCTTGTAGCTTCATTCCCACCAAATCGAAGTTCAATAGCTTCCCATAAATCCTTAGCAGACTCAATATGATTAAAACTTAGTTGATAATCATTAGGTATTCCCATCATGAGAATACTGTGAGCCTTGACCTCCAATCTTCTCTGTGCTTTCTCCTCACTTGTCTTGAGAGTCAAGACTGATCCAGTAGCAGTCTTGGCTGGCTGACTGTCGCCATGTAGAACAACTTCCCAAAGTGAGTAATCAACCATTCTCATGTACTGTTGAATTCTCATCTTCCAGATCTCGTATTCTCCAGTCTTGAGCATGGGAACTCTTGATGCAGTAACCATGTGTGTAGAATCGGATTCCATTGCTTACTTTGATGATTAACAGATCTTGTATTCAGTAATTCTTCTTGGTACCAGTTTCTAGATCACAAGCTCTGATACCACTTGTTGATCCCAGTTGAGCTTCACGATCTTATTAATTACTTTAGATATAAACCTAAAGCAATCGGTATAGAAACTGATCTTGAATTGTATATCAAATATTATGCGGAAATTAATATTTGATCTTAAGAAGAATAAAACACAAACGAATTCTCAAACAACACTTAAATATATTAATACGATTGCTCGATAGCAATAGGGTTACAAGAAACCTTGAAGTGTAAAACAATAATGATACGTATCTAAAACCTAACCCTAGACCCTCCTTTTATAGACTAAGGAGTCCTAGTCGGTTACAAAACTTTCTATACACGAAAAATATCTTTACGTATCTTTTCTATACATATCCTTAACATACTATACATATCCAATAAGCATCAGCATAATCTTTCTAGCAGCAGAGTCTTCGTGGCTAGCAGCAGAGTTATACTTAGCTTATTATCCCAATCCAGCAGAGTTACCAAACAGCAGAGTAATAGACTAATCAGCAGAGTTACTTAATATCAGCAAAGTAACACTTAACATATTTTGTAAACAGCAGCATCTTTAGACCCAACACTTGTATTTAAAGACCCTAACTCAGTGCAATTTTATAACGTGACAGCTCAGAAGAATTATAACGTGACGGCCTCAAGACATACCTGACGTTGTCATGACGGCGAATTACACAGACGAAACCCTAATTGGAGGTGACCTGACGGCGTCACAGATTGCAAGTGACGCCGTCATGGTTGTAAATCTATATATAGTTTTCGAATCTTTTTCATTCATTGTAACATCTTGGAGGACATAAACCCTAGACAATTTTTAGCTTATTTTTAGGGCTTTTTTACCCATGTTTAATTGAAGATAAGTTATTCGTTTAATCATTGAATAGGTGTATGTGTTGTTTGATTATTTGTTTTTCTTTTCTTTGTCATAACATGCTAGGCTAGATTTATTAGTGGTTGCTCAGATCTAATGAAACCTAGTTATTGATCATTGATTTGTCGTCTCTTGTTTAATTGATTGCTTAGCGTTAGGAGTAGGAAAACTAGCTTCTCTCTTATATGTGCTAGCTTGAACATCTTATTAAACGCAACCATAGAGTGCACTATTGGTTTTTCTCGTTATATTTATTGCGTGAATTGCGGCTTGTAGATCCTGGAAAACTTAATAGACTTTAAGGTTTTAGGGGAGATTTATACGTTCATAGAGTTGGTGACTTCGGCACCTCCCCACGACCAATATTAAGGAATACAACGCTTCATTAATTAAATCATAACCATGCGCCCCGCAACTAGCACGGGTAAAAAAATATTTCAACGTTTAGTTTAGATAGTGTTTTAGATAATTCTTATGTGTTTAAAAGGGTCGTGCATTTAAAATATTCTTTTTTTTATCATAGCAATGTCAATATCTGCATATTTATTTCTAGCAAAATAATTTATTTGCTTTAGTCCAACACCAGATTAACAAATCTTGGCTTCTTATTGTTGCCAAATGATTATAACAAAGATAACAAAGTTATTGAATCACTCCGAGTTAATAGATGTAGGTTTAAATAGTTTAAAGCATAATTAAGTAAAACAGTTTAAACAAGATTTAGACCATAATGTTTTCAACGTTTAAAATTCTTATTAGAAATTAATCAAAGAATTTGACAAAGATTGTTTGTGGAATAAAAATCTTAGTTGAATGACAATTGAGGTGATCTCCTTTATAACTTAAACACAAAACCTAAGTTATGGTTTACGTATGAACTTATACTTACTCACTGAATATTCAACATCCTAAGTTCAATTTAAGGATTAAATGCTCTTGAATGTGTTTCACATTAGTTGCAAGAGATAACATGTACTCTATTGCAAGCATTCTCTTTTATAGAAGAGAATTTATGTTTTTAAAAGGCATTTACTTTACACGTGGGTTGATGAGATATCTCTACTACTTATAAAGAGTGTATCTCTTTTCTTAAAACTTGAATCTTGAAATTTTGAAACTTAAATGATTGTAGTTTACCTAAGTACCCCTTAAATTTGAAACTTTTCAAAAACTTGGCAACTTAAATTATGTCTTTTCTTGATCAATTCTAAACTTGTCAACTTTTTAAAAACACACATGATGCGGAGATTGTGAACCTTCACACGAAGTTTTACAATCCTCCTAGGCAGTGTACCTAATCGCTGTAGTGTAGTATAGGTAAGTCTCGGGGGATTGATCGTTCTCTAGGGGAATAGTGTTGTTAGGTCAAAATGTCTGTCGAGATAGGTCTAGAGGTGAGGGATGATTCTTTTTGTGATTTTATGTTTTTTTGAAAAGCAAGTAAAAGTCTCGGGGTTTGAAGAGTGGGCGGAATTAGTTACTAATTAAGTAACCCAAAACTATAATTAAACTAAATTAAACTAATAACAAGAAAAAGTAAATTAGTAACTTCTTATGATAGGGAAAAGCGTGTTCACTTAGATATCCTTACTCCCTAGTTATCTCCTACTGATTTGTCGAATTGTCACATCCTTGTTTTAATTGAAGTGTTGTATTCCTTAATATTGGTCGTGGGGAGGTGCCGAAGTCTCCAACTCTATGAACATTAGTCTCCCCTAAAACCCTTAAAGTCTATTAAGTTTTCTAGGATCTACAAGCCGCAATTCACGCAATAAATACAACAAGAAAAACCAATAGTGCACTCTATGGTTGCGTTTTATAAGATTTTCAAGCTAATACATATAAGAACTTAGCCAGTTTTCTTATCCTAATGCGAGGCAATCAATTAAACAAGAGACGACAAATCAATATTCAATAACTAGGTTTCATTAGATCTAAGCAAACACTAATTAACTTAAGCTAGCATGTTAAAGTAAAGAAAAGATAAACAAGTAATCAAACAACACATAGACATATTGAATGATTAAAAGGATAACTTATCTTCAATGAAACATGTGTTTGGAGGGCTGTAAAACCCTTACAATAGCTGAGAAAATCGTTCTTAAAACCCTACTCCAAGATGTTACACGAATTATGAAAAACATGCGAAAGTATATATAAGTTTACACTTGTGACGGCGTCACCTTATAGGTTGTGACGCCGTTAGCTCGCCGTCATTAGGGTTTCGTCTTGTGCAAGTCGCCATTGTGACGGCGTCACTTAAGATGTCTGACGCCGTCATGAATGGCTTGACACCGTCCCTTAGTAAATCATCTGGGCCGTCTCTTGTTAACTTTGTATGTGACTTTGGTCCCTGACGCCGTAAGGTTATATAGTCTTCAATTCTTCTGGGGTGTCGCTTGTTAATTTTCCACAAAAAATCCATCTTTAGTAACAATTGACAATGTCACTTGGTAAAGTGTGACGCCGCCAGGACTCCTTTCCTGACAGATTTTGAGACTTGGTCATTTTCTTTTCTTTTCTTGTCGTTTTAAGCCCAAAACATGCCGTTTTCCAGATTTTTCGTCCCAAGTACCTAAAATGTGAAAAGAAACGATTTAGAGCAATATTTGATCATATAAATACGATTTTGGCCTTAAATTACCCCTTAAAAAGGTACCAAATAAATCCTTATCAAATATCCCTACGCTTGGGATTTGCTTGTCCTCAAGCAAATATGCTTTTATCCTAATCAATTTACAAGTTAGTGGTCATTTAACATTAATATAAAAGTAATTACAACATACAATTGTTCCACTTTAGTCGTAATAAGAACGAAAATTATATACTAGCACCTCACATAAAGTGTTTGGATTCTCACATCTCCCGGGTGTATAAAGTCATATAACATATGGAAACGGGAAAATAAAACACTCTCTACCTGTCATAGCACATAGATTACCATAGGCTTGGGAATGGATCAAACCTCCACCACTTTGGCGTAAGCACCTAGGATAAACTATCAAAGAGGTCTTTTAAAGGGTTGTAACGTTAGGTGTATGGGTATGGAAAACACGGTTTTGTTGGATATAGGGAATTTTACTGGTGGCAAGTCAATCATGTTAGTCAATTACATATACAATGAGGCGTTGCTAAGCCAAGACTCGACTCGACTCGCTAACTACTAACTCTTTTTGTATTTTTCTTGTCACTTTCTTGACTAAAACAAAAATAAAAGACGGGATGGTAGTCTGTATGTTTTTTTCTCTTTTCATTTCATTTTTTTTTTATTTTTTCATTTTTTTTATTTTTATTTTTTATTATTATTTTTTTGTTATATATTTTTTTCAGACACTCTTGCCCTACCATCCAAAATAGTACATCATTACAAAGGGATTACTCGCAACCTCCCTACAGTTGAACTTTTACATAAATAAAAACTAACTAACGACCCGAATTAAGAAAATCAAAACACGTGGAGTACTTTAAACATTAACGCACATATGGAGGTAATAACATTGACATTCTTCCCCATTACTCCATAACAACTAGTACTTTATCCATGAGTCTCAATCATCCCAAAACTGTATTTACAAGATATGACTCGACTTAGCAACCATGTAACCAACCAGACAATTAACAAAGGGTTTACACATAAGTTGTAACAATAATGCACTAAAAATGAGTGCATACAAGGTAGGCTAAGGCGATTTGGGTGTACATTTGGTGGTGGATTGTAAACAATGCTCTTCATTAATATTTCAGAATCCACTGAAATATTATGAGAACCGCGAAAAGGATAGGCTCTGAGGAGTGTACTAGGGGTATCGTGTACTAAAAATGAGTACATCGCAAATGTGTGGGAAAATTACTTGACCAATGCAGCCAACTTAATTATAAAACAGGTTTAAAACAAAGGTTATCTTAATGCCTCTTATCATTTAGTTAATCCCAACTACACGAATGTAGTCTCACTAGCAATCTGGGATGTATCACAAACGCAAGTTCTAGAATCTATATACTACCGGTACACTCATAATCATTAAAGGTGAATGCTTTTTCCTAAAGATCTAAAGGCGAACCTCACAATTTTGGGGTGGAATTTTTTTTAGTGGAAGGGTTTTTGTGCTAGCTATATAATTCCTATCCATAGGACGCTTATTAAAACTAAAGTTTCACTCCTATATGTTGTAAAAAATTTTAAATTTGGTGCTAAAATCACCCTAACAAGTATCTCTTTTAGTTTATTACACATTTACTAGAAAACAAAACAAATATCAAGCGAGTTATAGTTTCTAAGGTATCCCATTTTACCCTCCCTACACTTAAATTGAACATTGTCCCCAATGTTCTTGAAAAGTATCAAAGTTATGACAAAGGGAAAAATAAAATAGATGAAAGAAACTAATACTCCCTTGATTTGCTCGGCATGGGCGACGTAAAACATGGTTAAATCCTCCTCCAAGAAAATAAACTTCAATAAGTGCTCATCATACTTCATCTTTTATCTTCTTGTCTAATATAACCTGTAATTCACTAAGAAAACAAACACGAAACCTCGCATAAAATCAGCGGTAAACACTATATATATAAAAACTAAATCCTAGAAAGCGAATAAGATATAATGCTTGCAAAATAAATGTTTACAGATTCCTGAAAAATTAAAAATTCTTGAAATTTTTAAAAATTAAGTTCCAGCAGAAAAACAAAATCCTGAAAAACTGTGCTGCTACAATGCCTGACGCCGTCAGGATTGACCTGACAGTATTTTTACATTTTGTTTTTGGAAAATTTCTGGAAAAATATTAGTATTTAAAACCTGGAAATTCTGCAAAACATTCATTGTGACTCGATACAAGCATTTGACTCAAACAAACACACAAATATATGCTAATCATTCATTGTTAACTTTCATGTTCGAATTTTTTCTTTTAAACAAATATGATCTTCCCTACACTTATCTTTTTGTAAAATACCTTTATATGCAATTAAGACGAAGTTAAAAACAAAATAAAGCATTTTCACAAATTATTCGAAACATGAAAGATTAAGCAATGATGATAAAACATATATATATCTAACACAAACAAAAAAAAAATCAAACAAACAATCAAAAAGCTTGGGTTGCCTCCCAAGAAGCGCTTTTCTTTATTTACGAGTCTTGTAGCTATACTCAAAGTCATGGCCTATTACGTGACTCCATGGTCATCTTCTACCTTGGTTTTATATTCCGGACCTAATTGTAAACATTCTTTGTAAAAACCAAGTATCTTCTTCATCACATAGTCTACACCTCTTCTCTTATCTTCTTCATTCCTATAGTAAACCGATTGCTTATATTCCTTTTCGAAACTTGACAGTCGTCTAAATTGTTCAATCTTATGCGGCATTTGGTAGGCAATCTCATACGTTTCATCTTTAAACCTAACTATCCCTAAGGATGGGTCATAAGTCATCTTAGAAGTTTCCAGAAATGGCCTACCTAACACTACGTGAGTCAAACAATAATAAACCACCGGACTAATATCCTCCACTATCACAAAATCCGTAACATATGTGAAATTTCCAATAAAAACATGCATTCCCTTAACTCGCCCCACAAAATTACTTGTCTTTCCCTTATTATGATCTCTCCTAGGTGGCAATTGCTTTTTCATGATCCAATTGTAGTGTATCCTAGTCATAATATTGGGGGACTTATGGTCAATGTAAGCATTCCACACATGTACATACCCAATATTACATGGTATATTTATGTTAGATGGGTCACCCGCTTGGATGATCGGTAGATTCATGTAATATGGTGGATTAGGATCATTGATAACATCAAATAGTCCTGATATTTTAGTGTCAATTTCCCCCCTAATATGCTCATCATTTGTATCATTTTACTTGAATATATACTCTTATTCGCTTATATTTCATTTTCAGTTTACTTATGAGCGTTGGAACGAAGAGACGCGGATTTGGAAGGTTTTTAATGCAAAATACACAAGAGTATGCTGACCAGACAAATGCTACGGCATAAATCCATACTCTAATTACGTCATAACTAGGATTAACACTAGAAGACCAAAGTCAACGATGACCAAGGTTACGGCGTAACTCCTCAATAAGTTAAACCGTATATATGTTTCCAAGACTTAGAAGAATTTCGTGGTCCAAGCAAGTTACGACGTGACCAATTACAAGGTTACGACGTAAAACCATTAACGAGTGTTCTACGTTTGTAACCTATCTTTAGGTTACGCCGTAATATCATCACTATGGATAAGATCGTCCTAGATCCAAAGTTTACGGCGTAACTAACCCTAGAGGTTACGCCGTAACTTAGTCGAGGCTATAAATACAAGCCATAATTCCACATTTTTACATATCCTCTCAACAAAAAAAACCCAGAGACGATTAAGGGCTTCAAGGAGGACGATTTCTAGCAGCATACAAGTCATTTCCAAGGGAGAATTCACACTTATCACTACATAAGTTTTAGTATTTCGTATTACATTCTTGTATTTAATTCCATGTCTTCATTCATGATGTTAAACATTAAATTTTCTGCATGTTTTAATATGAGAGGCTAAACACCTTTGGTGTTAGCCCAGTTATGAAATTGTTAATGTTATGATGTAGTTTTCTCGTTTCCATATCGCTTTATATGTATACTTTCTTTGCTTATTTTGGGACACCCTTGTTTTGGTATCATGGAAGTTTGGGTAGTATCTAGGAAGCTAGGAGAATTGACCAACTGACCCTAGTGAATCAGGTTGCGAGTAGTGGTAAGAATTGACCATAGGAGTATCACTATCTTGCGTTCGAATTATACTAAATGAGCACCTTCCAAACGGAAAAGCTTAAGAAGTTAGAGGGAACCTGTAGGACCTTAGATATCAACCTTATCACTAATATAAGTACGTATGGTGACTTGAGATAGGCGTATGATGTATGGTTTAGAGAGAGAAAGTAGAGAAAGAAACTAGAGAATTATATTTCATAAATAAAACACACATTTACACACTCAAGAACACTCTACAAATGAGATGAGATGTGCTATTTATACTTGAAAGGAAATGCCTCATGGGCTTTGCCATGGGCTTTCTAAAAGGCTTGCCTAATGGACTTGGTTTACACTTTGTTTATAAGGCTAACATGATATACTAATAAATACCTAGTCCATAGCCCGATAAACTTAATAAATACATTATATAAGACACATTACAAAGTTCTAATAAATGAGAATGACCATCACGGGTTCCATTGAATAAGTCTTAGATCGTAGCGGCACGTAATGACTTTTCCATAGGTTAAACCCACGAACTCTTGTAATCATTAGGTTATGGAATAGGACGCTATGGAAAATAGGACTAGACGAATTAAGCAACTGAGTCTAGTGACTTAAACTACCATGTGGAGCGATAGAAAACACTAATTAGAAAATGTAATCATAAAATAAAAAGATTAGTAACTAGGCTAGCACATTTCTCCCTATTGATATCTCTTCCATGTTTAATTGATTTTATTTTACTTTCATTTCTTTAGTTTAATTAATCAAATTATCAAAACCCCCTTTAGAACCAGTGACACTAGAACTTAAATTAGATCCCCACGCATAGCTCTTGGGACGACCTCGGCTTTACCGATTACTACACTACACACGACCGTGTACACTGCCCGTTAGTGCATTAGGTTGACCATAGGTAGACGAGAACTTATAAATATTAAAACCTAGTCAGAAATCCTACATCAATCATCTAACAAATACTTATGGTATGCAAGTTCATCATTTGTGGGGAACCTATTAAAGTATTCATTACCTCCTTCTCCCTCTTCCTTACTCTCATCATCCGTTGTCTCCTTCCTAGGATCACTACTACCTTCTAATACAATTTCTTGACTGTTGATATAAATAATGCCTAAAAACATTATCAATACTTATTCATATCTCTATGTTTTGATAATCACAAAATGTAAACTCATTAAACATAAACTTATCAAATAAACAAGTATTTAGTTGTAAATATTCATTTCTACAACTTAATCACTTAAGGTATGAATAAACAAGTGCTTAATGCATTATATGATCAAAGGAACATTTTCTTAATCTCTAAACTTTTATAAAATGTCAAAAACATTTTATATATTTTTGAAAAACATTTTTGGTATTAAATAAATATGTTTAATCTATTATAAAAATATGAATTCAAATTTTCAACCAAAAATGGCAAAAATGTTCCAGAAAAACCATCCCCACAAAAAGACAAAACTGGGCAACGGTCTGAAGGGGCGGCCCCCTTAAATATACAAGGCGGCCCCCTTAATTTTAAGGGGACCGCCCCCTATTTAAGGGGGCCGGCACGCTCCTCCAGCTGTCCAGTTTTTGCCTATAAATACTGGTTTTCCCCTGGACCTTTTCCTCACCTTTTGCACCTCAAACCTTCTGTTCTAAATCTCCTCTTTTCTTTCCAAATCCTTTCCAAAATCCTTTGATCATAGATTCTTAAGCATTGGTTTCCAAGTGATCCAAGCTTCCACCATCCTTGTGCAAAAAAAGAATACTTCTATCAATCAAGACTAGAAGTATTACAACTTAGTGTCATCTTGTTACTTAAGTTGTTAGTTTAGTAAAGTTTGTAAATCATTCATCAATTTGTGTATAAGGTGTGTATAGTAGGTGTGAACATGAGTGATTAGATTAGTGTAGTGTGTAAGTAGTGAAGAAGGTGTATATGTAGTTGTGGTGTAAAGAAGTCATGTAGAAGTTGTAAAGCCGTGGTGTAGAAGTTGTGAAGCCGTGGTGTAGAAGTCGTGAAGCCATAACTCAGAAGTTGTGAAGTCGTCATGTAGAAGTCGTGAAGCCATAACTTAGAAGTTGTGAAGTCGTCATGTAGAAGTCGTGAAGCCGTAGCTTAGAAGTTGTGAAGTCGTCATGTAGAAGTCGTGAAGCCATAGCTTAGAAGTTGTGAAGTCGTCATGTAGAAGTCGTGAAGCCGTAGCTTAGAAGTCGTGAAGTCCTCATGTAGAAGTTGTGAAGTCTTTGTGTAGAAGTCGTGAAGCCGTAGCTTAGAAGGTGTGAAGTTGTTGTGTAGAAGTCGTGAAGCCGTAGCTTAGAAGTTGTGAAGTCGTCTTGTAGAATTCGTGAAGCCGTTGTGTTGAAGTCGTGAAGCTGTCATGAAGAAGTCGTGAATAAGTCGTGAACAAGTTGTGATTGAAGTTGTGAGATTGGTTCTAGCTACGATTAGAACTCGACATTTAGCTTTGTGTCGTTAAACCGGTGTAAGCGAAAGTGTGTAAGGTTTTCTTTGCCATAAGGGAGCTTGTTAAAGTAGTGAAGAAAACTCTCGAGCAAGGTGTGCTCGGGGAGTAGAGTAGAGAAAGGAAGGTGTTCTTGTAGCTGAACCACTATAAATCCCTCGTGTCTCGGTTTGATCTTTCCATCTCTTACTTATTTCTTTATATCGTCATTACTTTCATACATATAGGCATATATATCTGTTAGTATTAATTAGAAGTTGATTTCACATAAAGATCAATTGAAAACTCCATTCATAAAAAGAAAACTTTTATAACAAATCTAAAAGGATACACATATAATTAATAATATTGTTCAAGTATCATTTTTCATATAAACTCAAATCTAAGATTTTAAAAGGAAACAAAGTTTTCATAATAAAATTAAAAAGACGTAAAACTATTCAAACCCCCTTCTAGTTTTCCACAATTGGTATCAAGAGCCACGTCAAACAAGATTTTTAAAATATACTGTATTTTAAAACTTGAATCGATCTATGGAATTCGAAAAATATTTAGAAGGGGAATTTATGCAAAAACCACCGCTATTTGAAAACTATACTTTTCTTGAATGGAAAAATAAATTTGAAAATTATGTGAAATCAATTGATCTAGATCTTTGGCATGTCATTTCGATTGGTGATTTTCAACCAACAAAAATGGTTTTTGAAAGTCAAATAAAAACGGATTTTGAAAGTCAAACAAAAACGGATTTTGAAAGTCAAGCAAAAACGGATTTTGAAAGTCAAAATGGTTATTTCAAAATAAAGAATGACATAAATAATAAAGCTAAAATAATTATTTATAAAACCTTGCCGAAAGTTGAATATGAAAGAATATCCTTCTGTCAAATGGCAAATGATATTTGGAAAAATCTATTAAACTTTCATCAAAAAAAAATGTCAAGCCAAAGATGAGGAATTTAATCTTGTACATGAATTAGTTGTCCTAGAAAATTTAATAGATAAACATTTTGATAAAATAGATACATGTGCTACTAGTTCAAATGTTTTTAATGAAGGTATTAATGACGAAGACTACATGTATCAACTCCGAAGTGTACTCAATCCAAAATCATGGAGTGACACAGACGAAGGAGAAGAACATCATCCGATGTGGAAGATTCTACATAAGAAGTTATATGTATCAAGGCTAAGATATCAAATGAGTCCAGTACAAGACATGTTCGGGTCAAGCCACTTCGGTTTAAATAAGGTGTTAGAAGCTTGCCATGATATACTTTCACACCTTGGTTATCTTGAAGACTCACCTATCATTCACACGTCGATCATCATCTGAGACATTACGAAGAAAAGCTAGGACGTGAGGTAAGTTCTCTTTTTAAATTTCATAAGTAATTACTTCATGCATATAATCTTATTAATGCCTTAGGATACGCTTAGTTTGATAGGTTGCTTTGCCTTTACACTTTAGTTATATTCGTTCTGCGGCTTAATAAACCAGAAACCCTTTAGTTAGCCCCCCTAAGTATTAAATGATGTATTTACTGTCAAACTCATTTAGCCTTTTCAAATTTAAAATGGAAATATTCTATGTCCACAATTAGAAAACTCTTGGTAATAAAGTAAATTAAGCTAAGTGGATAAATCATTAACGTAGAAGTAAGATTAGATTCTTCGCGTTAGAAAACTATGTATGTAACAACCTCTTGTAGAATATGGCATTAGGTTAGATAAATGTGCTGCAACTAAGGAGCTATAGATGTTAGATTATACCCCATTCAACACATTTCTATTAGGATTGTGAGTAAAATATATCATCTAGATTTACCCTCATAAAAGGATAATGTCTGAATCACATTAAGTCAAGTATTAGTAAACCAAGCAAACTTCATATTTGGTACTCTTCGATAGGTAAATTTAGGAACTTAATTTCTTCTAAAAAGAGAATGACTACTGGAGAATCTATTGACTAGAAACTCAATTTGACCTAACGGTTGAATTGCTTCTATGTGAGAAGTTGGGTGTGTGTAACCCGTAAAAATGGTCGTGTTTAGCCTGAATTGAGCAACACTAGTAATAGTCTCATACTCATTCTCCAACTTGGTTACATTACTCTTCCTAAATATACCTAACGCTAGTTTACTTTTATGAACTTTTTTTTTCATTAGAGCTTTTCATTCCTAGATTTATGTCATCTTGCATATATTAAATTTCTAGATGTTTACTTGCTCCTATGTGATTTGATTGCATGCCTTCGTAATTATTTGCTTAGTTGTTGAATGCATAGTTATTATAATAATTTTTGTTTTTCTCTAACTATTCTGATATGATGTATTTTTGTATTTAGTCATAATACATGCCTAAATGCCATAGGATATATAGAAAAGAGTAGCATGTGACAATAGACTTAACCAATACCTTTGAGCATGAGATCTTTTATAACCTCTATTTATAAACCCATAACTAATGGGATTTGTTTTTAAAAATGCAAAAACTTCACATTTTGGAAAAATGATTTTTCAAAAGATTACGACACCTTTCTATTTAACATGTTTCACCATCCTACCTTTCTTCCAAACTTGTGTCCATAATTACGTGTTTATCAAAACCAAAGATTGGAAAAATATGTTTTCTTTCCTCATAAATACATTTTGAAATAAAACCAAAACTATTTCATTAAAATATTTTTCACATCCACAAAAAAACCTACTCTCAAACATTGTTGAATAATGCCAAAAACACTTATTTAAATCATGCATGGTGATCTCATATTTGTCATCTATATTTATGTATATGACATTTATTAGTAAACTAAATCAAATCTGAAAAACCATAGTTTTCTCATTAAGATCTTGCTTGGTACAAGTCTAGAAGTCCATGCTATCACAATTCCCCATTGCTTTGCACATAGACACTCATTAGGATTCATTAACTTAAACCCATCTCCCTAAAAATCATATTAGGAATTACTTGGTATCATGTTTCTTGTCCATAAATTTATATATATTACTTGCTTAATAAGTAGGTTGCATGCTAGATAGAAGTGCTTAATGTCCTTATGAAACATGCTTTGCATACATAAGTTATTAAATGATAAATTGCCTCAAAGAGATTGGACTTGCTTGAAACTAAACCCAAAAACACAACCCTTTCAACAATTTTCTGCCAAAAACCCATTTCCAGTAACCTGGAAATCAGCAGATGGGCGGCCCCCTTAATTCATTAGGCGGCCCCCTTAATATTTAAGGGGACCGGCCCCTTAATTAAGGGGACCGGCCATCTGATGGTCGAAGGTGCTGTTCCTTTTTTCTATTCTTTAGCCCATTTTATCCTACACTTCCCAAAACTCACAAACATGTTTTGTCCTAAACCTCCCACCAAAATTTACCTTCCTCAACCACATCATTCCTACACTATAAATACCCCTCTCCATCATTAATGCTCATCCATCCAAACATGTCATCTCCCAACAACCCAAGATCCAAGCCTTCAAGAGTTGCTAAAATCTCCGTAAGTCCCGTTTGGAGACGGAAGCTTGACACTTGTCATAACTCCAACTCAACAAATGATGTTGTTCAAAATCAACCAATACCTAAACCTCATACTCACCCAAATCAATCACTACCTAAACCTCATACTCACCCAAATCAAGCAACACCTAAGTCTCATGATCATCCAAATGAACCCTTTCATAAACATAACCAATCATCCATCCTTACTTCCATAAATACACCTTCATCACACCCACATGCTGTCATATGAAGAGCAAGATCAATCCTAAAACAACAATCCCAATCTCATTCACAACACCTCACATCTCATTCAACCTACCAATGTACCATCGAAAACACTCACCACTCTTGGAATACACTCTTCTTCCACATTTCCATCCTCATCCACTTATGATTACCCAAGCTCATAAATGTCTCCACCACCAAGAGTGTCACCACCACCTCCATCATTGTTGGGTCTAAAATGCTGCTGATTCGAGGAACACAACTCTGCTGGATAGTTATGTGACTCTGCTGATTAGCACAAGAACTCTGCTGTTTTGATAACTCTGCTGTTTTGGTATAATAGGCTTATTGTAACTCTGTTGCTAGCTCACGAAGACTCTGCTGCTAGAAGAATTACTCTGCTGCTTATTAATTATGTAAAGTATGTTAAGATAAGTATAGAAAAGATACGTATGAATATTTTTCTTGTATAGGAAGTCTTGTAAACCGACTAGGACTCCTTACGCTATAAAAGGAGGTTCTAGGGTTAGAGTTAGATATCGATTGATTGATTATCTTAGCATACGTATTGTTTACACTTCAAGGTTTCTTGTAACCCTATTGCTATTCAGAGCAATCGTATTAATATATTGAAGTGTTGTTTGATAATTCGTTTGTGTTTATTCTTCTTAAAATCAAGTATTAGTTTCCGCATAATATTTGATATACAACTCAAGATTAGTTTCTATACCGATTACCTTAGATTTATCTAAAGTAATTAATAAGATCGTGAAGCTCTACTGGGATCAACAAGTGGTATCAGAGCTTGTGATCTAGAAACTGGTACCAAGAAGAATTTCTGAATACAAGATTTGCTAATCATCACAGTAAGCAATGGACTCCGACTCTACACACATGGTTACTGCATCAAGGGTTCCCATGCTCAAGACTGGAGAGTATGAGATCTGGAAGATGAGGATTCAACAGTACATAAGAATGGTTGATTACTCACTTTGGGAAGTTATTATTCATGGAGACACTGTGCAAACCAAGACTGCTACTGGATCAGTCTTGACTCTCAAGACAAGTGAGGAGAAAGCACAAAGAAGATTGGAGGTTAAGGCTCACAGTATTCTCATGATGTGAATACCTAATGATTATCAATTGAGCTTTAATCATATTGAGTCTGCTAAGGAGTTATGGGAAGCAATCGAACTTCGATTTGGTGGAAAAATGAAGCTACAAAGAAATCAAGAAAGAATCTACTGAAGCATCAGTTTGAAACTTTCACTGCTTCAAGTTCTGAGGACATTGAAGGAACTTATGATCGACTTCATAAGCTAACCAGTCAGATGGATCTTTTGAAGATTGAGCCATCTCAAGAGGATGTCAATCTAAAGTTTCTGAGAAGTCTATCTTCTGAATGGAACACTCATACAGTGGTTTGGAGACATAAGGAGGATTTTGATACTATGACATTGGATGATCTGTATAACAACTTGAAGGTGTATGAATCTGAAGTTAAAGGATTGTCAAGCTCATCCTCTACTACAAATAATCTTGCTTTTGTTTCCTCAAGCAACAAGACTACTGGTAGACATCAAGAACAGCACTCTGCTGCTGGTGCTTTTGCTCCTGCTGTTGGTTCACATGTCTCTGCTGCTGACTCTGCTAACACCAACACTATCAGTGATGCTGCAATTTGTGCTTATTTGGCTGAACTTACTACAAGTACTTCAGTCATGCCTCAAGATCTGGATGAACTTGATCCTGATGATGTTGAGGAGATTGATATGCAATGGCAGTTTGCAATGCTTACTATGAGGGCAAGAAGGTTTCTTAAGCGAACTGGAAAAGAGATGAAGTTTAGAAGGAACAAGAGTGTGGGATTTGACAAGTCAAAGGCTGAATGTTTTAACTGCAGAAAGAAGGGACACTTTGCAAGAGAATGCAAAGCACCAAAAAGAAGCAATGAGAATTTCAAGAAGTCTGCTGATGAAGAGCCAAATTCCACTACTGCTATGGTATCATGTGATGGGTTAGGTGATTATGACTGGAGTGATCATGCTGAGGATGGTCCAAATTGTGCATTGGTAGCTGAAGAGGAACCTGAAATACAACATTTTGCTCTCATGGCCTATTCTTCTTCTGGATCAGACTCTGAGGTATCAAATGAATCATCTTGTTCATTTAAATCATGTTCTGATACAATTGAGATTCTTAAGTCTAGCAATGGAAACCTTAAGATGGAAAATGAAACACTTAAGCTAGATAATCTTAGTTATGCATATGGTTTAAAGAACTTAGAAGAGAAGCTAGAATTTTATAAAAAGGCTAAAATTGAATACCTTGATCAGATCACTATTCTGAAAAATGAAATTATCAAGAGAGATGATGAGATTAAGGTTCTTATGGATAAAGTGGAAGAGGCTGAACAGGCTAGAGTTTCAGCTATTAGTGAGACTGAAAAACATGTTGTTAGGATAGAAAAACAACAATTTGCAACTGACATTCTCAGTAAACCATTAGGAAAACACTTTAATGGTATAGGATATAATGCTGTTGCTCACCCTTTGAAACTTAGTGCCAATGCCCCTCCCACTAGAACATTAACTTTCATATCTGAGTCTGGGGCTAAACCTGTAGGTGAAACTAGTAAACCTGTAGTTGAAACTAGTGAAAAAGAAATAGAGTCACCTAAGGTTGAGTTAAAGAAGTATGAACAACCACCCCTAATTGAAGATTGGGAGTCAGACAGTGATGATGATGATGTAGAATCTGATTCAACCTCTAAGAACAAAAAGGAAGAAATTCCTACTGTTGTTGAATCAAAAGTACCTAGAGCTAAAAAGGTTGATTTTGTTAAGCCTAGGTTTGGTAAAGGTATCTCTAGGAAGATGGCTGAGTATGAAAACACACCTAGAGTATATCCTAAAAGAACAAATAACTTGCCTAGGGGAAACCAGAGAAATTGGAACAACCTAGTTTCACACAAATTAGGTACTGATTTTCAATTACTTAAGAAGGCATGTTATTGCTGTGGTAGCTTTGAACATTTGCAAGATGAGTGCTATAAGAAACCAGCTTGGAACCAGTACACTAGGGTGAACCATAGAAACTCTGCTAGAAAGACTAACCCTCACCCCAAAAGAAACATGGTTCCTAGGGAAGTCTTAATGAGAGATGGTACTTCTAGAGTTATCTCTCCTATTGCTCCAACAGTGCCCTTAAAGAAGGATATAGCTGACTCTGCTGTTAAGGCAAACTCTGCTGTTAAGGCAGACTCTGCTGTTTTGCCTAAAGTTCTTACTGATACTGTTGTGGGCAATCATTTTTATGCTGTTAAAGCCTCAGCTTGCTGGGTCTGGAAACCAAAAGTTAAAGTTTTAGATCATGTTCTCAGACACAGCAGTGCACCAATGCAGTTGAAGAAATTTGACTACTTTGATGCACAAGGTAGATCCAAGTCAGTAATGGCTTGGGTCCCCAAGAGAAACTAATTCTCTTACTTTTTGTGCAGGGCAATCTACAAAAGGAGCTAAAGGATAAATGCATTTTTGATAGTGGATGCTCTTCACATATGACTAGAGACCAAAGCAACTTGGAGAATTTTGAAGCTTTGGATGGTGGTTATGTGGCCTTTGGGAATGACCCTAAAGGTGGAAAAATCGTTGGTAAAGGCATCATCAGAACTGGAAAGTTGGATTTTGAGAAGGTGTATTTGGTGAATGGTCTCAAGTTTAATCTTTTTAGTGTCTCACAAATGTGTGACAGGAAGAATTTTGTTCTTTTTACCGACACTGAGTGTCTTGTTTTGTCTCCTGACTATAAGATACCTGATGATAAATTGGTGCTTCTTAAAGTTCCTAGACATGACAATATATACAGTGTGGATATAAAGAATATTATTCCCAAAAGAGATTTGACTTGTCTGTTTGCCAAAGCCACTGTTGATGAATCCAAATTATGGCACAGAAGGCTTGGACATTTGAACTACAAGGCTATCAACAAGTTGGTGAAAGGGAACTTGGTCAGAGGATTACCTTCAAAGGTTTTTGAGAATCCTGAAGTATGTGTTGCTTGCCAAATGGGAAAGCAACATAGAGCATCTTGTAAGTCCAAATTGGTGAATTCTATAACTGAACCTTTGTTTATGTTACACATGGACTTATTTGGACCTACTTATGTGAATAGTTTGAATAAAAAGATGTATGGATTAGTGGTCACTGATGATTTCAGTAGGTTTACTTGGGTATTCTTTTTAGCAACTAAGAATGAGACTGCTGGCATTCTTAAGGCTTTTATAACAAGGATAGAAAACCTATTTAATCACAAGGTTAAGATCATCAGATGTGACAATGGAACTGAATTTAAGAATCAAGTGATGAATCAGTTCTGTGAGGACAAAGGGATAACTAGACAATTTAGTGTGGCTAGAACTCCTCAGCAAAATGGTGTGGCTGAGAGGAGGAATAGAACTTTGATTGAAGCTGCTAGGACAATGTTGTCAGAGTCTAAGTTACCCACTATCTTTTGGGCTGAAGCAGTCAACACTGCTTGTTATGTGCAAAATAGAACGAAGATAGTAAAACCTCACAATAAGACCCCTTATGAGTTATTGCATGGTAGGAAACCTCTGATAGATTTCTTTAGACCATTTGGGTGTCCTGTCACTATCTTAAACACCATTGACCATTTAGGCAAGTTTAGTGAGAAAGCAGACATAGGTTACTTTGTTGGATACTCTACTGAAAGTAAGGCTTTTAGGGTTTTCAATCAAAGAACTGGGCATGTGGTGGAAAATTTGCATGTTAGAATTAGAGAAACCACACCTAATGTTGATGGAAAAGGTCATGAGTGGATGTTTGATATTGATTCTTTAACCAAGAGTATGAATTATCAACCAGTCATTGCAGGTACTACTAACATGTCTGCAGGTACACAAACTAACCCCAATGCAGGTACACAAGCAAAGAAGGATGAAACTGCAGAGGAGTTTGTTTTGATTGAAAGGAGTACGTTTGATCAGTACTTCACTCCTAAAGAGGGAAAAAGTTCAGATGGTGATGCTTTACATAAGGAAATACCAAAGGATAATGCAGAAGGTGATGATGAACCTGCTAAGGATGACAAGAGTGATGATAAGGAAAGAAGTGTAGAGTCACAAGTTGATGGAAATTCAAGGGAATAAACCAAGCAGCAGTTCTCTTAACTCTGCTGCCAAGCCAAAACACTCTGCTGTTAAGCCAAAGCACTCTGCTGTTAAGGCCAAAACACTCTGCTGTTCAGCTTGGTAACTCTGCTGCTGAACTCAAAGACTCTACTGATAAAAATGGTGATTCTGATGATGATTCTTCTGATGAGATGCCGAATTAGAAGAAGTGTATGTGGATACTGATGATGAAGTTGTTGATGTTTTTGGTGCTGAAGCTGATTTGTCAAATTTGGAGACTGATATACCTGTTAGTCCCACACCAACAACAGAATCCACAAGATTCACCCAAAGGAGCAAATTATTGGTGATGTTCACTCTGCTGTACAGACAAGAAGTAAATCAAAAGGGTTGAGTGATTTGCTTGATCAGGGATTGTTTGCTCAGACACTTAAGAAGAGAAATAGCCACAAGGATCTACAAAATTGCATGTTTGCCTGTTTCTTATCTCAAGAAGAACCCAAGACCATTCACAAGGCTATGAAAGATGAAAGTTGGGTTGAAGCTATGCAAGAGGAGTTGCTGCAGTTCAAGCTTCAAGAGGTCTGGACATTGGTGGATTTACCTAGTGGACAAAGGGCAATTGGTACAAAATGGGTGTTCAGATGCAAAAGAGATGAGAGAGGGATTGTTGTCAGAAACAAGGCTAGATTGGTGGCTCAGGGATACACTCAGGAAGAAGGTATAGACTATGATGAGGTATTTTCCCCAGTTGCAAGACTAGAGGCTATCAGACTTTTCTTGGCATATGCCTCATACAAGAATTTTCCTGTGTATCAAATGGATGTGAAAAGTGCTTTCTTGTATGGAAAGATTCCTGAACCAGTTTATGTGATGCAACCACCTGGGTTTGAAGATCCTAAGTATCCTGATAGGGTCTACATGGTGAAGAAAGCACTTATGGGCTTACATCAAGCTCCTAGAGCTTGGTATGACACCTTATCCCAGTATTTGTTGACAAATGGTTTTAGCAGAGGAACCATTGATAAAACATTGTTCATTAAGAAAGACAAAAAGGATATTCTACTTGTTCAGGTCTATGTAGATGATATCATTTTTGGGTCTACAAATAAGGTGTTATGTGAAGGATTTGAGAAGCTTATGCACAGTAGGTTTGAGATGAGTTCTATGGGAGAACTGACTTTCTTTTTAGGGCTTCAAGTCAAGCAGATGAAAGATGGGATTTTTATTAGCCAAGACAAGTATGTGGCTGATATGTTGAAGAAATTTGGTTTCAAGGATGTGAAAGCAGCCAAGACACCCATGGATAAAAATAAACCTTTGCTCAAGGATGAAGATGGGGTAGAGGTTGATGTACATCTGTATAGATCAATGATTGGCTCATTGATGTATCTGACTGCTTCAAGGCCAGATATCATGTTTTCTGTGTGTGCTTGTGCTAGATTCCAAGTGTGTCCCAAAAGTTTCACACTTGGAAGTAGTCAAAAGAATTTTTAGGTACCTAAAGGGTCAACCAAAACTGGGTCTTTGGTATCCTAATAATTCACCATTTGACTTGATAGCATACTCAGATAGTGACTATGCTGGAGCTACTATGGACAGAAAATCAACCACTGGAGGCTGTTAGTATCTTGGTCATAGGCTGATCTTCTTGGCAATGTAAAAAAACAAACAGTGGTGGCTAATTCGACAACTGAAGCAGAATATGTTGCTGCTTCTAGCTGCTGTGGACAAGTGCTCTGGATTCAGAACCAATTGCTGGATTATGGGTACAATTTTATGAACACAAAGATTTTCATTGACAACAACAGCACAATGTGTATTATCAAAAATCCTGTTTTTCATTCTAAAACAAAACACATAGAGATAAGACATCATTTTATTAGAGATTGTTATGAGAAAAAGTTAATTCAAGTGGTTAAAATTCATACTGACAACAATGTTGCTGATTTACTTACAAAATGTTTTGACATAAGTAGATTTCAGTTTCTAGTTGCTAGTATTGGCATGATCAATCTTTAAAGCTTTTAACTATCTTATCTCTGTATGTTTTTGTAAATTTTTGTAAGGATTTGTGCTGTTTGTTAAGTCAAAATTTGTTGTTTGCTGTTTAGTTGTCTGCTGCTATGCTACTTTGCTGCTATTATGGAATATTCTTGTTTGTGTTTGTTGTTTGCTACTAACCTTTTGCAGATACATATACATACACAATCAAGTAAAGCAAGGAAACATAAAAGGTTCATTCATTCATAAGCAAAGTACAGAGGAAGTTTTCTTACAACATCCTTCTTAAGAAACATCAAAAGACAACAAACTACAAAGATTCACAACCTACATCTTAGCAAAGTCAGGCATGACCTTGCTACGCGGTCCCCTAGTGCCCATGGCTTCAAACACCCTTGGACAGGGGAGTGCAAGTACTACTGTACGAGGAGGTGGACTCTGCTGCTGGTTTGATGAGGGAGCTGCTTTCTTCTGCTGCTTGTTCTTCTTTGGCACAGAGGGTTTCTTCTCAACCGTACTTGGCTTTGGATGAGGCATGTGGACACTCTTTGCAAAGGCGGCTGCGGCATTCTCCATTTGTTTCTGAAGTTCAGCGGTTATTGGATGTTTTGGAGGGATGATTTCCCAGGCCCCTTGATAATAGGTCATTGATTTCGGCCAACCTTGCTGTTTCCCAGGCCAATTTGCTGTTTCCTCATCGCTTGAATCTTCAAACGAAGATGGTGTTGATGGGAGTGGATCGGAGTATGAATCTTCCATGACTGCTTTTCCTTTTTGTTGTGATGTTGATGCACTCTTAGGAAAGTAACTGGCCCAACCTTGTGAGTCATCGGATGATGAATCTGAAGATATTTCGATGATTGGCGTTTTTGAAGAACTCATGTTGGATTGTTATTGCGTTAGGGTTGTGAATTGGGGATTTAATTTAGTGATTAAGGATTTATGGAGTTAAATGTGGGGTTGGTATTGTATTTAAGGAGGTGATTTTAAAGATTTTGGGAATGTTGACTTTAGGTCAACACTTTCATAACTCTGCTGATGAGTTTGAAAGTTGAAGGGTCAAACTGAAAATTTTGGCGCGTTACTTAACCCTAATTGAATCAAAACGGTATTTTTCACCAATTTGATCTCATTACATTTTAATTGCTCCAAATTACATTCGATTTTCACCCAAGAACAACAATTCCTATCATTTCACCCAAAACCCCCAAATCAAATGGCTCGAAGAACGTTTTCGGAAGAACACAATCAGATAGCATTTCTCAGTAAGGTTACTGCAGCGGATGGATTTTATGAGGTTACGGATTTTCTGCGTTCGTCTAAGTTAAGGTATGCATTAACAGCTGATCCTACCATTTATACATCTCATATGAAGCAATTTTGGTCAACTGTTAAGTTGGATGTATTAGATGGTGAGGAACGATTAATAGGTAGTGTAGATGGGGAGAATATTGTAGTTAGTGAAACAACAATTAAGAGAAGTTTGCGCTTATCAGGCATAACACACCCCCTACCCTTACCTCCCGACACTGTTATGACTGAGCTTGAGACTATTGGATATGAGAGACCTGAGGTGGTAGTACATTATTGAAAGGTCGTCTCTGTCCACATTGGAAGTTTTTACTGCATACTCTACAACACTGCTTGTTTCCCAAAATAGGTGGATGGAGTGAGTTTAATGCTTCTCAAGCTATGGCTTTAGTGTGTTTAGCTACAGGGCAGCCCTTTGATTTTTCTGGTATGATATTTGAGGGATGAAGAAGTTTGTTAAAGAAGAAATTTTACTTGTACCCAAGGTTTCTACAACTTATTATAAACAAACAGCTGAGGGAACCATTGAGGCATGTAAATGTTGAGCCCTGTAGTAGAATGGCCATCAAGATGTTTGCATTTTTAAAGAAGAATGGGAAAGGATTTTCTGGTGTTATAACTCCCTTAACTGAGCATATCTTGAATGTAGTGGCTGCAGATGAATGAGGATGAAGAGGCTGGAACACCCACAGCTTCCCATCACACATCCTCATCTACAAGCTTAAATGAGTCATCTTCCACTGAACCCCAAAATACCCAAACACCTAGGAATTCACAAGAGGGCATTGTGCAACCTCAGGCCAATGTCAGTATGGTAGCAGATGAGGCTGATACAGGTGTTGGAGGTATCATGATGGAAGAGGCTGGCACTACTGTTTCCAACTTAGTAGTTGAACAGGACAGTGTCAACATAATTAAGACCTCAACCATGGCAACATCATTTGTAGAAGGTTCTCAGGAACCTGACACAACTGGTGGTAACCCCAGCCAAATGGCTTCTATGGGGGGCTCAGATGTTCATCCTAGGGATGAGACTGAGTTTGTGTCCCAAGATTCACCTCTCGGAGAAGGTAATACATCTCGAAGTGATGAGGACAGAGATGAAACTATTGAATTGATGGACACTGATGTACATATTGACATTGCAAATGATACACCTCTCGGACCAGGTCACACAGGTCGAAGTGTTGATGCTAGTATTGAACATGACACTGAGGATTTGACGGTTAAAACACCAGTACATGATGCCAATTCCAATGATCAACCTCTCGGGTCAGGTTACACAGACCGAAGTTGTGAGGATATCATGAAACAATTGAAGGAATTGACGGATAATTGTACAAAATTGTCAAAGGAGGTCCTTGATCTGAGAAAGGAATTAAAGACAGTCAGAGCTACTCAAGGTGCTGAAATTAGAAGACTTAAGCTAAGGGTTACACACCTTGAGGGGAGGCTAAAGAAGAGGTCCAAACCAAGTTTGGAAGAGGATGCTTCCAAACAGGGGAGGAATGATCAAGAGGCTGTGGTGAATGATAAGGATCAAGAGGATGTGATAGGTTCAGGGGAGGTTGAAAAGGATTTTGTTGAAAATGTTGGTGAAAAGGGTGACTCTGCTGGTGAAGATCACTCTGCTGATAGGTTGAAGGTTTCTGCTGAAGATACAGAGAAAAGTGCTGGAGTTAAGAACTCTGCTGAATCAGATGAATCAGATGATGAAAGTTAACCTTAGCTCAAGTACTACTGAATATGAACAAAGAAACTAAAAAACACCACACCATCACAAACACAACCTGTTGCTGACTCTGCTGAAGAATTTGAAAGGATGCAGAAATTGGCTGAAAAGGCTCAATTGCTCAGGATGAAGAATATGCAAGAAGTGTTGCAGCTAGTGAAGAAAGAAATCAGTCTGAACTTATGGAAAGCACTGCATTTAAAGAAGTTAATCAAGAAGAATTAGATGAACAATTGCAGTATTTCATTGATTCTGATATGATTGTAAGAGGTGCAGCTAGGCTGATATCAAATGATGGGCAATTGGATGGAACTGAAAAGACAAAAGAGCTTGTTGAGTTTATACTCAAAAAGAATGGATTAGCTAAGTGGGAAGAGCTGATTAAGAGGATAAAAGAAGCACAGAAGCATGGTTATAAACCAAAGTCAGCTTTCAAGGAAAGCATTGGTTAATGACATGAAGTACTATTTGAAGAATGCTAGAAACTATCAGATGAAGGATTTTAAGGGTAGTCAGATCACTTAATTGAAAAGGAATTTTATGAAACTTATGCTAAGCTTAATCCAAGAAAAAGTTTCTGAAAAGAAGAGAAATCCAGAAGTTATGAGATCTGACAATATGAAAGAATCTGGGAGTGGAAGTGTTTCAAAGCCAATAGTATCTGATGTTGGAAGGAGAAAGAAATTGTTGTTGAAGCTGAAGAAATGACTGAATCATCTGCTGGTACAAAGAGATATAGAAGGAGAGTAAAGCAGGTGAGTAGGAAGAAGAGAAGAACTCAGTCAGTAGTGATGAGTGATTCTGAGAAAGAGGAGAAAGAAGATAGTGATTCAGAGAATGAAGAAGTGACTGCAGATGACATGAAAGGGGGTTATGGTCTTACAGTTCATGAACCTCAAGAAGAGCCTGAGTTACTTAATGAAGTTCCTTTATCAGTAAAATATCCAATCATTTCTTATTCACATGATGTTTTAGCTGATAGTCAAGTATGCTGGATAATAAGAGATCAAATGGTTCAAGTGTGGGGTATATTAGTTTTTCTCAGATGTTGCACTACATGGATAGGGATGATATTACTCAACTCTGGAATTTGTACAAGATGAAGTATGGAGATACTAGACCAGAGGTAGTGTATGAGAGACTAAATTATTACTACTTGAAGAACATGTTTGAACCAGATGAGAGAAGTATTGAATGGAAGAAGTTACTAAGCTCTACAGTTCAGAAATGGTATTTATATCAATCTTGTGGAGTTCATGTTTTATCATGCATAGGTGTGACTGTGTATATGCTTGTGGAGAAGGATTATGTCATCAACAACAGTACATCTATTCTGTATCAAATGTTGCAACCTGGTAAGTTGACATTACAAAGATCATTTGATACAGATCATCAAGCAAAGGAATTGATTGAGAAATATAAAAAGTTGCTGGTATCAAAGGTTTCAGAACAGTAAGGTGTTTGGAAGCATCCTCCTGGTGGATAGTTGGATTTAAGGAAACTTGATGATTTTTGAAGAAAAATATCAAGTTTAGGGGAGGATTGTTGGGTCTAAAATGCTGCTGATTCGAGGAACACAACTCTGCTGGATAGTTATGTGACTCTGCTGATTAGCACAAGAACTCTGCTGTTTTGATAACTCTGTTGTTTTGGTATAATAGGCATATTGTAACTCTGTTGCTAGCTCACGAAGACTCTGCTGCTAGAAGAATTACTCTGCTGCTTATTAATTATGTAAAGTATGTTAAGATAAGTATAGAAAAGATACGTATGAATATTTTTCTTGTATAGGAAGTCTTGTAAACCGACTAGGACTCCTTACGCTATAAAAGGAGGTTCTAGGGTTAGAGTTAGATATCGATTGATTGATTATCTTAGCATACGTATTGTTTACACTTCAAGGTTTCTTGTAACCCTATTGCTATTCAGAGCAATCGTATTAATATATTGAAGTGTTGTTTGATAATTCGTTTGTGTTTATTCTTCTTAAAATCAAGTATTAGTTTCCGCATAATATTTGATATACAACTCAAGATTAGTTTCTATACCGATTACCTTAGATTTATCTAAAGTAATTAATAAGATCGTGAAGCTCTACTGGGATCAACAATCATCATCACCTTCCACCGAACACTTGAAGTTTATTGAAGAACTTAAGGAAGCCCATGAGCTTAGTGCTCTTCTTGCTCTACACCTTGCTCAAAGCAACTTAGATAAACCTCCATCTAGCTCTCCATCATCACCCCACAACTTGAGTCAAATTGAGAAACATGTCTACAATTGTCATTGTTGCATCTTTCTCCAAAAACAAACCATTGCTTTGAATGAGCACCTCACTTGGATTGAGTATCTTCTAACTAAATCTCACCCAACACCCTCACTTGAACAACATCAAAACCCTCAATCAACATCTTCCTCTCCAAACTCTTCACCTCCAATATCTCCACCACCAAACTCTCCAACATCCATGCACCCAAAAACATACCTCCATTAATCCATCATTTTTACCCTCACTTAACCACCTTAATTTCAAACACTCCACCATCAACCATCCAAGCATACTATATGCTTATATTTTCTCAAACAAAATAGTCCAAGTTTTTATGTTGCAAGCAAGTCCGATGGCTCTCTTTGGCAAATTAGAATTTTCTACCTATTGTATGCTCTAAGCATAATAAATGTTGTATTAATGATTATGTTTTCCACATAATCATTTTGAATTAATGTATGTTTTGGTTCATGTCATTAATAGTTGTTTGCTAAGATATTATAATATGTTACATATATGCTTGTGTTTCTAATATTTTGATTGCCATGCTATTATACTATGCTACATATATGCTTGTGCTTCTAATATTTTTCTTGCAAGTATTCCATATCTCGATTCCTTGGTGCCCTCAAACGAGGGGGAGTACACATCAAGGGGGAGTTCTCGTCCCGTCAAATTTTATTTATAAAACTTGTCGGCATAACCTTTTTGATTCTACAAAAAGGGGGAGAAGTGAATATAAACTCACTAAATACTTGTCCAAAAATAATGTTTTGGATTTAATGAGTTTAAGTTTTGTAATCATCAAAAAGGGGGAGATTGTTGATATAAATAATGCCTAAAAACATTATCAATACTTATTCATATCTCTATGTTTTGATAATCACAAAATGTAAACTCATTAAACATAAACTTATCAAATAAACAAGTATTTAGTTGTAAATATTCATTTCTACAACTTAATCACTTAAGGTATGAATAAACAAGTGCTTAATGCATTATATGATCAAAGAAACATTTTCTTAATCTCTAAACTTTTTATAAAATGTCAAAAACATATTATATATTTTTGAAAAACATTTTTGGTATTAAATAAATATATTTAATCTATTATAAAAATATGAATTCAAATTTTCAACCAAAAATGGCAAAAATGTTCCAGAAAAACCTTCCCCACAAAAAGACAAAACTGGGCAACGGTCTGAAGGGGCGGCCCCCTTAAATATACAAGGCGGCCCCCTTAATTTTAAGGGGACCGCCCCCTATTTAAGGGGGCCGGCACGCTCCTCCAGCTGTCCAGTTTTTGCCTATAAATACTGGTTTTCCCCTGGACCTTTTCCTCACCTTTTGCACCTCAAACCTTCTGTTCTAAATCTCCTATTTTCTTTCCAAATCCTTTCCAAAATCCTTTGATCATAGATTCTTAAGCATTGGTTTCCAAGTGATCCAAGCTTCCACCATCCTTGTGCAAAAGAAGAATACTTCTATCAATCAAGACTAGAAGTATTACAACTTAGTGTCATCTTGTTACTTAAGTTGTTAGTTTAGTAAAGTTTGTAAATCATTCATTCATTTGTGTATAAGGTGTGTATAGTAGGTGTGAACATGAGTGATTAGATTAGTGTAGTGTGTAAGTAGTGAAGAAGGTGTATATGTAGTTGTGGTGTAAAGAAGTCATGTAGAAGTTGTAAAGCCGTGGTGTAGAAGTTGTGAAGCCGTGGTGTAGAAGTCGTGAAGCCATAACTCAGAAGTTGTGAAGTCGTCATGTAGAAGTCGTGAAGCCATAACTTAGAAGTTGTGAAGTCGTCATGTAGAAGTCGTGAAGCCGTAGCTTAGAAGTTGTGAAGTCGTCATGTAGAAGTCGTGAAGCCGTAGCTTAGAAGTTGTGAAGTCGTCATGTAGAAGTCGTGAAGCCGTGGCTTAGCAGTCGTGAAGTCCTCATGCAGAAGTTGTGAAGTCGTTGTGTAGAAGTCATGAAGCCGTAGCTTAGAAGGTGTGAAGTTGTTGTGTAGAAGTCGTGAAGCCGTAGCTTAGAAGTTGTGAAGTCGTCTTGTAGAAGTCGTGAAGCCGTTGTGTTGAAGTCGTGAAGCCGTCGTGAAGAAGTCGTGAACAAGTTGTGATTGAAGTTGTGAGATTGGTTCTAGCTACGATTAGAACTCGACATTTAGCTTTGTGTCGTTAAACCGGTGTAAACGAAAGTGTGTAAGGTTTTCTCCGCCATAAGGGAGCTTGTTGAAGTAGTGAAGAAAACTCTCGAGCAAGGTGTGCTCGGGGAGTGGAGTAGGGCAAGGAAGGTGTCCTTGTAGCCGAACCACTATAAATCCCTCATGTCTCGTTTTGATCTTTCCATCTCTTACTTATTTCTTTATATCGTCATTACTTTCATACATATAGGCATATATATCTGTTAGTATTAATTAGAAGTTGATTTCACATAAAGATCAATTTAAAACTCCATTCATAAAAAGAAAACTTTTATAACAAATCTAAAAGGATACACATATAATTAATAATATTGTTCAAGTATCATTTTTCATAGAAACTCAAATCTAAGGTTTTAAAAGGAAACAAAGTTTTCATAATAAAATTAAAAAGACGTAAAACTATTCAACCCCCCCTTCTAGTTTTCCACATTGACCTTCCTCCTCACTGGCCTTATTTGGTGGTTGTAGAGTAATGGCGTTAGAAAAGTAGACATGTTTTGAGGATGGTGGATCCTTGATTTCACTACCCCAACTTGTGTTCCTAGCTACTCTATTTGATGGGGCTATCACTTGGTTGTTGAGAGCCTTTAACAAATTGTCAATTTCATTTGTCATCTCTCTTTGTTGTTGTTTGAAATCGGCTTCAAACTTGGACAAACGAGCTTCTTGAGATGACATAAAACTAGATGCTAATCTTTCAAGATTATTGGAATTGTTGGAAGGATTATTGCTAAAGGTACGGTTCGCCCAATGATTAGGTGGATTTGAAAAATTGTTTTGAGAAGAATTTTGGTTTTGTTTCCACCTAAAGTTCGGGTGATTTTTCCAAGATGGGTTGTATGAATCACCAAGGGTGTTTTGCTCGGGTTTGAAAGTGAACCACTTATCTCCCGCTCCGTCGATACGCGAGGATGCATAATCCGCAAAAGCTTGTTCGGGGAGTTTCATGCAATCACGAGTGTCATGGGGGCCACTACATAATTCACATGAAGAAGTGATTTTGTTCACTTGACGTGTTGGTTGAGGAGCATCGTAGGATTTCATGAGAAACTTGACATGTCTTCAAGTTCCATGATCCTACAGTCGGAATGCTTGAGTTATTCTAAGGCAAGGATATTGCCTTGACCGTTTTGCTTAACTCGCGAGGGTCATTCCAACATTCGTTGTCATAGAGAGAGAGATCTTCTGTGTTTCCCCACGATTCTTCCGCATTCTTGTCATGTAGCTTACCACCGGCCGCTTGGTCAATGGTTTGCCTTGTGGATTGATTGACATGATCATAGAAAATTTAGATTTGAAGCCAAAGATCATTGTCATGATGAATGACTTTTTGGATTTAGTCCTTGAAACGAGTCCACGCTTCGTAAAGAGTTTCACCTTGACGTTGTTGGAACATCAAGATTTCATTCCTTAGCTTGGTAGTTCTCCCTGGTGGGAAAAATTGAGCGAGGAAACGAGAAGTAAGATCATCCCAAGTTTAGATAGATCCCGCGGGTAAACACTCAAGCCAATGACTAGCTTGGTCATGTGGAGAGAATTAGAAGAAACGCAAACACATTGTCTCTTGAGTTGCAACATCAAGGTCTATGGAATCTACGATTTTGAAGAAATCCTTGAGATGTTTGTTTGGATCTTCGAAACGAAGTCCGTGGAATGCACATCTGCTTTGCACCAACCGGATGGTGTCGGATCACAAGGGAGACACATTGGCTCTTTGGGGGAGCTCAATTGTGTTTCGATAGCCTTGGTGGCTTGGTTTGGAGTACTCACCTAGAGTACGGGCTCAAGGTGGGTCTTGGTGTGATTTTTCTTGGTGGGGTTGCTCTTGGTGTGGTTGGTGTGCTTGGTGTGCTTGGTCAATGGGCTCAAAGATGCCTCATTCACCATGATGGCAAATGAAGAGAATTACGAAACAAAGGAAACGAAGAAAAGATAGACTACAAGAAAGCTAATAAAAATAAAATAAAAATCTCACTTGATATGAATCTAGTGAGTAGACCTAAACGAGATTGAAATCGAAACTAAACTATTAACTATTCCCCGGTAGTGGCGCCAAAAACTTGATGCGGAGATTGCAAACCTTCACACGAAGTTTTACAATCCTCCTAGGCAGTATATGATGATATCAAATAACTACATTTTATTGGCATCATTTATCCTATTTTATTCGCTTGTTTTATATTATTTTATATAAGAATTGATACTTAATCACTTACTTTTGTAAATCTCAGTTATAAACAAGCATTTGATGAAAGTTAGTTATTTTGGACGTAAATTGGAGCAAAATGGATCAAGATGGAAAAGTCTACTGAACTGAAGGAAGATACACCGTATCATTCTAGA
This sequence comes from Artemisia tridentata subsp. tridentata, assembly GCA_021014915.2. Classification (NCBI taxonomy): domain Eukaryota; kingdom Viridiplantae; phylum Streptophyta; class Magnoliopsida; order Asterales; family Asteraceae; genus Artemisia; species Artemisia tridentata. Next base: position 294,291,834 of record CP139506.1, read on the forward strand.
TAGATACGCCATACATCAAGACTTAGACGATTATGAAGACCATTGCCTAACTTTGAAGCATACGCAACATGGATTTCCCATACGCCGTATATGAAACCTTGTTCAACGTAAGAAGATGACTTATCCTACTCCAGATACGCCGCATGAAATTTCATAGATGCGGCGTATCAATCTCAAGACTTCACCTGAGAATCCCAGTTACCATAGAAACATGCTCTGTACAAAGATTGAAGGTGCGCCGTATCCTATGGCGATGTATAAATATTCCAGAATATAATAATCTTCGAACCCACGCGAAGCTATCGATCCTGTTTGTTGATCCCGGTAATGCACTTGACCGAATTCCTTAAGCTTGTATAAGATTAGCTATGCTAGATAAATCTAACACAACTAGTATAGAAACTGTCTTGGAATATATTAAAGTTTATGCGGAATCTAAACTTTAATCTTAAGAAGAACTTTGTATAATGAAACAGTTATGAACACAAGATTATCAAACAAACAACGCTTTAATATTATTGACTATAATACGGATACTCTGACAAGTATTTGTGTTATACAACCTTGAAGCTATAACTCAATCGTAAAACTACGTATCTAACACAATGCCCTAGGACCTCCTTTTATAGACCAAGGAGTCCTAGTCGGCTTACAATAACTTTTTCTCTAAGATAAATCTTTCTAAATCTTTTCTATAATTATCTAACCGACTATACATCTATATCACATAAACAACATTAACTAAACAAATAACAGTCTTAACATTTACTCTAGCAGCAGTAAATCTTTAACAGTTGTAACTCTGAACTAGCAGCACTAAGTTTGTTCAGGCAGCACTAACTATAGGTGATGTTGAATATATAATAACATATTAAATAAATAAACGTAGCGAATAACATTACCAACAACGGATCCATATAGCCATATGATCAATCATATAAATGAATACAAGTATTATACCTTTGAAGCGTGATCACGGGTGCACCAATAACACCAATATCACCAATATGAGATGGAGAAACCCAAGAGATCAATGATGTTGATCTCCTCTAAGAATGAAACACACTACACGTCACGGATAACCACCCGATGCTAGTCTAAACCCCGTAACACACGATCTAGCCTTGAACTACATTAGAATAAGGTTAGATGAGATCAAAAACACAAAAACCCTCATATGGGTGTTTGTTATTTCGTGGCTATTGGTTAGATAAAAGGTGAGAGAAAGTTTTAATTATAGTCAATCTCCTTAATGACTAAATCAATTAGGAGATAATCAAGGAAAAGTTACACTTAACCACCTTGATCTTTCTCTCTTGTTCTCTTTACCATGGCCGGCCATATGGAGCTTCAAATGGGCTTGCCCATTTGTTGGTCCAATCCAATAAACTAAGTACTAGCTTAGTTATTAGTAGCCCGTTATCGATCCCAAGTTACGTAGTCATATATATAGTGTAAATACGATAAATACAATATATAAAATGGTATCTCTGTGTATAAGTGTGTGACCCCATAGGCTCACATATGTCTAGTCATATAATTATTTATTATGACACGAGCATACTCCAACAGCTCCTACTTGCGACGTCATAATAATCAAGTAATTATACAAGCAAAGGTTAGCGTCTAGCAACACGCCAATGCCCCTAGAAATATGTGAGAATAGTTTCTTAAACGTCTCATTTTAAATCGTTTATATGTCGTCCATCCTTTTGTTACAGATACCATGTTGAACATTAGACATGGATCAAATGTCATTCTAATTGTTCAACTATTATATTTCTCGATATAGATATTGAACAAGATTACCAAGTGGATCAAGATTCATCTTAATCTCATTTGGGTACGGCCATACAAACATCTGTTCAATTCATCGAGGGGCCTAATAGTATCTAACTCTATAACACGTGGAGGAACAAATCCTATTTTGAATGCACGTGTCATTCATGTGTTTCATATCACCCCTGAAGATGGTTTTTATAACTACCTTATTCAGGACAGCGTTTAACCATATCAAGGAATGAAATTCCACGCATGCAAGACCTACTTGCATCTCAAGTCTAAGGATAAGAGACATAACCACTTGCGAGATTCACTATTGACGACGATCCATGCAGCGAATACTCGTAGGTTGGGTCAGTCCAATGTTCATCACAATGAACAACATGTGAGTTTGGTTAATAATCACCAACACGCTCAAATTTTCCTTAATTTGATGATACTCCCGTATCGTCAACCGACAATGGACAATTTTAGAATAACTAAATCATTCATGGATTAAACATGCAAATATAGAACACAGTAGTATAAATGAAGACGATTATACCAGGTATATCAATTCATTTTATAATACGACTACTTATAGTTCCATTATCCAAGTACTAAAAACAGATATGCATAAGACTACTCATAGGTCAAAATTCGATGTTCCCACCATGATCAAATTATGTTGTACAAGACAACAAGTAGTCATCTGAGTAATCTTTGAGAATACTTGATTCAAAACTCATGAAAGGTTTGAATGATGATTGTCCTTTTTATGTGTGCATTCAAGTACAATACGAGTATTGCAACAATGCATTCCAATGGGTGTTTGAAGCTAGCAAAACACCTACTTTAGACAGTCATCTGAACAATTTCTCAAACTGTAAAGTATTCTTATTCTCTTAATGTATAACACATTAATGCTCTCAGTCGAGCATATCTAGTCAGCAATGTCATCATTCATGATGACATCCTTCCACGACTAGGGTTGAGCATCACCTCAGTTAAATAAGCATCAGTGTATGCAAACAAAACAAAGCTCCTCAAATATCCGTAAACGTTTGAACATATCTTCGGTCCATTGTAGGTCCATTATAATGTTCGTTTAACAATTATCTAATGACTTTCACTTAGATATTTGTTGTTATCAACTCATCTTGCATTCATGCAAATGATGTAAATAGTCCAATGCATAATACGGCTTACATAATGAATCCTTCAGTTAAACTTAAGGTTTCCATTCATGTGTTCAATCTCATCACGTGAGATTGATCATTGAGACTCCCCTCAATAACGTGTTATATTGTGTTTAGACTTAATAACCGCTTATGTTTATTCTAATAAACATATATATAACAAGGTTGTATGTCTTATTTTATAAATCCCTTAAGAGGAACTTCATTCCAAGCTAAGGATTAAAGTCTAGCTTAGATGGAATATTGTTTCTAATATGTTAATGACATATGAGACTTAAGAAAATAAATACAGTGCTCCAACTTGCTCTCAGTGTACTTAGGAGTAATCTTATTAATCAAAATCAAATTAATGATTTTTATAATTAACTTAAGATCTCTGCTCCTAGATGCATGATCTAATCCACACATGGATTCTTTTATCTTGTATACATAATAAAGATTATATGGATTTATAAACCCTTTTGATTACTCATCGTCCTCGCAAAGGTAATCAATAAGAAAAGTGTTTTGATATCCTATTGTCATATTTCATTTACATGAAAACAGGTACGACAATTAATCATCTTTATACATTTAATGTTTGTAGGTAGGAAGATTTAATCATAGTCAATTTCTTGAGTACGAGTAAACTCTTTTTACTACGTGTGCAATAAATGTGTGTACAAGTTTGTCCTTTTGAGTCTTCTCATCAAGAAACTCATTCTTAACCTCACAGTCTAACTGATTGGTAAGAGATCAATCAAACTCCATGAGTGATTGTCTTTCAAGGACTGCATCTTAACATTCATAGTTTGAGCTATTCATCAGATTCAAGATCTGATAATGCATCTCTATACTTAGCAGGTTCACTATGATCCTCTAACTTATATCCCTTAGCATTGATATAAAAACTATATCATTCAGGTGCAAGAGGTATCCTTGCGGATTTATGAATGAGAGATATCATTCTATGGTTTAACATATGCATGTTCAACCTTAGTATGACATTAGCAAGTGTACTTAGAAGGTTGCTCTTGAATAACTTCAAGATCTAAAGGTGCTCCCACTTGCTTTTGTATGTAGAGACTAATCTCTAGATACTCAGCATATTGAGTAACAATAAATTGTTTTCAAGTGGGACATCCAAAATACATCGTTAGTTCTTGACTCTAGTTTGTTAATTACTTACTCTTAGGTAGTTAACAAATTCAGAACTTCAATCAAGACACAATGAGATTCATCCCATGCAATAATACAATGGTGTCTTAAATTTCTTCTGGGTTGGAACCATATTGAGTGTACACATGGCACATCCAATTTTCTAACCTTGATAGCTTTGGAGGTAAAACAGTTTAAGTCATCAAAGATCAAACAATATCAATAGTGTTTGATTTTCCATGATGGACATACCATAAAGTTGTGGTATTCCATGAGGACTGATGTTGTGAGACTATCACACAACTCATTAGATGAACTTATACTTTTTGGCTTACATATCTACCAACCAAGTCAAACCAGATGGCATCAATAGTAATTTTAGCTTACTGCATACTATACTTCATGTGCATGTTTTGACTAGAAAACATAAACATTTAATAGTATCTATACGTCGTAAGTGTACATGTCTTAACAAGAAGACATAACAAATTAACGTCTTACTTTACGTTATAAGTCTTTCAAAAATTAACGGAATTGATGTTTGTATCTTTACAAGAGACCTAAACATATTCAACTAAAGTAATTACGAGCGCCGATTCTTGGCCTTAATAGTAAATTCAAGTTAATTTCATACTTCATGATTATGACTTTACAAGAAAACATAATCATATTTACTAAACAATTCAGTGAATATGTTGAAGTAGCTTTTCATGTTATCTTGATATTTGTTCTAATTAGGGCAACATACATTTTATGTGTAGAAGTCCTAGTAGAATCTTAGTTTCTTACGTTGCAGTCAAGAAAAACCATTAGTCATATTGTTATATGTTGTACCTTGCACACAATTAAGATTTCTCCCACTTGTGCATGGCACAACATCATGAGAGTATATAGACAACACTATACTCGTTTGTTTGTATGAGCAATATGACAATGTCTAAGATAACATGTGATTTTTAGTCAAAAATCAAAATATAGAACTTTATCGTTTTAATAATGAATCATGCATAACAAGTTTATAAATAACATTTTAGGAAGCAACATCAGGAACGCGACAAGTTATCTTATAAAATTTATGCAATGGTTCTTATATAAACTATGATGCTTAACATGTGGAAAGTAATGTATTATTTCAAGACAATCTGGAAATAAGATAGGCAACTTGTAAGGTAATAAAGCTTGCAACTCCCACTGGATTAGACAACATTACATGTGTTTCATCACTAGTAATATAATCACGTAGCTCCCACTGGATTAGACAACATTTATAAGTGTTACGTCACCAGTGGAGAGTGAGTGGTGATTGGATACTTTCCTTCTTTCTTTGAATATCTACACATTATTGCTAATGTGAGTCACTTTGACTAGTAAACATGAACTTAGGTATTCAAGGAAGTGCATCAAGTTCTAACATATGGATGATGGGCTAGCCATCATTGCTATTTTAACTTGAAAATAGGCATGCATTTCCTCCATTATTGGTCTACTTTACCACAAGGGTATGTAGTACCTTAGTAGGTTTATTGGGTTAAGACAAACTGCTAGGTAATCATGCTAGTAATTGCCTTTACCACTTTGCGGTTTATTGATATTTGCGTCTTCTAATTGTTTAAACTCATTTTAGTTTGGTAGCTATAGAAAACGTGTTCTCTAGTTATCCAAATATCTTATATTTCTTCAATGTTTCAAAACCGAAACTAGGGTTATAAAGCAACCTTGAAAGAATAAGATGTGTAACCATACTTAACCGTTTTGACTTTTACAAGACATCACGATTTCTAGAGTAGGTGTTCTTTGAGTTTGATTAGAATTAGGAAAATTCAAATATTCCTATTATGGCTTTTCCTCATAAAGAAAAAGGATAGGAATAAGTCTCTTTCTTACAAGGAAAGAGCGACTTAGTTCGTCCTTTTAACAAGAAAAGAATAAACTCTTGTTTACGGTTGTGTTGCATTAATTCATTAATTGAATTTATAAAGTTCATTTTTAGTATTTTCAATAATTATCCTTTTGTAATTTAACTACCCCATGTTTACAATTTAAAATAATTAATTTTACAAAAAGGCTAAGATCCACATTGTGCTTCTACTATCACATTAGTTGATCTGCTAGCAATAGTAGATTCAATTGGTAGGCGACGATCACCTATTGTATTACATGTACAACACTTAGATCCTTATGGGACTCATGGCATCTAGTGTCAGACAACTAGTGTCATGTAGGCATGTTTAGTCCCATCTTTGCCTTGTGTCAAGGTCTCATAGCTTAAATCGATTAAGTCATCCAACTTGAGAACGTGTGAGAATATATCTAGGTCCCACGCATAGAGAATAGTCACCTTGGGTTACAATTCAACCTAGGTCCCACGCATAGGCAAAAGGTAATTGCAAGTGTTCTCAACAATTGGACGGCATGACTTAAATTTTGACGGGTAAAATATTTGATGTGGATCAAAAAGTGTACGAAAGAAGCATGCATTCATTCTTCGTAGCACAAGTTAAAAACTTTTCTTAACTTAAGTCTAATCATTGTTTTAATTTATGTGTGTCAAGTTGTCCATTTTCAAGACTAATATAAATCCTAAGTGGATTATAATTAAGTTTGGACAATACAATAAATAAATAAACAAGCTTAACAAGTTTAAGTGTTATTTAGAAAACAATGATTTTAAGTTTCAAATCTATATTTAAACTTAGTTAAACTAAATCATAAGACTTAGTTTAAATTGGTTTGTGTTTTGTTTCAAGTTTTTAGAAAACAATTTGCATTTTATATATAATCGTAGCATATATAAAAGCAACCAAACAAACACACAACCACAATATGTAAAGCCTCAACCGATGAAAATCTTATGCTTGGTCTCGTAAGCCATCACGAGAACCAAGAGTCAACTAGGGACATGATACAGAACCACACGGAGGGCTCCCACTTGCCTCAAGACGATCATGGGCAAGTAAAAGCCCATTATGCACATGGAAAAGTGATTATGTCAGCCCAGTATTTCTGTCTTTGGAGGCCCAAAACGCCTAGAAGGAGACCTCCTCATGCTTCGGCCCAGTTGACAAAGTTGTAGGCCCATGTCTTGTGAACCTGCACAAAACAATTTAGCCCAAAATACCTTACCAATCTCCTGGAAATCACGTTTTTCTGTAGTGTGTCCAGCAGCCATTCTTGGGTCTAAAATCGTCCATTCTTTTGCCATTCCATTCCAAGCTTTTGTTACATAATATAAAAAGTAAAAAACAACTAATCTACTTCTTATCTACTGTAAAAATTCCCAAACAATGGCAAAACCAAAATGAATTACATTACATAAGTGCCGAAACAATGGCAAACCCCAAAAACAAGAAATCAATCAACAAATCACAACAACACAAGGCACAAGTGGTCTAGGTTTTCATCGGCTTTGCATATACACATAATAATACAATAATATTATGATCAAAACAAGGTGTTGGCTAACTCCATGGACAAACATGCATGTATTTGCCATGGATAACAAAATAAATGACAAGAAATAAATTGTTAGCCAACGAAATCGGAGAAATTAATTAACAAGAATTAAAACCCCGATTGGTACGCGTGTCAAATGGCCATAGGTTCAAAACCCACTGATATTAGGACCTTCTTAACATCATTTTACCACAGAAAATTAAGCCTCATAGGCTGATTTGAAATCGTTTCACAAATCTATCAAATTAACGCATTTTTGGCCATTTTACGGGTACCAAACAAGTATACCAATTAAAGTATGCATAACAAATGGTCATGGGATCAAAAAGTTCAGATCATAAGACCCCATATGGGTCAAAGTATATTCAAAAAATTAGCCCTCGGGGCTGTTTTGAAGTTATCCTTTTAAATCCATTAAAAACACGCGTTTTTGGCCATTTTTATGCATACAAGATGATCATATAACATCATATGATGGCTCGTGATACCACTATAGGTGATGTTGAATATATAATAACATATTAAATAAATAAACGCAGCGGATAACATCACCAACAACGGATCCATATAGCCATATGATCAATCATATAAATGAATACAAGTATTATACCTTTGAAGCGTGATCACGGGTGCACCAATAACACCAATATCATCAATATGAGATGGAGAAACCCAAGAGATCAATGATGTTGATCTCCTCTAAGAATGAAACACACTACACGTCACGGATAACCACCCGATGCTAGTCTAAACCCCGTAACACACGATCTAGCCTTGAACTACATTAGAATAAGGTTAGATGAGATCAAAAACACAAAAACCCTCATATGGGTGTTTGTTATTTCGTGGTTATTGGTTAGAGAAAAGGGGAGAGAAAGTTGGTAAGTGATTAATTATCATCAATCTCCTTAATGACTAAATCAATTAGGAATTAATCAAGGAAAAGTTACACTTAACCACCTTGATCTTTCTCTCTTGTTCTCTTTACCATGGCCGGCTATATGGAGCTTCAAATGGGCTTGCCCATTTGTTGGTCCAATCCAATAAACTAAGTACTAGCTTAGTTATTAGTAGCCCGTTATCGATCCCAAGTTACGTAGTCATATATATAGTGTAAATACGGTAAATACAATATATAAAATGGTATCTCTGTGTATAAGTGTGTGACCCCATAGGCTCACATATGTCTAGTCATATAATTATTTATTATGACACGAGCATACTCCAACACTAACCACTTAGAGTATTTTCCCTGAAGTTCAGCAGCATTATTAACTTGTTCCAGCAGTCTTAACTCTTCATAAATAGCAGTAAACACTTAGAGTATTTTCATTGATTCCCAAGAGCAGTCTTAACCATATGAGCAGCAGTATCATCAACAACATCAAGAAGCCTTTGAATCTCAACAATCCTCCCCTAAACTTGATATTTTCTCCTAATATCATCAAGTTTCATTCAAAGCATTAACCATCACCAGGAGGATGCTTCCAAACACCTTACTACTTTTTCTTATCTTTTGGATTGAGTATTTTCTTCATTTTCTTGAGTAGTTGATAGGTCATTTCATCAAAACGATCAATTTGAAGTTTAATTGTTCCATTCAGTATCTGATCAACTGTAGACAGACTCGAAGGATATGTTTTCTCAACCAACATGTAGATTACCATAGCATTTAATGTCAATTGATGAACTCCACAGGAATGATAAAGCTTCCAATTCAAAACTTTATTTTGAAACTAATTCCTGCATACTTCATCTTCACAATGTGGTTCAAACATAATCTTTAAATCACCCCATAATACTCTATCCATGCTATCAGTTGGCCTTATATAGATCCAAACCGAGCCTTTACCAGTCTCCACAGTGTCTCAATGTCTTCCCTATCAAAAGTTTTGGGCATTTGACCAAAGCTGATAAATACCTGGGATTTGCCATCAGCACTTATGATCTCCCAATGGATTTTCTTTTCCTCTTGGTAACTCTTCTAGTCCACAATAGGTACTTTAGTCTTCAAAGGAACAACATCAACAATTTTCTCTACACTATCTGAAGCAAGTACTGTTAAATCTTTGATCTCAGCTTTTTCTTTATCATTACCTTCTTGTTGCTCCTCTTGCTCATCAATCTTTAGCTTTTTAGACACCTCCTGCTCTAACTCTATACTAGCTCTCTTAGATCCTCCCACCACCTCAGTCTCTATAGGCACAAATTTGTCTATTTTTCTCTTTGCTAAATCATATAACTCTTCAATCTTCCCATCATCAAAATGGTTCAAATCTTTGAGTTTCCATTTATCCATATTTCTTAGATAAGTGCACATGAATTTTCTTCTTTGAGCTCTAGTGGTTGGTTTATTTCTTTTAGCTTCTACTCTTTGTGCTGCATAGAACTTTCTTCTTTGCTCAATAAATCCAGCCAGCAGCTTAGACTTCTCTTCAATGGTAAGTAATTCTTGCTCTTCTTGAGTTAATCTTTGGGTCAGCTCCCAATCAGCATCACTTTGAGCCCTTTCATTATCCCACTGCTGAATAAGTGCAAAGTTGGCTTCTTCATCTTTCCGAGGTTGCTCTTTTCTAATCTTTACATGTTCAGCAATATGCTCAGCTTGCACTTGTCTTGCTAGCTCTTCATCTTCTATGAGTTTTTGTTGTTTAGCTTTCATTGACAAGGGTTTCATCACAGGTTCTTCAATCAAAATGCTTTTTCCCTTATCATATGATTGTGCTGAAGTTATTGGTTTTGTTGTTGTTGTGATACTTGGCTCTCTGATGGTTACACCTTTTTCTTTGGGTCTTGAACTTTCTTTGATTGGTGTTTTTGTCTTCTTCAGATCAGTAAGAACCTTAGCTAAAGTGACTTCATCTTCAATTATTGTTGTTGTTGCAGCAGTATTAACTTCTTGCTCAGCAGTAGTAATTTTCTCACTAGCAGCATTAACTGATACACTAGCAGCATTAAGTGTAGCAGTTTCTACCATCAGCTTAGCAACTTCAACAACCTTATCAACATCAAGCCCAACAGTACTAACAACAGCATCAACCTTTAGTATAGCAGTATTATCTAACTCAACAGCATTCCCTTGTTGATCTTGAACAACAAACTCATTACCAATATCAATCTCCTCATCCATATTCTCATCCTCCCCTGAACCCTTGCTGTCATTCCTCCCCTATTTGGAGACATCCTCCCCCAAACTAGCAGCATCAGAAGAAGATTCAACCCTAGCAGCAGTACCAATTTTGTGTAACCTTTTCAGCTTATGTTTTCTTGACCTCTGTCTGCCTTCAAGATATCTAACTCTCCTCTTCAACCTTTTGATTTCATCATTTTGAGAAGATGTAGTCTGCTTGAGATCAAGAACCTCCATTGACAATTTGGTACATATTTCCATCAATTCCTAAAGTTTCAAACTACCCTCATCACTTCGGATTGTGTTACCTATCCCGAGAGGTGAATCATTGGGTGTGTTAGACATAGCCTCAAACCTAGTTTGAGCATCTGTGCCCCCCATGGTTTCCTGTTGGCTGGGACCATCACCTGAATCAGTTCCATGGAAACTTGATCCATTAGATGTTGCCTTGGATTGGGACTTAATGCTGTTACCACTATCCTGTTCTGCTTCTATCTAGAAACAATAGTGGCAACTCTCACCAATCTACCTCCCCTCTCCTTATGGGTAGCCTCATCTGCAACCATACCAGCACTAGACTGAGGGATCTCAGTGCCCTTTTTCTTTACGATCCTACGGGTATAGGTCTTTTGTGGTTGAGATGATGATGGGAAAAGTGTGGGTATGTGATGGGTTTCAGTTGGGATTACTGAACCATCACCCTGGTTTTGAGTTTGTACCAATATTGTTTGAAACAATGGTGTTACATTTCCTGAAAAGTCTTTTCCCACCCTTCTCATATTTGCAAAAATCTTTTTAGTATGAGAGGGTGCATGATAAATTCTTTTATGAATAACTTTCTCAGAAAATTATTTGTTCAGGAAAACTTGTAAAAACCTTGGATACATATAAAATTTGTTTTCTAATTTATCCAAGTTCTTAACCATACCATCAAAAATCATTTTGGAAAAATTAAACTTTTGGTCTATAGCCAAGCAGATAATGGAAGAAGCAAGATTGTTGCTAAACTCATTCCAAGAAGTTGTTTTAGGACTCATACATTGTAAGATGGTCTGAAATCAGAATTTCCACTATGGGGAGAAAGTTCCTTTGAAAAATTTTAGAGAATCATTTTTCCTTACATACCCCATCAGTGCAAGTTTTTCAAAAATTGTAGAATTTGAGAGACACTCAATACTGTTTTTATCATCTGCTAGTTGAAGAGATCTTCTAACAGACGTTTCAGTAATGAGTATATCTTGGCCATCTACAACAGCCTGAATTTGTACTTCATTATTGAGTGTTTTGACCTTAGCAGTTGACCAAAACTGTTCAATATGTGAAATATATATAGTAGGACTTACAGTTAATGCATACCGTGTAAGGTTTGCATTCAAGAAATCAGTTATCTCGGTAAATCCTTCAGACTCTTTTGGTTTTTTAAAAAACGTAACCATATTGTAAGTATCAGTAAAGTGTAATTTCGTCATTGTATTATTTGTGAAATCATGTTGGGTTTTTGGTGGGTTTGCAATTAGATGATAAATTTAAGTTAGGGTTTCATTTGAGTGAGTAATTAAACGGATAAATCGATTATGTGAATGATTGAAGGATATAAACCCTTAATCGATTTGAATTTATAAAACAGTACCCTGTACTCTCAAACTCGCAGCAGAAACCTAGTAGCATTAAGTTAAGCCTAGCAGCATTCACTTATGTGTTGGGATTTATATTTGAGTTGATAAATACAAAACAATAAGTGAAGAATGAAGATAATGCAAAACACGAGGAACTTAGAAGACAAAGAAGATTTTAATTATTAGTCTTTTGTAAACCTAATTCCCTAGTATATAAAGAGATACATGTTATTAGTTTTAATGTGTGTGTCAAGATGTAAACACCAGAAAGTGTGTGTGTGTGTGTGTGTGTATAGGCGTGAGTTTTGTAGAAAACGCATGTGGTTGTTTTGTTTAGCCTCAAGGTAATCAAGGTTTTCTTTGATCCCTGTTACTATTGAGTAACCGTACTACACTTGATCAAGTAGTATTGGGGCTATTAGTTGTCGTGTATATTGTTGAGATGATGATGAAGAAAAACTTTATACAATAACATTGTTGTTTGTTTAATTCCGCTGCATACATTGTTGTCTTTGTTATTGTTATCCCTAGATGAGATCTAACCAATCTCGAGCTCTAAACGATCTCAAAAATTGGTATCAAATCTTGGGGAGCTCGTGATCTAGGGATTCACAAGGTTTTTAGTCGAAGAAAGAAGAACAAAATCGACTTTGGTTTATATGTTCGTATTTTTCTGCAGTGCTGTTTTTAAAAGGCGATATCTCATTCGTTAACCGTTGGATCTTAACGAAATTTTTACTGGAGGTTCTTCGTACATCAAGGAACATTCTCACCGGAGGGATCTTCAATCTGAGCTCTCAATCAAAATATAGGATGTCTCGAAGTTTGCTGCAGAAACGTATTAGTAAGTCGAATTTTTAGGGTTTCTTTCTTAGGATTTCGGTTTTTAATTGATTTCCTTATTCTTATTGTTTTAATTCATCATATAAGTCAGTAGATGATCAACGAAAGCAGTTTTGGATTGGTTTATGTTCAGTTATTAGGGTCTCAATAGAATTTTAGGATCTGTTCTTATAATAACTGTTACTGCTCAAAGAAAACCCTTGCAAACCCTTGTTATTTACTCTTTACATGACAACAAAGTAATTTAAGGGTATTGCTGCTGATGTGAACGTCGTAGCAGACTTGGTTAAGGCATGGATTCGAAGGATTTGGTTGATCTATTTTTAAAGTTTGGTGTTTCATAATCTGTGATCAACTTTATGTTGCTGCTGTTATTGTTTTTGCATGTTGAAACCCTAGACGATTCTCTCTACTTTGCAACAAAGGTCTATTTGATTTGAGGAGTGATGCTTTGAAGAGAGATGGACATTGGTTTGTATTGTTCGAACATGGTTAGTACTGCTATGTTAAAATGGTTAGTACTGCTCGACAACACGATTAATACTGCTGCTTCAGATTTGTACTGCCTTAAAATGTTAATACTGCTCGGTATGATGGTTAGTACTGCTCTTGGATTTTTGTGTTGTCCATTATTCGAGTTAGTACTGCGGCTACGAATTCTAATTTGTACTGCTTGTTTGTTCGACAAGTTAGTACTGCTGGTTTTATTCTTAGTACTGCTCTTGAAAGTTTCTACTGTCGGCTATATGTTTGTACTGCTATTGAAAGCAGTTAATACTGGTAGTGTTACCCGATGTCGGACAGAGAAGGTTTTTGATTCTCGGATGGATATTACACACACAGAAGAAGTTTGGTTTTCGTTTATTTTTTCTTAAAAGGTTAAAGGCTCGTATTTCTTGGAATATTTGATTACGAATACGATTGATTATCACCTATTTGAAGTTGAAGTGGAGTTTCACGGATTCGTGTTCTTATCATATTTTTAAACGGCTTACACCGTTTAAAAGTAACTTGTCCGTGCTTAAAGTGTTGTGACGACGACTTGTCAAATCTAGCAATAGGTCTTTGCTATCACTTAAAGGAGTTACATTGTAGTGCTTAGTGTCTCATTGAAGATGAGGATTTTGTCAAGAGATTGCGGTCTACTTATATGGTGTTCGTATAAGTTCCAAGTCATATGGATAGTGCAAGACATAAGACATAAGACATAGTTTGGGTTGTTCTATTTCAGCATCAAGTTTGTAATACTTAGTTTTCTTCATCAGTGATCATTACATCGAGCTTACAGAATTGAATATTCAAGAAATGGTTAACATATGGGTTTCAGGGGAAGCTTAATGTTAAAATGTTTAACCATTTACATGCACCATTTGAGGGGAAGGTTTTAACAACTGTAAGTCGTTACTACTATTGATGGTTTAAGTTTCTATTGTCTTGGATTCATTATTAGTGCAGAAAACTTCATGGAGGGTAATTCGAGAGATTAGAAGGCTGAATTGGAAGTGTGATATTGGTTCGTGGTTGTCAAGATCAAAGTTGCATCTACTTAGCGTCTCCTAGTGGATAATGACAAAAAGGGGAAGAAGTATTTACATGTTTTGCAACTTGAAGATCCTTGGTGGTACATGTTATTTTAAGTTCACGAGATGAGCTTAAGGGGAAGATTGTTTCATTCATGGAAGATCAAGACGAAGGTTTTGTAATTATCAACTAGGGGAAGATTGTTGGGATTTATATTTGAGTTGATAAATACAAAACAATAAGTGAAGAATGAAGACAATGCAAAACACGAGGGACTTAGAAGACAAAGAAGATTTTACTTACTAGTCGTTTGTAAACCTAATTCTCTAGTATATAAAGAGATACAGGTTATTAGTTTTAATGTGTGTGTCAAGATGTAAACACCAGAAAGTGTGTATGTGTGTATAGGTGTGAGTTTTGTAGAAAACGCCTATGGTTGTTTTGTTTAGCCTCAAGGTAATCATGGTTTTCCTTGATCCCTATTACAGTTGAGTAACCGTACTACACTTAATCAAGTAGTATTAGGGCTATTAGTTGTCGGTATATTGTTGAGATGATGATGAAGAAAAACTTTATGCAATAACATTTTTGTTTGTTTAATTCCGCTGCATACATTGTTGGCTTTGTTATTGTTATCCCTAGATGAGATCTAACCAATCTCGAGGTCTAAACGATCTCAACATTATGCCTAGCAGTTTTAACTCAACTTTCAATCCAAACAGCTTATCTAGCAGTACTCCATCACTTTTCTTTGCTCATCCTACAAAATGTTAGTACAAACACCAAACAAAAACACAAGTCATGACACTTTGCACAACATGATTAGACTAAACAGTTTTAACCAGCAGCAGAAAGGTAGCAGTTCTAAGTATAACTAGCAATACTAATTACACTTAGCAGCAGAAACATTTAATGACTTGAATAACAGTACCAATCCATACAAAACTCTACAAAAATATAAAGAGATCCAAGATTTAAAGATTTAACATTCCAATACTAGCAGTTAAATATTGAAATCTACCTACATCAAAAGCTTTTGTAAGCAGATCTGCAACATTCTTGTCAATATGAATTTTAACCACTTGAATTAAGTTCTTATCATTGCAATCTCTTATAAAATGATGTCTGATCTCTATATGCCTTGTTTTTGAATGAATAACAAGATTTTTAATTATGCACATATTACTGTTATTGTCAATAAAAATCTTTGTATGCATAAATGTGTACCCATAATCCAGCAGTTGATTCTGAATCCAGAGCACTTGTCCACAACAACTTCAAGCAGCCACATATTTAGCTTCTGTTCTAGAATTTGCAATCACAGTCTGTTTCTTTCACTGCCATGAGATCAATCTACACCTCGGGAATTGACAACCTCCTGTTGTAGACTTCCTATCCAAGCCTGCTCCAGCATAATCACTATCAGTGTATGCAACCAAATCAAAATGAGAATCTTTTGGATACCAAAGACCCAATTTTGGTTGACCCTTTAAATATCAAAAAATCCTTTTCACAGCATGAAGATGTGAAACTTTTGGTGTGACTTGGTATCTTGCACATGCACACACTGGAAACATAATGTCAGGTCTTGAAGAAGTAAGAAACATCAATGAACCAATCATTGATCTGTATAGATGAACATCGGCTTCTTCACCATCTTCATCCTTGAGCAGAGGCTTTGAAGTTTCCATTGGTGTACTTGCAGTCTTGACATCAGTATACCCAAACTTCTTTAAGATCTCTGTTGGGAACACGTCTTAGACTATCAAATATTGATCATATTATGTAATAGGTTGCTTAGGCCTTTATGTTAGTTATCAAGGTACGACCTGTGTAGAAGGCCCATGGGCCGTGGCCTTTTACTTAATTGTTATTTAGGGCAACGCCTATATTTGTGTTGAACATTATAAATACCCCTCCCATTGAAGGGAAGGGGTGTTGGTTAATGATTATTTCATTTGTCATTAGTATTGTGTTTAACCTGCCTCTCTTTCTCTCTCTAATATTCTCTCTCTAGACAAGTAACCTTGTGTGATATACTTGAGACCTAACAAGTGGTATCAATAGCCAAGGGGTACATTAGGTTGTTTAAGATTCGATTTGTAATAAATTTGGAGTTTTCGGTTACTGTTCATCGTAATCCTCCGAGTTAGGAGGTTATTTCTTCGAGTTAGCTTCCGAGTCAGACGTGTATCCTCCGAGTTAAGAGGTGCATTCTCCAAGTTAGGAGTAATTTTCCAAGAAATAACTTGAAGTTCTTCGAGCTAGAAGATAGACTTCGAGTTAGCATCCGAGTTAGGAGCTTAAAATTTCAGTAAGATTTAGCCTTTTCGAGTTACTCTTCGAGTTAGAAGAAATTCTTCAAGCAATAATCCTTCGAACAAGTATCTTCGAGTTAGAAGACTTCGAGCAAACGGAATCTCCGAGCAAGAACTTTTCGAGTTAGAAAAGTGATCCTTCGAGTATGCAAAAGTTTCCGAGTTAGCAGTAACAAACTTCAAGTTCGAAGAATTACCCTAAGTTATGTGCTTAAATTCCGAGTTAGGAATTTAGAACTACTTTTATAATCCTCCTACTAAGGGGTTATATACTTGGTGAATTCTTATCCTTCGAGCAAGAATTCTTCGAGTAAGGAAGCTTCGAGTTAAATGGTTTTCTTCGAGCAACATTTTATCGAGTAAGGATTTGTTCTTGTTTTTCTCCGAGTAAGGGGTAACTTTTGAGCAAGGATTACTTCTTCGAGTTCGTCTACTTACAAACCTAATCTTCATCAAGAACCTTCGTTATCCTAAACGATCCAACATCCACAAGTTACTACAAGATGTCTCAACCACCAAACTACAACTACTTCCATAATCAACAACAACAGTATCTACAACAACAGCCGTATCAACAATAGTATCCTCAACCATAGTATTAGCAACAACACATCCTCATGCAGCAACACCAAATTGTTCCTTAACAACAATTCCTTCAACAACAACCGATGCAGAGTTACTAACTTCCTCCAAAAACAACCTCATTGGTTTGACCAAATGTGCAAAGCGATCACCAGTCAACAATCCAGACACGAGGCAGGATCTTTAGATACACCACCAATGCTTACTCTAGGTAATTACGTGCAGTGTTCAAGTCATTTTCTTCAGTTTATTGAACTCAAGAAACCCGATGGTAAGTACTTGAAAAAGGTAATTATTGAAGGACCATATCCAGTACCTACCACAGCGGTTCGTGGCGATCCCAATGCTATTCCTCCAAGAGAAGCAACTGTTACCCCTGTTCCTGTTGCTCAGCTCACAACAGATCAAGCACAACAGCAAGAAGCAAATGAACTAGCCATGTCTTACATTCTTCAAGGAATTCCAAATCCAATCTTCAGGAGTATCGATGCACAGAAGACTGCTAAAGACATGTGGGAACATGTTCATCTTCTCATGGAAGGAACAGAGTTAAACCAAGAGGACATGGAATCTAAGCTCTACCTGGAATACACCATGTTTACGATTAAAGGTGGGGAATCTTTGGAGTCTTACTACCATAGGTTTACTAACATCATTAATGATTTGGGCCGTCACAACATCAAACTACCCAGGATTGCAGTGAATACTAAGTTCCTAAGTTGTCTCGGACCTGATTGGCAGAAGTATGTAACTTTTATTCGCCAAGCTAAGAATCTATACAATGCCTCTTATGGGTTGTTGTATGATTATTTGAAGCACCACCAATCAAAGGTTGACAAAGACAGAGCAGCTCGTGGAGGTTACTCACCATCATCAACTCCAAATTCACTTGCTTTCCTTGCTCAGTCTCACTTTGCACCACAACCAACTCAGAGTTTTGTCCAACTACCACATCATTCTGCTTATACCTCACAGACTTCATCAAGTCAACTCGTCCCGTATGAAGCATCACTACACCAAGCTGATAATCAACTAGTTCCATATGAAAACACCGGTTCGATGCTTTACTCAAATGTCGACAATGATGAGGACGATGCTTTCAACTCACTGAACGAAGGATTTGCTTTGATTGCAAGATCTTTTAGCAAATTTTCAAACAAGTCAAACAACAGACTTCGTACCTCATCCAACACCCGTAATTAGGCAGTCGTCAATGATGGAAGAGTTGAGATTCAAAACAGAGCTTCTGGGCGATATGGTTCGGGTAGCTCTATGGGAAATTCTGGTGGACAGAGGTTTACTATAGCTGGCAGTAGCAGGAACAACATTGGTAACACACCGAGGAAGGTAGAAATTGTTGAGACAGGGAATACTGGAATTGGAAACACCATAGTCAAATGCTATAATTGTGGAGGGAAAGGTCACATAGCCAATGCTTGCCCCAAGCCAAGGACCAGAGGTAGTGTGTACCACAAGGAAGCTTTTCTTCTGGATCTTAAAGATGAAGCTGGTGGCACTCTCACAGAGAAGGAGCAAAGCTTCATGGCTAATGCTTACTCAGATGATGACATGGAGGACCTAAAAACCAATGCAGCTATGATGTTGATGGCTAATATGCAGGAAATGAACATGGGTGAAACAAGCTCGGTTTATGATACCGATGGCTTGTCTCAAGTACCTAATTCAAAAATGTCTCATTGATGAAATTGTATCACCCTCTGCATTTGCTTCAGCTAAAGAATATGTTGGTCAAAATGACTCATTCTTATACTCTCAAATCGATGACCAAATAAACACCGTCGTTACATTTGATGAAGATCAAATTAACCCCGTTGTTTCATTTGATGATCCTCTTACTGATGATAATAATGCTCAACTTGAAAAAGATGATCTTTTGCTTGGTCCAGATCCAGAGCTCATGACCTTGCTTTTGACCACCCAAACACAGTTAGGTGCACAAAAATCCCAAATTGATAAGTGCAATGAAATAAACAGAAATCTAAAAGCAAAAGTTGCATTGTTAACTAAGAATCTTGAGTGCTACAAACTTCAACTATCAAACTATGAAACTAAAGAAAAAGGGAGAAAAGCTTTGAGGCTGTATTCCAACAATCTTATGTGAAAGCACAAGATTTAGAACATCAAGTACGTGAATTAACCGCTTCCAAAAATGAATTAATTTTACAAAAGGAACAAGAAAAATTGGATTTTCAAAAACAGGTTGACATTCTACACTCTGAACTTAACAAAACTAAAACAGAGTTGTCCACTTGTCAAAATAATTTTTCTGAATACTGACAAAGTTTAAGGAAACGAGTTGATTCATATCTTGACGAAAACGTTGCATTGGAGTGAAAACTTAAAGAATTTCAAAACGTAGTGTATAAAACTGGTGACTCTATAACAACCATTCAAAAGTTGACGGTAAAACCAAATCCCCAAGGATATGGCTTTGCAATTGGGGATGACAAACCATGTTTTTTACATAAAGCACTCAAGGAAAATCCAAAGTTATATAGTGTAGAACATTTGCTTGATGATTCTTTCATGCTTGTTGTTGTTTATAATCATGAAGAAGAAATGGAACAAGAGGATGAGAGTCGATCTAAAATGAGTAATGTCCACTTTAATAAACCATATGACTACTCACGAGTACCTCATATTAGCGACACCTTCATCCAACAACAAGATATATCAGAACAAACATGGTCATTAATTGAAATGAATGCATCTTCTGAGGTAGGCCCTGTGACCAAAGTAGCACAAGTTAATGGCCCCTTACCAAATCCAGGTGTAATTGCCCCATTGCCAAGACAATGTTGTGTCCTTAGATATTTCAATACCTTTATAGAAGACATAAATTTTTTGGAAGATGCAATTGAACGCAATTCAGAGATTAAAGTCTCTACTTTTCTTTCTCCCTATGAAAAAGAAAAGAGAGACGTTTTTCAAAAGCAATTTTTGCCACACGTCCACCACCTGCGACTTTGTGCTACACATTGGGAACAAGAACTTCAATCATAAGTTGCATCCATGATGAACATTTTTGAAGCAACTGAAAACAAGATTTCAAAACAAACATGTAAAAACAAAGCTTTGAAAAAAGAAACAGATCGACTCTTGGAGAATGTTCTATGTTCTGATGTTATATCTGTGATTATGAATTCCATTTTTGTGGCTTGTAATGCAATGACTGTTGATGCTCATTCTGTTGATATCGAGATGTTGAGATTTGAGATTGATAATTTGAAAACAGAAAATGAGAGACTTCGAAAAGTCAATGATGATGATAAAAACCAATTTTTCAAAGGGAATTTGCCAACTCAACCAAAAGTTGCAATGGTGTCAAACTCAAAGTCTTGACTTTGAGTTAAAACTACAAAACTGTGGGAAACTAGAAGGGGGTTGAATAGTTTACCGGTTTAAAAAACTTCTTTTAAAAATCTTGTTTTAAAAGTATGCTATTGAAAACTTTGATTCGAACTCTATGTGTAATCAATCAACACCAATATGAACTACAAACTAAGCTAAGTAATAATAACAAATAAAAGTAAAGAGTAGAGTTTAAAAGATCAAACCGAGACAAAGGATTTATAGTGGTTCGGCTACGAAGCTCTTCTTCGCCCTACTCCACTCCCCGAGTACCACACTCAAGAGTTTCAAACACTATATCAACAACCTCCCTTCAGGCGGAGAAAACCGTACACGTCGCTTATCCTATTACCGACACTAAGCTAGATGTCGAGTGCTAATCTTAGCTAGCACCAATCTACCAAGGTCCACGTGAGCAAACACTCAAGCCCAGTGGCTTCAAGAGATCACCAAGATCTCAACACGATCACTATGATCAACACTCACTTCACTCTACTCAACTAACACTAACCTAATGACCCTTGATCTTCTTGATCAATCACATAAGCCCAATGGCTTCAAGAGATGTTCACTATCTCTATAGATCACACTTGATCTTCACTCTCACTCACAGAAAGGAAATAAGCTTGATGTATGCTAAGACACAACAAGGTTGTAACAAGTGTTACAAAAACCTATCAACTATAACTCTAGTATCTTCTTGATTACTTGAGTTCTTCTCTTGCTAATGAAGAGGGATGACAACACCTTGTATCAACTTGGATACTTGTGTTCTTCTCTTGTTAGTGAAGAGGTATGAAGAGGATCACTTGAAGGATGATTGGATCACTCTTGAAACAAAGAAAAACTAATCTAAATGACCCTAAGAAGTGAAAGGTGTGAGAGGATTTAGCTAAGGGATTTTTCTGTGTGTGAAGGGTGCCTAAAACTGTGAAAGAGGTGCGTATTTATAGGCAAAGAAAATCTGAACGTTACAATTCAAAATGGTACGGACGGCTCCTTTAAATGACCCACGGCTCCGTTAAATTTAACGGTACCGTGGAGCCGTGGTAGACTAGGACGCTCCAAATTTTGTCTTTTCTGGTGAAAACTTATTTGGGGAAGGTTGGAGCTGATTTTGGGGGGAAAAATAGCTGTTGTGATTTTCAAACTAATTTTTCCATTAAAACATTTCTTAATATTTCAAAAATAATTTGTCATGTGTATTTTTGAAAAAATATTTTGTCCCATTTAAAATGTGAATTTTCAAAACATAAATTCACTTCTTTGATCACTAGTTCAAGTTTTAACTTTGTTCAAGAGTGATTTGCGTAGAAACGGGATCTTCCGATTAAAAACTTGTTAACGTTAATTTTAACGTAACGTGAGTTCACATTTGTCATCCTCAAAACGTGAAGTAATCGAAAGATATAAATAACGTTTTTAGAACATTATTTGCATCAACTATCTCCCCCTTTTTGATGATGACAAAATATAAACTCATTTTAGGTTAAAATTAGTTTTAACAAGTTTTTAATGAGTTTACTCCTATTTCTCCCCCTTTTTGTCAAATCAAAAAGGTGGTTAAGGCTCCCCCTTGATGTGTACTCCCCCTTATTTGGAGAACACAAAGGAATCAAGCAATGGTTCGTGCTACAAAACAAGGTTAGACGGCAAATAAACAATATCTAACAAGTAGCACATAAGACAAATATCCAACCACAATAAAAGGATTATGGCTAAGTAGCCAAAATGAAAAGCCCATTACATAAACATAAAATAAATGTCATACATAAGTATGACTACAATAGGAAAGCAAATTAAACTAACAAGAAGACACATAAACTTCTAAAGTAACATGAGGCTTCTAGATTTGCTTCTAACTTCAAAAAGGTTCCTAGGTATTTATTGGGAAAGACTAAACATGACTATGTTTAGTTGGTTGGGCTATGTGGTGGTGGAGGTGGTGGAAGTATGATGGGTCCTATGGGTGGTGTGAGGAGGTGTTCTAGGTATGAGAACCTAAAGTTAAGCTCATTTCTAAGGTTCATGATGAGTTCAAGGTTGTAGTTGCAACAAGGGCAACTCAAGGTGTGTGAGTGAAGGGGATAAAGGATGGGATGACCCATTAAAGGTTGAGGTGATGGTGATAGGGAAGATGATGATGTGTTGGTGGTAAGTTCAAAAGGTGATATGGGTGATAGGGCTAGTGTGAGGGCTAAAGGTTGTGGTGATGGTGAAGATGATGGGGTGAAGGTTAAAGGTGTGTTGGTTCTAAAGGTTGTGGAGGATGAGGATGTTGGTTTGGTTGATGTTGCCTTGGATGGAGCATGGGGTGTAGTGAAAGAAGATGATGATTTGGTTGAGGCTATGGGTGTGTGTGTATCATCATCATCATCCAAGGTGAGATCAATGAAAATTGTCTCTTTGGTGTTTGGTGAGATTTGTGATGTGTGAGTACTCTTGATCCATTGATCCCATGATGGTGATATGGTGAGTGTGAAGGTGTAAGGATGGGTGTAAGGATGGCAATGCATAATGTTAGCTTAAATAGCCAAAACATAAGCATGCAAGTTTGAAATGTTGGATTTGGGGATTTGGGTGCATGGGAATCAGGTTATGGTTGCAGTTTTTCAGGGAAAAGAAGTCAAAAAGTGGAAGAGAATAGCAGTTTTCGTCTTCCAGAGGCACGGCACCACTAAATTTAGTGGAGCCGTGGCCTATTTAATGGAGCCGTGGGCTCTTTTGACCTTCTTTCCAGGTCTGCAGGTTTTAGGCAGCCTAAATGGGGAAATTTCTGGGGAATCCATTGGCTGCAAATCTCAAAGCCTCAAATTACTAAACACATAGAATTCCTAAAGCTAGTTTCAACTAGCAACTAACATGATCATGTGATCATCTATGTATTTAGGCAACTATTAAGCATGCATGAATTCAAGCATTTTTAACATCTAGTGCATGTAATAAAATAAGCTAACATGCAAGATAAAGCAACATGAGGATTAATTAACAAGAGAATTAATCATGTTCAAGTGTTAAAAGGAAACACATCAAGCTAGTTAATGTACTAAGCAACAATGCCACAAACTATTAGTAGTATTTTAATCATAATACTTATATTAATAATACTACTTAAGTTATTTCCATCTAATCCTTTCTTTTCCCCAACTTCTTAATTTTGTTCCCAAGCCCTTTGATCGCCTTGCCGATGGACTTGAATCCCCCGATAGTTTGCTCATGCATCTCCACTTGTCTATTGTACATTGTGGTTTTCCTTCTCATCACGTGGGATAGATTAACCATCCCATTTTCGAGGTCGGTTGTACGTCGAAATGATGAGGTATCAAGGTTACGAAAGTGGGTGTCGGGAGAAGGGATTTGAGAACTAGACGTTCCTTCTTCGTTCACCTCATCATCGTCCTCATCCATGGGTTCAGATGATGATTCGTGACTGAAGGAGGAGGATGAATGGGGAATATCGGAAGTGGATTTATGACCACGTGTGGACCCTTTGTCCTTACGTTTCTTTGTGCGACGTCGTGGTCCACCAAGAGGTTTCATAACCGGATTGACTAGGACATAGTCGACATCATTGAGAGATGGGTAGGTTTGTATAACCCACCTGAATAAACGAGTAAGCAACATGCCGTATGGCATGAGCTCATCGGAGCGACGATGAATACTAGCCATCCGTTTGACCATGTAGTATGCGAGGTTGTAAGGTTCCTCGATACTGAGACAGTAGAGCATGTGGGCAAGACTTGCCGGAACGTGATCACGGTTGCCTGCAAGGCTTAATGCGTTCTCACGCAGAAGAAGTTCCCAATTTCTAATATCGGGACGGAGCTCTTTGAGGTATATTTTGTTTGGTTCGAGGTAGACGATGGAACCATCACGTTTTTTATACATGTTGGTGACTCGAGGGATTTGAATTACTTGTTTAATTACTTCAATGTCGGGAACTTCGGTACAATAGGCACCTTCGTTCTCAAGATTGTAGTAAAGAGACTCTAGAGAATGGTCTTTAGTGAATGCACACTGACCATACGAGGGAATACCGAGAATGTGACCAATCTCGATGACAGACAATATGATATTTTGGTGTCGAATCCAAAAATCAAGAAAGACGTTTCCGTCAAGATCGGTGTAGGTACGGACACGACTATAGAACTCGAGAATAAAATGAGGACAGACTTGATCGTTTATTTTGTATAAACAATCGAACTCAATAGAAGGGAAACAGGCATTGATGCTGTCTGTCGTGACATAGAGTGCATCGACTACACGCCCTTCGTGTATGTATCGATTTTGGACTTTAGCGAGATAAGCTCTTTGCTCATCGGGAATGTTTAGATTTTCAATAGTGCTAAGAATGTATGGTTTGGTATCTTGATAATCATTTCGAGGCATTGTTTGTCTACAAAAAAAAATATTTTTGTATATGTTAGTTCGTTGCATTTTAATGATTACACTTCTAGTGTGTGTGCCTAAATGCAAACAATGTGGAGGTGCGGCAATCTCGACTCTAAAATTATCCTAAAGAGATTACCAAAACGCTCCTAACTTCACTTTTGCTCAATCAAATATGTCGAACAATACATATCAATTATGTTCTTCGAGCCATATTTGAGAGTTCATGTATGCATGCAAAAACGTTTTTAATTTGCATCAACAATGCATGAAAAAGGTTTCATGATCCTAGACTTGTGAAGTTTTTCGAAAAATGATCGAATTGGGGTGTTTGGCAAATGCCTCAACATGGTGCCAACAAGCTTTAAGATTGAAAAGCTTTAATGCAGAACGTTCCTAATCCAATTTTAATCATCCTAAACATGATTCCATTACAAATAATCAATCATAATCCGAATTTAGTGATTAATTTCGGATTAGGTTTTGCAACATAAATGGGTTTTTGGAAATCCTAGGTTTAGGGAATCATGTCAATGCTACATTGTCTAATCCTAGTCTTAATTTCACAAGGGTTTAACTAATTTTGAAAATCCTCAATTCGGATTTATACTCAAGAACAAACCCTAGACTCAAATTAAATGAAATTAAGAGTGATTTACTTACAATTAGTGATGTTGTGATTAGGATTTGTTGATTCCAATGCCTCAATCTTGATTTGCAAGAGTTTAGTTGAATTAAGATATTATGGTTCGGTTTTGACAGCAAGTGAAAGTGGTTTTGTGTGTTTGGAAAATTTGTTCAGAAGAAAAGAGTAACTGGGCGCGTTTTTCAGATTCACGGCTCCACGGTTCCACTAAACATTAGTGGATCCGTGGCTCTTTAGTGGAGCCGTATGTCTGATGGTCCAGTTTTTCTTCTGTTTTGACTTTTGGCTGATTAATCTTACTTATTTAGTAAGACTTTTTGACACGAGGAAAAAGTTTATACCTAATAAACTTTTTGACGAAAGATGATTAAATGGGATGACCGGAAATGACCTTAGTGTTTCCGAGGAAATTGACTAAGTTGTCATTGGATGAGGATTTACTTCTAGTATTTCCCGTGAAATAAATAGAAGTTATGAGTTATGTTTAGGAGGATGACTATAATATTTCCCATGAAATATTTAATTAGTCAGAGTACGCGACACAAGGAATGACTTGATATTTCCCGTGAAATATTCATGAGTCATGTGACGAGTGAAAAATATGACTTAAAAAGTCATGAGCGATTTGTAGAGAATGACTTCAATGTTTCCCATGAAACTTTCGAGAGGTCATAGAAAGGATGAAAGGTTATGAGGTATGATGTGACGGATGACTTTAATATTTCCGAAGGAATATTCAAATAGTCATGAGCGGGATGAGAGGAATGACTTGAAAAGTCATATGACGAGATGCGAGGAATGACGTTAATATTTCCAGTGAAATATTAAGAAGTCATGAGATGAGGTTTAGGGAATGACTTGACATTTCCAATGAAATATTCAAGTGTCATGAGTCGAGAATAAGATGAATGTGAGAGATGACTTCAATATTTACGGAGAAATATTCAAATAGTCATAAGAGGGGATTAAAGGTTATGAGGTATGACGCAAGGGATGACTTTAATATTTCCATAGAAATATTGAAATAGTCATGAGAGGGATATGAGGAATGACTTGAAAAGTCATATGATGGGACGTGAGAGGTGATACTAATATTTCCAATGGAGTATTAAGAGGTCATTTGACGAGAATGTAGAGGTTAAGATGAGAAGAGATACTTTTCAAAGAAAAGATTTCTCTTTTGACGTTATCATGACGGAGGAGATGTCTTTCCGCGGGGAGATGACGTACTTCGACGAGCTTCATTCATGAGCAAACTATAGGGTTCCCGGACAAGTCTAATGGCATCTTGACTGCTACTCTTCACAGGGAGTTGTCTCATCTATAGTGTTTGTTGTCATGCCTTTCCGGCGCTTGCGTACTCGGCTTCGGTCGTGGAAATAGCAAGAGTAGTTTGTTTCTTGGGGAACCAAGAAGTTTGTTAACAAACCTATGAAGGTACAAACATTGCTATTTATGTCTCATTCCACATCAACTCTCGCATTATCAGAGTTGGTATAGAAACGTTTTCTACAACCGTCTCCTTGAGATATCGTAGTCTCAAGTGTGTAGTATCTTCAATGCATCGTATGATACACTGAACACTTTGATGTAAGAAGTTTTGGGACACTTCTTACAAGTGGGCACAAAGCCAACACTATTCATGATAATGGACCTACTTGCCGTTAGGTAAACTACTTTACCTATTGTGCCCCTAACCTAGTTATATCCGCGCACTCACCTTCTTCGTCTCTTGTGAGTTTCGCATTTGCGGATATGGGCGTTATTGTCAATAAAGACTATTACTTAAACTATGTATCTCATACATATAGTATACATAAGTTTAAAGGGATACTTAATTTAGGCAAGATTAAATATGTGCAAGGAAGGGAACTTGATTCACTCATCAATGCTTAATTTAAACTTGTCACGCATGATCTTCAAGCGATCATCGAACATTTCTGGACAAGATGAATTTGGCATGATGAGATGTGAATAGAGTTTCTGTGTTATAGTGCCTACCATGTTAGATTCTAACTACACTATTTCATGCCAAACATTACTACTAACAAAGGGTGTTTTAAGAAAGCGTACCTGTGCCTGAGGTGTAAGCTCTTAAAACTAGAAGACTAGGGTACCTTTGTTGAATGTTAAGCATGAAAGACACGACTTGACTATTGCGTCACCGGATTAGCTTGATAACGCATCATACTCCTTTTGTTAGACTCCAAAGTTTATTTACACTCATGTTTTCCTAGCAAAACAAATGTTCAAACATCTTGTCCCCAATATCTCATGGGTCCAAAGTTGTTAGAGTCAAACATCCTACGCATTTGTTGCTTTAGTTTAGGATGTGAGAATGGAGGACACATTTCCCATGGTAAGTAACCTTTTGGTGGACGATCATTCCAAGTTATGGGAAAGTTACTTGGATGATTTTGTCTTCTAAAGTTACCTCTCGGTAGAGGAGTTCTAGACCGAGGTTTGGGAGAGTTTACCTTTCTAGGTGGAGGAGTAGTTGACCTAGTGTCACGCTTTACAAATCCATGTTCGGGAGATGACAATGGTTTGTTAAAGCCTTTGGTTTCCTCTCTACTTGGAGTAGACACTTTAGTTCTATTTACAACTACGTGACTTGGTTTAGGACTTAAGTTACTTTTCAGAATTGACCCAGTTTTGTCCTTAGCACCACACGGTACCACGGTACCACTAAATTTAGTGGTGCCGTCTGTATCTTTAATGGTGCCGTCACCTTCAGACATGGACTTTTCAGGCATTACAAATTTTACTTGTTTAGTACCACTTGTAGAAGCCTGATTTGGGTCAAATCCTAAACCCGAACGGTCATGTTCACTATATCTAATATTTTCAAGTATATCATTAAGCTTTTTAGTTCCTTCATCAAACTTAATGATTCTTAAAGCATTTTCTTTAAGTTTTTCATTTTCTACTTGAAGACTAATACATGACCCGCATCCTACGTCTACTTCCTTGTTTTTCTCAAGTCTCTTGACTTGATCATTTAGTTCTAAGACTTGTAGTTCTATTTCTTTTAATTTTAATTTTAGCTTTGTGTTTCTACCTAAGATCTTAGTACTAACTACGCATAGTTTGTTGTATTCGTCATGTAATTCACTGTCATCTACTGACGAATTATTATCACTATAATAAGAAGAGTCGGAGTGTACCTCGTTAGAAGCTTGAGCCATTAAGCACGTTTCATCGTTAGGCTTCTTCTCTTCTTCTTCACCGCTATCACTCCAAGAACCTCCTACAAAGGCTCTTTGGTTGTTGGATTTTGGTGGCTTAGGACATTCTCCTATGAAGTGATTAGGATCTCCGCATCTAAAGCATCTCCCATCACTTGTCCCTTTTCTTTCATCTTGATTTCTTTGGGATGACGTTTTCTCATCGCGAGATTCTCTAGGAAATCTACCTTTCCTCCTAAAGAACTTTCTAAAGTTCCTAACGGCTAGTGCGTACTCTTCATCTTCACTACCGGAACTCGAACATTCCTCATCACTAGACTCCTTCTTGGCTTTTAATGCTAGAGATCTAACTCTCTCGCTTTTGCCTTTGACAATGTCAGAGTCTTTCTTGATGATCATCTCGTGAACTTTCAAGTTTCCTATAAGTTCATCGAGTGACAATGCCGCCAAGTCCTTTGACTCTTCTATGGCGGTGACCTTTGCTCTCCATTTAGGATGTAGAGCTCTAAGAAACTTCCTAACATAATTCTTACTAGAATAACCTTCATCAAGAGCTTTAAAACTAGTGATAATAGTATTAAATCTAGCAAAAGCATTATCTATTGACTCATCCTCCGAAATGGAGAATTGTTCATATTGTTGAACAAGAAGATCTATCTTGTTCTCTTTGACTTGGTTATTACCTTGGTGAGTGACTAACAAAGTTTTCCAAATGTCTTTTGCCGTATTACACATAAAAATTCTTTCAAATTCCTTTTTAGGCAAAGCATTATAAATCATCATTTTAGCCTCATTATTTTTGGCTAATTTCCTTTTAAGTTCATCACTTTGTTTATCATAAGAAACTATTTCATCATTTTTAGT
The DNA here is from genome assembly GCA_021014915.2 of Artemisia tridentata subsp. tridentata. Taxonomy (NCBI): domain Eukaryota; kingdom Viridiplantae; phylum Streptophyta; class Magnoliopsida; order Asterales; family Asteraceae; genus Artemisia; species Artemisia tridentata. Next base: position 294,321,853 of record CP139506.1, read on the forward strand.
TTCCGGATTCTTTTGAATAGGTTGAAAGTCACCCTCGGTAATAACATGCCAAAGATCAATGTCTTTTGATTTCACATACGTTTCGAATCTTGTTTTCCAATATATAAAACAATCGGTTTCGAAAAGTGGTGGTCTTTGCATAGATTGCCCTTCTAGATATTTGTCGGAATCCATTGATCGGTTCAAGCTTTAAAACACAATATACTTTAAAAAATTGACTGACATGGCTCCTGATACCAATTGTGGGAAACTATAAGGGGGGTTGAATAGTTTACCGGTTTAAAAAACTTCTTTTAAAAATCTTGTTTTAAAAGTATGCTATTGGAAACTTTGATTCGAACTCTATGTGTAATCAATCAACACCAATATGAACTACAAACTAAGCTAAGTAATAATAACAAATAAAAGTAAAGAGTAGAGTTTGAAAGATCAAACCGAGACAGAGGATTTATAGTGGTTCGGCTACGAAGCTCTTCTTCGCCCTACTCCACTCCCCGAGTACCACACTCGAGAGTTTCAAACACTATATCAACAACCTCCTTTCAGGCGGAGAAAACCGTACACTTCGCTTATCCTATTACCGACACTAAGCTAGATGTCGAGTGCTAATCTTAGCTAGCACCAATCTACCAAGGTCCACGTGACCAAACACTCAAGACCAGTGGCTTCAAGAGATCACCAAGATCTCAACACGATCACAATGATCAACACTCACTTCACTCTACTCAACTAACACTAACCTAATGACCCTTGATCTTCTTGATCAATCACACAAGCCCAATGGCTTCAAGAGATGTTCACTATCTCTATAGATCACACTTGATCTTCACTCTCACTCACAAAAAGGAAATAAGCTTGATGTATGCTAAGACACAACAAGGTTGTAACAAGTGTTACAAAAACCTATCAACTATAACTCTAGTATCTTCTTGATTACTTGAGTTCTTCTCTTGCTAATGAAGAGGGATGACAACGCCTTGTATCAACTTGGATACTTGTGTTCTTCTCTTGCTAGTGAAGAGGTATGAAGAGGATCACTTGAAGGATGATTGAATCATTCTTGAAACAAAGAAAAACTAATCTAAATGACCCTAAGAAGTGATAGGTGTGAGAGGATTTAGGTAAGGGATTTTTCTGTATGTGAAGGGTGCCTAAAACTATGAAAGAGGTGGGTATTTATAGGCAAAGAAAATCTGAACGTTACAATTCAAAATGGTACGGACGGCTCCTTTAAATGACCCACGGCTCCGTTAAATTTAACGGTACCGTGGAGCCGTGGTAGACTAGGACGCTCCAAATTTTGTCTTTTCTGGTGAAAACTTATTTGGGGAAGGTTGGAGCTGATTTTGGGGGGAAAAATAGCTGTTGTGATTTTCAAACTAATTTTTCCATTAAAACATTTCTTAATATTTCAAAAATAATTTGTCATGTGTATTTTTGAAAAAATGTTTTGTCCCATTTAAAATGTGAATTTTCAAAACATAAATTCACTTCTTTGATCACTAGTTTAAGTTGTAACTTTGTTCAAGAGTGAATTGCGTAGAAACGGGATCTTCCAATTAAAAACTTCTTAACGTTAATTTTAGCGTAACGTGAGTTCACATTTTGTCATCCTCAAAACGTGAAGTAATCGAAAGATATAAATAACGTTTTTAGAACATTATTTGTATCAACAAAAACCAAAAAGCATCTTTGTCCTTTCAAAACAATCATGCTTCTGAAAATCTGATTGAAAAAGAAAATGCTGTTTTAAAAACTCAAATTTCTGGATATGAAAAGGACATTGATAAAGTTTGCCAAAACAGAAATGACACTGTTCGATTAAACCGAGAATTGGATTCACAAATTCAACAACAAAAATACATCATCATTGAGTTGAGAGAGAAAATCAATGTACTTGAAAAAGGGAAAATTGTAAACAAGAATGTGATTAAACCAGGCATTTATAAAGTAGATAAGATACCTAAGAAAGCATCTTTCCAGACCACTAATGTGCATGCTTCGACTTCTACAGGACTAGGCACCTCTCCTAAGGTTAGCAGATGCAAGACTAACAAGAAGACTAGTACCTAGAAACCTAAGAGCAGCTCCCCTAAAGCTCAAGAAGTAGAAGTTCATAATAGGAATCTGAATAAAAAACATGTTATGTCTAAAGTAGAATCAAGCCTTAAAACGTATAATTCTAATTGTGATGTAACGAATGCTAAAACATTGAATGTTTTGAATAATGTTATTGTTGATGCTTATTGTGTGTTTTGTCGTACAAGTGTTTTGTCTGGTAATCATCAAAAATGTGTTGCAAAAACCCTTTTGTCTCGTAAGCAAAAACATACAACTGGCATTTCCTTTAGGCTCACTACCGCTGCTAAGTCAATTTTAGGAAAACCGCCAAATGTAGTTTCTAAGACTACCTGTAACACCCCAACCCGATAAGGGTAAAGATGTCATAATAATGGTTTCATATCAGATCAAAACAAAGCGTACATCAACAGTAATACAAGGGTTCTCAAAGGTTACAAATGAAATACTGAATATACAAGGCTACAAAGGAAACAAAAGCTAAATACTAAGTCTGCAAATGCAAATCCTTCTAATAGTCTCTACTTCAGAATAACTATCAAGGTCTTCTAAGTCCAAAAGTCTCTTCACTCATACCCAGCTTCCAACTAAAAACCTGCCGCAGGGAAAGAAATGCGGCTGAGCTTAAAAAGCCCAGTGAACAGATATATATAAACGAAAACGAAAGAAAAAGAAAACGAACATGTATAGTTTGGTGCATTGGGTTTACAAAGGTATAGTCAAAGAGTACAAAGTAAGAAAGAAAGAGGGTAGGTTAGTAATCCACCACGAGCCCGAACACAAATCAAATATAGTAACCATGTCTTCATAATCATATAGAGGGGAGACCTCTCAGATAATCAGATAATATGAGGGGTGTCCTCATTCTTCAAATGGAGTAGCTAACTCCCGAACTTGTGAAAGACGTGGATTGCACCCATGCATCAGTCACCGAACAATAATATAATATCAAATCATGTTAAATCCACTAATACGAACACGAACCTAGGATGCATCCATACGCCCCCCGAACAATAATATTGGCCATAATAAATAATAAAGCGCGCATGTAGTAGCAAATTGGGACGGTGTGGAACATCACTCGACCACACTGGAGTCATGCCATTGGTGCATCAATGACACGGCCATGTTACCTTCATGGCTAGGAAACGAACTTGGCTCGGGTATCAAACTGAAGGGTCAAAGGTCAAAGGTCCAAATCACAGCAAAGGTTCAAATAGTCTAAGTCATCGAATCATAATCAAATTCCAAATATCAGATGTTCATGGCAAAAGGGGTCATATCCAATATCAAAGTCAAATGAGTCAAAATGAACGAATCAAAGGTTTATAATCAAATGGTTCATTTAGAGAAATCTTTATCAATTGATTTTTCATAAAAATGATCTTTAATAACGGTTTTCACAAAAGTAGTCTTTAAAAGTAATTTTCGTAAAAGTTTAGTAAAATTCCATATAAACGTGGTATTGCATCATTCATAAACATCATTTTAAAAAAAATAGTTTTCCTCAAAACATTTCCATGATATATTTACCAAGGTTTTCACATCTAGTTACCAAAATCAAATGAACCCTCGAATGTGATTCGAATACTAATATCCCAAGGTAACGAACGAATATCAGATGGATCATTATAGAGGCTCAAAGCAAAAAGGGTCATATCGAATATCAAAGTCTAAATGAATCAAACAAACGAACCAAAGTGTAGGGGAAACATAGCAATGGCTTAGGGAATCTTAAAACGAATCAAGATAAATGAGTCATGAGAGGGAAAACACCCTTACTGAAAAATGGTAGAATATCTGTACCTTATACCGCAAGTGCAAACATATCTAGAAATATAAAGATCGGAAACAACTCCATCTTCAGCGAATCTACACGAATACATGGTCGTCTTATTATTAATATCTTCTTCAAATCAGATTTCTCATTTTAGTCGGCTTTCCATTTTTAGTAACTTTCCATTTATAGCAGGTTTCCAAAATTAGCAAGTTTCCATTTTTAGAAAGTTTCCTTATTTAGCAAGTTTCCAAAAATAGCAAATTTCCATAATTAGATAAATTCCACAAAGTAATTTGGTTAAGTCATTTATTAAATATTATTATGGAGATAGGGTTCATTTTAGCAAGTCATGATAGTTTAGGGTTCACTATGACAACTTTTATATTTTAGGGTTTCAAATGTAAATATGCCCAAAGTTAAGGTCCAAAATGCAAATATTACAAATTATCCATTTTAATCCATAAGTTCCCAATATATACGATTCCAATACTTCCACTTTAACAATTTTACAAATTTATACCCTTTAGTTTACAAAATTACAATTTAAACCTTATCATAATTATATTTACACATCAAGCCCTCAATTTTACAAAATTACTCAATATCCCTCCTTTTTAATAAATGGTACGATTTATCTTCATCTTTACATAATTTACAAAATTGGTCCTTTAACTTATAAAAGGTACAATTCGATTCTCTAATTAACCATATATACACATTAAACCTTTAAGTATCCAATTTTACACATTACACCCTTCATATCATATATTATACGAGCACCCTCAAGTTTCCAGAAATTACAAACAAGTCCCTCTATTTTATTAAATTTCAATTCGAATTATAGATATATATACGATTTACATATTTAATCCTGTAAGTTCCATATTTTACGAAAAAAAACCCCCATATTATATTTTATACGAAACACCCCTGGTCTAAAGTATATTACAAAAATAACCCATGAGTTTAAATAATTACAAAACACACCCGAAACCTTTTTATTTCCAATCGGTATAATATAAAAATGCATAAACCTTAACTCTAAAATTTTCCAATCATTTCCAATCATTGAATTAACCTTAAAACACATTTAATATACCAGATCCATCACCAAAAACCCTAACCCTAGTTCATACAATTTATATTTTATTTTAAACCCTTTTTCTTTAAAATTCGATTACAAGAAAACTCACCAAGCAAGATTTAGGCTTCGATAATTTCAAGTATCATTTTTCTAGTGTTATATAGCATGAATAGGACCTGAGAAAAATAGTCATGAAGGACACAAAAATCGTAATAGCCGATTCATGATTTATTTGGTTTTTAGGGTTTAAAATCGTATTTTAATTCAAACGACTTGAGTAGCATGCATGGGTCATGATAACCATTTTATATAGATCATATATGATGTAAAAAGAGTCACAAAAATACCAGATAGCTTTTAGAATGATCGAATGAGGTGTAGAGAGTTAATACCTCTCGGCAAGAATAGAACTCGAACAAAAATCAAAACCAAGCGAACCAAGCCTCAAATATTCGAACTCTTATTTTTCTAGCCTCCTTTCAACTCCAAAGTACCCAGGAAAAATGCCAAGAAGTCGTGGAAAATTGTGGTGGCCGAATGGGAGTTTTTAGTTTGTTTTTAGGTTTAAAGAATGAATAAAAAGGGAAATAATATAAAACCGTGTGATTGAATGGAGAGAGGGCATGGATTTCGGCCCAAGGTGATGTGATAAGATCAATTTCTGATTTGTGATTGATTTCCCTTTAATTGTGATACTTATCTCTTTATTTTATACATTTTAATTATTTAACAAGTAAATAAACAAATATAAATATGTATTTTCGGTCCAAAATATTTTAAGTGATGTGACAAGTATTTTTAGGACATTTAGGATGTTAAAATGTTCATGCAAAAATTATCATATTTCATATGTTGCTCATTTCTAAGGGTTTGGGATTTATTTGATGTTTTATTTAAATATTAATTGAAATTTTAAGTTACAAGGGTAATTTGGTAATTTTGCATGTTTTGAAATTTTGGGTATTACACTACCGTAGACAAGACCATAGTTGCTACTAGAACAATTCAAACACCTAGTGCATTTACTAAGAGAAAAGCGGAATCTAGTTGGACTTGGCAACGTTGGCTACAGCATAAACCTAGTTTTACTTGGTTACCAAAGATGCTTAAAAACTGTGCTACTAACCCAACGGGTTCCTCCGTTACCGTCTCTCCATCTGCATTGTCTTCTTTTGAATCAGGCGATTCAAGTTGTACTATGGATTGTTGATAGCGGGAGTTCCCGACACATGACAGGCAACCTAAAACTTCTTGTAAACTTTGTCGCAAAGTTCATAGGAACTGTCAGATTCGCGAATGATCATTTTGCCGCTATCATGGGCTATGGGGACTATGTCAACGGGAACATCGAAATAAGCCGTGTATACTATGTTGAAGGCCTTGGACATAACCTCTTCTCCGTTGGACAATTTTGTGATGGTGACTTGGAAGTTGCATATTGGAGGAAAACCTGCTATGTTCGAGATCTACACGGAAATGATCTTATGAAAGGAAAACGCGGAACGAATCTGTACACCATTTCCTTATCAGACATGACCGCCACTTCTCCGATTTGCTTACTCTCTAAGGCACAATCTACAAAAGCATGATGATGGCACAAACGTTTGTCTCACTTGAATTTCAAAACAATGACCGATCTTGCACATCATAAGTTAGTCGACGGTCTTCCTCGATTTCGGTATGCTAAAGATCACCTTTGTCCAGTATGTGAACAAGGGAAGAGTACTCGTGCTCGTTTTCCTCCAAAAATCGAGCACAATACGGATCATGTTCTCCAACTTCTGCATATGGATTTGTGTGGCCCGATGCGAGTGAAAACAATCAACGGAAAACGTTACATATCGGTAATTGTCGATGACTTCTCACGATGGAATTGGGTCTACTTTCTTCGCACTAAAGATCAAGCTCCTTCGATGATCATCACCTTTCTCACCAAAATTCAGGTTCAGCTCCGCAACACCGTTCGGAAAGTAAGAACAGACAACGAAACCGAATTTAAGAACAACACTCTTCGTGAGTATTTTGAGAAAGTGGGGATTAAACAACAAACATCTATTCCATGCAGCCCAGAACAGAATGGAGTGGTTGAGAGACGAAACAGAACGTTAGTCGAAGCTGCAAGGACGATGTTGATTAATGCTCAATTACCGGATTACCTCTGGGCTAAAGCTGTCTCAACCGCCTGCTACACCCAAAACCGTTGTTTGATCACCAAAAGGCACAACAAAACCCCATATGAAATAGTTCACAGAAGAAAACCGAACATAAATTACTTTCATGTATTTGGGGCCCTCTGTTACCCAAATAATGATCATAATGACCTAGGAAAGTTGAAAGCCAAAGCAGATATAGGAATCTTTGTTGGATATTGTGAGAATTCTAAAGGATTTTGTATCTGGAACCGTTGAACCCGAGAAATTCAAGAGACAATACACGCTCATTTCGATGAACTTACGGATATGGCTTCTGAGCAAAACAGCTTAGGAACCGATTCTAACCGACTGAACTTCCCTGATCCAGACCATCCGGTCATGACACGCAAGAGACTCCAAACCGACGGTGAAACTTGCATTTATGCACTCACCGTTTGTCAAGCAGAACCAAAAAACATTAAAGAAGCTCTCACTTATGACAATTGGATTGAGTCAATGCAAGAAGAACTTGATCAATTCAAGCGTCTGGAAGTTTGGGAATTGGTAGAAAGACCAGATGGAGTTTACTTTGTCGGAATGAAATGGATCTGGAAGAACAAATTGGATGCTGATGGCACGGTTATTCGTAACAAATCTCGGTTGGTTGCTAAAGGATTCAGTCAAGAAGAAGGTATCGACTTTGAGGAATATTTCGCACCAGTGGCAAGACTTGAGGCCGTTCGAATGTTTCTGGCATATGCAGCTCACAATAATATCACCGTAAATCAAATGGACATGAAGACGGCGTTTCTGAATGGACAACTCCGAGAAGAAGTATACGTCTCACAACCACAGGGCTTCGTGGACCCAGAACATCCGAATCACATGTACCGGCTCAAGAAAGCCCTCTATGGCCTTAAACAAGCCCCGAGGGCATGGTACGATAAGCTATCTGCATTTCTAATTGCTAATCATTTCACAAAAGGATTTGTTGACCCAACACTGTTTATACAAAAACCGGGTTCAATACATATGCTACTGGCTGTTACTATGGTAACACCGTTATTGAAGATTAAGCCGTCATGGACCCAGTGACGCACAACACTAAACCTTCTAGCCACTAAGGTGTCTCTCAAATGACACTTGTATCATTTCTCACGGAGAACCCTTCATTATCTATCGACCTCTCACTCCGAGATGTGTTGATATTGAAAAGGAGGCAATCTGCTCCATGCCTCCGACGACCAAAAATTAAGCACTTGATCGAGTCTAGAGCCACGAGATACATAAAAAATCTCTTAGGAACACTTAGCATTGTTACACTGGTTGTACAACAAAAGGAACACCAGTCATAAATTATAAGAGTGTCCTACGCAGGCCTTAGTAATCTGCCGAGAACATTCATGAGAGAATTCACAAATTGTGATTCTTGATGATTGAATGGAAATCCTGCCAGGGTCAACATCAAACAGCCCTGACAGTAGGTCACTTCGGTAATCCCCTGTGGATTACGCTTAGTGGTTCCAAACGGTCTACAGTCGTGGAGTGATACTTCGGTATCCTTCAGCGACTCACTGAATCGTTGATACACTTCGGTGTATTTTTCGGTTCAGGAACGGCCTTGGGTAGGATTAGAGAAAGTCTTCACACTATGCTGTTGATGATCTTGAAGTCCGAACCTAAAAGTGCCGGGTGATTTATTGCTAACTGTTTACCTGTAGGAAATCATGGAGACCAGAAGTTCCACCACCGCCATTCCATCATGCTTATATCCCGATGAAAAATTCTCACAAAGACTAAAGATAACAAAAGTTTAAAGAAGCCAAAGAAAAGTCAAAGATCAAGCGGAACAAACTTTCACAAGTCAATGATCGAAGCTTATGAAGTGAGAACTACTTGATACATGAAAAACAAAAGTCAAAAGACATATGAGCATGGTGGAAAAGACGCAAAGACACCAGAATTAAAGAATGTTTGGTGGAAGGCAGATCATTACTTTACCACATCACTTAAATCAAGAACAAAGAACAAAGATCCAAATGACATCGAAGCCAATGAAACAAAGATGACGTCAAGCAACCTTGATAACCAATACTTAGGGGGAGATTGTTGGGAACACGTCTTAGATTATCAAGTATTGATCATATTATGTAATCGGTTGTTTAGGCCTTTATGTTATTTATCAAGGTACGGCCTGTGTAGAAGGCCCATGGGCCATGGCCTTTTACTTAATTGTTATTTAGGGAAACGCCCATATTTGTGTTGAAGACTATAAATACCCCTCCCATTAAAGGGAAGGGGTGTTGGTTAATGATTATTTCATTTGTCATTAGTATTGTGTTTAACCTACCTCTCTTTCTCTCTCTAATATTCTCTCTCTAGACAAGTAACCTTGTGTGATAAACTTGAGACCTAACAATCTCAGCAACATACTTATCTTGGCTAATAAATATGTCTTCCTTGTTCTGCTTTACTTGTAAACCTAGAAAGAAAGTAAGTTCTCCCATAGAACTTATCTGAAACTTTTCATGCATAAGCTTCTCAAATTCAATACACAGCTCCTTCACTATAGATCCAAAGATGATATCATCTACATTAACCTGAACTAGCAGAATACCGTCCTTGTGTCTTCTGATGAACAAAGTCTTATCAATCTTTCCTCTGTGAAACCCATTGTCTAACAGGTATGTTGACAAGGTTTCATACCATACTCTAGGAGCTTGATGTAAACCATAAAGTGCCTTTCCAACTTTGTAAACTTTATCAGGGATATCAGGATCTTCAAACCCAAGTGGTTGACAAACATAAACTTCTTCTTCAATCTTTCCATAAAGAAAAGCATTTTTGACATCCATCTGGTACACCACAAAGTCTTTAAATGAAGCATAAGCTAGAAACAGCCTAATTGCATCGATTCTTGCAACAGGGGAAAAGAGTGTTAATACAAATAAACCTTAAAAATGTTTATTTATATTTTACGATCTTCTAATGTTTTGTTGATAACAAATGTAAAATCATTTTAACGAGATAGATAAAATACGTAAACGCTTTGAGCCAAAAGCTTACTAACTCATTTCATTAAAACCTTAAACACATTTAGTTAAACAAGTTTACATAAAACCAAAACCATTTTATAAAAACACTTAAGTAAACTAGTTACTTACATCTTATAAAATACATGTTACTTGGAAATTAACTAGGAAATACTTGGACTATCCATGACTCAAAAACCAAGTCCATAGCCCATAACCCATGGAGCTTGATCCATAACCCATAACCCATTTGCATGACATCATGCATGACTTCATAATGGGTAAAACCCATGACCCATGATCCAAAGTCCATAACCAATAACCCAAAGTCCATGACCCATGACCCATGATCCAAGATGTCTTTGACATCATTCATGACATCACTTAACCCATGGATCTTGACCCATAACCCAAAACCCAGAATTGTAACCCAAAATCCGAACTGGTACTACCAGATGGCCGGATCCCTTGGATTACACTGGCCGAATCCCTTTGGGAAGGGATCCACCGGATCCGGGTGAACAGTAGACCATTTTACCTATAAATAGTGAGCCATTTCTCTCTTGTTTTAAACTCTCTAACCTCAGATCCAAGGATCTTTCTATGTAGTCTCTCTTTGTGATTCTCTGGGTTCCTTCTAAAAGGCGAGATCACGACCTCTCGAAGACTTGCAAGCTCGTGATATGAGTTGCTAGGATTCTCCTCCTCCAAGATCACAGAAGTGCATCTTGTTCTTTCTTCTTCTTCTCAAAAGGGTGTTGTAGATATGTTGAGTCATTAGGTGTAAAAGGACGTTGGATCATTTAGTCATGTTGTGCTAGGTGTGTTGGTTTGGTCCGCCGTGCTAAGGACCCGATATCTAGCCTTGTACCGGATAAAGTGTAAGCGACGAAGGTTTGTCTTTACCTCGTGGAATAGCCCGGTATCTAGCTTTGTACCGGATAAAGTGTAAGCGACATTGTGAATGCTTCTCCGCCAAGTGAAAGGAGTTTGTGTTGTGAAGTGTTTACGAACTCTCGAGTAGGTGACTCGGGGAGTGGAGTAGGGTAAGGAAGGTGACCTTGTAGCCGAACCACTATAAATACTTGTGTTGTGGTTGTGTCTCTCTAACTCTATCTCGTAGTTTAGTTTTATATGCTTTAATACTATCAATATCCAACACGTCAAAACTAGATTGACATAAGTCGATCTATAAGTTTTAAAAAGAGTTTTAATCGGTAAAACTATTCAACCCCCCTTCTAGTTTTTTACAATTGGCATCAGAGCTTCGTTACCAAGTTTCTTAGAGTATATTGTACTTTAAAAACTTGATACGATCCGTGTATGTTTTGAAAACTACAACGAAGGAAAATCATTTGTAAAAAATTAATAAATAACTCGTTCTTCCAAAAATAACAAAAACTATTTCAATCGGATATTAATAAAAATTGTTATAACATTTTTTTACCTTCTTTTAGAAATCTTCATGTTAGGAAGCCCTTTAAAACCTCGTGGAGTATCGTATATCTAGGAATGCTTGCTTCTACAAGATAACATAGCAAAGGTATGTGTATATTTTCTTGAAATGTTTTTTAAAACGTGTTGATTTGTATGGTACATACTTACTTGCTATACTTGTCTCTACATGTTTCATTGTTTTGCACTTATTTCCTTCAAAAAGAAATAACATCAACACAAAAATCGTTTAAATCCAAAATCACAATTTTTAAAGAGTCTCTCTTCACTAATCTCTCAAACTATAAGGAATTGTATTCCATTATTCCCGTCATTCTCAAAATTCATTTGCAATTCATTGAAAAGGTTAACACAAGTAAAACTTTTTCATCATTCCAATCACATTCGTGTTAATCTCTAAATCATCTTCAATTCACTCATCAACACAAGAATACAAATTTATCACATCAAAGTTACCCACAAAATTTATTCTTTCACGTATATCTCTCTCTTCCTCTAATCATTGAATTAGAACATAACTACTTGTTCGTTATGATCTATCTCTTAGGTATCTCTCATACCAGTTTTTTTCCAAATCCTTCCTCATATAGTTAAACTCTTCCTCATCTTAGTTATTCAGTAACATTAGTCATAATCAAATGTTAAAAGAACTAATACACTAAAACACCAAACATTATTTGTACGAAAAATTTACTGTAATCCCGGATCCATTCGTTTTAACGTGTCGGATCCTTTCTCAAAAAGATCCGGCGGAACCGGCACATCAGATAACAGCCCATGTATTTCAAACATAAACAAACAATCTCCTTTCCCTCCCATTACATCAAAGAATGATCAAAAACAAAACCCTATCACCTTTAGGTCCCATCTTTCTCAAAATCAATTCGCTAATCATCATTGTAAGTAATTACATTACCTCTTTTAATCTTCTCCTCTAATTGAATTCTAGGGTTTGTTTATCAAGAATTAATTCAAATGGGTTTAATCAAATAATTAAATAAGGAATTCACTTAAAAAAATGAATTACTCTAAACTAATCAAAATTCATTTTTGACATTGTTAATAAAATAAAACCATCATAATAAATCCCATTTGATCAAGTTTTGATAACATGGCTAACTAAAACCCTCATACACAATTCTTATTTCATATAACATAAACCTTATTTTGTTTAAACTTGTCTAGGAACAAAATGCCTAAGTCTACCAAACAAGACCATCATGATACCATTTATTACATTCCTAGATATCACCGTAAGGATGATCTCTCTCTCCCAACGATCGAAAGATTTTCAAAATGCTCCAAAAATGCCTCATTCATGAAGGACGTGTCGTTGAAGAATCCTATCTTGATGATACAAATATTCGTCAGGTCTTTTCGGCAATCAACTTTGATTTCCTTCTTAATATCAATGAAAAAATCTGCCCTGTGTTCATTTTCCAATTCTACAAAAGTGTTCAGATCATCCGAAACGATGACGGAACTATTTCCATCTCCTTCACTATAAACATACAAAACATTGTTCTAGCTCTCACCAACTTTTCCGAAATTCTTCAAATTCCATGCCATGGAATTTGTATGTATTCCAATGATTGGTACATCGCCAATCAACATCTTTCTCTAGATTCTCATCACACCTACCTCACTCCTCTTGACGAACCCTCCTTAGTTCGAGATAACATTTTCACAAAAGAACTAATCAATCTCGAATGACCCGCAACAAGGAAGTCATTTATCGTGATCCTTTTCAAATGGAACTTTTTGAAATGATTCCAACTTACAAAAAGTGGAAAGAAATTCTTAGGGAAAATGTCATTTGTTTGGTCGGGAATAAAGACCACCCCAATGCTTGTCTTGTTCAAATGATCTTTTGTATCATTCACCAAAAACCTTTCAACCTCGCATACTACATCGCAAAAAGAATGGTTGGTGTTTTCAAAACTGACAAAATGGTTCTTCCATATGGTATGCTCCTCATACGTCTCGTTAGGTACGTTAGTACAATCCAACCTTCTCCAATCACCAATGACTATGCTCTTGCGAATCATGTCATGGTACCCCTCGCCGAAGGTGTCACACCCTGAATTTACCTGTTAATGGCAGCGGATATGAATACCTTGGTGTGACTTTCATGGCGTCTCATACAATGGATATATTGAACGACCTAAAGTGTCGTTTTGAAAATACACGTTTGATCATAATTAAAATCAGAGTTTACAAAACATAGGTCCCAAATGATGTTGCAAGTTTATAACAAAACCATAGAAGATCAAACGTTACATGAGTGCATGAAAATGAGTGATGCAAGTCGACCCCGCGACTCCAAAATAGCCAAATGCATGTCCACACGCTAGCTAATTACCTGAAAATACATTGCTAAAAATGGTCAACATAAAGTTGGTGAGAGATCATAGGTTTAATAAAATGAAGGTATACGATAGCCACAAGTATAAAGTGTATGACATAAGTCACATAAAAATGGTGTACAATAGACTTAAGCTCATGACCCCGAAACTATGACTGAATCTGTGGTGCCCCTCAGAGTGTTTTGCCAGGCACTCTAATAAAAAGACATGAAATGCATCCGCTATCGGTTGTTGGTCAAAGCCAACACGGATGGAGGCGTCACCCTCGATAGATCTATCCACTCACTCTCGCTTACAGGTAAATTAACGGTTCATGATATAGGGGACTTTCATATGGCAACAAGGTAACTTAATCTATGTACAAGGAATTTGATACTAGGGCTCGCATATAAAAATGGTTGCAATGTATTCTCCCCCGTGGGATTTGAAATGAAATAATAAATTGAAAAACGGGGCTATGAAAACTCACCTGAAGTGATGATACAACAATGCTATGAAATCGGAATACTTGGAATAACAAGGCGCGAACACTAGCCGCTACCTAAAATGAATATGCATAATCTACTTAGATTATGAGGCAATGTAGTGCATGTACATGTATATGCAACCTATACCACTCGTACTTTGAAAATATAGTTATCGTTAATATGTAAAGTTTCTCCAAAACTTGATATAAATATGTTAACTTGTTTCGTCAAAACTAGTCATGTAATAAAGTGTATAAAACGTTCGTGTTAGTATCGGCGTTTTGAAAACATGAAATGTAATATGATAGTCGTGTTAATAAGTCTTTGATCGTACGTGCTCCAACGGATAAGAATTACGGTTCTCCATAGTCGTTACGTGAAAAATATAGTTTCTAGTACGTAAACATTTTCTAGTTAAAAAGCTGTCAAAATGAAAGGTACATTATCGATGTTTAAACGCGTGTATCTTGTTCGTTATTAGCTTGTTTTCGACGTTCTTTATATCCGTGGGTTCGTATAAACATGTACTAATATATTTTCAGTAGCTCGGGTCATCTAGGTCGCGTTAAACGCCTCAGTTTGTCCGTCGAAAGATACCAAACAGCATGCAGTTTTCCGGAAAATTAGTTTTCGTCGTTAAACTTTGAAAAATCATATCTCCTTCGTTATTAACTCGATTTTATCCCCGTTTTCGGCCACGGCTTCGTCTCGGAATGTATTTTCTAAATATTTGGCCAAAAATTATCTCACACCTACTGATTTTCCCACGTTTCACTTTTAAGGACAGAATGTTTTATATACTTGTTAAAACTTGATTTTCTAGTTAGTAACTTGTCCAAAAATGTCACAAACAACAACCAATCTTTCTAAAACTTACCATATATCTTTTTAAAGTGTCAAGGTCCTAAAACATCATCATCCATGTAGATCTAACAAGGATCTAAGTATAAAACACTTCTAGGGCTCATAACTTGCAAAAAGATTTAAAAGGAGTGGTATAACTAACATATACATATAGATCTTGCATGAAAATGATATGAACATTATATTAACTTGGTAAAATTATAAGAATGAGTTTTGACAACTTACTTGAAAGATTAGTGAGCAAAAGATGATGAAAACCTAAGAAACCTTTGAGTTTGTATTTCAAAACCCTTAAAGGATTACTAGATGGACTTGTTTATGTAATGAGCTTGTAAAATTTGATGTTTTCTTCCTCTTGTTCTTGTTTGGCCGATCATACACACACACACATATAGATGAGAGAGTTTCTTGAGATATTTTGTAAAATGAAGTGAAAAATGTGGTAGCTAACTATATATATTAGACAAGAATTAGTGGGTATTAATTGTGAAGTGAAGTTTGCAACTTGATGGTCTTGGGGGGTTGTGAGGCCGGCGCACAAAGGACAAAGGGGGGGGGGGCTCTTTTAATTAACCATGTGGTGATTACAAGTGTTTAAGTGGTGTAGTTTTAATTAGTTTTAGGTGTAATCGGGTACCGCGTTTGCTAGAAATAAAATGTAACGGAGTTAGTCGGGACTTGACGAAGTCATAAAAATTACAAAAATATGTTGGGTACAATTATTGGGTGTTCGGGTAATTATCGTTTAGTTTTTACGTAAACCGTCGTAATTATATTAAATGTACGATATAAATTAAATAAATTCGCAAAATACCGGGTAAATGAATTTTATAATTTTCTTGACATTAAAATGAGTATATAAAATATATCGGGACCATCGTGGGGATTGTCGGACGTGTTAGTCACATTTATCGATCGCGCGTTAACGTTTTAATTAAAAGTAATTATACGTAAAACGTCAAATGTAACAAAAATATTAATTTGATAAACCTACGAGTGGAATAGTATGAAAATGTAAATATGATGATATGCAGACTATTACTAGTCCGTATGCAATGATCCTACTGATGATGCATAAATTTTGCAGCTAAACCAAACCGGTTACGCTGAAATGAATGATGAATGATGGACATGAATGGTGATTTGTCGAGGTTAGGAAAATGACCTGAAATTACGGGTTGTGACAGTCGCCCCTCCAAAAGGGAATTCAGTCCCTGAATTCAATTGTTGTTGGTTTCAGAAGCAGGCTCGGGAAAAAGGTGTGGATACTTGCGTCGCATTTGGTCTTCTCGTTCCCAAGTAAACTCGGGTCCTCTTCGAGAATTCCAGCGAACCTTCACGATAGGAATTCGACTCTGCTTCAATTGCTTGACCTCACGGTCCATGATTTCTACAGGTTCTTCCACGAAATTAAGCTTGTCATCTAATTGAGTTTCTTCAAGTGGAATAACGGACGACTCGTCGGAAAGACACTTCTTGAGGTTTGAAACATGAAATGTGTTATGAACGTTGCTGAGTTCTGGCGGAAGTTCAAGCTTGTAGGCTACCGGACCAATCTTTTCCAAAATCTTGAACGGTCCAATGTATCTCGGGTTCAGCTTCCCGCGTTTCCCAAATCGGATCACGCCCTTCCAAGGCGAAACCTTCAACATGACTTTATCTCCAACTTGAAATTCCAATGGTTTGCGTCGAACATCTGCATAGCTTTTCTGTCGACTTCTAGCTGTTTCGAGCCTTTCTCGAATTTTAACAATCTTCTCGGTCGTATCTCGTACCATCTCTGGACCGGTTAATTGTACATCACCGACTTCGGCCCAACAGACCGGGGACCGGCATTTACGACCGTACAATGCCTCAAATGGTGCGGCTTTGATGCTCGAATGGTAGCTGTTATTGTAAGAAAATTCGATCAATGGCAAATGGTTAGCCCAACCATTTCCAAAATCAATCACACACGCCCTGAGCATATCTTCTAATGTCTGAATCGTCCTCTCACTCTGACCATCGGTCTGAGGATGATAGGCAGTGCTCATGTCTAATTTGGTGTTGAATGCATTTTGTAGTGACTTCCAGAAATTTGAAGTAAAACGACTATCTCTGTCGGAAATGATGGAGACTGGTGCACCGTGCCTTGAGACTATTTCCTTGACATAAAGTCTAGCGAGTTGGTCCATGGAATAAGTCTCTCTAATCGGTATGAAATGGGCTGATTTGGTGAGACGATCTACTATAACCCAAATAGCGTCGAATCCACCTGAAGTCTTAGGAAGTTTAGTAACAAAGTCCATTGTAATACGCTCCCATTTCCACTGAGGAATCTCTGGCTGTTGAAGTAACCCTGACGGTTTCTGATTCTCGGCTTTCACTTTAGCACACGTAAGACATTTACTGACATAAGTAGCTATTTCTGCTTTCATATTGGGCCACCAATAAAGTTGCTTGAGATCCTGATACATCTTATCAGAACCTGGATGAATAGAGTACTTCGACTTGTGCGACTCATGCATGATCAACTCTCGTACTCCACCATAAAGAGGTATCCAACTTCTGTCCTTGAAGCATAACACTCCATCGGATCTCTTTACAAATCCATTCTCGCTCTCGGGCATACCATAAATCTTCTCGTGTGGTCGGTTTTCTTCTTTGAGTGCTTCAATCTGAGCCTCTAAGATCTTTGATGGTAAAGGTGAAATAATTGTCATTCCCAATGACCTGACCCTCAGAGGTTTGGGTCGTTCTTTCCTGCTAAGAGCGTCAGCTACAACATTAGCTTTTCCCGGGTGATATCGGATCTCACAATCGTAGTCACTAAGCAACTCTAGCCAACGACGTTGCCTCATATTGAGTTCCTTCTGATCAAGTATATGTTGTAAGCTCTTGTGATCGGTAAATACCACACACTTGGTGCCATAAAGATAGTGCCTCCAAATCTTGAGTGCGAAAACTACAGCACCCAATTCCAAATCGTGCGTAGTGTAATTCTTCTCGTGTTTCTTAAGCTGACGTGACGCATAAGCAATCACTTTCTCGTTCTGCATTAACACGGCTCCAAGCCCTTTGTGAGATGCATCGCAATATACCACAAAATTTTCAATTCCTTCTGGTAGTGCTAAAATCGGCGCGCTACAAAGCTTCTGTTTCAACAACTGAAATGCGGACTCTTGCTTATCTCCCCATTCGTACTTCTGATTCTTCTGTGTCAACTTGGTCAGCGGCTTAGCTATCTTGGAAAACCCTTCAATGAACCTCCTGTAATATCCGGCAAGTCCTAAAAATTGGCGAATTTCTGTCGGAGACTTGGGCGTAGCCCAATCTTTAACTGCCTCAATCTTTGCTGGATCAACTTGTAGTCCTTGACTATCAATGACATGTCCAAGAAATTGAACCCTTCGTATCCAAAAATCACACTTAGAAAATTTGGCATACAATTGCTCCTTCTTGAGCAGTTCTAGAATCGTTCTGAGGTGTTCTTCATGCTCTTGCTTACTCTTGGAATAAATTAAGATGTCGTCGATGAATACAATCACAAACTTATCAAGATACGGCTTACACACCCTATTCATGAGGTCCATGAATATCGCAGGTGCGTTAGTTAATCCGAACGGCATTACTTGAAACTCATAGTGTCCATAACGTGTTCTAAATGCGGTCTTCGGGACATCCTCCTCCCGAACTCTAAGCTGATGGTAACCGGATCTCAAATCAATCTTGGAGTAATAACTAGAACCTTGCAACTGGTCGAACAAATCGTCAATCCTAGGGAGTGGATAGCGATTCTTCACCGTCAACTTGTTCAGTTCTCGGTAGTCAATGCACATCCTGAAAGATCCATCTTTCTTCTTCACAAACAAAACCGGTGCTCCCCAAGGCGAGGAACTCGGTCTAATGAATCCCTTGTCCAGTAATTCTTGTAATTGGTTCGACAACTCTTGCATTTCGGAAGGCGCTAAACGATACGGTGCTCTTGCAACAGGTGCGGCTCCTGGCACTAAGTCGATCTGAAACTCAACTTGACGCGTAGGTGGTAGTCCAGGTAATTCTTCCGGAAAAACCTCGGGAAAGTCCTTAACAATTGGCACATCTCCAAGTCGTTTCTCATCCGACTTCTTCTCAGTAATGTGAGCCAAAAATGCATAACAACCCTTCTTGATGTACTTCGCGGTCTTGATGCATGATATGATACTAAGTCTAGTTCTGCTTCGCTCTCCACGAACGACTAATGTCTCCCCATCATAAGGAAGATGAACAACCTTCTCATCACAAATAATTTTTGCACGGTGACGGGACAACCAATCCATGCCGATGACAATGTCAAAACTACCAAGTTCTACGGGCATGAGATCTATGTTGAATGGATGATTAAGGAAATTGATGGTGCAATTACGGAGAACGGTATTTGTGCTAACTAAAGACCCATTAGCTAGTTCAACTTGAAATGAAATGTCTAGTGCGGTTGGTGTAGTGTTGAGTAAAGGTGCAAACGTAAGTGAAACAAAACTTCTATCGGCTCCCGAATCAAATAAAATAGAAGCATAACGATTATTGACAAGGAACGTACCCGTGACAACCTTCGGGTCTTCGCGGGCATCATCTCCACCCATGACGTAAGCTCTCCCTCGAGCTATTCCGCCTTGATTCCTTACCTTCGGGCAATTGTTCCTAAAGTGTCCCACTTCTCCACAACTATAACACATTGGCGGTGGATTCTGATTGTTTCCCCCAGGAGCAGACCTACATCCATTAGCTTGATGACCAACTTTCCCACAATTTTGACAAGGCCTAGGGCAATCTCCCGGGTTATGATGCGTTTGGCACTTGTTACACTTTGGTAGAGTACCGGAGTAACCTTTCTTTTCTGTCGGACCTGCAGCATAGGCCTTTGCAGTCTCTTGCCTCTTGGGTGGTGGTTGGTTGGCGTTGTTACCTTGGTTGTTATCCCATTTCCTTTTGTTGTTGTTGTTATGGTTGGTGTTGTTTCGGTTATTGGAGTAGTTGTTGTTGTTCCGGTAATTGTTGGTGTTATTGTTGTTGTTACGGTTTCGGTTGGAGTTATTGTTGTTGTTGTTGTGGGCGGGTGTCACTTTCTTCAGAACTTGAGCTATGAGCTTTTGAGACATCCTGATTGCCTCATCAAGGGTTTGCGGATCAAAAGAAATCACATCACCACGGATGTTTTCGGGCAAGCCACCAATGAAATTCTCAACCAACTTTTCATTATCAGGCACCATAGATGGGCATAGAGCGGCTAACTCTTGGTACCTCCTAATGTAAGTCTCGATATCATTCCCCACGGTTACCAGATCATAAAACTCTACCTCTAACTTCTTCACTTCAGTTCTTGGGCAAAACTTCTTAGTCACTAGCTTCTTGAATTCATCCCACGTGATCTTGTAAGCATTCTCCATCCCTATGGGCTTCGCGTAAGAGTTCCACCATGATAAGGCTTGATCACGGAGTGTACTAACAGCAAACTTTACCTTGGAATCATCCGGACAGTTGCATAAGATAAACACGGATTCGGTATGTTCGAACCATCGAACCATGGCAGTAGCCCCTTCAGTACCCTTATACAAAGTAGGATCTCCACTCTTGAAATCCTTGTACGTACATTTCTTTCCATTAGTCCCGTTGCTAGCTTCTCCCGATGTCTCTAGCTGAGAGGCATCTTCGGCAGCTTTTGCGGCAACAGCGGCTCTTTCAATCTCTAGGGCTTCGGCTATACTATCCCTAACGAGCTTCCTGATAGCAGCTTGAGTCATATCTGGGGTAGCCGTTGCAGCGGCCTTGGATCTTGTTTTCCTAGGTGCCATAATTCTGGTACATCACAACAGAATACATCAACCACAATCATACTAGAAATGATTATCGCACAAAATATATACAACCACAACCTGTATGTATATAAACACAACATGTATAAATACAACCACGACATGTATAAATACAATGAAATCACGATGAGAACAACCACAACATGAAATTTCATAGAATAATCACAACACATGAATATCATACATGAAAATTTCGGCCTACGTGGACCGATATCATAATAGCACAACCAAATCCTACATAGTAGAGTCATACTTGATACATTTTGTTTGTACTACAACCAAAAGACAACAAGTTCATAACTATGTCCCACACCCCGGGACTAGGATAATAACAGTACAAGCTACATGATAAAGTCTAACACTAAGCACTCCCTCGTGCTCCACCTGGTCCACCTGGTCCACGCTT
Organism: Artemisia tridentata subsp. tridentata; assembly: GCA_021014915.2. Classification (NCBI taxonomy): domain Eukaryota; kingdom Viridiplantae; phylum Streptophyta; class Magnoliopsida; order Asterales; family Asteraceae; genus Artemisia; species Artemisia tridentata. The sequence continues at coordinate 294,343,349 of CP139506.1, forward strand.
CCAAGTCTTGACCACTTTGGCCATGGAAATAGCAACCTTCTCCAGCTGCTCCACTCGCAACTGAAGGTCGGTCTCTCTGCCCTGTGATGCAGTCAAAGCAGCTCTAACTGATGCCAACTCAATAGCCTGGCGGCGTAGCTCCTCCTGAGTCTGCTCGGCTCTGTCCCGAATCTCGGGTAACTCATCCCTCAACTGGTCAATCAACTCCTGATGCGCTAGCTGACGTGTCTCCAGTCCATGATAAGACACATCAATAGAAACTCTACCCTGAACCAAATCCTCTACATCCCTCTCAACCACATCTAGTCGAGGCGCAAGGATCTCATCTACTCGGTAACTCAATCTAGCTAACTGCCCCTGCTGATCAGTCAGCTGGGCATCCAAGGTAAGAGCAGTGGGTGCCCTCGCAGCAGCAGCCCGCGAGCTCTCTCCAATGTGGTAATGTGTAGGTGGTGGTAAATCTGAAATCTGAGTAGTGGGTAAGGCTGGGGTAGTGCATCTTGCACGCTTTTTAGGCGGCAAGGATAGAGCAGGTGAAGGAGTAGTAGCAGGTGTAGTAGTGGGTAAATCTGATGATGGTGGTAGTGTAGGAATGGCTGGTGTCCTGAATGTAGTGGTAACACGACGTACGCTCTTACGAGCACCAATGATCGTCTTGCGACGAGGAAACATAAGAACAGGTTCGGCTGGGACTGATGAAGTATGGGATGATGACTCTGTCAGAGGTCGGGTAACAAGAGGTGGTGCAATGGGTGAAATCTGAGGAGTAGGAGCAACCTCATCCTCGTAGAAAGCCTCGGTATCCTGTGCCAAAGGTGGTGAAAGTGGTGCAGGCTGAACAGGTGTAACCATGGGTATAGTGGAAGACATAGCGTCCACAATGTCCACATCGGAAAGTATGATAATCGGGCGGGAGTTAGAAGACATATCTCTGGGGAAACAATGCAAAATGAAATGAATAACTCATGTAATGAAACTCATAAATAATAAATATGCACTTATGATGAAATGATGAGACGCTACCGTTGGGGTAGTTATAGTCTAGGGTATAAGGACAACCTAGTTCGCTATAACCATTGCTCTGGTACCAATCTGTCACACCCTGAATTTACCTGTTAATGGCAGCGGATATGAATACCTTGGTGTGACTTTCATGGCGTCTCATACAATGGATATATTGAACGACCTAAAGTGTCGTTTTGAAAATACACGTTTGATCATAATTAAAATCAGAGTTTACAAAACATAGGTCCCAAATGATGTTGCAACTTTATAACAAAACCATAGAAGATCAAACGTTACATGAGTGCATGAAAATGAGTGATGCAAGTCGACCCCGCGACTCCAAAATAGCCAAATGCATGTCCACACGCTAGCTAATTACCTGAAAATACATTGCTAAAAACGGTCAACATAAAGTTGGTGAGAGATCATAGGTTTAATAAAATGAAGGTATACGATAGCCACAAGTATAAAGTGTATGACATAAGTCACATAAAAATGGTGTACAATAGACTTAAGCTCATGACCCCGAAACTATGACTGAATCTGTGGTGCCCCTCAGAGTGTTTTGCCAGGCACTCTAATAAAAAGACATGAAATGCATCCGCTATCGGTTGTTGGTCAAAGCCAACACGGATGGAGGCGTCACCCTCGATAGATCTATCCACTCACTCTCGCTTACAGGTAAATTAACGGTTCATGATATAGGGGACTTTCATATGGCAACAAGGTAACTTAATCTATGTACAAGGAATTTGATACTAGGGCTCGCATATAAAAATGGTTGCAATGTATTCTCCCCCGTGGGATTTGAAATGAAATAATAAATTGAAAAACGGGGCTATGAAAACTCACCTGAAGTGATGATACAACAATGCTATGAAATCGGAATACTTGGAATAACAAGGCGCGAACACTAGCCGCTACCTAAAATGAATATGCATAATCTACTTAGATTATGAGGCAATGTAGTGCATGTACATGTATATGCAACCTATACCACTCGTACTTTGAAAATATAGTTATCGTTAATATGTAAAGTTTCTCCAAAACTTGATATAAATATGTTAACTTGTTTCGTCAAAACTAGTCATGTAATAAAGTGTATAAAACGTTCGTGTTAGTATCGGCGTTTTGAAAACATGAAATGTAATATGATAGTCGTGTTAATAAGTCTTTGATCGTACGTGCTCCAACGGATAAGAATTACGGTTCTCCATAGTCGTTACGTGAAAAATATAGTTTCTAGTACGTAAACATTTTCTAGTTAAAAAGCTGTCAAAATGAAAGGTACATTATCGATGTTTAAACGCGTGTATCTTGTTCGTTATTAGCTTGTTTTCGACGTTCTTTATATCCGTGGGTTCGTATAAACATGTACTAATATATTTTCAGTAGCTCGGGTCATCTAGGTCGCGTTAAACGCCTCAGTTTGTCCGTCGAAAGATACCAAACAGCATGCAGTTTTCCGGAAAATTAGTTTTCGTCGTTAAACTTTGAAAAATCATATCTCCTTCGTTATTAACTCGATTTTATCCCCGTTTTCGGCCACGGCTTCGTCTCGGAATGTATTTTCTAAATATTTGGCCAAAAATTATCTCACACCTACTGATTTTCCCACGTTTCACTTTTAAGGACAGAATGTTTTATATACTTGTTAAAACTTGATTTTCTAGTTAGTAACTTGTCCAAAAATGTCACAAACAACAACCAATCTTTCTAAAACTTACCATATATCTTTTTAAAGTGTCAAGGTCCTAAAACATCATCATCCATGTAGATCTAACAAGGATCTAAGTATAAAACACTTCTAGGGCTCATAACTTGCAAAAAGATTTAAAAGGAGTGGTATAACTAACATATACATATAGATCTTGCATGAAAATGATATGAACATTATATTAACTTGGTAAAATTATAAGAATGAGTTTTGACAACTTACTTGAAAGATTAGTGAGCAAAAGATGATGAAAACCTAAGAAACCTTTGAGTTTGTATTTCAAAACCCTTAAAGGATTACTAGATGGACTTGTTTATGTAATGAGCTTGTAAAATTTGATGTTTTCTTCCTCTTGTTCTTGTTTGGCCGATCATACACACACACACATATAGATGAGAGAGTTTCTTGAGATATCTTGTAAAATGAAGTGAAAAATGTGGTAGCTAACTATATATATTAGACAAGAATTAGTGGGTATTAATTGTGAAGTGAAGTTTGCAACTTGATGGTCTTGGGGGGTTGTGAGGCCGGCGCACAAAGGACAAAGGGGGGGGGGGCTCTTTTAATTAACCATGTGGTGATTACAAGTGTTTAAGTGGTGTAGTTTTAATTAGTTTTAGGTGTAATCGGGTACCGCGTTTGCTAGAAATAAAATGTAACGGAGTTAGTCGGGACTTGACGAAGTCATAAAAATTACAAAAATATGTTGGGTACAATTATTGGGTGTTCGGGTAATTATCGTTTAGTTTTTACGTAAACCGTCGTAATTATATTAAATGTACGATATAAATTAAATAAATTCGCAAAATACCGGGTAAATGAATTTTATAATTTTCTTGACATTAAAATGAGTATAAAAATATATCGGGACCATCGTGGGGATTGTCGGACGTGTTAGTCACATTTATCGATCGCGCGTTAACGTTTTAATTAAAAGTAATTATACGTAAAACGTCAAATGTAACAAAAATATTAATTTGATAAACCTACGAGTGGAATAGTATGAAAATGTAAATATGATGATATGCAGACTATTACTAGTCCGTATGCAATGATCCTACTGATGATGCATAAATTTTGCAGCTAAACCAAACCGGTTACGCTGAAATGAATGATGAATGATGGACATGAATGGTGATTTGTCGAGGTTAGGAAAATGACCTGAAATTACGGGTTGTGACAGAAGGTTGTGCCAAAAGATTCTTGGTCAATGGCAAAAGACATCGTCCTCTATCAGATTCCTCAGACAAAGTTGAAGCCGATGAAGAAAATCCTATTTCAAACTATCGACTTGATCCAATCTCTTATATCGAACAACTTCCCAAACTTTCAAAAGAAACCAAGAATTCAAACAAACAAAGGGAATGATTAAGTGTCTTGCTCATTTTATCACAATCATGGGAAAGAAGAAAATGTGAAGAGATTAAAAGTTGTGGTTTAATTATCTTTTGAATGTTTTTAAAAAAACTAGTGTAGTCATCTATCTCTTTAAACTATTGTACTTACTCTTCTGAATGTTTCTATTATGCCCTTGTATGACATATTATATGTGTTGTTCTGTGCCTTATTTCATTTGATTATATACGTGTCCTACCTGCTATACCAAATGTATATCTAGGTATAAGTGTTGACTAAAATATTAGATATGATTTACGACAAGTGGGGAAACTTCTACGAGCCTACTGTGAAAGTAACTATCTTAGAAGCCGGATCCCTTAGCTATAACTAGCCGGATCCCTTTTAGAAATGATCCGGAGGATCCGGTCACACAGAGTAAATTTTTTATCACTTCTTATCACCCTCAACCATTCTAACCTTAGTACACTAGTTATTCATCTTCTATTAGTTACAATTGAGCTGACTTTGAGGTTAGTAGCTCTTTTGATCTCTTAGGATTAACTTAAGTTTCTTCCGAGATGTTTATGATTTATCATCTTCAAAATAACCACCATTTCTCAGTACCACTTCTTGCATCACCTCCTTCTGATCATTATACACTTATCTATAATTTAAATGAATTTTTAACAAATTTATTTCCACCAATTCTACCTCAAAATGCTCTAAAACCAATCTTTTAATTTTTATGATTTTTAAATAATTTTTAAAAATTTCATATAACCTTTCCGTACAACCCATATACAATTAACACCTAGTGGTATGATTTTCTTAACTCATATTCACATATTAACCTATTTTAGATCCCTTTCTCCTTACTAAAGACCATTAATAGCAATCCCTCATCAATAGTCTTAACCTCTCAGGATTTTCACATTTAAGACACCTTCTCACACTCATTACACTAGGAAACATAGGGCTGCTATATCTTAATCATAATCATTTATCCCTCACACCTAATCTGTTAGCCGGATCCCTCAGCTAAAGCTAGCCGGACCCTTTTGAAAAGGATCTGCTGGATCCGGGCAAACATGCACAAGTTTGATCAGGTAAAACCTTCCAAAAACTCAACTTTGTCCACTCAAACACTCCACATTGCCTTTAATATATCTCCTAGAAGATTGTATCACTGTAGTTGACCTTGGTGCATGCATATCATTACAATTCAAAGGATTTAGTGGTTTAGGCTTTAATTACTATACTTGATCCCTCACTATTTAAACCACTTGTTTTTGTGCTTCCAAACCACACCTAAACAAACCATCTTCTACTGAAAACTCACCTTCTAAACTTACCTAAAAACATTACCAAAGCACCAAGTGCAAGATCATCCACTAGAAGTCCACCAAGAAAAACCGCACGAATTGTGTATGAAATATCCTCAACCGAAGCCTCACCCATCAAAGCATCTTGTACTAAAACACCTCTATAAAACTACATCCAAACCCCTCCTTCAAATGAGCCAACTCTACCACAACTTGCTTCCACCAAAACAACCTCACCACATCCTACTCCTTCAAATGAGCCAACACCTATCTCAACTCTACCCATACTTGCCTCACCTCTTCAACCTCAAATCCTTTCTTTTACCACACCTCCTACCTCTCCTCATCCATTCTTGAACTCATAGGAGGACTTGCCTCCTAGACCTTATAATCCACTACCATTGCCCACATTTTCTTCCTTTGAGAGATTTTCAACCCAACCACCATCCTATCACCTAGATGTTGACATAAACATACCACCACCCATAGCAAACTTGCCTTCCTCTTATCCACCCTCAAATGACCCATTTTGGGTTATGAGAAGATATCAACCATCACAACCACCGCAACCAAACAATAACACACTTCCACCCACACATACTTCTCTACTGTCACACCCTGAATTTACCTGTTAATGGCAGCGGAATTGAATACCTTGGTGTGACTTTCATGGCGTCTCATACAATGGATATATTGAACGACCTAAAGTGTCGTTTTGAAAATACACGTTTGATCATAAATAAAATCAGAGTTTACAAAACATAGGTCCCAAATGATGTTGCAAGTTTATATAACAAAACCATAGTAGATCAAACGTTTACATAAGTGCATGAAAATAAGTGATGCAAGTCGACCCCGCGACTCCAAGATGGCCAAATGCATGTCCACACGCTAGCTAATTACCTGAAAATACATTGCTAAAAACGGTCAACATAAAGTTGGTGAGAGATCATAGGTTTAATAAAATGAAGGTATACGATAGCCACAAGTATAAAGTGTATGACATAAGTCACATAAAAATGGTGTACAATAGACTTAAGCTCATGACCCCGAAACTATGACTGAATCTATGGTGCCCCTCAGAGTGTTTTGCCAGGCACTCTAATAAAAAGACATGAAATGCATCCGCTATCGGTTGTTGGTCAAAGCCAACACGGATGGAGGCGTCACCCTCGATAGATCTATCCACTCACTCTCGCTTACAGGTAAATTAACGGTTCATGATATAGGGGACTTTCATATGGCAACAAGGTAACTTAATCTATGTACAAGGAATTTGATACTAGGGCTCGCATATAAAAATAATGGTTGCAATGTATTCTCCCCCGTGGGATTTGAAATGAAATAATAGATTGAAAAACGGGGCTATGAAAACTCACCTGGTATGATAGCACAATGATCACAATGATTATGATGAAAATGAGGCTCGGTCTCTAACCGCTACCTATTATAATGTTGTGATCTAATGTAAGCAATGATACAACTCAACTCATGCAAATACTTATGTTAACGATACCACTTGTTTCTTTTGAAAATATCATTTATTGTCGAAAAATACGTTTTTAACATCTCGTTAGGTAGTATACTACTTTTTGTGTAAATAGGTTGAAACGGTACTCCATTATCCTTATTCGGTATTATATTGTCAAATATAACAGTTTCGTCGCAAAATAATACTTTATACGACTTGTGAAAATATAACCATTTTGGCCGTGTAAAACTAGTCGCGAAAATTATATACTTTGTATACATATTAGTATTCCGACTTGACGTTCTCAAAAACCTTATAACAATATTTCAACATCGTTACTTTTGACTTTGAATCAACCGCGCCTCGATCGATTAGATAATCGGCTATCAAAGTTACAAGTTATAAAAATACTAGTTTTTACACTTTATTTTCTTTACAAAAGTGGGCTGTCAAAAATTGTATATTTCGACGGATATTCAAAAATCCATATCTCGGTCGTTACAAGTTCGTTTTCAACGTTCTAGATATCCACGGGTTCGTATAAACATAAACTAACATATTTTCAATGTCTCGGCTCATCTAGATCACGGTTAACGACTCGTTTTGCTCCTGAAAGTTCGGCCAACAGCACACTATTTTCTGAAAATTATAGTTTTCGTCGCGTAACTTTAAAAATTCATATCTTCTTCGTTATAATTCGGATTTTAATGATTCTTGCGCTCACGGGTTCGTTTTTGAACGTATTTTCTAAATATTTAGGCCAAAATAGTTTCATTGTTACTGATTTTTCCAGATTTACCATTTCGGGACAGAACCTTTTCTATATTCTTTAAAAATCCGTTTCTAAGATTATAACTTACTCAAATCACTTCATATCAACTCCACAAGTTCGCAAATCCTACCATACACCTTCTTAGAGTGTCATGGGGTCCTAAACATCACTAAATATAGTGGGATTCATGAGGATGTTAGTGAAAATTATAGATCTAATGATTTGAAGCATTTTTAAAGAAAAGTGGTACCATAACTAAAGTATTTTGCATTTTTAACCAATATCACATGAAAATACATAAACATAAGATCATATGGAATGAAAATATGAAAAAGAATTGTTCTTGGGTTTACTTACAATGTATGTTAAGATTGAAGAGAAATGGAAGCAAATCTTGAGGTTTTTATTTCAAAACCTTAACAAGAATGATAAAAGAGACTTGTAGATCACTTGAACTTGGAAAAATTATGATTTTGCTTCTTGTTCTTGTGGTTTGCCGTGGGTATAGAAGAGAGGAAAAAGAGATGAGTTTGATCTTTGTGTTTTACAAATGAACTAGTTGATGTAGTAGTTAAATTAATTCCAAAGACAAGATACCAACTCCATTTAATGTAGACTAGAAAATTGGATGATTGAGTATGGCGTGAGAATGGGGGGCCGGATTTTATGGACAAAATGGGAAGAAATGTAAGATTTTTATGAATTATAGCATGTGTTTGATTGTTTTGTGTATAATTTGAGCGTTATTGGGTACCGAGTTATCTTCAAATAAACGTTAACGAAGTGAAATAAAATGTGACGAACTTGTAAAAATTGTAAAATAATGTTACTAATAAAAATAGAGTGTCAGAACAACTGTCGGGTTAATTTGTCGTAATTTGACGGAATTATAAGCCTTTAACGAAAAATATAACGATTGGTTAAATAATACTGGGTAAAATAATAATATAACCCTTATATTATTATAATGAGTATAAAAGTTTATTAGGATCATTGTCTGGAGTACTGAGTATAATTGTTAATAATACTGACTGAGTGGTAATGTTAATTATATAAATAACCATACGTAAACTGTTATAATGCATACCCGTGCATGAACTAATGTACTGAATATGATACTGATGATATGTAGACTCCTCTAGTCTATATGATGTGTCCTTACTGACAATGTTATGAATTCACAGCTAAACCGAACTGGTTACGTGAATTTAAAGTCTTCTGAAAACTTGGTTTACGATTAATGGTAAATTGTCGAGGCTAGGAAAATGACCTGAAATTACGAATTGTGACAGTCACCCCTCCAAAAGGGAATTCAGTCCCTGAATTCAATTGTTGTTGGTTTCAGAAGCAGGCTCGGAAAGAAAAAATGCGGATACTTGCGTCGCATTTGGTCTTCTCGTTCCCAAGTAGACTCGGGTCCTCTTCGAGAATTCCAGCGAACTTTCACGATAGGAATTCGACTCTGCTTCAATAGCTTGACCTCGCGGTCCATGGTTTCTAATGTTGGATGACGTCCATTGGTTGACAATAGGCAAAACTAACGGCATGGGTATTCAACCTTACTTAAGTCCTGAAATGGTTCATCATTGAAGTTGTTACCATGATGGCAAAAATGTAGGTATCGGCTGATAATACGTCGGGGAATGCCTGTCTCGTTTTCATATGCGGATGGGGGAATTCGTTCGGGCATGTTGCTGTTCTTGACATGGAAGTGAGGTTATCCGAAATTTCTACAGGTAGTAGGGCCTTAGGAAGGATCTACATCGATATCCTTGCTTTATCTTGAATATCCATTGAGGAAGCTTGTTGTTATAAGGAAACTCGATCAATGGCAAATGGTTCGCCCAACCATTTCTAAAGTCGATCACACATGCCCTAAGCATATCTTCCAGTGTTTAAATTATTCTCTCACTCTGACCATCGATCTGAGGATGGTACGTAGTACTCATGTCTAACTTAGACCCAAAAGAATCCTGCAATGACTGTTAGAAGTTTGAAGTACGCGATTATCTCTGTCGGAAATGATGGAAATTGGTGCACTGTGCCTTAAGACTATTTCCTTGTCACAAAGTCTGGTAAGCTGCTTCATGGAATGAGTCTCTTTGATTGGAATGAAATGGGTTGATTTGGTGAGACGATCTACTATAACCCAAATAGCATCGTAACCACCTGAAATGTTGGGGAGTTTAGTAACAGAGTCCATTGTAACGTGTTCCTATTTCCATTGTGAAATTTCTGGTTGCTGAAGTAATCCTGTTGGTTTCTGGTACTCGGCTTTTACGTTAGCACAAGTATGGCATTTGCTGACATAAGTAGCTACTTCTACTTTCATGTTTGGCTACCAATAAAACCTCTTGAGGTCCTGATATATCTTATTAGAACTTGGATAAATAAAGTACTTCGACTTTGTGTGTTTCATTAGGAAAGTACTTCTTGAGGTCTGAAAGGTGAGATGAGTAGTATATATGTTGCTGAACTCTGGCGGAAACTTAGGTTTGTATGCCAACTGATCGGTTCTAACTAGAATCTGAAATGGTCCAATACTGAGAGCTCAATCTATCGGGTTACCAAAAAAAATTGTATCATGCCTTTTCAAGGCAAGGCTTTCAATCATAGTTCGTGCTTCCACTTGAATCTAGGAGGTTCATTGTTCAAGGATATCAAATTCGAATGATGTGCATCATGCACCAACCTAACTTCCATTGTTTTCTCATTCCTTGTAACTGATTCTTGACTTGTGAAATTCCCTTTGTTGTTTCCCGGTTTAGTTCTAGGCCCGTGAATTTAACTTTCCAAATTCGATATGTAAATGTGTACATGGTCACTTCGGCCATAGGGTGTCTTAAATGGTGCCTTTATATATTCCCGTGATGGCTATTTTTGCTGATGATGAAATTCGTCAATAATCGAAAGGTTATCCTAATCCATTCAAAGTTGGTTATGTGGTGTTGAATACATCCTATAGTGCTCAGGTAGTTCTCTTTAAGGATTCGTCGGGCTAACGATGGTAGAGCGTGTATATCTGATTAGAAAAGGAATATCTTAAAGGAATTGCTAGAAATCTGAGGGGTATCGTCTATCCTTTCGCCGTTTCTATGTCATGAAATATCCTTCATAATGTAGAGTCTCTGCTAGAGAAGTCAATGGTAAAATTCAACTTAATGGCTGAGTGGGTGATGAGTGGTGTAAGTATCCGGTGGAAGTTTGTTAAAAGGGGTGTTCATGAAAGATTCCATTTGTTTACAAAGCTTTTGAATGAAGATTGTTATTAATAATTCCTGAAATTGTGACTATTTTCTTCACGACATAATTCCTCCTGAATTATACATAGGTGATCAGGCTATGTATAATTGAGGACCAACGATGCGTTGCTTGGTTAAATTGAAACGGTATTACTTTTTCCCAAAAGTTTTAGATGGTGTTCAACGTGTTGTTTTGATAAATGGTTTTCTAGATATTTCCTTTGAAAGTAACATGAAAATTGTCTCGCGTAGCGGTAGTAAATACTTGATAAAATGACAGAAAATCCATTTATAGGGTGGTACAAAATGGCTTATTTTGAAAATTCTGAAAAACAATTCTCCCGTAGGGTAGTAAAATAACTTGCATTATATTTGTTGAATGGTTCATTGGATACATGGATGAATCTTTCGAAATGGTAATAGTCTACTAATCTGCCAAGAGTGAAATCAGTTTAATCCTTAATAGGATAGTGGTATGTTGTTGTGGAACGATTGGAAATGGAGCAATTGAAATAGAAATGGAATAACCCAAGGTTGTGAGTATCAGGGAAATAGCAAAAGATAGTTATTACATTGGATAGAAGAGTGCTTATACAACTAGGTCAGGTCAACGTACCAACGGAAAATTACAATGGATAGATACGACCCTAAGGGCTCGAAATACGGTTTATGATATAAGGCAGGAATTCCTTTCCTTAGAACCTGTGCCATCAGTTTCTGAGCCATCCTGTTTGCCTCATCACATGTTTGCGGGTCAGAAGAGATCACATCTCCACAGATGTTTTTAGGTAAACCACCAATGAAGTTTTCCAACTACTTCTCACTATTAGGAACCATAGACGGGCATAAAGCAGCCAACTCTTAAAATCTTCTGAGGTATGTCTCAATGTCATTACCCAATGTCACTAGTTCATAAAACTCGACCTCCAACTTCTTCACTTCCGTGCGTGGGCGAAACTTCTTCGTCAACAAATTCTTGAATTCATCCCATGTATGCTTGTATGCATTATCCTTTCTAATGAGCTCGGTGTAGGAATTCCACCATGATATAGCTTCATCAGGGAGTGTACTAGCAACAAACTTTACCTTAGCTTCCTCAGGACAATAGCATAGGTGAAATACAGATTTGGTATGCTCAAACCAATGAATCATAGCAATGGCTTCTTCAGTACCTTTGAATTTGATGGGATTACCACTTTTGAAGTCCTTATACGTACACTTTCTTCCATTAGTTCCATTACTAGCTTCCCCAGATGTCTCTATCTGAGGAGCAGCCTCAACGGCTCTTTCAACCACTAGTGCTTCAGCAATACTATTCTTAACAAGCTTTTGGATAGCTGCTTGTGTCATGTTTCTTCAAAACCATAAAAGAATACAACCATGAGTACTCGTAATAGCAACGATCATTGTTCACTATGTATACCACCGCAATCATGCGTATATCCTCATAACACATGAATACAACACTTGAAAATTTCGGTCTACATTGACCGGTGTCATAGATAGCACAACCATACCCATATAGTAAAGTCAATACTTGGGGATCTCGTTGTACAACAATCAAAATACCACAAGCTTCTTTGAACTACGCCACACTTCCCGTGGCTAGGATGATAGTAAAAGCGAGTAAAGGTAAAAGCTAGGATGATGTCCTTTTCAATGAATCCAGGGTTGTGGCGTCACAAGGTTAAGATGAGTCCTGAAGTGAGGTCCGGGGTTGTGCATCGATTCATGTCCGAGATAATGTAGATTCCAATCCATTCTTGAGGAATCTAGTGATGTTCCAGTTGAGTCCGTGATCTTGGTGTTATCCACAAAATGTTATTTAATTCATGTCAAGTGAGAATGGGAAAAGGGAAATGACAATGGTCGTACTGAAAGGCAAGGTTAGACTCCCGAATCTCGAAGGTCTCGGTGTCGTATCTGATTGGTGGGGTGTTGTTACGATGACCAATGATGAAATCCAACTCATCGGCTTAGAATGTGATGTAATCAAACTTGGTAATGAATAGGGTGTTGTGAAGAGTTCTCTTGTGGTGGTGTAATATCGCTCAAAGCATCTTGTTGGTTCATTATGTCATGGAAGTATAAGTCGGTTATACCTGAGATAGTATAGAGTCCTTGCGAGGAATGTCACTCTTTGGCGATTTGTTGTTGCTCTTGTTTGGTTTGTGGGGCATCTAAACCCTCACGTGTAGTCTCAATTAATTAGAGATCATCATCTAACGATGAAGAGTAGTAGGTTGTCTAACAGTAAGGGCTCTCGAACTCTCATCAACCTTAGTCTATAAGGTGGTGTAGTGTCCTTAGTGGTATATGGTAATGGTGTATCAAATCACGTACGCTTCTCAAGCGGTAAGTTAAGTATGTGGGTAGAGTCCCTGAGATGTGATGGTATAAATGGGGTTCCATATGATGATGATAAAGTCGATGGTGATAATACTGAAGGAATCACTACCTTCTTTTACGCTATCTTGCGATGTCTAAGCGGTAAAACTGGAGTATGCACTCTGGGACGACCAATAGTGGTATGAGTAGTTGATACTGGTGGTAATACATGAGTAGTGAGTGTTCTAATAGTGAGGGAATGAAGATATACTATCTTTCTTGCAATAAACATTCTAATAGGTCCATAAGGACTAAGCATGTACGTCTTATCAAATGGTATACTCTGTATGGGCTGAAGTAATAGGGACGTCCCGATCGTCTTGCGACGTCGGAACATAAGAGTTGGATTCTGCGGAAACCGGAATAGTATGGGATGATGAATCTGTAGGTGCACGAGTAACCAAAGGTGGTGCAATAAGTGAAATCTGAGGAGTAGGTGCAACAATGGAAGTAGTAGAAGACATAGCGTCCTCGATGTAAACATCAGAAAATATAACAATAGTGCGGGAATTGGAAGACATATCTCAGTGGCAACAATACAAAATGAAATGAATAACCCATGTAATGAATCCTCGCAAATAATAATGTGCACTTATGATGTAATGATGAGACGCTACCGTTGGGGTAGTTATAGTCTAGGGTATGAGGACAACCTAGTTCGCTATAACCATTGCTCTGATACCAATCTGTCACACCCTGAATTTACCTGTTAATGGCAGCGGAATTGAATACCTTGGTGTGACTTTCATGGCGTCTCATACAATGGATATATTGAACGACCTAAAGTGTCGTTTTGAAAATACACGTTTGATCATAAATAAAATCAGAGTTTACAAAACATAGGTCCCAAATGATGTTGCAAGTTTATATAACAAAACCATAGTAGATCAAACGTTTACATAAGTGCATGAAAATAAGTGATGCAAGTCGACCCCGCGACTCCAAGATGGCCAAATGCATGTCCACACGCTAGCTAATTACCTGAAAATACATTGCTAAAAACGGTCAACATAAAGTTGGTGAGAGATCATAGGTTTAATAAAATGAAGGTATACGATAGCCACAAGTATAAAGTGTATGACATAAGTCACATAAAAATGGTGTACAATAGACTTAAGCTCATGACCCCGAAACTATGACTGAATCTATGGTGCCCCTCAGAGTGTTTTGCCAGGCACTCTAATAAAAAGACATGAAATGCATCCGCTATCGGTTGTTGGTCAAAGCCAACACGGATGGAGGCGTCACCCTCGATAGATCTATCCACTCACTCTCGCTTACAGGTAAATTAACGGTTCATGATATAGGGGACTTTCATATGGCAACAAGGTAACTTAATCTATGTACAAGGAATTTGATACTAGGGCTCGCATATAAAAATAATGGTTGCAATGTATTCTCCCCGTGGGATTTGAAATGAAATAATAGATTGAAAAACGGGGCTATGAAAACTCACCTGGTATGATAGCACAATGATCACAATGATTATGATGAAAATGAGGCTCGGTCTCTAACCGCTACCTATTATAATGTTGTGATCTAATGTAAGCAATGATACAACTCAACTCATGCAAATACTTATGTTAACGATACCACTTGTTTCTTTTGAAAATATCATTTATTGTCGAAAAATACGTTTTTAACATCTCGTTAGGTAGTATACTACTTTTTGTGTAAATAGGTTGAAACGGTACTCCATGATCCTTATTCGGTATTATATTGTCAAATATAACAGTTTCGTCGCAAAATAATACTTTATACGACTTGTGAAAATATAACCATTTTAGCCGTGTAAAACTAGTCGCGAAAATTATATACTTTGTATACATATTAGTATTCCGACTTGACGTTCTCAAAAACCTTATAACAATATTTCAACATCGTTACTTTTGACTTTGAATCAACCGCGCCTCGATCGATTAGATAATCGGCTATCAAAGTTACAAGTTATAAAAATACTAGTTTTTACACTTTATTTTCTTTACAAAAGTGGGCTGTCAAAAATTGTATATTTCGACGGATATTCAAAAATCCATATCTCGGTCGTTACAAGTTCGTTTTCAACGTTCTAGATATCCACGGGTTCGTATAAACATAAACTAACATATTTTCAATGTCTCGGCTCATCTAGATCACGGTTAACGACTCGTTTTGCTCCTGAAAGTTCGGCCAACAGCACACTATTTTCTGAAAATTATAGTTTTCGTCGCGTAACTTTAAAAATTCATATCTTCTTCGTTATAATTCGGATTTTAATGATTCTTGCGCTCACGGGTTCGTTTTTGAACGTATTTTCTAAATATTTAGGCCAAAATAGTTTCATTGTTACTGATTTTTCCAGATTTACCATTTCGGGACAGAACCTTTTCTATATTCTTTAAAAATCCGTTTCTAAGATTATAACTTACTCAAATCACTTCATATCAACTCCACAAGTTCGCAAATCCTACCATACACCTTCTTAGGGTGTCATGGGGTCCTAAACATCACTAAATATAGTGGGATTCATGAGGATGTTAGTGAAAATTATAGATCTAATGATTTGAAGCATTTTTAAAGAAAAGTGGTACCATAACTAAAGTATTTTGCATTTTTAACCAATATCACATGAAAATACATAAACATAAGATCATATGGAATGAAAATATGAAAAAGAATTGTTCTTGGGTTTACTTACAATGTATGTTAAGATTGAAGAGAAATGGAAGCAAATCTTGAGGTTTTTATTTCAAAACCTTAACAAGAATGATAAAAGAGACTTGTAGATCACTTGAACTTGGAAAAATTATGATTTTGCTTCTTGTTCTTGTGGTTTGCCGTGGGTATAGAAGAGAGGAAAAAGAGATGAGTTTGATCTTTGTGTTTTACAAATGAACTAGTTGATGTAGTAGTTAAATTAATTCCAAAGACAAGATACCAACTCCATTTAATGTAGACTAGAAAATTGGATGATTGAGTATGGCGTGAGAATGGGGGGCCGGATTTTATGGACAAAATGGGAAGAAATGTAAGATTTTTATGAATTATAGCATGTGTTTGATTGTTTTGTGTATAATTTGAGCGTTATTGGGTACCGAGTTATCTTCAAATAAACGTTAACGAAGTGAAATAAAATGTGACGAACTTGTAAAAATTGTAAAATAATGTTACTGATAAAAATAGAGTGTCAGAACAACTGTCGGGTTAATTTGTCGTAATTTGACGGAATTATAAGCCTTTAACGAAAAATATAACGATTGGTTAAATAATACTGGGTAAAATAATAATATAACCCTTATATTATTATAATGAGTATAAAAGTTTATTAGGATCATTGTCTGGAGTACTGAGTATAATTGTTAATAATACTGACTGAGTGGTAATGTTAATTATATAAATAACCATACGTAAACTGTTATAATGCATACCCGTGCATGAACTAATGTACTGAATATGATACTGATGATATGTAGACTCCTCTAGTCTATATGATGTGTCCTTACTGACAATGTTATGAATTCACAGCTAAACCGAACTGGTTACGTGAATTTAAAGTCTTCTGAAAACTTGGTTTACGATTAATGGTAAATTGTCGAGGCTAGGAAAATGACCTGAAATTACGAATTGTGACATCTACTAACACCCGTGGTACATCCACAACCTCCTCAAGAGCCATTCACCTCAAACATACTTCCACAACCTTCTCTCTTAGAACCAAGTCACAATGATACTTGTCATCATTGTCAACATGTCCAAACCTTAGTCCATGAACTACGTGATGAAGTACGTTTCATGTTCTACCATCTCCTTGAACGTCTTGATGACATCACCAAACCTAACCTTCCCCAAAAACCTTGAAATGCAAGCACAAGTAGTCTCACTATCCTTAGTATTAGGACTCATTTTAGTCAATAGGAATTTTTCATGTTAAGATCATTTCTTAGTTTTTAGAGATTTGACCTTTGTTGTATCATTTCTCTTACGTTTATTAAATGATTTTTCATGAATATGTGCTTATGTGAACATATTTGGTGTGTTTATTACTTGTGTTCATATCATTTTCTATCCTCTTCTACTGCTAACATAACTACAGGTAGCCGGATCCCTGAGTTTATGCTTGGCGGATCCCTTCTGAAAAGGATCCGTGGGATCCGGGGAAACAGATAACTAATAAAATTTTTATGCAGCCAACCTTGCAAAGGGACAACATATACTTATTTTCTAACCATTGTTTTGTAGATTTTCAAAAATACACATGGAGCACTCGACGCCCTCAATGAGGGGGAGCTTTCTTCAAAGCAAAAACATTGCAAATAACTTGCAATGATCACGTTTAGTCTTCCTAATTACTTGACGCCCTCTTCAAGAGGGAGCAAACGTCAAGGGGGAGCAACTAAGCACCTTTTTACTTTCTTTGCTCCATATTTACTTCTTTATGCTTCTTAAAACTTGCACTCGGGTTAGTTCCTTTTCGACACTCTTTTTGTTTCGACAAAAAGGGGGAGAAAAATGTAAAAGCTTAAATTCAAACTTACGAATTTTATCCTTTTACTTAAAATAATTTTATATTCTGTCATCAACAAAAAGGGGAGATTGTTAATACAAATAAACCATAAAAATGTTTATTTATATTTTACGATCTTCTAATGTTTTGTCGATAACAAACGTAAAATCATCTTAACGAGATAGATAAAATACGTAAACACCTTGAGCCAAAGGCTTACTAACTCATTTCATTAAAACCTTAAACACATTTATTTAAACAAATTTACATAAAACCAAAATGATTTAAAAAAAACACTTAAGTAAACTAGTTACTCACATCGTATAAAATACATGTTACATGGAAATTCACTAGGAAATACTTGGACTATCCATGTTGGATCGATATACTCTGACCAAACTAACTTGTAGCTTGTCTACGGTTTAACAACCTTGGATAAATCCAAAACTGTTAATAGTGAAACGCTGATATACTTTATTGAGTATGCGGAATCTACTTCAACAAAGCTAAGAAGAATTAATAAACAACTTCGAATATTATTAAAACCTTGAACCTGCTCTTTACACAGATTCACTAACAAACTCTAGTCACTAATACTCTAAAAATCTTCTAATATTCGTATCTCTAATCGTATGAACTTGTCTCTTCTCTAATGCCAACCTAGGGATCCTTTTATAGGCACAAGGAAAACCCTAGTCGGTTTACAATTCTTGAACGACAAGTAATTCTAATTCTAATTCTAATCTAATACGAACATTCTAGAATTACACATTAGTCCTTAAACGTATTCGCATAACAGTCCTTCAACGAGCAGCAGTACTTTGATTTATTTAGCAGTACTTTGACTTCCAGCAGTACTTTGACTTCCAGCAGTACTTTAACTTTATAGCCCAACAATCCTCCCCTAACTTGAATTATACTTGCTTGATTTCAAGTTCCTTTGTATTTCTTTAACTTCAATCATTTTTATCTTCAAGGAAAGGTTGTGTCTTTGAAGTCTGTCTCGTTGTTGTTTTGTTATCATCAATGCAATCAGTATCTGCAATCTTTATCAGTAACAATTCTTTTCAGCAACTTATCTTTTCAGCAACTCATCTTTTCAGCAACTCAGCATCACATTGGCAATAGGTACATCAGATCTTAAAAGTTTCATACTATTCTCATCACTTCCAGGTGTGTTAACTCCTGTGAGAGGTGAATCATTGAAAACTTAATGGATTTTGATGTCTCTTTACCAAAGCCATTAACTCTGGAGTAGCCAATGTTTAGGTTTAAGAAACCATGGTACATTGATAACCATATGATTTTTAGCAAATCATCAGCTATCAACGGATTTGAGTAGTCTTTACCAAATAGCCGTTTGCTTTTGGACTAGCTAGTTCTTTTAGTACAATCACTACCATGGTGAACTAATTACCATACAATGGTTTTCCACAGCCTTTACTACAAGCCATTATCTTGTAGGCTAGCCAACTTGTAACACCCCGACCCGACAAGGGTAAAGATATCACAATAATGGATTCACATCAGATCAAAACAAAGCATACATTTTCAGTAATACAAAAATCTCAAGGATTACAAATGAAATACTGAATCTACAAGGTTACAATTGAGAACTTTCAAAACAACTACTTCTAAATTATGATATCTTCTAGTCAACTCTAATCCAGAATAGCTATTCAATCTTCTAAGTCCAAAGGTATGCTCTCCACTCATTCCAGCTTCCTACTAAAACCTGCCGCACACGAAAAGAAACGTGCGGCTGAGCTTAAAAAGCCCAGTGAACAGATATATAGATAACCAAAAGCAGTAATAGAGAGTAGTACAAATAAAATCAAGAATACAGATCATACCGATACAAATCAAAGCGAAAGGAGTAAGGAGCGAAATAAGGACAAAAGAAAAGAAATAAGGAAAAGGAAACAATAAAGTTATAGAATAAGGGATAAACAGAAATCTGTCACGAGCCCAGATATCAGATTATGCCATAGCATAACAATATAATAAAACAAACCTGTGTAGAGTGATCAGCTCCCAGACAATGTGAAAGATGTGTATCGCACACACCATCAGTCACCAGATATAATAACAGAAACATATAACATAAACAGAGAACAGATCAAATCTAGAGTGCACCCATACGCCCCACAGACAATCAATAATCATAATCATAATGGCCATAGCAGATAATAAATAAGGGACGGGACAGGTCATCACTCTCCTGCCCTAGAGTCATGACAGAGGTGCGTCAATGACATGGACATGAAACCCTCATGCCTAGTGATTGGCTCGGACATCAGACTGTAGGTCAAAGTTCAGATGTACTATCAAAATAATCAGAGGTCATATCTTAAGGGTACATGGCAAAAGGTTCATGTCAAACAGTTTAGAAATAAATGTCAAAGGTTCAAATCAAGTTTATCAGATTAAGTTTTATATCAAAGTTTAAGTTCAGATTAAAAGGATTATATCAAATGGTTCAGAAGATTATATTAAAGGTTCATAATTAAAAGTTCGCTGCAAAAGTTCATTTTAGAAATCTCCTGTCAAAAGTTCCTTGAAAGCATTCCTTTAATAACGGTTTACACTAAAATAATCTTTCAAAACGGTTTTTCATAAAAACATTCTTTAAAACTAGTTTTCACAAAACTTAACAAATGTCATATAAAATAGTATCAGATCACCATTCATAATCATTCTTTTAAAATAACTGATTTTCTCAAAACATTTCCAGGTCATAATTAAAAAGGTTTTCACATAACAGATTTTCATATCAGGGGTCGTAACAACAGGGAATCATGAAAAAGGTTCAAAGCAAAGAGGATTATAATAAGAACATCAACTCAGAAGTAAAACAGATCAGAACATGAAAGAGATCATCGAAGGTTCACAAAACAAGGAGATCACATGAAAAGTTCACAAACAGAAGGGAACATAGCAATGGTATAGGGAATCCTAATAAGGAAAGTGAAAAACTGAATAAACGGGAATGAAACGCCCTTACTGAAAAAGGACAGAATATCTGTACCTTATTGCACAGCAGAAAAGCAACAAACACAAGATAAAGGTCAGGGCTTCTCCTTCTTCACACCTAAGGGAGAGGAAGACAGAATTACTAAAGTTTCTTATTTAGATTATTCCTTTTAGTTTATCTCATCATTTTATGTACTTTCTATTTTTAGTAACTTTCCAGATTTAGTAAGTTCCCATAATTTGCAGGTTTCCAGAATTAACAGATATTATCATTTCAGATTAGGTTTAACCCTTATTCAGATATTATTATGGAAGACAGTACATTTTATCAAGTTACAGAAGTTTAGGGATTTTAAATGACAGTTATACAAAGTTTAGGGTTTTAAATGTAACTTCATTAATTTACAAGGTCATTAGTGAAATTACTTCAAGTTACAGAATTATATACTCATTTAATTCAGAAATACATTTTATTCCCTTAAGTTTCACAATTTACAGATTACACCCCTTTAGTTACATAATTTACAAAACCAACCTTATAATTACATATTTTACAAACTAAACCCTACAATATCCATATTTACCAACCAAGCATATTATATTTCAAATTTACAGAATATACCATCAGAAGTTAGTACATTACATATTAGACCCCTCAGAATTCAGAATTTACATATTTAACCCTTTAAGTTTACAAAACATATATATTAAGTCATAATTCATAACAATTACATAATTAGCCCAAAAAAAAAATCCTCAAATTTACACCACAACCTTTTTATATCAGTATTAACTCAAAACAACTTCAGAATTTCAGATTTACACTTTTGGTCCCTCACTTTTAATTTATTTCAAATCGAAACCCTAATTTCCCATTAATTCATTATTTTGCAATATTTACACTTAGGACCCCAAAGTTATATTTTTCCCACATTCTTACAGATGTATATGATCTTACAAAAATATCCCAGAAGTTTCAAAGTTGGCAAAACAGGTCCTTTTACTTTTTAGTTCAAATCGCCTAGACTTTTTATAAACAATTACAAACCCTACTTTTCACCAATCATTGAACTATCATTAATTCATCATTAAAACACCTTAAATGATCAGATATTCATCCAAGAAACCAAACCCTAGAGGCCACGATTTTTATTTTATTTGTTTCTTTATTTTTCTAAAATCCGGTTTTATCAATAATTAACCACGTTAATTTTAGGCCTCCAAAAATCAAAACCATATTTTTCCCAGATCATATGACTCATAAGGAACCCACGAAAAATAGTGAACATGCCCAGAAAATTCGTTCAACATATATTACATATTTACGTACGTTTTAGACATTAAAATTACAACGACTTGATTTAGGCTATTACAATTCGATCTATCATTTTTCCCAGGTCTAATACATCATAAGAGGTCTAAATAAAATAGCTATCATGTCCAGAAATTCGGATTTCATATTATTGTGATTTACGTGTTTTATGACCATTATATTATCATACGCATAGAATTAGCATGCATGGATCGATTTTGATATTTTATATGAGTCATATAACATCTAAATATCACTGGAAAAATGCCATATTAATTTTAACACGTTTGGTTAAGTCGCAAGAATTATTACCTTGATTTAGAGCAAGTCGACAAGATTTCAAGAACAAGAACGAACCAAGGAGAAAACGCAGCAACCCTTAATTTTCCTAGCCTCCTTGCACCTCCAAGAACACCAGAAAATTACTTGATCAAGTCCAGAAATCGTGTGCTATCCTTGGTCGATTTATTTTGTAGCGCTAGGGTTTGCTCTAGTTTTGGCGATTTGATTTTTTTGAAGAGAAAAAATAAGAGATCTGATTTTATGTTATCAAACCGACTTTGGGGGAAGGAAATCTGTATTTTTCGGCCCATGATATCAAAATATATTTTTGGGTTGATTTGCTCCATATTTCCTTACTTTATTTTACATATAATCTAATTAAAGAAATAAAACATTATGTTTATTTAATTTGTAATTTTCGGATTTTATATATAAATGTGTAAGTTAATTTTTTTTGAACATTTAAAATGATGAACATTGTCCCAGAAATTATTTTGTTTCAGATATAGTTCGATTTCAGATGTTTTGGAATTATTTCGAAATTTTATAAGTTGTTTAATAAGGTTTTATGTTATCAGGGGTAAATTGGTAATTTTATGCGTTAACTGAATTTCAGGTATTACACAACTCTTCACTAACATAGATATGGTGAGTTGGTGAGTTGAAAACCATACAATTTTTAGTAAATTGTCAACTAAAAACGGATTTGATAATCACATCAGAGCCGTACCCTCATGATGAGTCAAACTCTTTCTTGTTTATTAAACATGGTGAGTTGATTACCATTTGTTGTGTAGTACAAGTACTAACACCATGTTGTTGCTTTCAAAACCATTTGTTGCTGTTTAATCTTTGTGCTTCAAAATGTTTTTGCACTTATCAAAAATCACTGATTTTATCAAAAGACTTTACTGGTTTCATGCTGCAAGCAGTACTTTGAGAAAGTACTGTTTGACTAGCAGTACTTTGAAGAAAGTACTTATTTTTCAAAAGATTTATATAATAATTAAATCATACCAGTAGTTATGCATTAATCTTCAGCTTCAGTTGTCCACTTGATGAACAATTTTATGACCATCAATGCTACCTCATTTTCTTGTTCCACTTCCATGCCATGCTCTAGCATCCTGATCATCAGATCTCTTGTGAGTGGATATCTCTGTTCTGCTAGCATATGAATCATAGTGCCATCCTCTAACTCCAAAACGTGTATTCCAACTGATTCAAAGAATCTCCATCTGTTAATCTCCCAATCTTCTTGATTTTCCCAGAGAGTACTATCCTTTGTTTCCTCTGTTTCCCAGATGGTAGTAAGATCTCCTACCAAAACTAAACCTACTCCTTGTGGTGGAATATGCTCAAAGTAAGTTTGCACTTGTAGATATAACTGAAGCATATCCTCTCTGTCAATCAGATGTAGTATATCCCATAACGAATTGAATACTCTAAAACTTCCATCTTGTCTATGAAAGATCAGATAATCTCCTTCTTGTGATTCTACAACTGAAAAAGTAGATATCTTGGACTTCTAATCAGCATATTCTTTTAATTTTGGATGTTCAAAGTCAACAACTCTGAGGTAATTCCTTAGCTCATCAACTGTGTCTGTTCTTAATTCAAATGTATCCTTGAGCTTCTTTGATGGCTGTTCATCAGTTATTGTTCTTTTCCTCTTTGAGCTCCTTGTAACGGCTCTTTCCTTTCTGCTATCCTCAAGCTCCTTATCTTCAAATGAAATAATGCTTGCAAGATGTTTTTCTAAAGCATCCCTAACAGCATCATACAAATCCTTCATCTCTGTATGTGTTAATTTTACCAAACCTGTATATCCTCTACCTTTGAGATAAGCCATCATAAAATTTCTTTCTTGAGCTTTGCTTTGTGACTTTCTAGGTTTAATAACTTTCCTTGACTCGTCAGCATCTATCTCAGCCTGTAATTTCCTTGCAGCTGCCTCACCTTTTGCAATCTGAATTTCTCTTAACTGTGCCAATGTCAGCTTCTTCTTCTTCTTTTCTACCATGACCCCTTTACCTTTGTCTTTTGGATCTAACTCCTGGGTAGGTTGAGAAGAAGTATGAGGTTGTTGTTTAACTTCATGAATACTGATGCCTCTTTGACTTGACATATTAATCATAATGTCAGCAATCGTTTCATCATCACTGTTAGTATGAGCTATAACATCTTCTTCCTGAGCTGGATTGGAAGGGCCAACTTCCTCTTGAACTTGATTTGAAGGACCAACATCTTCCTCAAAATCCAAAGTCCTTGGTGTAATTATAAATTGCCTCACAATACCTTGAAGAGCAGTACTTTCAGCATCAGTTCCTTCCAAATTTACTTCTTCAGGATCACCACTTCTTACTTCAACAGCAGCTTCTTCAATATTGATTTGCTCTGTTTCATCACTCTTCCTCTCAGCAGTTTCTTGAGGAATATTTTCAGGTGGTGTCATCTGAGAATCATCAATAAATCCAGCATCTTGATTAAATCCAGCATCTTCATTCAAATTCTCTAAATTCCTCCCCAATTGGAATGAAGACTGCTTCTTTGACTTTTTCTTCTTTGACTGAGAAGCCTTCTTAGGTTTCTTACCACTTCTCTTCTGAGACTTTACCCATAATCGGTGGTGTTGAACTAGTGGCCAAACAAACTTCTTCAATCTTTGATACTTAGTCTTTAATTTGACTATCTGAGCAGCTTGAGCCTCACTCTCCTTCTTCAGCCTCCTTAACTCCCTTGTCAAGGCATAATTATCCATCTCTTCCTCATCTTCTCCAAATTGCTGAGACACATTTGTGGAAGTATAATCATTAGGAGATGGTGGTTGATTCATACCTTGGTCTGACTCCTCATGGATAGGAATTGACATAGGAGCAACATCTTCCCTAGTAGCAGTACGTTGAGAAGCAGTATGTTGAGAAGCAGTAGGTTGAGGAATACTATCTTCTCTTGAAACTGGAGACTCATGACTTGCTGATTCAGAGTTTTCTTCTTGCTCTTGCTCTTGCTCTGCATCTCTAACTACTTGTGCAACTTCCAATATATGAGCAGTCAAAGGTGTGTTTGTTCCAGAAAACTTGATACTCTTCTTAGATATAAAAGTAAACACCTTTGGTGGAAGTTTGACAGTGGGTAAAAAACTTTGAGGTTTAGGGACATCCTCAAGCTGTTTGTTCAAGAATAATTGAACAAACCTAGGATACATCAAGAATGGTTTACCATTAGTAATGTGTGAAAGCATACCATCAAGAATAAGTCTTGAAAAGTTGCATTAGTAATGGTTCACACAAATTGATCAAAAGAAGTACTCTTGGGACTTAAGCAGTGAAGTAAGACATGAATTAGGTACTTCCAATGAGAACAAAACAAAGGCTTCTGAAAAGTAAGTTTCGTAAGATCTCCCTCATAGCCTATATCTCTTAAAGTGTCCCAAAGCACTTGTTTGTCAAAACGAACAGCTCCTCCTTCATCATTAAACATCAAAGCATCCCTAATTGTGGCTTCAGAAATCCGAATAGTTCTTCCAGCAACCGCAGCCCTAATTAAAGAATCATCCTCATCCGTTGCAGTAGCCCAAAATTCTTGTATCCATGGACCAATAACGTCAGGATCAACTAAAATGGAGTAGTTGATTGAAGACCCAGTCAAGAAATCGATGATCGCATGAAAGTCAATATTGTCCCCTGTTTTGTCTGAATTAGCGATCATGTTGTGTTTGCTAATTGTGATTCGATTAGCCATGTTGAATCGTAGAGAAGGATACGTTTTGAAGGTGTGTTTCGTTAGAAAGATTGTGGTGGAAGATTGAATGAGTGAGCTCGGATTAAGTTAAAAGGCAGTGAATAGGTGAGAGTTTCTTTAAATAGGATTGAAACAAATCAAACTTAAAATAATAAAGTTACCGTTTTGATGGACTTATTATCTTCTCCGTAATGAATTAATTAACCGTAGCCCCACATTTTTTTGACCGTTGGAACAGTACGTCCACGTAAGCAGTACGTTGAAGCAGTACGTTGCTTGAGCCAGTACTTTAAGTAACAAAGCAGTACGTTCCATCTTCTTATCCACAAGCAACACTTCAAACTAAACCAAGAACTTGTAAAAGACGCATGCATAAGTTCTAACTAACTAATAACTATGTTTCCTCCCCTCAAATACAACATAGGTTCTAAACTAAACTACTAAAAACCAATACTTTCATTAAGAACTGAAAGAAAGTATACTAACTAATACTAAAGCCTCCCCTTAAATGTAGCCTAGTAGTTAATCATCCCAATGCTCACAACTAAGTGGTTGAATCTTGAAACATCAAATCCCTTTGTGAGTAGATCAGCTACATTATCATCTGTGTGAACCATGACCACATTTATAAGCCTGTGCTCATAACAATCCCGTATGAAGTGATGCCTAATCTGAATATGCTTGGTCTTGGAGTGATAAACTGGATTCTTCACAATACAGATGGTACTCTCATTATCAATGTTGATAGGAGTGTTTTTGAAGTTGAATCCATAATCCAAGAGTTGATTCTGCATCCACAAAACTTGTCCACAACAGCTTGCAGCAGCAACATATTCTGCTTCAGTAGAGGAAGTTGCTGCAATTGTTTGCTTCTTACATTGCCATGAGACTAATCTTCTTCCAAGATATTGACATCCTCCTGTGGTTGATCTTCTATCATAGTTATCTCCTGCATAATCACTATCTGAAAAAGCTTCCAAGTGAAAAGGTGACTCCTTAGGATACCATAATCCTAACTTTGGTTGATGCTTGAGATATCGAAAAATCCTCTTGACTGCATACATATGAGAAACCTTGGGGGTAACCTGATATCTTGCACATAAGCATACAGCAAACATGATGTCAGGTCTTGATGCAGTTAAGTACATAAGACAACCAATCATTGATCTGTAAAGCTTGACATCCACAACTTGTCCATCTTCATCCTTGCCTAATGGTTTATTGTTATCAATGGGTGTGGTGGCAGGCCTGAGATTTGGAAGGTCAAATCTTTTAAGTATGTCTGCAACATACTTTTCTTGATTAATGAAGATTCCATCTCTTGTTTGTCTAACTTGAAGCCCCAAAAAGAAAGTTAATTCTCCCATAGAACTCATTTGAAACTCCCGCTGCATAAGTTCTTCAAATTCTTTCACCATAGACTTCTTTGTGGCTCCAAAGATAATATCATCCACATAGACTTGGACTAACATAATGTCTTTCTTATCCCTTTTGATAAACAAAGTCTTATCAATTGCTCCTCTCCGGTAACCATGTTGTAATAGAAAATTAGAGAGTCTCTCATACCAAGCTCTGGGAGCTTGATGAAGGCCATACAGTGCCTTGATCACCTTGTAGACTTTGTTTGGATGTGCAGGATCTTCAAAACCAGGAGGTTGTTTAACATAAACTTCCTCAGAAATTGTGCCATAAAGGAAGGCACTTTTCACATCCATTTGGTAGACAGGAAATCCCATGTATGATGCAAAGGCAAGAAATAACCTTATTGCCTCTATCCTTGCAACAGGAGCAAATACTTCATCATAATCCACTCCTTCTTCTTGGCGATATCCTTGTGCAACCAATCTAGCTTTATTTTTGATAACATTCCCTCTTTCATCTCTTTTGATTCTGAAAACCCATCTTGTACCAATGACTCTTTTGCCATCTGGTAGATCACATAATACCCAGACTTCTTGAAGTTTGAATTGTAGAAGCTCCTCTTGCATGGCTTCAACCCAACTTTCATCAGCTAAAGCTTGAGCTACCTTCTTGGGTTCATCTTGAGATAGAAAACAAGCAAACAGGCATGTTTGTTGATCCTTGTGATTCATCCTGTTTTGTTTGTAAACAAAGCTAAGTAAAGCAGTATGTTACTTAGAAAGACCTTTAACTTTGTTTCTTGTAACCACTCCTGAAGAGGGTGATCCAATAATATTGCTTTGAGGATGAGCTTTATGAACTCTCAATGTAGGAGTAGGTGGAACTGGAAGATCAGATTCCAAATTAGTAAAATCAATTCCTTCATTGGTAGTTGAGAAAATACCTTCTTGATTAAGCTCATCATCGATTTCTTCTAACCCAGGAATGTTAGCATTATCCAAATCTTCATCATCAACATTGGAATCATCAGCATTGTACCAATTTGATGGTTCTAACACACCAGAAGTACTGTCAAAAGGGTCATCAGTACTTTGATCAAAAGTACTGTGAGCAGTATCTTGAAATTTACCCTTTTTCTTTGCAGCTTCATAAGCCCTCCTTTGTTCATCTTCATAGGATTTTGCTATAGTTTCTTGAAAAAGCATCCTATTAAGTTCATCTTGTATGGCTTGATCTTCATCAGATACTGTGATGGTTGGTTGAGCAGTACTTTGTTCCTTATCAGTAACTTCAGGTTCTTTGTCAGGAACATCTTCTGGTCTAACATTGACTCCATGAACAATGTACTGTGAATCATCTTCTTTGTGATTAGCCTGATTCTCTTCTCTAACAGGCACATAATTCATAGATGGAGTGAACTTGAGATCAAGATCAAACATCCAATCAGGACCTTTTCCTTTCTGAGATTCTTTATCTTCCAAAAATTCAACATGAAGACAATCTTGAACCTTTTTGGTACTCCTGTTATAGACTCTAAAACCTTTGCTATTTGTACAATAACCCAATAGATATCTTTCATCTGACTTACCATCAAATTTTCCCAGAGAATCAATGTTATTTAGAATAGTCAGAGAACAGCCAAAAGGTTTTAGAAAACGAATGTTTGGTTTCTTTCCCATGAGCAGCTCATATGGTGTCTTCATCTGAGGTTTAGTAACTGATACTCTATTTAAAACATAGCAAGCAGTACTTATGGCTTCAGCCCAAAAGAGAATAGGTAATTGGGAATCTGCTAGCATTGTTCTAGCTGCTTCTATCAAAGTCATGTTCTTTCTTTCTGCAACACCATTCTGCTGTGGTGTTCTAGCAATGCTAAACTCTCTCTTGATCCCCTTCTTGGCACATAATTCATCCATATTCCTGTTCTTGAATTCTGTTCCATTATCACATCTAATACCTCTTACTTTGAGTCTCAATTGATTTTCAAGGGCTACTATCAGGTCATGGATAGCATCAAAGGTTTCATCTTTGAATCCCAAGAAAAAGACCCAACTAAATCTGCTACAATCATCTATCACAACCAAGCAGTACTTCTTCTTATTTAAACTTTCTACTGAAACTGGTCCAAATAGATCCATGTGTAGCAACTCCAAAGGTTCTCTAATATCTCTTTCCCCAAGCTTCTTACATGAAGCTTTATGTTGTTTACCCTTCTTGCAAGCCAAACATGAATGATCAGTCTTGAATGTTTTGGAAGGTAAACCTCTAACTAAATTTCCTTTGACCAGCTTGTTGATGTTCTTGAAATTTACATGACCTAGTCTTCGATGCCATAGATGTGCTTCTTCCAATGATGCCTTGGCTACGAAACATGTTGCTTTTCCAGCAGAATTGAGACTTTTTAAGTCTAAACTGTACACATCATTGGTTCTTGGTACTTTCAATGTTACCAAGTGATCATCAACAAACTTGAACTCAGGAGAGAGAATGAGACATTCTGTATCAGTAAACAGAATGGGGTACTTCTTGTCACAAATCTGAGATACTGACAAAAGATTGAACTTGAGCTCCTTCACATATCTAACATTCTCAAAATCAATACATCCAGCCTTGATGGTTCCTTTGCCAGTGATTCTCCCTCCATCAGGATCATTACCAAATGCTACTCTTCCTCCATAATATGCCTTAAAGTCTGACAGGATCTCCTTGTCCCCTGTCATGCTGCCAGAGCAACCACTATCAACAATAATATGATCTTTAAGCTCCTCCTCTGGGTTGCCCTGCACAGTAAAAGAAAAGGGTTAGTTTCTTTTAGGAACCCAAGCCATTACTGACTTGTGTTCCCCTTGTGGAGTGACATACTTAAATTCCTTCAGTATGTAATCTCCACTAGTTTTAAAGGCATGGTCAATGATTATTTGCGTTGGTCCCATGTCCTGTGTTGTATTATTAACAACACTCCCTGTTTCACCCTTATCTGATGAAAGTACTGGTTGTTCCCCATCAATACTTTCTTTCTTAACCCAATTTCGTTTGACTTTAGGTTTATCTGATCTAGGTACTTTGCTTGAGGTGTAAGACCTTTTATATGAATTGAATCTCTTAGGTCTTCTATATGAAAAAGTGTTAGCAGTACCATGATTGGGTGAAAACTTATCAGTCCTTTGAGAAGGTACTTCTTGAGACTTATCAGTGTGTGAAGGTACTGGTGGTTTGGAAAATGTTCTTTTCTGGTGAGGGTACCTATAGTCTTTAGAGAAATTACTATGGTTAACCCTATTTGAGTGATTCCAAACTGGTCTAGTCTCCCTTGGCTTATGGGTGGCAGGTCTATTCTTTGGGAACTGACTTAAGCAATCTGAGTGTAAGTCACAGTGCTTAATTAAATGATCAGGACTATAGCATACATAACATAATTTTCTCTCCATATTCCCAAATCCTCTTCTATGTTTAAAAGGTTTCCAATAGTTAGCAGTATTTTGAAAAGTTTCTCTTGGAGGTACTGCTGAATGTCTAGCAGTACTTTGAAAAGATTTTGGAGGTACTGCTTGTTTTTGAAAGGCTGTAGGAAACTTTTGATTATTACCCCTTTGAAGATCATCCTTGGGTTTCTCAGAACTAGATTGACTAGTAAGCTTCTTCCTAAACTATAGGTTGTCTACACTATAACGAGAAACATCTGTCCTAAGTGGTTGAAACCTACCAGTGGGTGGAGGAACTGAGTGGTACCCTTATCTTTCTTAAACTCAGGAGGTGTTTCACTAATTGGTTCCTCATTCCTAGATGTGTTTTCTTCTGAGCTAGTAAGTTCATCATCACTAGGTGAGATTTCTTCCTTATTACTAGGTGGAGTCTCTTCCTTATCACTAGGTGGGGTCTCATCTGAACTACTATCCTCACCATAACCTAGTCCAACTTTACTGTTTATTCTTCTTTGTTTTTCAACAAATTGAACATGTGATAGACCAGCCTGTTTAATACTACCAAGTTTTTCTAATAAAGCATATCTTTCCTTAGTAATCTTTTCTAATTCAGACACCTTACATCCTAACTTCCATTCACTTAATTTTAATTGGTAATCTTGTTGCTCATATTTTTCTGCCCAAGCCATTTCATTATTTTCATCTGTTAATATTTTGGCTTCCATTGACTCTAAAGTTAATTGATAACCGGCTACCTCAGACCTAGCTGTTCTACAATTATCTCTTTCAGTCACATATTCTTTAAGCAACTTTTGATACACATCATTACACTTAGAGAATACCTCAGAGACATTGGATGAACTTGGTGAAGTAGCTACCATAGCAATCTGAACAGGTTCATTTTCATCCTCCATGCTCCAGTCAAAGCTTCCAAGACCATCTCTTGATTCCAAAGCAGCATATCCTGGTTCCTCATCAAAAGCTGTGCTCCAATCAAACTCTTCCATTGCAACCATAGAATAGGTTACTGGTTCATCATCAAATTCAGCACTCCAGTCAATCTCTGCTAGATTTTCTTGAGCCACCAAAGCTTTTGGTTTTGTTTCAGTAACTGGAACCTCTTTTCTTTCAACTTTGGGTTGTTCAAGCATTCTGTTTGCTTGATATTTTGCAAACTTGCATTCCCTTGAAAAGTGCCCAAGCTTTTGACAATTAAAGCATTTTATCTTGGATTTGTCAAAAGTTATACCCTGTTTGGCTTTGAAATCAATTCCCCTTCCTGTCTTGTTCATAAACTTCTTGATCCTTGCAGTGATCATGGCAACTTGCCATCTTATGTCAATCTCCTCTAAAGCATCTTCTTCAATCTGCAACAAGTCTTCTTGATAGGTAACAGGTAAAGTGGCTTGTTGAGCAAAGAAGGAACATACAACATCATCAGAATTGGTGTTGTTTGTTGGTGATGGGTTGGGGGTAGTTGTGGTTGTGCAAACATGCTGTGTATCACCAACAGTACTTTGAGAAGGATAAGTAGTACTTTTAGTAGAAGTACTACTTCTGTTTTCAAAAGACACAAAAGCTATGTTGTGAGTTTTCTGGGAACTTTGACCATTCATCTCTTGCTCGTACACTTTCAAATTGTTGTAGAGATCATCAAAGTCCATAGACTCCAATCCAGGTTGTCCTCTAATCATAGTAGCAACCACATGCCAGACAGATGGCAAACTCCTTAAGAGCTTCAAATTTGCATCTTCAACAGATACCTCTGCTCCATACAGTTCTAGCATACTAAGTAGATTTTGGAATCTGTCATAGGTAGCATCAAGACCTTCTCTTTTACCAACAGTGAAAGTTTCAAACTGCTGCTTCAATAGGCTTCTATGCATCTTCTTAGAAGCATCATTACCTCCAAATCTTGTCTTGATCGCAGCCCACAATTGCTTTGCATCCTTAGCATCATGGAACTTTAGTAGGTGACCATCAGGAATAGCAGACAACAGTATGTTGAGAGCCTGTTCTTGATTTCTCTTTGTAGCTGCTGGCAGGGTTGGTTGAGGTGGTTTGGGTTGTCCTTCAACATGTACAGGTTCGTTAAGAACAACATTACCATTGACAATCACATCCCATAGAGCATGGTCTGTAATAGCAAGGTACTGCCTCATCTTCATGCTCCAGAGATCATATTCTCCCTTTTTGATGATAGGAATTCTGAGTGAGGTGATGGATGGGATTGGTGCAGCTTCAGTCGACATCGTTTAGGGTTTGTTGATAAATCGGTTTTAAGGGTTTCTTCTTAATCAGAGTCTCCACACAAGCTCTGATACCACTTGTTGGATCGATATACTCTGACCAAACTAACTTGTAGCTTGTCTACGGTTTAACAACCTTGGATAAATCCAAAACTGTTAATAGTGAAACGCTGATATACTTTATTGAGTATGCGGAATCTACTTCAACAAAGCTAAGAAGAATTAATAAACAACTTCGAATATTATTAAAACCTTGAACCTGCTCTTTACACAGATTCACTAACAAACTCTAATCACTAATACTCTAAAAATCTTCTAATATTCGTATCTCTAATCGTATGAACTTGTCTCTTCTCTAATGCCAACCTAGGGATCCTTTTATAGGCACAAGGAAAACCCTAGTCGGTTTACAATTCTTGAACGACAAGTAATTCTAATTCTAATTCTAATCTAATACGAACATTCTAGAATTACACATTAGTCCTTAAACGTATTTGCATAACAGTCCTTCAACGAGCATCAGTACTTTGATTTATTTAGCAGTACTTTGACTTCCAGCAGTACTTTAACTTTTAGCCCAACAATCCAAGACCCAAAAACCAAGTCCATAACCCATAACCCATGGAGCTTGATCCATAAACCATAAACCATTTGCATGACATCATGCATGACTTCATAATGGGTAGAACCCATGACCCATGATCCAAAGTCCATAACCCATAACCCAAAGTCCATGACCCATGACCCAAGATGTCTTTGACATCATTCATGACATCACTTAACCCATGGACCTTGACCCATACCCCAAAACCCAGAATTGTAACCCAAAATACGAACTGGTACTACAAGATAGCCGGATCCCTTAGATTACACTGGCCGGATCCCTTTGGGAAGGGATCCGCCGGATTCAGGTGAATAGTAGACAGTTTTGCCTATAAATAGTGAGTCATTTCTCTCTGTTTTCTTACACCTTTTATACATACCTTCTCTCTATGTTCTAAATTCTCTAACCTCAGATCCAAGGATCTTTCTATGTAGTCTATCTTTGTGATTCTTTAGATTCTTTCTAAAAGGCTAGATCACGACCTCTCGAAGACTTGCAAGCTCGTGATATGAGTTGCTAGGATTCTCCTCCTCCAAGATCACAGAAGTGCATCTTGTTCTTTCTTCTTCTCAAAAGGGTGTTGTAGATATATTGAGTCGTTAGGTATAAAAGGACGTTGGATCCTTTAGTCATGTTGTGCTAGGTGTGTTGGTTTGGTCCATCGTGCTAAGGACCCGATATCTAGCCTTGTACAGGATAAACTGTAGGCGACGAAGGTTTGGCTTTACCTCGTGGAAAAGCCCGGTATCTAGCTTTGTACCGGATAAAGTGCACTACGCTAGAATGTGGATTTAGTCACACATGCTGTTTTTCGAACAGCCACACAGTCACTTTTTATGTGAATAAATGTACCAGAATAAAATAAACAGCCACACTTGATCCGACTTGTGTGACCATTTCGGAATTACATCTGAGGCTACAGCCACACATTTGAATATTTTCGTGACTATACGTATCTGGTAAAAAAAATTTTGATTTTTTAGTCACTTATAATTTGGGACGTGTGACGGATACAAATAAGGTTGAAACATTAGTCACACTATATATATACATATGTGACAAATATATGTCACACAATTGAAAAGTGTGACCAAAATCCATATATGGTCACACGAAGTAATTGTGTATGTGGCTAAATCATATACTCAAGTTTGTCACACATTATTTAAGCGTGACTGCTAGTTTTTGTTGAAAATTTAGCCACACACTTGAACAGTGTGACCAAATGTCATATATGGTCACACTAAACCATAGGCATACATGATTAAGTGTGACTAAATTCGATACAAATGGTCACGTAAGTTAATATGTGTGTCTAAAGTTAAGTGTGTGTTTGCCTGCCAATTCCTAATGTGTATGGTCACATTTAATTGTAGCACAATCATGTGACTATAGGCTATACAATAGTCACACCATACCACAAATGTGCATCTAAATTATGTTTATGGCCACATTATAAGGGTATTATATGTGACCAATACATTCAAAATAGTCACACTGTGAAATATTCATGTGACTATAGTCAAAAATTTCAAAATCTCAATGTTTTGGCTCCATTGTAAGCATTTATGTTGTCTTCTAATCCTATCTAGCTAGTTGTTCAACAACCACATTAATTGTACCGTATTATATCAATTTTTTTCCTGCATTATATAATACCCCAGTTATCATCAACTCTTTATCATATCAATTGCTTTTCACCATGGATGCACAAAATGGTTGTCAAATGGTCTGCATTGACTGTTGGGTTGAAAGTGAAAACAAGGCTGGATTGACCTTTTCTGCACGGCGTCCCCCTTATACGGATTTCAGGTGGTATGTTTGTCCAGTGTGCCGTGAAAGAAGGGGAACCCCATCTTATACTGGTAGAGGTGGTGTTACAAGGGAAAAGACAACTACAACAGATAGTAGTGGATATGTAATTGGCTTACATATTAATGCATCTACAAGAGTTGGTGCATACTTGGGCAGTCGTGATGAAGAAAGTAAACCAACTGCAACTCAAACAGCAAGTGGAGTATGCCCAATTCAAGCACCAAGTGAGGAACCTGCAACTCAAAAACCAAGTGAAGAATCTGCAAGTCAAACACCTAATGAAGAGCCTCCAACTCATAAACCAAGTGATTCACCTGCTAGTCAATTAACCAAGTGAATCACCTGCAAGAAGTGCTATGTTGTCTTTCAGTGTAAATGTAATTTAACTGATATGTTGTATAATTAATATGTTATTTCATTAGCAGTAATAACTATACATTCTAGCAGTAATAACTATAACTCTAGCAGTCTTAATTCTATTTCTTGTCCTTGGGTCCTAGATACTCTCCCATCTTCCTGAGCAGTTCATATGCCATGTCATCATACTCAAGCTGAAGCTTGAGTATTTTCTTCCCACGTAACATCTGATGTAGAATGTCTTTGTGAAACTTTAAAGGGTAATCCTTTTCTACAAGCATGTAGATCACCAACTCATTTACAGTTAAAGCATGTACTCCACATTGTTGAAAAATTTTCCATTCTTTAACAGTATTGTGCTTTAGTCTTCTCCAACATTCATCCTCAGGATTTGGTTCAAACATTACCTTCAAGTAATTCCAGACTTCTCTATCATAAGCTTGTTCTTGTGTCTTATTACGAAATCTTTGTTTAAGTAATTTCCATAGAGCTATCATATCACGTCTATCAAAATTATGAACCATGTGAAGAAAGCTTACAAACCTTCTAGAAGAACCATCATGCCTCTTAATATCGTAATAAACTGTTTCCCCATGAGATCCAGACTTATAATCAACAATGGGTTGTTTGACACTTAAAGGTTGTGCATCCATGGCTTCTCCTACAGAGACAACTGCAAGTTCGGTGTGAGCTTGCATTTGTTCCTTAGCAACAGCTTGCTCAGTTTGTTCTTGTTTTCTCTTTTTACTGCTTTCTCTTTCCAACTGTTCACCTGCTCTCTTTGAACTTGTTTTCTCTTCTTTCTTTTCTTCACTGCCCTTCACCACCTCAACATTCAAGAAGCGTTCATTGTTTCTCTTGGCAATTGCATATAATTCTTCAATTCTTTTATCATCCAAGAATTTCAAATCCTTTAGTTTCCAACTGGCCACATTCTTCAAATACCTGCACATGAGATCTCTTCTTTGTTTTGGAGTGGGTGGCTTGTTCTTCTTAGCTGCATATCTTTG
This sequence comes from Artemisia tridentata subsp. tridentata, assembly GCA_021014915.2. Lineage (NCBI taxonomy): Eukaryota > Viridiplantae > Streptophyta > Magnoliopsida > Asterales > Asteraceae > Artemisia > Artemisia tridentata. The sequence goes on from CP139506.1 coordinate 294,380,217, forward strand.
TGCTGCAAACTTCTTCTTTTTTGCATCAAAAATTTCTTCCAGCATCCTGGATTTTTCATCTACTGAGTACTTATCTTGCACTTCTGTATGTACTTTTTTAGCAAGCTCACAATCAGCTTCAACCTGAGCCTTTTCCTCAAACCATGAAGCTATTAACTCTATATTTTTTTGCGCTTGTAATTTTTCTGCATACTCCTTGTCTGAAAGAATCTGAGCAGCTTCTTGAGCATCAAGATCAGCTACCACTTGTCTTGTCAATTCTTCATCTATAATCATTGGTTGTTGTTGTTGTTGACTAGGTGACTGAAACTTAAATTTCTTCTTAGGTTCATCAATCAACAAACCTTTGCCTTTTTCTGATGGTGAAATAGTTGTTGATGGTGTTTTTGGTACTGATACTGGCTCTTTAATGACAACTACTTTTGCCTTAGGTTTTGCACTTCTCATCTTTGTTAATATTTGAGCCATAGTCATATCATCATCACCTTGAGTAGCAGTAACCTTATCAATAGCAGGAATAAATTTAGTCTCAGTAGCACTAACCTTATCAATAGCAGCAATACTAACTTCAGTCTCAGTATAGAGAAGTAACCTTATTAATAGCAGGAATAGCAGGAATAACTGGCTCACTAGCAAGAATAACTGGACCACTAGCAGGAATAACTGGGTCACTAGCAGGAATAACTGGCTCACTATCAACAGTTGTAACCTTACCCAAACGCCTATCCATCACCGCTTCATTCCCTTGGTTATCAGCAACTAGAAATTCCATTGGATCACTCTCTTCACCAATACTTTCACCCTCTTTATCCACCCCTGAAACTTTGCCTTCATCCCCCCCCCCTGTTTGGGAGCATCCTTAGAAGCTTTAGAAGATTTAACCTTTCGTTTGCGAATTCTTGATCCTTTGACTCCTTGTAAATACCTAACCCTTCTCTTCAAATCCTTTATCTCCCCACCTTGAGCTTTGATGACTCCATTTTGGGAAGAAGATATTGCTCGCAGATCACCAATTTCTGCAGACAGCTTGGAACAGGTATCCTTCAATTCATTCAAAAGTTGCATACTATCCTCACCACTTTGGCTTGTGTTACCTAGCCCGGGAGGTGGATCACTGGAAAAGTTAAGTTCAGTCTCACCCCTAGGATGAACATCTGAACCCCCCATTGTTTCCACGTGACTGGGACCTTCACCTGAATCAGTTCCAGAGGAACTTTCTTCATTAGAAGTTGTCTTGGTTCGGGTCTTAATGATGTTACCACTGTCCTGTGCTGCTGCTAAGCTAGACACAGTAGTGGCAGCCCTTGCCAACATGTCACTCTCCCCCCAGTGACATCCTCATCTACAACAGTTGGTATAGAACCACTAGCCTGAGGTAGCTCAGTGTTCTTGGTGTTAGTCCTACGTTTATAGGTCTGTTGTTGTTGTTCTGTGGGTGTGTGATGGGTACCAGCTGGGATTGCTAAACCTTCACCCATTTGGGTTTGGGCTAGTGCCAACATTTTTGGAAACAAAGGTGTCACTCTCCCTGAAAAATCTTTTCCAACCCTCCTCATATTAGCAAAAACCTTTTTGGTAAGGCAGGGAGTGGGATAAACATTTTTGTGACTTTTCTATTTTTGAAATTGGTTGTCCAAAAAGAGTTGCAAAAACCTTGGATATAGAAAATATTTAGCCGAAGAACTATCCAAGTTCTTAACCATACTATCAAAAATTAATTTTGAGAAATTAAATCTTTGAGTATTTTCAGCCAAACAAATTATAGCAGAAGCTAAATTACTGCTAAATTCATTCCATGCAGTGGTCTTTGGACTTAGACACACTAAGACAGTATGAATTAAGAATTTCCACTGAGGAGAAAAATTACCTTTTTGGAACTTTAAAGCATCTGTATATCTCTCATAGCTCATCAGTGCAAGTTTTTCAAAGATTGTAGTATTTGGAAGATTCTCAACTCCGTTAGCATCATCTAGGAGAAGATATCTTCGAATAGACGCCTCTGTAATGATAATCATCTGCCCATCTACAAGGGCATGGATTTGTGCTTCCCCATTAATAGTTTTGACCTTAGCAGAGGACCAAAACTGGATAATGTTAGAAGTATATATATTAGGTTTTACTGTTAATGCAAACTTAATATAGCTTGCATTAAGGAAATCAATGATCTCAGTAAAATCTACAGACTCATTGGATTTTTCTAAAAAGGCAACATTATTATGAGGTTCGGTAAAAGTTAGGTTCGACATTATGATTTGATTTGGGGGTTTTGCAATTTGACGATTAAAATTCGATTAGGGAGTGGAAGAGAGAAAGTAATGTGTGCGTGAATGTGATTGTGTGCAGCAATTGGGGGTTTATACCCTTTAAGTAAAAAGTGATACAAACTACCCTGCACTCCCAACCACTGCTAAAAGGATACCCAGCAGTACAACGTTTCGCTAGCAGTACAATTGTTTACCTAGCAGTACAATAATAATAACTGCATTCATATATCATAAACTTGTAATAATAACTGCATTCATATATTAAACCAAGTCAAAATAAGTTCACATTTACATAGGCAAAATATATAAAGAAAAGATACATTAAGACACATGTTTACTAGCTTCAATACTTTTGTAAACTTCAACTATTTTCTCTCTTTCTTCTTCTATTTTTTTGTTCCTCTCCTCAATTTTCTTCTGATGCTCCTCAATGACCTCTAAATATTTCTTGTTCCTTTCTTCAAACATCTTTATACGCTTGTTGTGAATTTCTATCAATGCGTTTTCAACACCATACTGGCCTTCACTACATTTCTCCCAAATATGTTGGGATATGCCAAATTTTTTATATTTTTCAGGCATTGGTGGAGGAGAATCATCCCTTGGGCGTTTGTTTTTGTTGGAAGAAGGAGTTGAAGAGGAGTCAGCCATTGAAATATGAAATTTATTTTCTAATGAAAATATCAAAGGAGTTGTATATGAACGGTTGATTATGAACGGTTTTCCATGTCGAGTTGTACAAATAGGCTAGAGAGGTATACGAACGGTTCCCAATACTTTAGGCGGGAAGAGGGACCATCGAGAGGCGCCAAAAGTAAACAGATGGATAATATTGATCGGATTTGGTTTGTGTTTGGTTTGGATTTGACTAGTGTAGTTGATCTAGAAGTATGTTTGGTGTTGGATTGACTAATTGACTTTTTCATTAGGGTAATTGATATTTTCTATATTAATGATGTTTAATGTAATTTGTGTGCTAACTTTAATGACTAATTGACTTTTTCATTAAGGTAATTGATATTTTCTACATGTTTAATGTAAATACATGCTTTAATATCTATAGCAGTCTGAATGTGTTTGTGTGTGAGATGTGTTTGAGAAGTATGGGTATATTTAGGCCACTTCCAACAATAACTCAGCCTTAACAAAATAAAATTAAAATTAAAATTAAAATTAAAATTAAAATTCAAATTCAAATTCAAATTCAAATTCAAACGTAAGATAAAGTACAACATATTAATGCTGCGTTAACGCCGGTTAGCCCCAACAATTTAAATTCAAAGTCATGTTAATAAAAACGTGTGCATTTGTACCCTATAAATACCAATTCTTCTGAAGCACAAGTCACACAGAAACACATTCCAAACTTCTCAAATATTCAAGATCCAAGCATCTCAAATTCAAGATGTCTTCCAGAAAAGATTTCGAGCAACAATTTCCAAGTCAACCTCGCCAAAAGGATTTTGGCCAACAATTTCCAAGCCCACCTCGCCAAAAGGATTTTGGCCAACAGTTTCCAAGCCCACCTTGCGAAAATGAAAATTTCCATACTCCACACGAGCATATCTTTCCGGTTTTCCAACCGGAAAATTTTTCGGTGAATAATCAACTTGAAAATGAACCGATGCAAAATCCACCGGTTCCCAACCAAGACCCAAATCCGTTTGGGTTAACTGAGGAACAACTTAGGCAAGAGGAAGCAAATATGCAAGTCCTCCTGGAAATGGAAGCACTTGAAAGAGAAGAGGAAGCTGATCGTTTGGAGCGGCAAGCCAGGGAGGATGAAGAACGTAGGCAAAGGTGGGAGTCTGGTTTTTTCACACCTTCCGAATCCTCTGAAGATGGTTACCTAGATTCAGATGATAGTTTTTATTAATCGTTCGTTGTTTATGTTAATCGTATGTTGTTTATGTTAATCAATCGTTGTTTATCTTAACGTAGTTTTTATTTGACATTTAATGTATTTCTATTTCATGTTTAATGTATTTCTATTTCATGTTTAGTGTATTTGTATTTGATACTTTAGAAAACGTTAAAGTTTTTATAAAATGTCTAATTTTGGCCCTTTAACGCAACACTGCATTATGCGTTGTAAAGGGTCTTATAGGATAGAAATCCACACGTTTTTTAAGATGAGTTTGAATTTGAAATGGATATAAATATATCCCGCCCAAGCTAGATTCCTTTATTTTCAATTTATAAATTGAATTGAATTTGAATTGAATTGATAAATTTTAAATATATCCCGCCCTTTTGTTTAATTTGATTTTGAAATTTTAAAATTTAAATGTCCCGCTCGTTATTAATATGTTGTACTGTTACTTTACGTTTGAATTTGAATAATACTCGTACGATTACTTTTACTTTCAATCTGATTTTTAAAATAGCCTCCAACGGCTAGTTTAACGGCTTTCCACTATCAAAGCCACTTTCACAACACTTCGTTTTCTAACACAACTTCTTATAAAACTCTCTCGCAAGTATCACTAATTTTAACACAAACACTGTGGCTAACAAATTAACTAGCAGAGGTGCAAAAGGCTATCCTCACCCGATTATGCAATGAACAAGAAAAAGAACTCAAATTGATTAACAATTTGCTAGGTGAGATAAATCGTATTATGCTACAGATGCATAATCGTGCTGATCCAGAGGTCGAAAGGTTGCGTGAGTTGCCTCAAGACCATCCAGCTATCAGGGTCGGTCTAGAAATTAAACTCTTTTAAGAAATGATGAAACAGGGTCGAAAGGTTGCGTGAGTTATTGTTGGGTGTGTTGATCATGTACAAACATATCATCTCGGCTCATTCGTTAAACATCTCGTATACAACCATATCATCTCGGCTCATTCGTTAAACATCTCGTGTATAACCATATTGTTAGGAATTTTGGAATAATAGATTATTTCCATTCCTGCTGGTAGTGCAGCTGGTTCCTGCTGGTAGTTATCCATTGCTACTGCAGTTGGTTCCTGCTGTTAAGTCTATTTTGTTTCTGCTGTTAGTAGTCATTACTGCGGGTAGTAGTAATAGTTATCCCGTATGTTTAGAATGTTTGTTAGATTTATTTTTAGAAGAGATCATGTATATCTCTTTACACGGTTTGTATTGAGCTGTATTAGGGTTTCTAAGTCTATAAAGAAACCTGCAGCTAGGGTTTATGAGGTATCAATAACAAAACTATTTAGTTCATACACGATCCATAGAGGATCAAACCTTTGTTAGTTACTTTCTTCTTTATATTCTTGTGTTTAGTTTCCGCATAGGCACAAGTCTTACACTTAGAGATTCTCCTAAGCTGTTTGTGTTTACATAAATGGTTTAACCAAGCTCAAGCAATCAGACACGATCCTACAAGTGGTATCAGAGCCTGGTGAGGATCTCTGTTAAAGAAGAAAAAGGCTCTCTTACAAATCTCTTAACCCTCTCTCAATGGAAGGCGAAATCCCTGAAAACAATATCGTTAACCCGGAGGAACCTCAACCCAAACCAGTCCAACAACAAATAGTCACAACCACTGTGTCTAACAGTAATGCAAAGTTCCGCATAGGCACAAGTCTTACACTTAGAGATTCTCCTAAGCTGTTTGTGTTTACATAAATGGTTTAACCAAGCACAAGCAATCAGACACGATCCTACACATATCATCTCGGCTCATTCGTTAAACATCTCGTATACAACCATATTATCTCGGCTTATTCGTTAAACATCTCGTATACAACCATATCATCTTGGCTCCTTCGTTAAACATCTCGTATACAACCATATCATCTCAGCTCATTCGTTAAACATCTCGTGTATAACCATATCATCTCGGCTCATTCGTTAAACATCTCGTATACAACCATATTATCTCGGCTCATTCGTTAAACATCTCGTATACAACCATATCATCTCGGCTCATTCGTTAAACATCTCGTGTATAACCATATCATCTCGGCTCATTCGTTAAACATCTTGTGTATAACTAAAGCTCAGTTAATTAAGGGTGAGTGTGTTAAAGCTGACGTGGCAGTGTGTTAAAGTTTAAAGCTGAGTTATTGTTGGGAGTGGTTAGAGTATTTTCTTTTGTTTTGTCGGTGGATTTTATCGTGACTTAATCTTAATACCGCCAATTTTGTCCATATAATATTAAACTACGGATAACTGATACCCGCGGGGAAACCCGAAAAACCGATGGATAATATTAATCGGGTATCCGGTGGGATATGGGGCGGGTACGGGTATATTATAAACGGGTTCGGTTACGGGTACACTAAAACCCGCCCCGAACCCGAACCGTTGCCATCCCTATTTACCGGCTATAGCCGGATTTCACCGCCACGTCATCACCATTAGCTTTTTTTTTTTTTTTTTTTTTTTTTTTTTTTTTACAAATCTTGCCACGTCAGCTATAGTTAAACCAAACCACAAATTCAATATTCAACCTGCAATTAATCCCTTTACCCGGTCATTTGTAAACACACACAAAAATCAATAAACCCTAATCAACACACACATGATACATTTGCGATTATTAAGATAGTACTCTATAAAATTTGTAAACACACACAAAAATGGGTAGTAGTTTGTACTGTTGATGTGATGGTTGCACAGTATGATACATTTGCTTTAATTAACAGGTTCAAAGGCAAAATTTTCAAATAATTCAATTGTTAATTTCAAATTACAACTTGGAGGCAAATTTTTGGATCGAAATTTTTTGAATCACAACGATTCATATTCTTGGTGTATAGCCTCTTTTCTCTCCTTAAAAAAAAGACTGCAAAGAAAAAACAAAAATCAAATCTTCTATCACCATTACTCTCCAAGCTAAGCCATAATCATTTTCTTTTACCCTTTGTTGCTCAAGAGTCATGGAAACTAAACCCATTGTTGATAACCATACTTTGCTTCCTCCTGATCATATTGTACATGATGATAACGCCTTAGAATATGAATCCGAAAAGTATTCTGATGAAGAAGATATAGATGAGCCTGTAACCAACCAAGCAGCTGAGATACTAGCTAAGAGGGGCTCAACCAGGCTAGTAAAGTTTCGCGCGAAGCATGACAAACCTGGTGCAATAAAGCTCAAGGTAACCTTCGATGCATTCGGTAGGGTAACAGGGGAAAACAGAGCAGTGTTTGTGAGTTTTTTAGGAGATGTGGCTCGTGAGCAGATTGGTGTGAAGATTCTACACTGGAAGAAGGTGAATAAAGAATCAAGAGATAAACTATGGGATGAAATCTTGGTACATATATACTATTTTATAACCAAGTACTACATAAGTTTATGTATGCAGTTACATTATGTGCAACTAATTAACAACATTGTGTTAATCTTTTCATAAATGTTTTGTTGTTGACGTGAAATACAGAAAATTGATAATGATTCGTCTTGGTAAAATGCTAAGGAATTACATAAGGAAGTTCAAATTCAACTACATTTTGCCCAACCTAAATACACCTTCCAAACTGAATGAAGTCCCGGACTTGTATAATACAATAATGAAATCAGAAAACTGGGTCGAGTATGTTAAATACACGACCACCGAAGCATACAAGATTTTAATTAGTCATCTTTAATTAAGTGTATATGTCATTTTATTATTTTCAGTTTGCAGCATTACCGCATCTAAACGCCTTATGATTTTGTGTTTTTAGGAGAAATCTGAGAAAGGTAAAATGGAGCGTTCCCAAAATATTTATCAGCATAAAATGGGACGAGGTGGATATGCTTATGTCAAAGAGAAAATGGTAAGATTACACAATGTTTGTTTTACCAATTAAGAGACGATCAGTATGAGAAATGAATCTATTTACATTGCCCAATTTGCACATTTGCATTAATACCCTCATATTTTCGATTATCTTGGTTTAACTGTACATGTGTAAGCATCCTCATATTTTCGTTTATCTTGGTTTAACTTTACATGTGTATGCATTTGATGTTTATTAGATCCAAAATAAAGAGATTGAAGCGGATGAAGAACCCCCCGTGATGTAATGTGGGTGAAAGGAAGGGTAAACAAAGACGGCGAATACCCAAATGATGATATTAAATCAAAGGGAGATGAACTTGTAAGTTTGACTGCTAATTCATTATTATGCTTATATAGCAGCAACATTAACTGTGTACTAGCAGTAGTAGCTTGTATAGCAGCAGTTACTCTAACAGCATCAAGAAGACTTTTAATCCCAACATTTCCTATATTTTTTGTGCAGAAAGAAGCTGATGACAAGATCAAGGAAGGAACCTCGAGTTTTGATGATGGCACTGATGCCATGACATTTGTATTTGGTAAGGAAAAGGGCGGTTATGCCAGAGGAGTGGGAGGTGCAGTAACATACAAAGATTATTTTGGCCTTCCTCGAAGAAAACAAGAAGCTGATGAAAAACTTGCCTTACTTCAAACTCAACTGGATAATGAGAGACGCGAGCGTGAAGAAAAAGATAAATTGATCAAGAAATTATCCGCCGAGATGACCGAAAAAGATGTGCAGGTCAATAAATTATCCGGTGAGGTGGAAAACACAAATAAAGTGCTTGCTCAAATTCTGCAACAGTTGAATGATAAAGGGATGAATATAACTCTGCCAACTGAACCATCGCCAATAGCCTCAATTGTAAGCCATTTTTTATGTTGTTAACAATTTCATTTTCTAATGCTAACACCACTGATGCTAATGATACTAGGCATTGAACATAAACTGATGAGTGACTGTATTTCTTAATTTATATTGCAGGTGACACCAATGGCCATTGACAATATTGCAGGTGACTCCAATGGCACTCAGACAAGTGGTGTTGTAAGTCCTAAAGATGCGGTAACTGAGGAGAAATCCAATGGCCTTGAAACTTCTAAAAAGGTAACGGAAATAATCGTAAGTATAGTAATAAAAGATCGCCCTTTGATTTTTGAATTTTACATACATGATCGACTAATGTACCGTGTTTTATATATACGTATAGGAACCTGCTGCTAAAACTGTCAGGCCTAAGCATAACCTTAAGTCACGACGAAACGGGTCTCCAGATTCCCAATCGCTACAAAATGTGTCGTCTCCAACACAACCACTGCCAACAGTACGTATTTCAACATGTTTCTTGTTACTCTTTTGTTTAAATAATGTAACGTGTTTTATATATACATATAGGAACTTGCTAAAACTGTCGGACCCAATAAGCCAAAGCAAAAGAAGCGACGAAACGGGTCTCCAGATTCCTAATCGCAACAAGATGTGTCTCTAACACAAGCACTGCCAACAGTATGTATTTCAACATGTTTCTTGTTATTCTTTTGTTTAAATAATTTATGATATATACATAAAAATTCTTTTTTTGTAGACACTTAAGTGCAAACTGTGGATTATAAAGCAAACAAATATTGTTGCTTTGGGTACCGTATACCAGTCTCATGGAAAGCAAGTGCTACATAACCGACCACTCCCAAGTGATTGCTACAAAGTGTCGATTGATGAATCGTTAGTTGATGCAGCATGCGTACCGGACGTAACAAATAATGGGTTAAAAATAGTTAAGAATGTTGAAGGTAGTTTCGTTGCATGGCCAAAGGATTAAGTTATTTTTGAAGAGGTGGTACGTACATGTGTTTTTTTAACCTACATATATATAATTATTCATATGTAATTCAATGTTTGATAGAAGCGTCTTTTGTTTACTACAGGTTACACCAACAAACCATGTGACTAAATGTGTACCACAGGCACCATCGAAGAAACAATAAATATCTGCTAACGACTTAAGGCAAACTGCTAAGGGGTGAAGGTTCAAAAGTCTTTAGATATTTGATTAATTAAGTACGACATTACAATTGTATATTCTGTCCAGTTATATACATTCGAGTTTAATTCAATTTGAAATTTCTTGTGGTTTTTAATATTGTTTTATATATAATATATATACTCATTCCAGCAACACTAGCATAGTACTAGCAACAGTAACTCTGCTTCAGCAGGACTACCTTAGTACTAGCAGTAGCAACTCTGCTCCAACATTATTGGTCACCCTTTGTTTAATTTGATGTGTGACTAAATAGTACCAAAGGCCACACAAACTAAAAATTCACGTGACCATTGGATGAACAATAGTCACGCAAAATACACATTTCTTCACTTTAAACAGCATATGGTCACACTTATTAACACCTTTGGCCACTTTATGCTTAATTGTATGTGACTAAATACCCAAAACAAGCATGCTTTGTGTGACTAAATATTATAAAAGGCCACACAAAAATAAAATTCAAGTGGCCATTGGATGATCAATAGTCACACAAAATACAAATTTCTTCACTTTAAACAACATATGGTCATACTTATCAATACTTTTGGACACTTTATGCTTAATTGTATGTGACTAAATAACCAAAACAAACATGCTTTGTGTGACTAAATATTACAAAAGGCCACACAAACATAAAATTCATGTGGTCATTGGATGATCAATAGTCACACAAAATACACATTTCTTCACTTAAAACAACATATGGTCACACTTATTAACACTTTTGGCCACTTTATGCTTAATTGTATGTGACTAAATACCCAAAACAAACATGCTTTGTGTGACTAAATATCACAAAAGGCCACACAAACTAAGAATTCATGTGACCATTGGATGATCAATAGTCACACAAAATACACATTTCTTCACTTAAAACAGCATATAGTTACACTTATTAACACTTTTGGCCACTTTATGTTTAATTGTATGTGACTAAATACCCAAAACAAACATGCTTTGTGTGACTAAATATTACCAAAGGCCACACAAATTAAGAATTCATGTGACCATTGGATGATCAATAGTCACACAAAATACACATTTCTTCACTTTAAACAGCATATGGTCACACTTATTAACACTTTTGGCCACTGTTTTTTAAATTGTATGTGACTAACTCGAAAAAAACAACACACGCTGTGTGACTAAATCATCACAAACGTCACATTTATTATATTTTCATGTGGCAATAGGATGGGAAATAGTCACACATACTGATGAATCCAACAAAACTTGTGCCTAATTAGTCACACATATTCGGGTTTTGGTCACTCTTTTTCAATGAAAATGGCCACAAACTAAACAATGTGACCATATGATACCTACGGTGGCGCGACTTTTCGTCACACACACCCAAAAAAATGTGTGTGACTATATGCATATAGTCACGCATTTTGGGTGTGACGAAAGCCACATTCTGTACCAGTGTGTAAGCGACGTTGTGAATGCTTTTCCGCCAAGTGAAAGAAGTTTGTATTGTGAAGTGTTTACGAACTCTTGAGTAGATGACTCGGGGAGTGGATTAGGGCAAGGAAGGTGACCTTGTAGCCGAACCACTATAAATACTTGTGTTGTGGTTGTGTCTCTCTAACCCTATCTCGTAGCTTAGTTTTATATGCTTTAATACTATCAATATCCAACACGTCAAAACTAGATTGACATAAGTCGATCTATAAGTTTTAAAAAGAGTTTTAATCGGTAAAACTATTCAACCCCCTTTCTAGTTTTCTACAGACTTCATCATAGTCAATCCCTTCTTCTTGTGTGTATCCTTGAGTAACTAATCTTGCTTTGTTTCTTATCACAATCGCTCTTTCATCCTTCTTGTTTCTGAAAACCCATTTTGTACCTATAGCCCTGTTGATTCCAGTTGAACACTTGATCGAATTCCCTTAGCTTGTAAAGGTTTAGCTATGCTAGATAAACTAACACAACTAGAATAGAAACTTTGTTGAATTAACTAAAGTCTATGCGGAATCTAAACTTTTGTATTAAGAAGAATTCTTTTGATGAAACAGTAAACACAAGATTAACAAACAACGCTTCAATATTATTAATAATACGAATACTCAATAGTATTAGGGTTTACAACCTTGAAGCTATAACTCTATATTAATAATACGAATACTCAATAGTATTAGGGCTTACAATAACTTTCTATACAAGATAAATCTTTTCTATATCTTTTCTATACATATCAAAACATTCTATACATATTTAACCGACTCTAACACTTCAGCAGTATTAATTTTGTACCAGCAGTCTTAATCTTTACTCTAGCAGCATTAACTCTTCAGTAGTTGTAAGTTTGTACCAGCAGTACTAACTTTGTTCCAGCATATTGTACTAACTGTGTTCACAATATGGTTAACATATTCGTTTCAGGGGAAGCATATGGTAAAGTGTTTAAGTTTAACCATCTGAGGGAAGGTTTTTACTACTGCTAAGCCATTATTACTACTGGTAGTTTAAGTTTCTACTGCCTTAAATTCATTTTTAGTGCGGAAATCTTCATGGAGGGTAATTTGAGACATTGGAAAGCTTGGATTAGAAGTTTAATGTATGGTTTGTAGCTGTAAAGATCAAAGCTGTATCTGTTCCCCATTGGATAATGACAAAAAGGGGAAGATGTTACAAAGGAAACAAGAAACAAGTTTATGCAGATCTTAACTTAAGGGGAAGATTGGATTTGAATATGTTCTTATGGGGATTTGAAGATCTTCAAGTGCTGAATCTATTTGTTTTGTCATCATCAAATAGCGGAAGATTGTTGGGATTTATTGATTTGATGATAACAAAAGGACCAAGATCGCCATTATGGAATTCTAGAAAAGATGGAGGATTCTAGAAGACTTGATGAAAAAGAAAAAGATAAAGATTAGGAAAGATTTAGTTTCCTAATACAATTAGGTTTCCTTTGTAAGTCTAGATGGAACTATATAAATAAAGAGATCCCTAGACATTGTTTAGTGTGTGCTTTAGTCATGTTTTAGAAAACACCCCCGATCCCACCACTTGGGATTGGTTCCACGCTGCAAGATCAATGTTATTGATCCTTATTATAGTTAGATAACACGTTCTATCTTGATCAAATAGAATTGTAGCGTATATTTGTAAAACCTTGTTAATAACAAAGTGTTTTGTTTAATTCCGCTGTGCATATTTTTTATCTTTGTTATTATGTATCCTAGTTGAGTTTAAAATGATATTCACAAGCCGTTTTTCCATTAGGTAAATCTACCAAAGTCCAAACTTCTTGTAGCTTGAATTGTAGAAGTTCTTCCTGCATAGCTTCTAGCGAGCTTGAATTAGTCACATCTTGGATTGTCTTTTTGGGGTTCCACTTGTGATAAAAAGCAAGCAAATAAACAATTTTGAAGATCTATATGACTGTTTCTTTGTTTAGCAGTTCTAACAAAGAGCCCTTGACCTGTCAAATTCTTGGTCATCTTCCTTGTTTGTAGAACAGAATGCAAATCTCCAATAATTTGTTCATGTGGATGATCTTTGTGAATTCTTGTAGTTGGAATAGGACTGACTTGTGTTGATCCTAGTTATGCACTCGATCGAATCCCTTAGCTTGTAAAGGTTTAGTTATTTTGAATAAATTCAACACAACTAAGTATAGAAACTGTCTTTGAGTTTATCAAATACAATGCGGAATCTTGTACTTAATCTTAAGAAGAACTTTGTATCAATTGTAACAGTAAACAAAGAACACAATTATATCAAACTAAACGCTTCAATATTATTGACTATAATATGAATACTCAACAGTATTAGGGTTTTACAACCTTGAAGCTATAATACGAAGAATATTCCACTCTAGCAGCTGTGCCCACCTTGTGCAACTTTTGAGTTTATGTGTTCTTGACCTCTGTCTCCCTTCAAGATACCTAACTCTCCTTTTTAGCCTTATGATTTCATCATTCTAAGAAGAGGTGGTCTATTGGAGATCAAGAACAGCTGTTGATAATTTTGTACATGTAGCCATCAATTCAGTTATTAGTTCCATACTACCCTCACCACTTCGGAATGTGTTACCTATCCCGAGAAGTGGATCACTGGGAATGTTAGACACATTCTCAACCCGAGGTTGAGCAGCTGTGCCCCCCATGGTTTCTTGGTGATTGGGGATTCCATCCTCTGAATCAGTTCCATGGGAATTTGATTCAATAGATTTTGCCTTAGATTGGTTCTTAGTGATGTTACCACTGACCTGCTCTGCTTCTAAGCTAGTAGCAGTAGTGGCAGCCCTTTCTAAATTGTCATCCTCCTCCTCCATGACAACCTCATCTGTATCCATACCAGCACTAGCCTGAGGAAGTTGAGTGCCCTTTTTCTGTTTGAACCCACGGGTATAGGTCTTTTTGGGTTGGGATGAGGATGGTAAAATTGGGGGTGTGTGATGAGCTTCAGTTGGGATTACTGAAACTTCACCCTAATTTTTACCTAGTTCCATCATTGTTTGAAACAATGGTGTTACTATGCCTGAAAAATCTTTTCCCTCCCTTTTCATGTTTACAAAAAGTTTTCTAGTATGAAAGGGAGCCTCATAAATCTTTTTGTGAGTTTTCTTTTCAGAAAACTGTTTGTCCATAAGTAATTGTAAAAACCTTGGATATAAGAAAAATTTGCTTGTAGATTTATCCAAGTTCTTGACCATACCACAGAAAATCATTTTTGAAAAATTATATTTTTGGTTTGTAGCCAAGCAGACTATGGCAGTAGCCACATTGCTGCTAAACTCATTCTAGCCAGTTGTCTTTGTACAAAGACATAGTAAGATGGTATGAATCAAGAATTTCCACTAAGGGGAGAAAGATCCTTTTGAAAATCTTAAAGAATCATTTTTCCTTACATACCCCATCTGTGCAAGGTTTTCAAAAATTGTTGAATTAGGAAGATTCTTAATTCTGCATCTGCTAGTTTAAGAACTTGCCTAACAGATGACTCAGTAATGAGAATTTCCTGCCCATCCACAAGGGCATGTATCTGTTCTTCCCTATCAATAGTTTTGACCTTTTGCAGTAGACCAAAACTGTTTGATTTGGGTAGCATTAAGAAAATCAATGATTTCAGTAAACCCCTCAGACTCCTTGGGTTTTTGCAAAAATGCAACCATTTTGTGTGGTCGGCAAAAGAAAAAGTCGACATGATTTTGTTTTGATTGAAATGGGTTTTTGAAAATTGATGATAAAGAGCAGTTAGGGTTTCAATTGAGAGAATAATATGTTCGCGTAAATCCAATTGAATGACTGATTTGGGGATATAAACCCTTAATCAAAGAAGTTACATTACCGTCCATGTACTCTCAGACTTAGAAGCAGAAACCTAGCAACATTAAGTTAGGCTTAGCAGCACTAACTTATGCCTAGCAGCACTAAGTCAGTTTCCACTCCAAACAGCTTAATTATCAGCACTCCAGCACATTTATTTGCTTATCCTGCAAAAGATTAGTCCAAAAATACCAAAAAAACAAACAATAACACAATTCACAATAATCACATCATCAATTATACTTAGCAGTTTTAAGTATAACTAGCACAAGTAACATAACAATTCTACGTATAACTAGCAGCATCAATTATACTTAGCAACAGAAACAATTTATTGACCTAATAACAATACTAATCCTTACAAAACTTTACAAAAACACAAAGAGATAAGAGATTTTAAAGATTTAAATTCCAATACTGGCAATCAAAAATTGAAATCTACCCATATCAAAAGCTTTTGTGAGCAAATCTGCAACATTATTGTCATTGTGGATTTTAACTATTTGAATTAACTTATTTTCATAACAATCTCTTATAAAATGGTGTCTTATCTCTATATGCTTTGTTTTTGAGTGATAAACACAATTTCTAATTATGCACATAGTACTGCTATTATCAATAAATATTTTGGTATGCATGAAATTGTACCCATAATCCAACAATTGATTCTGAATCCAGAGCACTTGTCCACAGCAACTTGAAGCAGCCACATACTCAGCTTCTGTTGTGGAATTAGCAACCACAGTTTGTTTCTTGCATTGCCATGAAATCAACCTACATCCTAGAAATTGACAACCTCCTGTTGTGGATTTCCTATCCAAGTTTGCTCCAGCATAATCACTATCAGTGTATGCTACCAAATCAAAAGGTGAATCTTTTGGATACCAAAGGCCCAATTTAGGTTGACCTTTCAAGTATCTAAAAATTCTTTTCACTTTGTTAAGATGTGAAACTTTTGGTGTGACTTGGTATTTGGCACAGGCACACATTGCAAACATAATATCAGGTCTTAAAGCTGTAAGATACATCAATGAACCAATCATTGATCTATATAAGTGTACATCAACTTCTTCACCATCTTCATCCTTGAGCAAAGGCTTGGAAGTTTCCATTGTTGTCTTTGCAGGCTTCACATCAGTAAACCCAAACTTCTTCAAAATTTCAGCCACATACTTATCTTGACTGATATATATGCCATTCTCCTTCTGCTTGACTTTGTAACCCTAAGAAGAATGTGAGTTCTCCCATAGAACTCATCTGAAACCTTTCATGCACCAATTTCTCAAACTCAATGCATAACTCCTTGTTTGTAGATCCAAAGATAATATCATCAACATAAACTTGAATTAACAGAATATCATCTTTGTGTCTTCTGATAAACAAGGTCTTGTCAATCTTCCCTTTTAGGAATTACAAGTCTACACACTTTGTACTACTCAATATATTTATTACTGCCAAGCCAAACAGTTGGTACTGCTAAAGATTATAACTGCCAGTACTAACCAAGTTAGTACTGCCAGACTAACTTGATACTGCTAAAGACTGCTGATGAAGATTGGTACTGCCAAAGAGATAAAGATGTGTAAAGTAATAAGTACAGAAGATAATCAGTGTATATTCCATATATTTAGAAAGATATGTATATTCTAGAAGATTTGTAGCTATCTTGTAAAGGACTCCTTAATCTATAAAAGGAGGTGTCACACCCCCAAAATCGGGTTCAGCGGAAGCTTTCACATCGCTGGGGTGTAACTCAATTGGTATCACAACACAAGTGCAAAGAACGGTTTTCATTTCAATTATTTAGAACAACCTTGTTTAACAAAAAAATGTTGAATTTACATTGTTAAAAGTAGTGCGGAAATAGGCCCTTAAAATAGGTAGAACGGTCCCAAATGTTTGTCAGAGTCTTCTATGACCATGCCATGCCCTGCCAAGAGCCTCCAGTAGCGTGCTATTGCTTTATACCTGAAAATACATGCTAACAAGTGTCAACACAAGGTTGGTGAGTTCATAGAGTTTATTGTAAAATGTAATTCCTTTGAATGAAGATTTTCCCAGCAAAGGCATTGTAAATCCACCCAGTTCCAAGTCCCGCCCATAACAAGACTTGCAACCTGTGTGTTTACAACCCATTGCCAAATATGATTTGGTTTATGTTACTGAAATGTTACACGGAAACCACAAGTATAAAGTGTAAAATAAACTGCCACATGAAAATGATACATTAGCTCTTAAGCTCATGACCCCGAAGCTAGACTGAATGAATTGCCCCAACTGAGTGCTTTGCCAAACACCCTGAAATGGATCAAATGTAATGCGTTCGTATGACAAGTTGGTGCTACCAACCCGAACGGAGGAGTCACCCTCAATAGATCTATTCACACACCCTCGCTTGCTCACAATTAACGGTTCATGATAATAGGGGACTTTAATCTTGGCAAATGTGGTAACTTAAGCAATGTAATGAATTTATATACTTTGGTCCGCATGAAAAATTGGTGCAATGTATTCTCCCCCGAGAAATTGAAATGATGTAATAACTTGAAAACCGGGGCTATGAAAACTCACTTTAATCCTTAGAAGATTAAAGTGCTTGTGAAAAATATTTGAGCATGTATTCTCCCCCAAAACGTAATCCAAAACGTATAAAGGTAGGGGCTATGGAACTCACCTGATGCGATAGCAACAAAGACAGATATGAATATGCTGAAATGAGGCTCGGTCTCTAACCGCGACCTAACATGAATGATATGATCTATTGTAAGCAATGAAATGATGCTACACATGCAATTACGTATGTTAACGATACCACTCGTTACTTTTGAAAATAATGTTTATCGTCGAAAAATACACTTTTGACGTCTCGGCAAGTCATATACTACTTTTCGTGTAAATATGTTGAAATGATACTCTATGATCCTCGTTTGGTGTTTTATGGTCAAATATGATGTTTTTCTCGCAAAATAACTCTTTTTATAACTTGTGAAAATGTGACCAAACGGCCTCGCAAAACTAGCCGCAAAATATTGTACGTTAAGAGTTAGGAATAGAACTTGACGTTTTTGAAATCCTTGAAACAACATCTCAATGTCGTCTCTTTTGAGTTTTGATCATACACGTCTCGATCATGAAGAAAATCGGCTTTGAATATGGTGTCTTGCAAAACAATTTCTACACTTAGAAATATTTTCTTATAATAGTTGTTTTTGGCGATTCTAGGAAAATCATAACTTACTCATTATAAGTCCGATCAACAAGCGGTTGATTGATTTGGAAAATAGGCCGGGAATACTTTGTTTCACCTGAAGGGGTTTATGGCCCAAACCGACTCGATCAACGGGAAAATGGCTCGCAAGATGGTGCCTCGCAAAAACTGTTTACACTTGGAAAATATTTGAATTATAGGGAGGCTGTCAAAATGATAACTTTGAAAGGATTTTTGGGTAAAAAGATGAGGTCGTAGTTTATTCGTTATAAGTCTATTCGACGAACGGCCAATTGATTTGAAAAGCTTGCTGGGAGATCTTGATTTCTTATGAAGACGGCTCGGACTCAAACCATACCAATCATGGATAAAAACAGTCGTGAAAATGGTGTCTCGCAAAGACAGTTTTGCGGCAAGTTTATATTAGTAAAAGCTGATGGAATTATATATTTTTCGTCGGGTTTGAAACACTTGTATCTTTTTCGTTATAAGCTCGTTTTCTATGTTCTTTATATCCCCGGAATCGTGGGACAACGTATTAACATATTTTTGATAAGTCGGGACGGCTAGGTGACGGCTAACGCCTCAAAATAGCCCTTGAAAATTGTGACAGCAGTGAGTTTTTCTGAAAATATAGTTTTCCTCGCTAACTCGTATTTGGCATAACTTTCACGTCGTAAAGGCTCTTTTAGTGATTCCAACGGCTACGGTTTCGTTTTTGAAAGTATTTTCTGAATATCTAACCCAAAATTACCCAGAAACCCCTGAAGTTTCCACGTTTGGCAAAAATGGACAGCAACAATATTTTCCAAAAATACTTTTCGTCGTGAAACTTCGGAAAAACCATATCTCCTTCGTTATTAACTCGTTTTTATCCCCGTTTTCGGCCATAGTTTCGTCTCGGAATGTATTTTCTAAATATTTGGTCCAAAGTTACCCAAAACCCACTGAGTTTCCCACGTTTTGCATTTAAGGACAGTAGGTATATATATTGTTCAAAACTTGGTTTCCTAGTTACTAACTTGTACAAAAACCTTCCAATCAACAACCAAACATCTCTTGATCTACCATACACCTTCTTAGGGTGTCATGGGGTCCTAGACTTCATAAAATATTGTAGGATTCAAGGGGATGATCATAGGATTAATATATATTCATAAAAACCATGAAAACTTGTAAAGTGGTATAAATAACATATGTAACTTGCATGTTTAACCAATATAACTTGAAAATACATGATGTTAATGATCAAATGAAAATATGAGATGGTGAAAAATTTCACTTGAAGCTTACTTGAAGATTGATGAGTTAGGATGAAAAATGACCACAACCTTGGAGTTTTTATTACAAAACTCTAACAAGGAAGGTATAAGGAACTTGTATAACACTCGATCTTGGAAAAATTATGGGATCTCCTTGGTGTTCTTGATGATGTCGTGAGCTAGAGAGGGAGAAAGGAGAGGGTTTTGTGATTTTTTTGATAAAAATGTGCTAGTTTATGCTTTATATAGTCCAATGGCATTTTGGTAATTTTGATGGAAGGGTAAAATGGTAATTTCACTAGGTTTTTGAAATATCTAGATATTTTTCAGAAAATATCTAGATTTTATAGGTTGGATACTTATCTTGACTTACGGAGTGAGTTTTGGTCCCGATAATTGCTAACTGTAAGTCGTAAAGTCACAAAACTTAAAACCGGGTATCCTAAAATTCCTAAATTCATGAAAATGTCACGGAAGGTGGAAAGCATATATTTATCTTGTTGGTAATGTTGTTTGGACATATCGGGATGCCTAAATGATGTTTAAACCTTAAAGTAAGTCTCGGACACGGTTTCGTGATTCTTGCAGAAATTATCCGACGAGTGCCAAAATCTCGGGTTATCATTAAAATAGTTTAACTTACGAGAATATGAAATAAAAATTTTGGAATGAATAGTGCCAGTGAATAGTAAAAATGAATAGTAACTCGTGAATAGTAAATTGTCGAGGTTCGGAAAAATGGCCTGAAATTACGAGTTGTCACAGTCTCCACCCGTTACGGGAATTCAGTCCCTGAATTCAGTTAGTGTTGGTCTCTGGAGTGGATTTGGTGAAGAAATGTGGATGTTTGAAGTCGCGTCTGGTCTTCCCGCTCCCAAGTAAACTCAGGACCTCTGCGAGAATTCTAGCGAACCTTAACGATAGGAATTTGACTCTGCTTCAACTGTTTGACCTCATGGTCAATGATTTCTGTTGTTTCCTTCACGTAATTGTGCTTATTGTCGAGCTGAATTTCTTCCAATGAAATTTTCGGGCGTTTCGTTTGAAAAACATTTCTTGAGGTTTGGGACATGAAGCGTGTTATATATGCTGTTGAGCTCTTACGGAAGCTCCAGTCTGTATGCCAGTCGGCCGATTACAGTTACAGTCTTTAATGGTTCAAGGTACCTAGGGTTCACTTTCCCGTGTTCTCACAATTGTATCATGCTTTTCCAATGTTTCTGAAATTGTGTCATGCCTTTCCAAGGCAAGGCTTTCAACGTAACTCGTTCCACAGTTAGAATTCTAATGATTTGCTGCTTAGGGATACCTAATCCCAATGATTTTGCATCCTGAGTTGACCTAACTTTTCTATTGTTTTCGTGTTGCTTGTAACTGATTCTTGACTTGTACACTTTCCTTTGTTGTTTCACGATTGGGTTCTAGCCTAGTGAATTGGACTTCCTGATTTTTGGTCTGTCAGTAGGTAATTGGTACTTCCACCACAGGGTGTCTAAAAGGGTATAGTCTTTGTATTGGTGTGATGGCTATTGTTGAAGGTGAATCTGTCAATGTCAAAGGTTTACTCCAAACAATTTAAGGTTAATTCTATGGTGCTGAGCATGTCCTATAGGGATTGGATAATTCTCTTCAATATTCGTTGGTCTGAGGATGGTAGATCGTGCATACATCTGATTGGGTAAGAATAGCTTAAAGGGATTGTCAGAACTTTGCCTCCAACCTGAAATTCTAATGGTTTGCGTCGAACATCGACGTAACTTTTCGGTCGGCTTCTGGCTGTTTTAAGTCTTTCTCAAATCTGAATTATTTTTTCTGTGGTTTCGCGAACCATGTCTGAACTAGTGAGTTGTACTTGACCAACTTCGGTCCAACAAACAGGGGACCGACACCTTCGACCATAGAGTGCCTCGAATGGTGCTGCTTCTATGCTCATGTGATAGTTGTTGTTATAAGAGGACTCGATCAATGGCAAATGGTTAGCCCCAACCATTTCCAAAATCAATCACATATGCCCTGAGCATATCTTCCAAGGTTTGAATCATTCTCTTGCTCTGACCATCGGTCCGAGGATGATAGGCATTGCTCATGTCTAATTTGCTTCCAGATGAATCTTGTAATGATTGCCAGTGAGTTGAAGTAAAGTGACTATCTCGGTCAGGGATGATGGAAATTTGGTGCACCATGCTTGAGACTATTTCCTTGACATAAAGTCTGGTAAGCTGTTCCATAGTATAAGTCTCTCTGATTGGAATGGAATGGACTGATTTGGTGGGACGATCGATGATCACCCAAATAGCTCCTAAACTGCCTGATGTCTTGGGAAGTTTAATGAAAATATCTATTGTAATGCGTTCTCATTTCCACTGAGGAATTTCTGGTTGCTGAAGTAATCCTAATGGTTTCTGGTACTCGGCTTTTACTTTAGCGCAAGTAAGGCATTTGCTAACATATAAAACTATGTCTGCTTTCACATTCGGCCACCAATAAAGTTTCTTGAGATCCTGATACATCTTATCAGAACTTGGATGAATGAAGTACTTCGACTTGTGCGACTCGTGCATAATCAACTCTCGTATTCCACCATAGAGAGATATTCAGTTTCTATCCTTGAAGCACAATACTCTGTCTGACCTCTTTACTAACCCATTTGCATTCTTTGGCATACCGTAGGGTTTTATCATTCTGTCGGTTTCCTTCCTTGAGTGCCTCAACTTGAGTCTCGAGGATTCGTGATGGTAAAGGTGAAATGATTGTCATTCCCAATGATCTGACTCTCAACGGCTTGAGGTTGGGTTATGGTTAGCTGACGTGCTTCTAGACGGCGGTTCATAAGGTGATGCAGGTGTGGATGTTCTTGCAACGATTGTGTACACACACAAGAAGTTTTGAAACTTTTAGAAATCGAGTAGGAATGCAAACCGGACATAATTTTATTATAATTGCTCTCAATATTACAAAATTCATCTCTGAGCGGGGCATAGGTAGTCAGCCTATGTCCAACTGTCCCGGGTTGAATATAGATGACGAGTCTATATTCCACCGAGGTTCAATGAAGTTTAAAATACTCAGCTCAGTTATAGTAATACTAGGTCCTTCACATTAGAAGAGATGTTCTGATAGGCTAAGGTAAAGGACCAAACTCGTGGTCGAATGATGAAACTATGTAAGAAAAAGGCGTAACGCTGAAACGTATACGATATGTATGCATGCTTATATGAAAGACAACTATAGTAATCAACTATAATAAGTGGGTATGAATGATTTGATAATAAGACACAAATCTTATTAAATATGTCAGCAACAAACCACAATTGAGGCATCAGCTTGGCAGGCAGGCACGTGGCGGTCATAGGGTTATGTTTTTGTAAATGTAGCTATAGTCCAGGTTTTAAAATCACCCAGTTCTCTATAGCCAAGGCTCTGATACCAATCTGTCACACCCCCAAAATTGGGTTCAGCGGAAGCTTTCACATCGCTGGGGTGTAACTCAATTGGTATCACAACACAAGTGCAAAGAACGGTTTTCATTTCAATTATTTAGAACAACCTTGTTTAACAAAAAAATGTTGAATTTACATTGTTAAAAGTAGTGCGGAAATAGGCCCTTAAAATAGGTAGAACGGTCCCAAATGTTTGTCAGAGTCTTCTATGACCATGCCATGCCCTGCCAAGAGCCTCCAGTAGCGTGCTATTGCTTTATACCTGAAAATACATGCTAACAAGTGTCAACACAAGGTTGGTGAGTTCATAGAGTTTATTGTAAAATGTAATGCCTTTGAATGAAGATTTTCCCAGCAAAGGCTTTGTAAATCCACCCAGTTCCAAGTCCCGCCCATAACAAGACTTGCAACCTGTGTGTTTACAACCCATTGCCAAATATGATTTGGTTTATGTTACTGAAATGTTACACGGAAACCACAAGTATAAAGTGTAAAATAAACTGCCACATGAAAATGATACATTAGCTCTTAAGCTCATGACCCCGAAGCTAGACTGAATGAATTGCCCCAACTGAGTGCTTTGCCAAACACCCTGAAATGGATCAAATGTAATGCGTTCGTATGACAAGTTGGTGCTACCAACCCGAACGGAGGTGTCACCCTCAATAGATCTATTCACACACCCTCGCTTGCTCACAATTAACGGTTCATGATAATAGGGGACTTTAATCTTGGCAAATGTGGTAACTTAAGCAATGTAATGAATTTATATACTTTGGTCCGCATGAAAAATTGGTGCAATGTATTCTCCCCCGAGAAATTGAAATGATGTAATAACTTGAAAACCGGGGCTATGAAAACTCACGTTAATCCTTAGAAGATTAAAGTGCTTGTGAAAAATATTTGAGCATGTATTCTCCCCCAAAACGTATAAAGGTAGGGGCTATGGAACTCACCTGATGCGATAGCAACAATGACAGATATGAATATGCTGAAATGAGGCTCGGTCTCTAACCGCGACCTAACATGAATGATATGATCTATTGTAAGCAATGAAATGATGCTACACATGCAAATACGTATGTTAACGATACCACTCGTTACTTTTGAAAATAATGTTTATCGTCGAAAAATACACTTTTGACGTCTCGGCAAGTCATATACTACTTTTCGTGTAAATATGTTGAAATGATACTCTATGATCCTCGTTTGGTGTTTTATGGTCAAATATGATGTTTTTCTCGCAAAATAACTCTTTTTATAACTTGTGAAAATGTGACCAAACGGCCTCGCAAAACTAGCCGCAAAATATTGTACGTTAAGAGTTAGGAATAGAACTTGACGTTTTTGAAATCCTTGCAACAACATCTCAATGTCGTCTCTTTTGAGTTTTGATCATACACGTCTCAATCATGAAGAAAATCGGCTTTGAATATGGTGTCTTGCAAAACAATTTCTACACTTAGAAATATTTTCTTATAATAGTTGTTTTTGGCGATTCTAGGAAAATCATAACTTACTCATTATAAGTCCGATCAACAAGCGGTTGATTGATTTGGAAAATAGGCCGGGAATACTTTGTTTCACCTGAAGGGGTTTATGGCCCAAACCGACTCGATCAACGGGAAAATGGCTCGCAAGATGGTGCCTCGCAAAAACTGTTTACACTTAGAAAATATTTGAATTATAGGGAGGCTGTCAAAATGATAACTTTGAAAGGATTTTTGGGTAAAAAGATGAGGTCGTAGTTTATTCGTTATAAGTCTATTCGACGAACGGCCAATTGATTTGAAAAGCTTGCTGGGAGATCTTGATTTCTTATGAAGACGGCTCGGACTCAAACCATACCAATCATGGATAAAAACAGTCGTGAAAATGGTGTCTCGCAAAGACAGTTTTGCGGCAAGTTTATATTAGTAAAAACTGATGGAATTATATATTTTTCGTCGGGTTTCAAACACTTGTATCTTTTTCGTTATAAGCTCGTTTTCTATGTTCTTTATATCCCCGGAATCGTGGGACAACGTATTAACATATTTTTGATAAGTCGGGACGGCTAGGTGACGGCTAACGCCTCAAAACAGCCCTTGAAAATTGTGACAGCAGTGAGTTTTTCTGAAAATATAGTTTTCCTCGCTAACTCGTATTTGGCATAACTTTCACGTCGTAAAGGCTCTTTTAGTGATTCCAACGGCTACGGTTTCGTTTTTGAAAGTATTTTCTGAATATCTAACCCAAAATTACCCAGAAACCCCTGAAGTTTCCACGTTTGGTAAAAATGGACAGCAACAATATTTTCCAAAAATACTTTTCGTCGTGAAACTTCGGAAAACCATATCTCCTTCGTTATTAACTCATTTTTATCCCCGTTTTAGGCCATAGTTTCGTCTCGGAATGTATTTTATAAATCTTTGGTCCAAAGTTACCCAAAACCCACTGAGTTTCCCACGTTTTGCATTTAAGGACAGTAGGTATATATATTGTTCAAAACTTGGTTTCCTAGTTACTAACTTGTACAAAAACCTTCCAATCAACAACCAAACATCTCTTGATCTACCATACACCTTCTTAGGGTGTCATGGGGTCCTAGACTTCACAAAATATTGTAGGATTCAAGGGGATGATCATAGGATTAATATATATTCATAAAAACCATGAAAACTTGTAAAGTGGTATAAATAACATATGTAACTTGCATGTTTAACCAATATAACTTGAAAATACATGATGTTAATGATCAAATGAAAGTATGAGATGGTGAAAAAGTTTACTTGAAGCTTACTTGAAGATTGATGAGTTAGGATGAAAAATGACCACAACCTTGGAGTTTTTATTACAAAACTCTAACAAGGAAGGTATAAGGAACTTGTATAACACTCGATCTTGGAAAAATTATGGGATCTCCTTGGTGTTCTTGATGATGCCGTGAGCTAGAGAGGGAGAAAGGAGAGGGTTTTGTGATTTTTTTGATAAAAATGTGCTAGTTTATGCTTTATATAGTCCAATGGCATTTTGGTAATTTTGATGGAAGGGTAAAATGGTAATTTCACTAGGTTTTTGAAATATCTAGATATTTTTCAGAAAATATCTAGATTTTATAGGTTGGATACTTATCTTGACTTACGGAGTGAGTTTTGGTCCCGATAATTGCTAACTGTAAGTCGTAAAGTCACAAAACTTAAAACCGGGTATCCTAAAATTCCTAAATTCATGAAAATGTCACGGAAGGTGGAAAACATATATTTCTCTTGTTGGTAATGTTGTTTGGACATATCGGGATGCCTAAATGATGTTTAAACCTTAAAGTAAGTCTCGGACACGGTTTCGTGATTCTTGCAGAAATTATCCGACGAGTGCCAAAATCTCGGGTTATCATTAAAATAGTTTAACTTACGAGAATATGAAATAAAAATTTTGGAATGAATAGTGCCAGTGAATAGTAAAAATGAATAGTAACTCGTGAATAGTAAATTGTCGAGGTTCGGAAAAATGGCCTGAAATTACGAGTTGTCACAGGAGGTCCTAGGTTATGATGTTATACGTATGTTTTTGATATAGCTTCAAGGTTGTAAACCCTAGTACTACACAGAGTACTCGTATTATTATTCTAATAATATTGAAGCGTTTTGATTATATTGTTCTTAATACAGTTTACTATTCTAGAAGTTTACTGTTACATTAATATTCTTCAAGTGTTGAAGAGTAGATTCTGCATACTCTTTGACATTCACAAAGTTTCTAACAAGCTCAGTAAGATCGTGTATTAGAGATCAACAAGTGGTATCAGAGCATATGTTCTGAAACTTTGATCTAAAAGAAACAAGAAGAACTCTTTACTAACAGGAAGAGATGGATCTTGAAACAACTCAAACAACTACCATAGCTAAATTGCCCATTCTTAAGCAGGGTGATTATGAGATGTGGAGGCTCAGAATTTAGCAATACTTTTAAGTGTAAGACTATGCTCTTTGGGAGATCATAAAAAATGGCAACTCATTCAAACCTACAACCAAAGCATCAACAAGTGAAGGTGTCACAATTCAGACAGTATCAGGCCCTATAACTGCTGAAGAGAAGGTACAAAAGAAGACTGATGTAAAGGCTAGAAGTATGTTGTTGATGGCTCTCCCCAATGAACAACTGCTGACTTTTAGTAAGTACAAGGATGCTTAGAACTTGTTTGAAGCTATAAGAACAAGGTTTGGTGGTAATGAAGCAACTAAGAAGACTCAGAAGACTCTTCTAAAATAGATTTATGAGAACTTTAGTGCTCCAAGCACTGAGTCTCTTGATTCTATTTTCAATAGGCTTCAGAAGATTGTGAGCCAACTGGCTATCTTGGGTGTAGATATTTCACAGGAAGATCTCATTTTAAAATTCTTGAGAAGTCTGCCTGCTGAGTGGAATACTCATGTTGTGGTCAGGAGAAATAAGCCTGATCTAGACACAATGAGTTTTGATGATCTCTACAACAATTTGAAGATTGTTGAACAAGAGGTGAAAAGGCCTGAAAGCTCAAGCTCAAGTGCTCAAAACATGGCATTTGTATCATCTCCTGGCACTAGCAGTACTGAGGAGGTTAATACTGCTTATGGAGTTAGTAATGCTAACCGTAAAGTTAGTACTGCTAGTTCACAAACTAGTACTACTAGCTTAAGTGATGATACCGTCTATGTATTTTTGTCCAGTCAAGCAAATGGGTCTCAGCTTGTACATGAAGACCTAGAGCAAATCCATGAATATGATTTAGAAGAGATGGATTTGAAGTGGCAGTTAGATTTGTTGAGCATGAGAGCAAAGAGGTTTTTCCAGAAGAATGGTAAGAAGATTACTGTTAGGAACTCGTTTATTTAATATCAAGGCTTGGTCATTCATTTATGTAATAGGTTGCTAAGTTTAAATGGTATTTATTTTTGTTTTATTGTCGGCCCAATGTAGAAGGCCCATGGGCCGTGCCTTTTAGATTATTCCTTCTAGAAACATGTAACAAGGAGTTGCCCTAGCTAGCACTCCTATAAATACCCATGTAACACACACTTATTTCTTGTTGGTTATTTCATATCTATACTAAACCTTTGTCAATTTATTGTGTGAAGTAATTGAACCATTCTATCTCTCTCTATCTCATCTCTCTCATTCATATACTTGTGTTTATATCATTAGGGTGACCTAACAAGTGGTATCAATCGCTAAAAAATAGTTGTGAAGTGTTTCGTACCTCGTTTATATTTATTTCGTTTGGTTTTGTTTTTTCTTTAGTGACAAAATCTTCTTTCTTGCAGTCTTTTTTCACGCTTTTAAAGTGTGAAGAAGTCTATAGTGTCTAGAAGTTAGATTTGTAGTTGAAAGTTTGGATTCTTTTTGCTTTAGAATAAATTAGGATCGTATTTTTATTAAGTTACCATCTATTGAAATTACTCAAATTTCATTTTTTAAGGTAAAGCTTGAATCTTTCTAATCATTTAAGTGTTTTTAAACGTTTTTATCCAAAGAGAATCATTTTAAACATCGTTTTTGATAGAAAGAAAGTGTTTTTGATAAAACTGTCCTTCATCGGAATTGCATTCAAGGGTTTATCGTAATTGCCACACAAGATTCTATCAGAATTGAACTTTAGGGTTTATCGGAATTGCCACACAAGGGTTTATCGGATTTGAACTTCAGGGTTCATCGGAATTGATACTCAGTAGATTCCTTGCTTGTACAAGCTTGTGAAAATACTTCTACTTTGTAGAAATCTCCTATCTTGTATAAGTTAGTGAGATATCATAAGAATTGCAAAGATCCATCGCAATTCAGATACATTATCTAAATTGCAAAGTCTATCGCAATTCAGATACCTTATCGAAATTGCAAAGTCTATCGCAATTCAACTATCTTATCGAAATTGCAAAGTCTATCGCAATTCAGCTCTCTTATCGGAATTCCCCAAGTCTATCGCAATTCAGATACCTTATCGAAATTGCCAAAAGTTCCATCACAATTCTGATAAAGTCATCGCAATTCGTCAGTGAACAGTGATCATCGAATTTGAACGTGAACAATTTTTATCTAAATTCGTACTTCACCAAAAAAAACTTTACACTTCTCAATCGTCTTCATAAGATCCATTTAATACACAACTCAACAATGTCTCAACCACCGCACTACAATTACTTTTATCCTCAACAACAGCAGTATCCTCAACAACAGTAGTATCCTCAACAACAACTATTCATGCAACAACATCAATTCCACCCACAACAACAATTCCCTCAACAACAACCATTGTGAAGTTTAAAATAACTCCATGGATCGTTTAGAGCACTGGAGATTAACAATAACAATGATAAACATGATGCGTAGCAGAATAAATAAAACATCATTATTATTGATACAAGGTTCTTCGTCATCATCTCTAACAACTACATACAAAACTCACAGCCCCAATACTACGTGATCAAGTGTAGTACGGTTACCTAATCTAACAGAGATTAATGATCCTTGAGGCTTAAACCAAACACTAAAGCCTAGGCATCCATTAGAGGACTTGACGCATAGATGACACACACACACTTTTCTGTGTTTACATCTTTGACTCCCTAAAGCATAAAGACCCGTATCTCTTCATATAATAGAGAATTAGGTTTACAAAAGTATTCTAAACCGTATATTCTGTAATCTCAATCTTTTTGTAGAATTTCCTTTTGTCATTGTAGGTCCTTCATGTTTCATTCTTGTTTCATTCTTCATTTGTGGTTTTTTACTTATCAACTCAAATATAAAACCAAACAATCTTCCCCTAGTTGATAATTACAAAACCTTCGTCTTGATCTTCCATGAATGAAACAATCTTCCCCTTAAACTCACCTCATGAACTTAAATAACATGTACCACCAAGGATCTTCAAGTTGCAATTCTTCTTTGTAAATCTTCTTCCCCTTTTTGTATTATCCACTAGGGGACTCTAAGTAAAAGCAAATTTGATTTCGACAACCACAAACCACTATCATACTTCCAATCCAGTCTTCCATTGTCTCGAATTACCCTCCATGAAGAACACCAAAACGCTTACTATAAATGAACTCAAGACAATAGAAACCTAAACCAGTAGTAATAATAACAACTAGCAGTTGTAAAAACCTTCCCCTCGAATGGTGCATGTATTAACCAAAAGAACTTTTCAAATAACTAACCACCATAGCAACAAATACCATGTAGTACCATCCATGAACGAACATAGTAGCTGGTATACTAATAAAAAATGACTACAATAGAATTCATGACCAAGCAGTATTAATAATGAAGATCAGTTCTTTGGTTGATAAGTAGGAACCATGTAGAAAGTAGAAAGCTTCCCCTTAACACGAACATGATAACTACTTCAATAAACTTTGTGTCATCCAACATTCCTTTTAAACCAGCCGAGAATCAAAAAACCAAGTAACAATCTGATAGTGAAAAATGCAAAAATCATCTTGGCTTCCCCTTATTTCTCGTAACTCATGCCCATAAAACCAAAACCAACCTTCTTCTTGTGTGTGTCTATCCAATATCTCCAATAAGTCATGTACAAAAACCAATCAATCCTCTGTGTGTGTTATCTGGGAACCAAACCATATACTATGTCTTAAAAATTTCCTTGTCGAATTGTTGTAAATCTCATGTATTCTTGAAGTTTCTTCCCCTGAACTCAAACCTGTGCGAAACAAATTAAACACCAAAAGCTTTCAAAACACCAATACCATACTCATGTAGAGTAAAGAATTCCACTCGTTGCACTTAAAATAAATCCATTATCACCATATTAACTCCACCAGTACGTTAGTAATAGGGTTTCACTACTTCCCTTACTTGACATTCAATACTATTTTAGCAGTTTGATCTTTCACAAACAGTACTAAACCAAAAACCTAGCAGTATAAAGTCTTTGAAGGACCAGCAGTACAAAATTACAACGCAACAGTACAAATATAAGAGCAGTACTAACTGTATATGTAGCAGTACTAAGTGAATATAACGAGCAGTACTATCTAAAAACACAGCAGTATTAACTTTAAATGGGGAAGTAGAAACTTTAATATTCAAATTCCTTTATACGTATCCTTACTTCCAAAAGTAATCACATTTTCCATGCGTATTAAAAGTAGAATTACTGATAAAACAAGTAGGGTTTATACCAGGAACCTCAATCAATCACAAACGTATCCTCGCTGTATCCTTGACATCCAAAAACCCAGCAT
Source organism: Artemisia tridentata subsp. tridentata (assembly GCA_021014915.2). Taxonomy (NCBI): domain Eukaryota; kingdom Viridiplantae; phylum Streptophyta; class Magnoliopsida; order Asterales; family Asteraceae; genus Artemisia; species Artemisia tridentata. The sequence goes on from CP139506.1 coordinate 294,411,680, forward strand.
TCCATGACATCACATAGGGTTCACCAGTAGTACATCAGTACTCTAACTCACCATAGAATCCAAACATCTTACTTTTGGCAGTACTAACTGCTAAGGATCAGCGTATACTGATTGGAGTTAGTGTATACTGATCCACAAAACGGTATGAACTAGGCAACAAGAAAATTTATGCAACCCTAAATCATCCTTAACCACGAACTCAGCATGTATTAGGAACATCAAATAACATCATGTAGAGTAAACATACGAAAGAGATTGACCACAACAACAACATAATCAGTTAAACCAAACTGATTTATTAAGTTCAAACCCTAAAAATTTTGTTTAGGAACCCTAAACACCAATCGGACATCAAAGCTGCTTCCATTCGTGTATAATTGACACCAAACAATATATATCCAACTTCCACAATGAATTAATTCAATAGGAAACGAAATCAAAAAGTTTGATATCATAAAAACCCTAAAAATTGACTTACTTCCTTTTCTGCAGCAGACTTTTAGAAAATTCATATCTTTTTACTGAGAGATTAGATTGAAGATCCCTCTGGTGAGAAAGTACCTAGAAGTATGAAGAACCTTCAGTAAAATTTTTAGCCCGATCCAACGGTTAACGAATGAGCTATCGCCTTTTGAAAACAGCTTTACAGAAAGTTATGAAAATTGAAAACATAGTCGATTTTCTTCATCATTCTTCGACTAAAAACCTTGTGAATCCCTAGATCAAGAGCTCCCTAACCTCTGATACCACTTGAGAGGATCTAAACACACGTGAATTGTGTTGAGGATACTTTGAGTATATACCAAATAGTATGCGGAATCTACTACTTGATACTTAGAAGATTATGCAATGTAACAGTAATGAACTTGTATGATCAATTTATGATTTCACCAAACGCTTCAATATTATTAAGTATAATACGAGTGATCTTGCTTATCACTAGGGTTTACAAACCTTGAAGCTTAACAAAAAACATACGTATCAAATCATCTAGCCTAGGACTCCTTTTATAGCACAAGGAGTCCTTTACAAGATAAGTATAATATTCTAAACATGCAAAATATTCGTATAATTCTAACTATATAAGATATACACAAAATCTATTCTATACTTATCTTCTTACACGTCTTCATAAGCAGTATCATCTTCAGTCATCAAGCAGTCCAGCAGTATCAACTTCTATACTAGCAGTACTAACTCAGCCAGTTAGTACTGTTAGTTATATCTTCAACAGTCTTCAACTTTAACTCTGGCAGTACTAATATTTATACTAGCAGTACTAACTCAATTAGTATTGTTAGTGTTATTCCTTAGCAGCACAAACACAAAACCAATGCCTTGAACATTTAATTCCTAACAATCCTCCCCTAAACTTGTGATTTACCCTAAATCATCAAGTTTATGAATTAAATCATTACCTTTTGAGGATTCTTTCAAACACTATCTTCTTGGTCTTGTAGTCTTCATCTCTTTTGCTTACTGATAAATCTTTCTCACTAATTCCCTTGCCATGTCAGATTCCTCATCAACTCTGAGCTTTGCAGCTAACATAACAAATAAAATATCAGCTCTTAAAGGGTAATCCTTTTCTATCAACATGTAGACATCCACACCATCTTTTGTAGATACATGGTGAACACCACAGGTATCATACAATCTCCATGTAGTACCAAGGTCATAAGCTTGAAACTGCCATTGGTTATCTTCTGGATAAGGTTCATATAACTTCTTCAATTCCACCTATAATTCCATGTCTTTGTCTTCTATAGGATCTGTAGACCTAAACTTCTCTTGAACCAGACTCCATAGTTGATTTAAGTCTTCTCTATCGAATGCCTTAAGCATGTCTTCAAAATACTTATATATTTCAGAATGTCCTCCTACCCTGATTATCTTCCATGCCTTGACAACCCCATCTGAGTGAACTTCCCAGTCTATGATTGGATGTTTAGCTTGAATTGTCTCAACATTCAGAACTTCTGGAATGATAACCATCATTTGCTGAAGTCTTTCATCAGTTAATTCTGCATCTTCTTCTTCTTCAGTTGCTTGTTCTTCCTTTTCTTGCTCAGCTGTAGAAGAACTTTCTTCAGTCTTTTTCTTCTTGGCAGATTCAGACTCCAAATCCATACCTGCTCTCTTAGCAACTCTGCTAGTCTCAACTTCCTTGAATCCTCTTAACAAATGTTGAATTTTCCTATATGCTATGCAGTACAACTTTTCAATCTCTTCATAAGATCTACGTTTTAATTGTCTTTCAGTCCAATGGTCCTGATGTTTCAAGTATTCCTTCATGTACTTCATCTGTTGAGCTTCATGTATTCCTTCATGTCTTCTTACTTTGATGCTTCCTAATCTTCTCAAGTAAGTCATTAATGGCTCTCTCTTGTTCTTTGGTTATAAAGGTTGATCTCTCTTCCTCTTGCATCTTCAAAGCCAGTGCTCTGTTTGCTTGTTCTTAAGCTGTTCTTTCTTCTTCTTCACTTAGGAGGTTTTGTTCAACCAAGAATTTTGCTATTCTTTCTTCTTCTGCTACTCTAGCTTGTTCTTCAGCTTGTATCCTTTGAGCAACCTCATAATCATACTCCATCTTAGCTTGAGTCTTATTGCTGATCTTCTTAGATGGTCCGGCTTCAGTTATGATTTCCTTCCCTTTATCAATTCTTCTTCTTCCAATATAGACTGCCCCAGCAGTACTAACCCCTGCACCAACAGTGTTAAGTTGTTGTTGACCAGCAGTACCTTCTTGAGTTTCTCTTATTTCCTCACCTTGCCTCCCCTGAGTGTCAGCACTCTCTTGAACTAGTGAAACATTTGGGTCGTCATCAAGATTGGCAATCTTCCTCCCCTGTTTGGAAGAATCATCACCCATGTCATCTGAGTCTTGATCATCAGAACTTGAAGAGCTTGATGATTCCACCACCTGAGCTTTCCTCTTTCTCTTGAGAGACTTAACATGTGTTTGAAGCTTTTTCACCTTCAAAAATGAGCTTTGTGTAAACTCCTCCAAAAAGCTTCTTAGTTGCCTTGAGTTCATCTTCCAAGCCAGTCACCTTATCAGTCAACCTGGTACAAATTTCCATCAATTCATTAATTTTCATACTACCCTCAGCACTTCCAGATGTGTTACCTTCTGGGAGAGGTGCATCCTATTGCAAAGACTCATGCTCAACCAAAGGATGAGTAGCTGAGCCACCTATTTTTTCCATGTGGCTTGGGATTCCACCACCTGTACTATGTTCAAAAGAACTTTGTACATTAGGTGTTGCCACAGGTTGGGTCTTAGGTATGGTACCCCTGTCCTGCCCAACTTCTAAGCCTGAGACAGTAGGAGTAGCCCTTTCTATACTGTCATAGACAACCTCATCTGCTACTAGGGATGTAGTAGGAACTCTGTGCTGAGGTACACGAGAGTCCTCTCTGGATATACTCCTAGGTGGTGGTGATTAAATTGGTTGTGAGGTTGTTTGAGATAAACTTGTGGGTGTGTGTTGGGAGTCAACTGGGGTAGTTGATCCTTCACCCTGTACCTGCCACATAGTATCAAAAAGTGGTACTTCTACCCCACTATAACCCTTTGAGGCCATCCTCATATTACTAAATAATTTTTGAGTAAGGGTTGGAGTTGGATAAACAGTCTGATGAGGTAGAAGAAAACTTTTTCTCATATTCAAAATCATTTGGGTAAAACATGGATATATTAAAAACTTGTATTTGCTATCCACATTTTTGACCATACCATCAAAAATAAGTTTTGAAAAATTATAAGTCCTATTTGTTGATAAGCAAATGAGAGCAGTTGCAATATTGCTACTGAACTGTTCCCGTGAAGTTTTCTTAGGACTCATACAGTGAAGAATGGTATGTATGAAAAACCTCCATTGTGGGGCAAAACATCCTTTTATAAAAGTTAATGTTTTAAAAGTTATGTTATACCCCATTCTGGATAGATTTTGAAAAATTTCAATTTTGGGCAAATCACTAATACCATTGTCATCTGCTAGATGGAGATGCCTCATAACAGATGATTCAGTAAGAGTGATGGTCTTGCCATCAACTATTGCAACTAATTGTTTATCTCCAGTTTGAATAGTATTAACAGTAACAGTCTGCCAAAACTGTTTGATTTGGGAGACATAGATAGTAGATTTTGAGTTAAAGCATACCTTATATGGGTAGAGTTTAAAAATTCTACTATCTGATGGAAGTGTACACCTTCCTTTGTTTTCTCCAAGTAAGCTACCATGTTGTGTTTGACCACAAAAGCTAAATTCGCCATTATTTTCAGAAAAAGTTTGATTTGACTGCTGGAATATGCTTGATTAGGTAAGAAACTATGTTGAGTAAAGCGAATTGAGATATTATAAAGGAATACTTAGGGTTTCTATTGGACCGACTTCAATAAAAGATTTATTTAGATTGAAGAAAGTGAATAAAATAGATTAAAAGTAAAAAAAAAAAAAATCAATTTAGGGAACCCTTAAGTAAGGTAATTGACCAGAATTTTCTCAACGGCTATATTCAAAAAGTGGTTATGACTCAACAGTACAAATGGCTATCCAGCAGTTCAAAGTTTTGCCTAGCAGTACTAAGTTTTGGAAAAACTTTTACTCAGCAGTATAAACTCAACTTTTTTTTATTATTATTTTTATTTAAAATAATACTGCATACAAACATTTTGAAAGGATTAAGTGTAAAGGAAGACACTTAATCAAATTTCGGTTGAATTTAACCTCTGGTTGTGTGAGAACCAATAATTTCAGTTATAAAAACTACCTGTGATCAGATAAACTCATTCAAAGAGCTTTCTTGACAGGGTTTCCAGCTCGTGGCAGGTGTTGCCTCTAACACAAATGTGTTAGATTCACTTTTGCTCGCTGTTCTCTTCATCAGATGTCCTTGGACTAACTCATTATACTAATAAAAGTATAAAATGGTAAAGAGTGGGTTAGATCAGTTACTATCTGACTAACTATGCCATCAATTCATGTTCAAAAATATCATAATTAGATTTCAAGAAAGAGATTTTAAAGAATCTCCCAACTCAGGTGTAAAACCTTTGTCAAGTGATCCCCAAATTCTATCCATCATCAATCAATCATGCCAGCAAACTTGCCACCACTTTGCTTCTCACACAATACAAACTCCAAACATATTGCTTTCATAACCTACAAATGTTAGTCCAAAACCAAGAAAACACAATGTAAAGCATTTGCTTCATAGCAGTATAAAGTATGACTAACAGTTCAAACACAACAGACTTAATTTGCACTAGCAGTACAAATTATACATAGCAGTACTAATTGACACAACTAGTAGTACAAAACCTTTTCCTTTACAAAAACACCTAGATTAAAAAAATTAGGGATTAAACATTCCAATACTTGCAACAAAGTATTGAAACCTTCCAACATCAAAAGCTTTAATAAGTAGATTTGCAAAAAATTTATCAGCATGAACTTTAACAACCTGAGTCTCTTATAAAATGATGCATAATCTCTATGTGTTTTGTTTTAGAGTGTTGAACTGGATTTTTAATAATACAAATTGTACTGCTATTGTCAATGAAAATCATGGTATTCATAAAGTTGTACCCATAGTCAAGCATCTGATTCTGAATCCATAGAACTTGACCACAGCAACTAGCAGCAACCACATATTCAGCTTCAGTTGTAGAAATGGTCATAATATTATGCTTCTTGCATTGCCATGATATCAGCCTGCATCCTAGGAATTAACAACCACCTGTTGTGGATTTCCTATCCAAACTGGCACAAGCATAGTCACTGTCTGAGTATGACACCAAATCAAAAGGAGATTCTCTAGGATACCATAGACCCAATTTGGGTTGACCTTTGAGGTACCTAAAGATTCTCTTCACAGCAACTAAATGTGAGGCTTTGGGAATACCTTGAAACCTTGCACATGCACACACAACAAACATAATATCTGGTCTTGGTGAAGTAAGGTACATAAAGGACCCAATCATGGACCAGTAGGTGTGTACATCAACATTTTTACCATCTGAATCTTTGACCAAAGGTTTCTCTGGATCAACAGGATTACTTGCTACTTTTGCATCTGTAAACTGAAACTTTCTCAATATCTCAGTTACATATTTATCTTGATTGATAAATATTCCTTCATCTTTTTGCTTCACTTGCAGCCCCAAAAAGAAAGTGAGTTCACCCATGGAACTCATTTGAAACTTATCATGCATAAGCTTCTCAAATTCAATGCACATCTTCTTCTTTGTGGATCCAAAAATGATGTCATCCACATAGACCTGTACAAGCAAAATATATCCCTTTTGTTTCTTGATAAATAAGGGATGATCTATCTTGCCTCTATGAAACCCATTTTCTAATAAGTAAGTAGCCAAAGTTCCATACCAGGCTCTAGGAGCTTGATGCAAGCCATAAAGAGCTTTTACCACCTTATATACCTTGTCTGGATGTTCTGGATCTTCAAATCCTGGAGGTTGAGACACATAAACCTCTTGTTCAATAGTACCATAAAGAAAGGTACCTTTTACATCCATCTGGTATACCATAAATCCCATGAATGAAGCATAAGCTAAGAATAATCTTATAGCTTCAATTCTAGCTACAGGTGCAAAAACCTATTCATAATCAATTCCTTCCTCTTGAGTGTAACCCTGAGCTACAAGTCTTGCTTTATTCCTAATCACTATCCCTCTTTCATCTTTCTTATTTCTAAAAATCCACTTTGTACCAATAACCCTCATACCCTTAGGTAAATCTACCATCACCCAAACCTTTTGAATCTTGAACTGTAGAAGCTCTTGTTGCATAGCTTCCACCCAGCTTGAATCCTGTAGGGCCTTAAGTATGTTCTGGGGTTCTTTTTGTGAAAGAAAACATACAAACAGACATGTATTGGCATCTTGATGCTTTTTCTTTTCATAAACTGCACTGAGAAAGCCTTGTTGATCTGAATTCATTGTCTGCCTTCTTGTCTTAACACTAGACTGTATATCTCCAATCACATTCTCCAGGGAGTGATTCTTGTGAACTCTTATGTGTGGAGTTGTAGGAACTGGATAAGTGAGTGGCATGTTATTAAGATCCACTTCATCCTCAGAGAAATCATAAGCAGTAGTAACTGGTGGGCTAGCAGTATTATCATTTTGCCCAGCAGTACTAACATTTGGCTCAGCAGTACAAACACCATTTGTACTATTTTTAGTATTCTCTTGTTCTTCAACACCACTTTCTTTGTTTCCATCTTCAGAGCCCTTATTGTTTGCATAATTAGAAGGTTCAACATCCTTTGAAGATGACTCAACATTATTCCAAATTGGAATCTGAATGTGATCTTGATCATTCTCTTTTTCCATGCTTGGTTCACCTGTATCAACACTATCTTATGAACCTTCAAAATCATTAGGATTTGTTCCAGCAACAACTGGTACATAGTTCATAGATTGTGTTAGAGTATCAAGATCAAACAGCCATTTTGGACCTTCACCTACAACATTAGACTTATTCTCTAAAAACTGAACATGCAGATTTTCTTCTACTTTCCTGGTTCTTATGTTGTATACCCTAAATGCTTTGCTGTTTAATGAGTACCTGTGACAATTCGTAATTTCAGGTCATCTTTCAAACCTCGACAAGTTACTATTCATCATTTACTATTCACCAATCACTATTCATGGTTATCATTCATCATTACGTAAACTAGGTTTACGGGTATTCAAATGCGCGTAACCAGTATGGTTTAGCTGCGTATTCATGCATCATCAGTAAAAACACTTCATATAGACTAGACTATATCCAATCTACACATTTTATGCATCATTGGTTCCTTACAACTCTATTTTAAAAAGTCTTCATTCACTTTTTCCATTTTTCGTAAACCTTGCACCTTTTACGTTTTACGTATTCTAAACCTTCATTTTTAGGTTTCAATTATATTTATACACTCCAATGAACTCACCACTCATCTAAAAATAATAAACTAGGTCATGATAACAAGTTGTTATATTTTTAGAAGTTTTACATTTTTACGTTACCCAGTATTGCATTATGTGTCTCAAAAACCCTACGTTTGAGTACCGGGAGCAACCTACACTACACAATACACTCTATAACTAAACTACTACCAAAAATTCTGCACACTACTCTTGGCCCCTTGTTTTGCCGCCCCTAGTCACCAAACCACCCCAACACTTGTCCAACTTCAAGACAAGTGTTGAGGTTAACTTCCCACATTGTCTCTAATACCCCAAGTCACACCTAAACACTCATTTTACATGCAATATCACTAAAAACCTTGTCTTTTCTCTCTTGTTTGGTCGTGGGTTTCCAAGGTCAAGATCACATCATTTTTGTGTTAAACCTATTGAAGAACTAGTGTAGAATGAAGATCCATGGGTGTTAACTTGTTCTAGTTATCCTTTTCTCTATAAGTCAAGGTTATTCAAAGATTTTTAAGGGTTTCAAGGGTGATTTAGGACTGTGATTTCAAAGGGTTATTCAAAGTATTCTTGGTGATTTGAAAGCTAGGGTTTTGGTGGAGATTTGAGTCTTGATTTTCTTGGTGTTCTTGGTTTCATTGATTTTCTTGTTCATCACCCATTGTAAGGAACCAACCCTCATTATATTCATTCATTTCACTACTGATATTCATGTCATATTATGTGTTTTATATGCTACATAAGTTTTTTATGCTTGATTATACTTGGTACACACTTTAAATTACAAGAAAACCCTAAAAGGACTTAACTTGCAAAATAGTATTCTGATCAAGGGTAAAAACGGAATTAACTGGACTGATCAGTAGACTTTGGGCCCAAGGGAAAACTATGTGGTTGTAGATCTATGTTTTGTGGTCATTTCCCCGGGTGGTGATACCCGTGACGATACCCGATGATTAAGATATGATTTTTGAGGCAAAAACAGTCAGATCTGTTGTACTGTTCCCATTTGGGGAAAAACTCAAGTTTTATAGCATAACTTTTTAAATAGAAAATATGTAGCCTGATCTAGATAAATAGGGCTATCATCTCCAATTGATTTCACCTTCATAGGATCTGTAGATTTCAAGATATGGCCTTTTTGGCAAGACCTAAAACTCAGTCAACATAACCTTTGGGACTGACTTGTAAACAAAAATTATAAAAAGTGGTTATACTTGGATATTTTTGAGTAAACTTATTTTTACAGTAAAGTAGGGACATAGAGGAAGCTAGGGATATAAAGAACATAATTTTTAGACTTACGGTTTGGGAGATACGAATTTTTGAAAGTGGCTAAGTGTATACAATTTCCATCAGCTTTGGAACTAAAAGATGCAAAGGATTGATAACTTGTATATTTGGACCTTGAGCTTTTATTTTGAACCACCTAATATATTTTCGACCCTTAGACATAATTTGAACCTTTTGACTAAAGATTGAACCCTTGGACTTATTTTAGACCCTTATGACTCATTTTGGACTTAAAGTCAAAATATGATTTAAAACTTGAAATTGGGTAAGATATATATTTCATATTTGTAAATCATTTCAAAAGCCAAATTCAACCATGAAAATTATTTAAACATTATGTACCAAGCATAATTGAGGTTACAACTTACATGGCGTATAGAAATAAATGTATCATTATTTTTAGAAGCTAAGGCGCGCGTATATATATATATATATATATAATATATATATATATATATATATATATATATATATATATATATATATATATATATATATATGTATATATATAGGTTGATTGTAGGATTCTCGCGGTTGTTTCTTCATTATCTCACTTGATTGTGCACTTTGATTTCGGTGAGTTTTCATAGCCCCGACTTTTACATTGTTTATACATAATTTCTAAATTCTCGGGGGAGAATACATTGCACCATTTTTACATACGGACCAAAGTATCAAAATTCAGTTACATTGCTTAAGTTACATAATTGCTTGATTAAAGTCCCCTATTTGAATCATGAACCGTTAATTGCGAGCAAGCGAGAGTGAGTGAATAGATCTATTGAGGGTAACTCCTCCGTCCGGGTTGGTCGCTCAAACTTGTCAAACGGACACATTTCATTTTAATCATATTAGAGTGATTGACAAACACTCAGATGGGGCATTTCATTTCAGTCTAGCTTTGGGGTCATGTGCTTAAGAGCTAATATATTATTTTTATGTAGCATTGTTTTGTCATACACCTTATACTTGTGGTTTCCGTACAAACATTTCATTTACATAAACCTATGATTCTCACCAACATTATTGTTGACCATTTTTAGCAATGTATTTTCAGGTAATTAAGGTATGCGCATCATGGCCTGCATATGGACCTATTTTGGAGTCGCGGTGTCGACGCGTCTCACTTATCTTTTATGCACTTATTATCGTTTGATTTGTATAAACTTATATCCGCAAACGTGAAACATCTTTTGGGACCTAACTTTTGTAACTCTGAATGTTTTTAATTAATCAAACGATGTATTTCAAAATGACACTTTAGGTCGTTCAATATAACTGTAACTGTGGTGCTATGATCAGTCACGCCCTCAAACGTTCCATTCCGTTGCAAAACCAGATATTTGGGGGTGTGAAAGTACCCAACAAAGAAACCCTCATCTGAATTTCCATCAAATTTTCCCAAAAGGTCTTTGAAAACCTAAAGCAGGTGTTCTACCTCTAAATAGTTCATATGGTGTCTTGTTGCGAGATTTGACCACTAAAACCCTGTTCTGCACATAAGAAGCAGTATTAACTACTTCAGCCAAAAAAGTAATAGGCAGCTTAGAATCAGCTAACATGGTCCTAGCAGCCTCTATTAGTGTCCTATTCCTCCTTTCAACAACCGCATTCTACTGAGGAGCTCTAGCTACACTAAACTCTCTCTTAATACCTTTTTCTCTACAAAATTCATCCTTAACTCTATTCTTAAATTCTGTCCCATTGTCACACCTGATGATTTTCACTTTCTTATCAACTAGGTTTTCTATTTTAGTTATAAAAGTCTTAAGAATGCAACTTGTTTCATCCTAAGATCCTAAAAAGAAAACCCATGTGAACCTGCTATAATCATCATTTACGACAAGACAGTATTACTTATGTTGTATACTGACCGGATCTAAACGCACACGTTGTGTTGGGAATACTTTGAGTATATACTTGATAGCACGCGGAATTTACCACCAAGTACTTTGAAGAATATGTGTTTGGTGATTGTGTGATTGTATGAATGTAACAATAATTATAAACAAGACAATTGTTTAACCAAACACTTTGGTTCAATATATTGAATGATTACAATGAATAAACGTGAAGCTCTTAACAATGCTTGTACGTATAGGAGATATGGATATATTAAAACCCTAACTGAGGATCTCTTTTTATAGCACAAAGAGTCCTTTACAAGTAAACTATATTCGTATCATTCTATACAAATAAGATATACATCATATCCATTCCATATTTATCTTCACACGGTTTCACCTTAATCTTGTAAGCAGTACGAACTTCTCTTCATCAGCAGTACTAACTGTTCTTGTATTCTTCAGCAACTGTTCAACTGTACTAACATATAAAGAACCGTACTAACTGCTTAATTTAATTCCCAACAATAAACTTATGATTTCTATGAAAATCAACAAGTTTCTTGAATTAAACTCCAACGTTATATGATGGGGTGGATTCTTTCAAACACTTATCTTTAATCTCGAAACACTTGGGAATTTTCTTCACATATCGTACTCTTTTGGTCAACTCCTCAAAAATTACCATAATTAAATTTATTCCTGTAAGGAATTAATTCCAAATACCAACCCAAAGAATTTAATTCCTAATACCAACCCTGCATTTAATTGCTTTAAAACTCCATTGGTTCTATAAAAAGCCTTAAATTCTCAATACTAACCCATCATTCTTCAAATCACAACTATCAAACCCAATGAGTTCATCCAATCCAAACATTGTTGAGATTTCATCAGATTCATCTTCAGATTCAGAAAGTGATGGATGGAGATCTTACTTTCCACCGAACTACACTAATCTGACTATCAGAAACCCATCTCCGAAAGCTCAAGAAGTGGCAAAAATGAGATAGAGAAAGCTGTGGCAAGAGAGATAGAGAAAGCTGTGGCAAAAATGAGTAAGGTACAAGTGCCCAAAAGACATCAACCACTTCCAAGACCTGACAAACAAGTTTTGGGACTTCCTAGTTGGAAAGTGTGGAACTCAATCGATGGCAAAGGAGTTCACAAATCCATGCCAGACTTCAAGGACAAAGGAAAGAGGAAGCTAGAGTAGTGGTTGTGTGTTAGGTTTGTTTAGGTTTGTGTGTTGGGAGTTGGTTGGTTTGTGTTGGTTTGTGAGTCCAGGATTGTAACAAAACTTCTGCTTATGTAATGAATGCACTTCTTTAATGAATAAATTTCTCTGACTCTTAATTCCTCCCCTGAATTTCATAATCATCTTTAACAGCAACTAGAACAAACTTTTAATTCCTCCCCTGTTTGGAAGAATCTTCACCATCAGATGAACTAGAACATATGACATCCAAGCTCAGCATCCAATATGACAATTTGTACAAGTTACCATCAATTTAGTTGTTTAGTTTCAAACTGCTCTCAACACTTCCAGATGTGTGACCTTCTGAGAGAGGTGTATCACAGAGCATAAACTCAGTAGGAACTAAGTTTGAACAATCAGTACAAACTGGTGAAGCCAGCAGTACAAACTGTCAACCCCAACAGTACAAACTGTTAACAAAAATTTTCAGAGATAAAATCAAGTTGTAATTATAATGTGGATTTGAAAACATTTTTGTCCACTTATAGTTTTTAGCAAACTATCAGCTATCAACGGATTTGGGATGTCTTTACCAATAGCCATTTGCTATGGACTAGCCAACTATTCACACGTAGATTTGGTGAGTTGATAATCAACCAGTTTTTGGTAAACTGTCAACCATAAACGGATTTGAGTAGTCTTTACCAGAAACTGTTTGATCTGGACTATTTGGTTCTTATGTGGATAAGACATGGTGAACCAATTACCATTTGTTGTGTGACAAGCATTCATACTTGACAATCCAAACCACCATACTTTCCAAAGCACAATCCAAAGCAAAAAGCTTTTCTTAACCTGAAATGTCAGTCCAAAACCAAAGAAAACAGAATACACAATATTTTCTTTTAACAGTTATCACAATGGACTAACAAATTCACAAACAGTACGAAAAATTACCAAGCAGTACTAACTATACAAATAGCACAACTAGCAGTACAAAAACCAAAAACACTTAGACATTAATTTTTTGAAGGATTAAGCATTCCAATACCTGTTACCAAGTACTGAAATCTTCCTACATCAAAACCTTTTGTTAAGAGATCAGCAAAGTTGTCATCAGTGTGTATTTTAACAACTTTTATTAACTTCTTTTCAGCACAGTTTCTTATAAAATGATATCTAATTTCAATATGTTTAGTTTTTGAATGTTGAACTGGATTCTTAATGATACACATTGTACTGCTATTGTCTATATGTATAATTGCGTTTAAGAAATTGTACCCATAATCAAGCATCTGGTTTTGAATCCAAAGAACTTGAGCACAACAACTTGCTGCTGCCACATATTCTGCTTCAGTAGTAGATGTGGCCACCATAGTCTGCTTCTTACACTTTGATGAAATCAAATAAGTACATTTTATTACCATCATTTATCCTATTAATTTGACTTGTTTTATTATATTATGTATGAGGATTGATACTTAATCATTTACTTTCGTAATTCTCAGGTAAAAACAAGCATTTGGTGAAACTTGGCGATTTTAGACTAATTATGGAGCAAAACATGCAAGAAGTTAATGTTGGGAATTATGATGCGTATCAAGAGCAGACAGCTTAGGTCTGGTAGTTTATCTAAGTTAGGTCTGTTTGTGTTATTAGGTCTGGTAATGTAATGTTAAGTCTGGTAGCATATTTAAGTCTGGTTGACTTATAAAGTTAAGTCTGGTCGTAAAGATAGGAAAGTCTGTTAGAGTTATGTTAGGAAAAGATACAATGCGTGTATGTATCTTTATAGAAGATTTGTGTATATCTTCTGAGTCGGCTAGGGTTTCCTTGTGTTATAAAAGGATCCCTAAAGATTGTTAGTTCGTGTGTGAGTTGTACGAATTCATTATAGTGAATATCAATATACGAAGTTAGTGATATCCCTGCTTGTGTTCTTAATCGTTCTTGTTAAGATTCCGCATTAACAATAACAATCACCTAAGGTTTCTCACTTAGATTGGTTCGGATTTATCCTAACCATCTACTAGGTATTCAAGACTACTTAGTGATCCATATACAATTTGTGGACCAAAAAGTGGTATCAGAGCAATGGAGAGACTCTGAATTCGAAGAACACTAAATCTCAAAAACCTAATTCTCACTCAAATCACCCTACAAAATGTCTGAATTCGATAAGCCTGTTTTCACTGAAACTTTCTCAATCCATAACAGTGAGGATGAGAAATCAAACCATGAAGATTGAGGAAAAACCGATACCAGTAACTCCCAATCACAACAACAACCCATCCCTTCCACAACCACAATCTCAAACATAAAACTTCCATTGCTGAAGAGAGAAGAGTATGATATATGGGCCATGGAGATGGAACATTATCTGGAATACATTGATAGTGATGTATGGAAGGTGATTCAAAAGGGAAATTCTAAGAAGAGAATTTCACAAGGGAATGATAGGCAGCTCAGAATAATGCCACCAGTATCTGCTGAGGAGATTAGGGCTGTGGAGAAGGAAAAGAAGGCCAGAACCTTGCTTCTTATGGCTATTCCTAAGGAGCATCTACAAAGGTTTCATGGCATTCTTGATGCTAAGGAGATGTGGGAAGCTATCAAGAAACGATTTGGAGGTAATGCTAACTCCAAGAAGATGCAAAAGGCTGTTCTTAAACAGCAATTTGAAACATTCAGTGTTTCAAAGACTGAAGGTTTGGAGAAGGGCTATGACAGATTTCAACATCTGTTAACACAACTGGAAGTTCATGGTGCAGCAGTCTCAAATGAGGATGCAAATCACAAATTCCTTAGATCTTTACCATCAGAATGGGGAAATGTATCTGTGGCGATGAGGATTAAGGAGGAAGTAGATTCTATGACACCTGATGACCTATACAATAATCTTAGGATGTTTGAAAGGGACATCAGTAACAACACTCAGGCTTTAACCAGTTCATCAAATGTTGCTTTTGTGTCTCAAAACAAAAGCAGTACTTACAAGGTTAGATCTGGTGGTGTTAGGTCTGGTAACTATGAAACTCCTTCAAGTGAATGGTCTGCTTCAAGTTTTACTGATGAGGTGATACATTCTTTCTTTGCCAATCAAACGGAAGATGAAAGCTTTATTAGTGAAAACCTTGAACAGATTAATGATGCTGAAGTTGAGGAGATGGACATAAAATGGCACATTGCCATGGTTGCTTTAAGGGTCAAACGATTTCAGAAGCAATATGGTAGGACTATCAACTTCAACAACAAATCACCAGTGGGATACACAAAGAGGACTGTTGAATGCTACAACTATCACAAGCATGGGCATTTTTCAAGAGATTGTCCAGAGAAGAAGTCTGCTGATGAGAAAAGAGATGATGATGGGAAGATGGAAAAGAATCAGATGAGCCTGCTGACAATGGAAGCTGGAGGAGTCAATTGGGGTGAGCATCCAAGAGTAAATGAGGAGTCTGATCATGCTCTCATGGCCATTGGTAATGAGGTATCATTATGCTCTAAATTATGTACTGACTCATATAATCATGTTAAGGCTTTGTGTGATGAGCAGCAAGAACAAATAGGTGATCTAGAAGTAAATTTATTAGCACATAAAAATGCTGTAAAAACTTTAGAGGCACAAAAGGTCACCCTTCAAAACCAACATGCTGCTTTAAATGAAAAACTATACTTTCAAGCTAATAAGATATACGAACAAGATGAAAAGCTTAAAAGGTATAGACAATTAGGGCTTAAAATTCAGAAGGAAAGGGATGAGCTGAGAAAAAGGGTAGATCAATGGAACAGTTCAAACAATAACCTGTTTAAGTGTTGGGATTCTCAAATTAAGTCAAATAAAAAATGTGGCTTAGGATATGAGGAAAATGAGAATAGGGCTATATTTAAGAATAGAGAAGAGGACTATGCTGATAAGCCTTTGTATAATAGGTTTGTTAAGACTGGTGACTTTAAGGGAGTACCACCACCTTTGAGTGATGACTATACTCCTCTTGAAAAGGAAGAGTTGGATGATTCACTCTTTGTGTATGGTAAGAAAGGTCCTCAAGTGCCTGAACCAACTACCTCAGAGGACAAATCCAGTAGATATTCTTCTTGTCAATCCAATGACTCTGAAGGATCTATTGATGGTTCCTCTGATCACTCTAAGTCTGAGTCAAACAATGAGGAAAAAGAGAATCCTGAACCTAAGGTTGTTGAGAAGTGTGAACCTGTTGTTACTAAACCTTTAGTGACTGAACAAAAGGCTGAGACAGTTAAACCTAGTTGTGTCAATCACATAAAAACTCCTAGGGAATCTGTTAAATTGAATGAGTCACCTAGAAGCAATAGTGTTCACAGAGAAAGTAGGAGTAGTTATACTTATGCTCCTAAAAGATGCTTTGTGTGTGGAAGTTTGAGTCATTTAATAAGAGATTGTGACTTCCATGAAAAGAGAATGAAAAGAGAGGCTGAGCAAAAGAGAATGAATGTTAATAAGGTTCATGGTTCAAATAAACCAGTTTGGAATAATGCTAGTAGAGTTAATCATGCTAACCAGTTTGTTCCCAGACCTGTTCAACTAAATAACACTACCAGACCTAACTCTTTTGTTAATTCTGGTAGACCAAATTTTGGGTCTGGCTACAGAAACTTTAATGTGAATAGGCAAAATGTTAACTTTATGAGGCCTAAAGTGAATACTGGTTATGTTAATTCTGTGAGACCTAATATGAACACTGGTTTTGTAAGACCCAAGCAACCTTTTCAAAAACCTCAGGTGAATGAAAATTTTCAAAGAAATAATTTTTATAAGGCTCATTCACCTGTAAGGAGACAAACAGATTCAAGTAGGGGTTCTGCTGATAATTTCTCTGAGTGCTGGGCTTGGAATCCATTTAAAAATGAATTTACCTATAAGTCCAAACATGGTTTCACTGGAGCAAGTTCATACAAGACCTATAAGTATGTTGCTCCACAGAAAGGACTCAAGCCCACTCAGGCCTGGGTTGTTAAGAAAAACTGATCTTCTTTCTTAACTTTGTATAGTTTGTATATTTGTTTGTTCTTTATCTTGCTACTCTTCTTGGTTATTCTTATTTTCAGTAGTTAATTCGTTTTCTGCTTTCTATAGTATGTGTGTTTGGTATTTTGTGCTTAACTTTGTTTTGCAATTGTTAGCTCTTCTCTATTGCAAGTAATTCATATGTGGAAAATTAAAACATCAGAACCAAAGAGCTTTTTATTTATTAACAAGAAATTGCATTCTAGGATGCAAGTTACAATGCTTCATAAGACAAAAGCTTTAAACACAAACCAGCTAAACATCACCACCTACACTTTCTGTTTCCCTTTACCCATGAAGTCAGGAATGGTCTTCTTGGCTCCTCTGCCACCAAACTGATTCCATGCTTTTGGGCATGGAAGTGCAAGAATCACGCTGCTTGGTGGGGGACGTGGCACAGAACCACTTCTCAGGGAAGGCACAATCTTCGAAGGAAAGGTCTCTTCATCATCCTTGGAGGGGTCTTCTTCTTTGGCACTTTTATCATCTACATCAGAAGGGGGAATTGGTCTTGAAGTCTTTGGTGCTTCATTGTCTGGTTCCTTTTCAGAAAGGTCATAAGCAGCTAGCCATTGTTTCAGAGTTGCTTCTCTCAATGTCTTGTTTCTTGTGATTGATGAATACCCTGGTGGGAAGTATCCACCCCATCCTCATGATGATGTATCAGAAGATGAGTCATTTGGATCCCAAGAATCGGATGAAATCTCTATGGTTTTTAAGTTGGATGGATCCATTATGCTTATAAGGTTTTATTTTGGTTTGTGATGGTTTTTGTGATAAAACAATGGGTGGTTTTATAGGGAAAATCAAGGTTTAATGTCTTTTAATGCTTGGTTGGTGTATGAGTTAATACTTGCAGGGAAAGAGTTATTAATTGTGTTTTTGGAAAGTTGACCTTCGTCTTTATTTTGGTTAAGTATTTATTTGTGATAAAAAAAAAATAAAAAAAAAAAAAAAAAAAAAAAATTACACTTAAGGGGAGGTAATGTACATTTAAGGGGAGGCAAATGTACAAGTTTTACATGTTTTTAAATCGGGTAACCTTAAGTGTTAAATCTGGTAGCTCATTTGTCTTGCAAAAATTGGTTTTTGTCTCCTCTTTCTTGTTGTTTCAACTAATTCTTGCAGAGAAGATTGGAATGAGGTGATGCAAAGCCTTGCATTCGCTACAGTCAGTGTGTAAGTCCACTCTCTTGGTTAGGTCTGGTAAGTTTATGATTCGGCCTGGTTGACCTTTTAGGTCGGGTAGTGTTAATTTTATGACCGTTAGATCTGGTCAGAGTAAATAAAGATTTTACTAATATATTACCGTTGCACTATTTTCGGTAAAACAAGATATTTATGAAGTATATAAGATTAAAATTTGATATTATTTATCTTCTTTTATTCTTTATTTTCTTCCAAATTTAAAATCATCTTTATTTCTCACGACTCTGTTTCTACGCAAATATTTTTCAAAACCCTACCTTTCTGATCAACCAGACCTAAATCATTAACTCATCCATGGCTAGTCTCAAGTTTGTGGACAAGCATAATCAAGTTGGTTTCTTGAAGAAGCCAGATCAAAGTGCAGGTTTCGAGCAGATTGTGGATTTCCTAAAAGGTTCTTACATTTGTTATTCATTAACTCATAATCCTACTATTTATCAGTCCCTTGTCAAGCAGTTCTGGAGGTCGGTTACCTCTGAGACTCTTGATGATGGGACACCATGTTTAAGGGCAATCATAGATAAAAATGGTTTTACCATTACTGAACAATCGATTAGGGACAGTCTCCAGTTGGATGATGCTTTAGGAGAATTTGACTTGTCTAGTGAGGATATTTTGGAGGGTTTGAATAGCATTGGGTATCCCACAGATGGAAGTTTTACCTTTTGGAAAAGTCATTTTTCACCTCAGTGGAGGTTTTTAGTACATCATTTACTTCAGAGCTTAAGTCCCAAGAGTGGTGGATGGGATCAATTTGGAAGCAGAATTGCTTCTGCATTGGTCTGTTTATCATTTGGAAGGAAATTTAACTTTTCAAAATTAATTTTTGAAGGAATGGTGAAAAATGCTAAGGACCCAAAATTTTTAATGTATCCAAGATTTTTGCAAATGATCTTGAATTTTGAAACTAAGGATAAAGTGCCTTACATCAGTGTGGCCTTTACTCCCAAACTTTTTGCAAATCTAAAAAGGAGTTTTCAAGGGACAGACAAACCTTTGCTTGCTGCTATGCTTGGTACTAACAATGCAGGTACTTCTGGAGCTGCACAAGTGGACCCTGATGAAGCACAAGACCAAGAATCATCTAGGTCTGCTACACCTAGGTCTTCTCCAATTCCATCACCTCAACCAGGTCCCTCACCATCTGTTGAAAGATCATCTACACCTATCCAACAATCTTCACCTCCACAATCAAATGTTCCAAGTCCTGAAAGGGAGGAGGAACATGATCCCATTACTATGGAAAATCTTCTTATCATTGTTCCTCAACTACAAAAGAAGATTGGTATTTTGGAAAAGTCTAATGAGGCACTCAGAAAAGCTTATGTGACTTTGGTGAAGAAAGTAAAGAAAATGGGAGTAGCAATGAAGAAAAAGGGTGTTTCTTTTGATGATGAGGAAGATGAAGCTGAAAATTCTTCCAAACAGGGGAGGAATTTGGAGCAAGAATAGGAAAATATTCTTCAAACACCAGTTCAAGAACCACTTGTTCAAGATAATGTCACCACAATTAGTCCAGAGACACTGGAAGTTGCAGAGACTTTGGCTCAATCAATGGGCAAAATTAAACAAGATAGGAAGAGAAGAAGGTTAATTTTGTCTGCTGAGGAAGAGGTTGACAAGTTTGGAACTATATCTGATGAAAAGTCTGGTGAAGAAAAGTCTGGTGAAGAAAAGTCTGGTAATGAACTTAGTTCTGGTAATGAAGAACAACAATCTGCACTAAGAAAGGGAAAGCAGGTCATGGAGGAAACTTCATTGCCAAAGAAGTCTAAAAGAAAAACAAGAGAAGAACTTGCATCTGAGGCTGAAATTGAAAGGATCATGGCACAAGATATTGCTGATGAAGAAAGACAAAAGATGCTAGATGCAGTTTATGCAAGACAATTGGCTGAAGAATCTGATGATTTTACAAAGCTGCTCAATGTTGATGATGAAGTGAGAGCAAAGTATGAAGAGCTGCTAACTATTGAAGGTTTAACTGCTGATGAACGAGCCAAACAGTTAGCTGACTTCATTAATGCAAGAAGTAATGATGATACATTGGGTGGATTCTTGGAAAAGTTCAAGCTTCAGAAGAAATCAAAGATTTCCAAGAAGATGTCTATGGCAGAAAAGAAATATGATATGAAGATGTATCTCAAGAATCAAATGCATCTTTCTTTGGAACAGATGAAAAGGAAGTCATATGAAGAAATACAAGTAGCATATCTCAAGGCATTTGAAAGAGATCAAGGTTACAAAGCTACTGATTATGATGATGTGCAGAAATATTGCTTTCAAGGTAGAAAGGCTAAAGAGACTGAACTAGTCATTGAACCTGATAAAGTGATTGATATACAACCTGAAGCTGGTAAGTCAACAGAAGAAGTGCAAGATGAAGTAATTAAGCCTATTGTGTTTCAAAGAAGAAAAGGTTTGGAAAGGAAGAGTAAATCCAAGAAAGTAGTTGTTGAAGAGGAATTAGATGAAGAACCTTCATCTGAAGGAGCTACAATGGGGACTATTGAAAGCACTAAGGAACCTACTAAGGTTGTCAAGTATCAACTTATCATGACTGGTGGAAGGGCTGCATATCAAATAATAAGAGAAGATAATTCTGACATTGTCTATATGAATTTTGCTGGCATTTTGAATGATGTGAATAGGGAGGATCTTCAAGAACTTTATCAGTTGGTGAACATTAAATATGGAGATCATCCACCTGAAGATGAATTTGAAAGAGTCTTTTGGGGAAATTTGAAGGTGATGTTTGAGCCACCAACTGAGTCTGATATAGTGTGGAAACTTCCTGAAGAACAAAACATTGTCAGCTGGAGATACTTTCATACCTGCAAGGTACATTGATATGCTTGCAGAGGTGGAATATCCTTTATCATCAAGTGTTTGCAAGGAAATGATGAGCAAAAAGTTGTATGCTAGTAAAAAGGATGAAGGATATGAGATGTTATTGGATTTGATTAAGAAGCAGTCTTTGAAGGATGTAGCCTAAGGGTGTTTGAAAGAATTTTCACAAGTTGTTGAGTGAGACTATTGGAATTTCTCACTTGGTGGAGGTGCTTTGCACTAACACATCAAAAGGTTATCAGTCCACCTTGTCTCATCAACACAAGGACTGGCTAATCCTGAGCAAACGGCTAACAGGTAAAGATTGCTCAAATCCGTTTATGGCTGACAATTTGCCAAAAATTGTATGGTATTCAACTCACCATATCTAAGATAAGTGAAGAGTTGGCTAGCCCACAAGGTTATGGCTTGTGGTAAAGGCTGTGGAAAACCATAAATGGTAATCAATTCACCATGATGAGGTGCTTTTCCATCAAAGAATTGACTAGTCCAGAAGCAAACGGCTTTTGGTAAAGACTTAACAAATCCGTTGATAAGCTGATGATTTGCTAAAAATCATATGGTTATCAGTGTACCATGGTCTTACACACCAAAACATTTGGCTACTCCAGTAGTGATGGCTATTGGTAAAGAGACATCAAATCCATTAAATTTCAATGATTCACCTCTCACAGGAGTTAACACACCTGGAAGTGATGAGAATAGATATGAAACTTAATATGAATTGATGTACATATAGTCAATGTTGCTGCAAAGACCATATCAGAAGAGCTTATCAAGATTCAAGCTGCTAGAAAGGAATAAGACCTAAATACAGTTCAAAGTGTTCAAGATTCAATCCTCAGAAGGCTTAATCAGAAGAACTTGAAGTTCATGGAGCATGAAGATCAAGTTAGGGGAGGATTGTTGGGAATTATGATGCGTATCAAGAGCAGACAGCTTAGGTCTGGTAGTTTATCTAAGTTAGGTCTGTTTGTGTTATTAGGTCTGGTAATGTAATGTTAAGTCTGGTAGCATATTTAAGTCTGGTTGACTTATAAAGTTAAGTCTGGTTGTAAAGATAGGAAAGTCTATTAGAGTTATGTTAGGAAAAGATACAATGCGTGTATGTATCTTTATAGAAGATTTGTGTATATCTTCTGAGTCGGCTAGGGTTTCCTTGTGTTATAAAAGGATCCCTAAAGATTGTTAGTTCGTGTGTGAGTTGTACGAATTCATTATAGTGAATATCAATATACGAAGTTAGTGATATCCCTGCTTGTGTTCTTAATTGTTCTTGTTAAGATTCCGCATTAACAATAACAATCACCTAGGGTTTCTCACTTAGATTGGTTCGGATTTATCCTAACCATCTACTAGGTATTCAAGACTACTTAGTGATCCATATACAATTTGTGGACCAACAGTTAAGAGTCTACTGAAATGTATAAGATCAAGACAAATCTGCTCCAGATGCGCCGCATCTCACTTATTACATACGGCGCATCACTATCAAGATTTCACCAGATACGATCCAAGATACAAGAGGACATGCGCCACATCTATTTATGGAGTTACGCCGCATCTTCTGGCTGTGTACGAATATTCCTGAATATATTAATTTTGGACCCCACGCGAAGTTAAGTCAATGCGCCGCATCTACTTACTAAATGCGCCGCATCAAACCCTCAGACAGAAACTATAAATACCCCAAGACCAGACGAATTTCGAGGCACATATTATATACGAAGTACGAAGACCAGAGAAACCTAAGGCAGAATTCAGACGAATAGGCAGCACAAGACACACCCGAACGAAGATACAAGAGCTGTAAGAAGGTGCTGCATGTGTTTAATTCATTAAGTAGTTTTGTTTTATTGTGTTAGTAAACTTTAATTCATCAGGATTGGTGGCTTGTGTAATGTGAGGAGAAAGATTGCACTCCCTTAAAACTGCTTTCCCATCAATTAAAGTTTATATGTTGATGTCTTTGGTTACTACTTATTAGTGCATTGATAACCTCTATGTTTATTAGTGGCCTGCGCATTTGACTACGGAAGAGAATGTGGCTCCCACGGTTGTTACTAAATTGATCACTTAGAAATAACTTTTAGACATAAGTAATCATTAAGGGTTTACTCACCGATAAGAATAGGGCCAACGAGAAAGGGTTAACTACATACACTTCATATAAAACTATCAATAAAACAAGTGACAATCTACTTAATCATCAGGACAGATCTTCTTATTGTCTCAAGTATTTATCTGTGTACGTGTGTGCTATTCGCTGATTCGTGCCTATTGGTTTAGTTTATTATTTAATTGCAACCAAATCGTGCCAGTCTCTCAGGCTGAACCCCCTTGCGTTAGATTAGGTTGTATAGCTAATTTAGAATATTAAAATACTGATTAGAATAACTAGATAATACGTTCCACTCTTAGTGATCGACACTCTACTTACCATTATATTCATACTGACCGGGTACACTGCTCGTTAAGTGTGTGTGTTATTGATAAGTCAGCTAAATATAAATTTAAAACTTGAGTAGGCATTAATACTGCTAAACCGCAACGACACATCGCACGCATCAAGTTTTTGGCGCCGCTGCCGGGGAGTGAATTGTTATTATCTGTTAATTTGATTAGTATTTTAATTAGGTTTTTCTTTTTAATTTATTTTTAATCTAACTGCTAACTGTGTTGTATATTTAGTTAATTTGCATTCATTGTATTATTTTGCATATTTTCTGTTTTTGTGTGTTATTTGTTTTTTTTTTTTTTTTTTTTTTTTTTTTTATTTTCGTTTGTGTTTTTATTTGTTTTTATTTTTCGTATTTTTTTGTGTTCTGCTATCGTTGTACTGAGCTAAATCGAACGATACGGCGCATCTGATTTCTCAGATACGGCGTATTGCGTTTAATTTTTTATAAAATACAACGCGTTTAATTAATTCGATACGACGCATCTTTCCCCAAGATACGGCGTATCTGTTTTTGATAAAAAAATTTCTAAACGTTAACGCCATACGACGCATCTGCCTTAGCAGATACGGCGTATCTATTATTTTAATTAAAAACAGTTTTCGAATTATTAAACAGATACGACGCATCGATTTTTATCGATACGGCGCATCCTCTGAATCAAAAATCTTATATTTTGAAACATAATGAAAATACGGCGCATTAACTTTTGTTAATACGACGCATTTAATTTTAATAAGTATATCGATTTTTGATAATTAAAACAGATACGGCGCATTCTAATTTATAAGCGGCGTATCTATTTTCTGAATAAAGTCTGATTTAATTTTAATGATTATAAGATACGGCGTATCCAACTTTTTGGATACGGCGCATCGTCTGCAGATATCAGCTATTTGTATTCTTATATCCGTTTCTGAATTCATTAATTTCTTTTATAGCGAACAAATCCTACTGATGATTTTACTTGTGATGACAGATTTTGCTATGGAAGATATGTCGAAGAACGGATATCTTGCTATGGAACTCTTGCTTTCGAACTCATCCATGGAAGTTTATGATAATGTCAACTTCAATGTACTCGAGATTGATACGGATTTATTCTCTTGGGAGACCCCTCTTGAAGCTGCTTTTAAGGAATTCATGCGTTTATGCAACATTGACAAAGGGGTATTCTCTTATGATGTATTTGTGAGGTACACTGGAGATGAATTGTCGCTCTTATGGCCTATCATTGAATCCAAAGGATTGACTTGGACTACTATCGAAGAAGATGATGGGAAATTCTATCTTGCATACATGCCTTATTCCGAACAGTACTGGGGATTAAATGAGAACTATCTGGACGATGAAAGAATTTATGCTGTGGCGGAGTTACTATTTCATGGCAGGTTGGTAAGATTGATGGACCTCTCCCTCAATGATTGGCTTGAACTTAAATATGGTAGTCCGAAATTTGCCCCTGCAAATGAAGTCAAGCGGATTATGACTTCATGGTTGACACGGAGTTTTAGGGAGCAATTTAACGAGTTCATGGAGATAAGGAGGAAAATGATTGGAAAAGCTTGCTTTGACGTTGACCACGATCCTAACAATGTTGATTTTTCAGAGTGGTTGGCTAGTAAGTTCAATAACCATAAGAGTATGGATCGGGCTACTAAAGATGCGTTATGGGTATATTGGATGAGAGGTGAAGACGAAGAAGTAGAGAGCGACTATGGGTCGTCACTTCATGTTTCAACAGTCAATGAGGGCATTGAAGAATTATTCAGAATTGACATTGACGTGTTCGATTATGAGACACCCTTGTGCAAGCAATTCAAGGAATTTAACTACCTTCTTCAAGTCGACAATGATGTGCTAACTGGAGATCTACCAGGATTTAAGACTTATGATGATTTCAAAAACACCTGGTACTACGAATGGAATGACCAAATACCATGGGTTTGGGATAAACCATGGGAATTTGAGTACATTAATCACACCTGTACACCTTTCATTTTCAAGGATGGGAGTAGTGTTTGGCCGACCTGTGATTATAAGAGTGACGGAACCTGTAATGGGGGAAGTATAATTGGGATGAAACGGGTTGGAAACGATGTAACCTTTGAAGACTATGAGTGGTATGATAATGTTGAAGACTGCCCACAAAAAGCGGAGGCTTTGCAAGAAAAGGGTAGAATTGAATACTTGAAAGAGCTAAAGGGAACATCTAATACTACTTTCTGGGAATGGGTGCATGAACAATTTGATGATTACACGAAGCTTAGTCGACGGTTACAATGGGAATTGGAAAGAGAGTGGGAGGCAATTCAAGATGATGATAACAATAAGTCATTAATTGATGAACTTGATGACTATTTGATTAAGGATCCTTATTTTAAGTTTGTTGATAAAGACGAGGAAGAATTCACCAAAAGAAAGTGTCAACTACTTGGGATCCCTTATAATGAGCCACCCATGATTATTTCTGAAAAATTTAAAATCATCAAATACTCTTTGGGACCAGATGAGGAATATGTAGCGACGAAGACCAAGAGTTATACTAGACTAAGTCGTACGGAAGAAAACGTCGCAAAGCTATACGGGAACATCTTTCGGATGAAGGAAGAAGGATGGACCGTGACAAGGACTAAATGAAGAGCTGAACGTGAGGCTAACTTGAAGACTCTGGAATAAAGACAAGTGCTGACCGGGAGACAACCCGGAGAAATTTTTATTATTCTGTTTTTGTGTCGAGTCAGTCAGGCCGCAGAGGATACGGCGCATCTCAATCCTGAGATGCGACGCATCCCCTGCACTGGTCATATCTTACTTTATTTTTCTGCATATTTATATTTCGACTTTAAAACTTTTTATCAGTTTATTTTAATGCGGCGCATCCCTGGTTAAGGATGTGGCGCATCTTCTATTCTGATCTGTATTTATTCCAGGCTCGATACGGCGTATCTTCTTCCATAAGATACGGCGCATCGACTGACCTGATGATTTTCATTTTTAATTTTTAAGTTTTATTTTTCCTAACTACTAATGTATTATGCAAGTTTGAACCTTTCTTAATTTAGGTGTGTTTTTGAGCCTTGGTGGTATTATAGATTCCTGCATTTCCTGTGGATACATTGATGAAGCGAAAAGTGTACCGCTTTTAGGGGGTCATTTAAGCCCTAAATCGTATTTATTTGATCAAATATTGCCCTAAATCATTCCTTTTGTCATTTTAGGTACTTTGGAGAAGAAATCTGGAAAAGGAAGCATTTTGGACATTTTTGGAGCATAAAAGTGAAGAAAACGACAATGTCTCAAAATCGGCTGGAAAAGTACCTTTGAAGGCGTCAAGGATTGCTCTTGACGGTATCATGGCTTGGCAAAAGAGGTGGATATGAAAAATACACGTGATAAGCCAGAGAATTTTACAATGGAAAATCTGACGGCGTCACCCTTTGAAGTGATCAAGGCCATCACGGTTTAAGTTAAAGCGAGACGGCGTCAAGCACTATTCTGAGGGCGTCAAGCCTTGATAAGCCAGGGAGGATTTTGGAGCACTAAAGAGGGACGGCGTCAAGAAGGCCATCCGAGAACCCTAGACACGGCGAGGTGACGGCGTCAAGATCTAGGTTGAATTTTTATTGTTTAGGTTGAATTTTTATTGTTGTAAGGTCGCAAAACCACGCATCAAGTTTTTGGCGCCGCTGCCGGGGAATAGTTATTGTTTAGGTTGAATTTTTATTTTATTAGGTCTACTCACTAGATTCCTTTCTAGTGAGATTTTTATTTTATTTTTCTAGATTTTCTTTAGTCTATCTTTTTTCTTCGTTTATTTGTTCGTAACCATTACCATCCGACATCATGGAAGGTGGTAATATCCTTGATCCCAACAACCCACCACCACAACAACACCCACCTCCTAGAGCCCGTACCTTAGGAGACTACTCTCGTCCTAGCCACCATGGCTATCGAAACACCATTGAGCTCACTCAAGGAGCCAATGTCACTCCCTTGCGATCCGACACCATCCGGTTGGTGCAAAGCGGATGCACATTCCATGGACTTCGTTCCGAAGATCCTAACCAACATCTCAAGGACTTTCTCAAAATCGTTGATTCTATAGACCTTGATGTTGCCACTCGAGAGACGACCCGATTGCGTCTCTTTCAATTCTCTCTGCGGGACCAAGCTAGTCAATGGCTAGAGCGTCTACCCGCAGGATCCATCACCTCTTAGGATGATCTCACCACTCGTTTCCTCGCTTAATTTTTCCCACCAGGAAGAACTACCAAGCTAAGGAATGATATCTTGATGTTCCAACAACGTCAAGGTGAAACCCTCTACGAGGCATGGACTCGATTCAAGGACTTACTCCAAAAAGTCCCTCACCATGGTATAGAACTTTGGCTCCAAGTCCAAATCTTCTATGACCATATCAATCTCTCCACGAGTCAAACCATTGACCAATCGGCCGGTGGTAAGCTACGTGATCTAAGTGCGGAAGAATCATGGGCTCTCCTAGAAGATCTTGCTCTTTATGACAACGAAAGTTGGAGTGATCCCCGTGATTTGAATAAAACGGTCAAGGCAATATCTTTGCCTTCGAACAATTCAAGCACTTCCGATCGTAGGATCATAGAACTTGAAGACCAAGTCAAGTTTCTTATGAAATCCTACGAGGCTCCTAAACCTTCAAGCCAAGTGAACAAAATGACTTCTCCATGTGAATTATGTAGTGGTCCCCACGACACTCGTGATTGCATGGAACTCCCCGAACAAGCTTTCGCGGACTACGCATCCTCGCGTACCGACGGAGCGGGAGACAAGTGGTACACTTTCAAACCCGAGCCAAACCCCTACGGTGATTCATACAACCCCTCATGGAAAAAATCACCCAAACCTTAGGTGGAAACAAAACCAAAACGCACAACAAACCAAATCTTCCAACCCACCTAATCGTTTTCAATCAAGCGGTTCCAACTCGAACCGTACTTTCAATAACAATCCTTCCAACAATTATGGTAGTACCAGTAACTTTGAAGGATTGATGTCCCAATTTATGGCATCTCAAGAAGCTCGTTTGGCCAAATTTGAATCCGAATTCAATCAACAACAAACGGAGATGACCAATAAAATTGACAACTTATTGAAAGCCCTCAATAACCAAGTGCTATCACCTCCACATAAGGACGCTAGGAACACAAATAGCGGACCCCAAGTAAAAGATCCCTCTTCATCCAAACACGTCCACTTCGTCAACATTGTCACTATCAAACCAATTGATAGGAATGAGGATAATAGTGAACCTGAGGATGAGGTTAAGAAAGTCGAGGTTGATAAAGAAGTTAGGAAAAGTGAGATTGAAGAAGTAGATGATGATGAGGACTACTTCAATAGGCTACCCACTAAGGAAGAGCGCGCATATCATACAGACTTATTCGATGACCCGAGACACCATACTTCCTAGGTAGACCAATTATTAAAATAGGCGATCCTTCTAATCTCAACATACCATGCAACATCGGACATTTACATGCGTTGAAAGCTTACATCGACCTTAGATCGCCCATAAACATCATGACTAGAGCCCACTACAACTTAATAATGAAAAATCAACTTGGGTATAGGATGTTCCCTGATAAGGGTTGGATGAGTAACGTCACGGGAAGAGTTAAGGGATTACCGGTTTATGTAGGAAACTTCACCTATATCACCGACTTTGTAATTGTAGAAGATATCCGCCCAATAGTCGATGCATCCTTAACTCAAGTAGTTTTTGGAAAACCATTTGTTGAGGTCTCTAGAATGACTTATGAACCTTCCTTAGGGATAGTTAGATTTAAGGATGAGACCGATGAGGTAAACTACCAAATGCCATATAAGATAGAGCAATTCCAACACTTGTCAAATGTTGAGAAGGAGCTTAAGCAAGCGGTCTACTATAGGAATGATGAGGATAGAAATAAAGGAGTAGACTATGTTATGGAAAGGATATCCGGTTTCTACAAGGATTGTTTGAAATTAGGACCAGAATATAAAACCGGAAATGAGAATGGCCTAGGAACCGTGACCAATGATGGAGTCACGTAATGTACGGGGACTTTGAGTCTAGCTACAAGACTCGTTAATAAAGAAAAGCGCTTCTTGGGAGGCAACCCAAGCTTTATTTGTTTGTTTGTTTATTTATTTGTTTGTTTGATTTTATTTGTTTCCGTATGTATGTTTAATTTTTATTTTTATTGATTCATGTTCAAAAGTAAATTGTGAAAATGCTTTATCTTGTTTTTAACTTCGTCTTAACTACATATAAAGGTATTTTGCAAAAGATAAGTGTAAGGGAAATCCAAATCGGTTTATTAGAACACAAATGAACATGAATCGTAATGATATTGAATTAACATACATATTAGTATTTGTTTGAGTCAAATGCTTGTATCGAGTCATAATGATATTTTGCAGGATTTCCAGGAAGTAAGGTAAAGGTTTTTCCAGAAATTTTCCGGAAACTTAACATGAGAATTCTGTCAGATCATTTCTGACGGCGTCAGGATTTACAACCTGACGGCGTCAGGTTTTAATTTTCTGAAATTTTTGAAAGTTTTGTTTTCATAAAAAGTTTTTATTAAATCTATAACTTATAATCCCCAGGAATCTGCAAAATAATCATTCCAAAAGCATTATATCCTTATATATAGAATTTATCCCGCCGATGTTATGCAGGTTTTCGTGTTTGTTTTCTCAGGTTTAACAGGTTATTTTGGACAAGGAAATGTATGTGGAATAAAGCTTTTGGCGATGCATTAGTCTTGGAGCTTCTACATTCTCTTGGAAGAAGATCTAACCATGTTACCCCTTTATCCACCAAACGAATCAGGGGAGTATTTGATTTCATTCTTTTACCTTATTTACTTTTACATCTTGTTATTTGAACATTGGGGACAATGTTCATCTTAAGTGTAAGGGGGGGTAAAGTACGATACTTTAGAGAATGCAATTACACTTGATTTTTGTTTGTTTAATGGTAGATGTGTAATAAAACTGAGATAAATACTTGTTAGGACAATTTTAGTGCCAAATTTAAAAATTTTTACAACATATAGGAGTGAAACTTTGATCTTAATGAGCGTCTCATGGATAGGAGTTATATGACTAGCACAAAAACCGTACCACTAAAAAATTTTCCACCCCCAAATATTTGAGGTTCGCCCCTAGAATTGGTAGGAAAAGCATTTATGCTATGATGTGTGTACCGGTAGCACTTAGATTCTAGAACTTGCGTTAGGACCATTCCGAGGCCACAAGTGAGACAACATTCGTGTAGTTAGATTTACTACATGATAAGAGGCATTAGGATTAACCCATTGTTTTACACCTGTGTTTTTGTTATAATTACATTGGCTACATTGGTCAAGTAATTCTCCCACACCCTTTGCGTTGTACTCATTTTTAGTACACGATACCCCTAGTACACCCCTCAGAGCCTATCTTTTCCCTACACCTAACGTTATAACCCGTTTAAAAGCCCTCTTTGATAGTTTATCTTAGGTGCTTACGCCTAGTGGAGGAGGTTTTTGATCCTTTCCCAAGCCTATGGTAATCTATTTGCTATGACAGGTAGTGAGAGATATTATCCGTTTTCATTTATGAGATTTATTTTGATGACACCTGAGAGATGTGAGTATCTAAACACTACTTGTGAGGTGCTAGTTTGTAATCTCCGTGCTTATTATGATTAAAGTGGAACGACTATTTATTGTAATTACTTTTATATTAGCATTAAATGGCCCCTAACTTGTATTTTGATTAGAATGAAAGCGCATTTGCTTGAGGACAAGCAAATCTCAAGTGTAAGGGTATTTGATGAAGCGAAAAGTGTACCGCTTTTAGGGGGTCATTTAAGCCCTCAATCGTATTTATTTGATCAAATATTGCCCTAAATCGTTCCTTTTGTCATTTTAGGTACTTTGGAGAAGAAATCTGGAAAAGGAAGCATTTTGGACGTTTTTGGAGCATAAAAGTGAAGAAAACGACAAAGTCTCAAAATCGGCTGGAAAAGTACCTTTGACGGCGTCAAGGATTGCTCTTGACGGCGTCATGGCTTGGAAAAAGAGGTGGATATGAAAAATACACATGATAAGCCAGAGAATTTTACAATGGAAAATCTGACGGCGTCACCCTTTGAAGTGATCAAGGCCATCACGGTTTAAGTTAAAGCGAGACGGCGTCAAGCACTATTCTGACGGCGTCAAACCTTGATAAGCCAGGGAGGATTTTGGAGCACTAAAGAGGGACGGCGTCAAGAAGGCCATCCGAGAACCCTAGACACGGCGAGGTGACTGCGTCAAGATCTATAACGTGACGCCGTCAGCCCCTAAACTCTATATATAGTTTTGCAATTTTTTTTCATGAATGTGCAACTTTGTGAGGAGAAACTTTAAGACGAATTTCTGCCATTTTTAAGGGTTTTCATACCCTTGGATCTCCCATGTTTAATTGAAGATAAGTATTCATTTAATCAATCAATATGTCTATGTGTTGTTTGATTATATCTTGTTCTTGTCTTTTAATTAACATGCTAGGCTAGATTTATCTTGTGTTTGCTTAGATCTAATGAAACCTAGCTATTGATTATTGGTTATTAGTGTGTTATTAATTGTATTGGATGATTGTTTATCGATGTTAGGCTTAAGAAAACTGGCTAACTTCCTATTCGGTAACTTGCTTGAATGTCTTAAGAAACATGAACCAATGCGTACTAAGGTTTTTATGGTTGTATTTAATGCATGAGCGAATTCTAGTGATCCCATGTTAGGAGCTTCTTAGCCGGCTCGACATAGGAGTGAAGTAGGAGCTTGTAGAGTTGGGGAAGTACGTACGCCATGCCACGATTGGTATTAAGGAATACACCCGTCATCCACGCAATTAATACACACTAATCAACCGGTAAAAGATAGTTAGGGAGTAAGGAAATCTAAGTAAACACATTTCTCTCCACATAAGTTTCACAACTCTTTTCATTTTCAGTTATTTTATTTTATTTGCATTTGTAGTTATTTGGGTTAGTTGACTAGCAACTAATTCCGCCCACTCTTTCAAACCCGAGATTTTACTTGCTTTCATAAAATATAAAAAAATACAAAAAGAATATTCCCTCACCCTTAGACCTATTAGAGTAGTTTTTCAATCCTAATGACACTATTCCCTGTGGAGAACGATCAATCCCCCGCACTTACCACTACACTATACTACATCGGTCAGGTACACTACCTGGTGGGGTTGTAAGCCTCTTGAGATCCCTCGAGAGGTAAAACCTGTTGTAAGGTCGCAAGACCACGCATCATACATCAATTATGAAGCTTAAACGTTCTCATCCACAAGAAAGATGATTTTTGCTCTTATACTAATGGAGGATCATACCGAGCAAATCTCAGGGGAGTTTTTTTTTCTGTTCTAATTCTTTTATTTTCCAGTTTTTAACCTTGTATACAAACAACGAGGACGTTGTTTAACTTAAGTGGGGGGATTGGAGAATTAGAACACCTAACACTTACTTGTCCTAAACTTTTCAAAATATGCTTAAAATGTGCTTAATATATCAAAATTTAAAATTTTTAGCATGTTTTTGTTTAAAGTCTAAGTTGCATTGCTGCACACATGACGTTATTTTCAAAAATTGTGATTTTTCAAAATTCACAAATCTATGAGTGTGCCGGTGACTTGTAAACTTTAGAACTTGGCTTGTATACTATTCGAGACCACCATAATAAGTATTATTTATATAATTGGAATGACTTGTCTAAATTGGTAAATTTCTAGGATTACACCCAAATAGCCTTTATATGTTATGTGTTATTAGCTAACTACACTGGTTAGTTAACCCCCGTATAAACCCTTTTGTTACTCTCACTTTTAGAGTAAGATACCCCTAGAAAAACACTCAGAGCCATTCCTTTCGTTTCTTACACCTTTGTTAAAATGTTTCGTTACACCCTTACACCTTAGCCTACCCTGTAGATTAAAATCCATGGTTGGTTAATTGCTTTAGGCAAAGTGTGTTTCCTTACATTACCTGTGTTCGCGTGCGTAATTCATTATCTATGGTTAGGTCGGGAAATTGCACAATGCAATTGGAGTGAAAGTAAATATTGTATATCTTTGAGTTTATTTTTCGCGTGTTTACTACTTTCACTATTACCGTTATTTCTGAAGTTATGAAAAATATGGAAAAATTATCCAGAATTATCATTATAGTGATGTGGTGAAATTTTACACATCTTTGTTTATGTTTAAAAAAAAAAAAAAAAAAAAAAAAAAAAAAAAAAAAAAAAAAAAAAATCGAAAAAAAATAAGAAAAGAAAAAGAAAAAAAAAAGTTGGATGTTTGTTTAAACCAACTTATGTAAAGTTTTGTATTAAGTGGTCGATATCACCACTATTTGTTGTATATTATATCTATGGAGTGAATGGGAGTTGGCAGTTATGGGAACACCAACTAAGGTTTATTCTTTGATTGAGATCTTGTTGAGTATAATTCGTGTCTACCTAAATGATGAGTGTCTAAATACTCATCATTTTTACCTAATCTGAACTGCCAAAACATCCAAAAAACTCTCAGAAATGCATCATAATACTGAAATTATCCCAGAATTGTGTTTTATATGTTTCAGATGCAAAATGTTTAAAAACAAGTGAAAAACGAACAAAGTTTGCATAATTGGCAGTTTCAGTCCCTCAACTTTTAAAAGTTGTCAAAACTAGTCCCTGATCACTAAAAACTTGTACAAATATCATTTTAGGTCCTTGGGGATTCATAAGTTGTTAGAAAAGTCCTTTGAAGTTAAAATTTACAAATTTACAACTTTGGTCCCTCAGCTTTGAAAAATGTCAGAAATAGTCCTTAAGGTTTTAAAATTGGAATTTATCAAATATAACCCTTGTACTATTCTCAAATGACATAATTGGTCCTTTTTGATAACTTTTGGATAATTACAAGTTAAGCCCTTCAAGAATCAGAAAATTACATAAAAGGTCCTTGGTTTTGTAAAAATGGAAAAATGTGCAACAATGGTCCTTGTATTATCTAATATTGCAGGTATGGTCCCTATGATAACTTTTGGAAGCTTGTCACATGAGGTCCTTGAAAATCAGAAAGTTACAATTTTGGTCCTTGTGATTTAGCTACTATAACCAACCGGACCTAAAATAAAATAAACAAACCAACCCACCCTTTGTATTAATAAACCCAATCCAATACACAACCACACCAGCCCAATCCACAAGCCCAACTCCCTTTTTATTTAATAAACCCGACCCAACCCACCTAGTATTTAAAAACCAGAGTTTGACTCT
The DNA here is from genome assembly GCA_021014915.2 of Artemisia tridentata subsp. tridentata. Classification (NCBI taxonomy): domain Eukaryota; kingdom Viridiplantae; phylum Streptophyta; class Magnoliopsida; order Asterales; family Asteraceae; genus Artemisia; species Artemisia tridentata. Next base: position 294,446,849 of record CP139506.1, read on the forward strand.
GGTCAAACTCCCTTCTTCCTCACAACCCCGCCAAACCACCTTGCCCCTAGTTTTCTCTGCAAAACCACTCCCCATCCAATCCCACTTACCTAACAATACAAAAGCTTTAAAAGCTTCTTCTCCACCTCCCTGAAATGCATTTAATGCATAAACCTGCTCGAATCCACCACTAGTACTTTTGGCGCCAAATTTCATTTGAGTGGCTCAGATCGATTTAAAGCAATCCAAGGGTGCAGAAGAGTTCAGAGAAGTCGGCTAGGGTTTTCCCAATTGTATTTTGTATATATAGAGCAATGTAATAGGATTAAAAGTAGTAGTTAATTTTTAGATAATCGCATTTTACTTTTATTAATTGTAATGTTGTAATTTCTTATTTCCAGTTGTAATCCAAGTTTATTTAAGCTATAAAAATCTTGTTTCAAGTCATCTTGTGTTTGAATTCAATATTGTTCAAGTTTGTATGTTCCTGTTAAGAAGTTAAGTTCGAATCACCACTAAAAAGCTCTTAAAAGCTCCAAACACCCTGACCATAAGCTCATATAAGCTCATCATAGCTTTATGTAAGCTTATATAGTGATCACTAGTTCTAATTCTCAGATTTGAAGAAAGTCCACAAAAAGTCAACATAAGCTCTTAAAAGCTATTCTGAGTTTAAAAAGCTCTAATGAAGGTTTCTTTGGGTTTTCTAGCTTGCTTTTAACAAGCTAGATGGTTCTGTCCTATGCATGCTATCCCTATAGCCACTCTCTCACTTGTAAGCCTTTTGATCAAATTTAGCATTTTACTGCATCAGTTGTTTATTGCTTGAATCTTGATCTTATTATGTCTCTGTGGTGATTGTTAAGTAATATTAAGCTTAAAATCATTTGCTTGTTCTTTGATTATCATAGTTGCTTTGAATCTCATCATAGCAGTCAAATTTTCATAAGTAGCATTTCTGTGTTTCATGCTTGTAGTGTTGTTGTTCTCTGCTTCTTTAGTTCTATTTTATGATAATATGAAGTTTAAATTCAGTTACATGGTCTGAATCTAAGAAATCCTTTGGAAATCACAAAATCAGTCAAGATAAGGGTTGTTTGGATCTTACTGATTCAGTGGTGTTGCTGAGTATTTGTGTTGTTATTAGTTGTTGTTACATGTTACTTTAGTCAAGAACAACTCAAAGGAACATTATAAACTAGTCCTTATTCAGTAAAAAAGTCAAAATCACTTTTAATCTCTCATAAGTTCATCATTGTTGCATTTTTAACCTGTGAAATTCATCACAGTTGTGTAAGACTTGTTAAGATAGCTTAATTTCATCTTAATTAACCTTAATACATCATATTCAGTCATTAGGATTGAATCAAAGTTCATAAAAGTCAATCTAGTTCCTAAATCAAAAAGTCAAAAATTCAAAATTCTTTCAAAATGGTCAGTTAGTCCAGATCTTGCACAAGGTTTAATTGAGATTGGAAATAAGTAATTTTTGTTGATTTGTGTTAAGTTGTTGGTTGTTTACATAGTCCAAAAGGAAAATCTGAGTTTGGATTGCATTTGCTTATTAAAAAGCACTATCAAAGTTCCCTGTTTTTGCCCTGTGCATAAGCAATCAGTAGACACTGATTGCTGATACATCTGATCTTTGATCCAATTGGACATCAATTGGGTAGTTTCTGATAGGGCTTTTAGGATTTTTATATAGCTCATAGTATAAGCTTAATTTTGCCCCCTTAATATTGCATCTCAGTAGCTTATTTCCTAGCTTAATTTGCCCTGCAAGTTGCCTCATTTCTGCTAATTTCTGTCTTAAGTTTGAAACAGATTGGGTACTTAATTGGCTTATCTGTGGGATTAGCTGTTTGAAATAAGTTGTTTTAAGCTTATCTAAGTTGGTTTAACCTGTCCTGAGCATTTGGTTGAGTTTAGTGCTTTTTAGCTTATTTTTGGCTTATTTGCCAACTGCTTATCTGCCCAAATCAGCTCTCCAGGCTTATTAAACCTTTCATTTTATTTTTCCTATCTTTTAATTTATATTTAATAGATTTATCTTTTTAAATTTTAATTAAGTAATTTTCATTTTTATAATTTTCTTAGTTTCTATTTACTTAGTAATATTTTTAGAAAAAGTTTTAGATTTTTCTTTGTCCATTTAGTATTTTTTATAAATTTAAATAGTTTAATAAGTAATTAAATAATAAATAATTAATAATAATTAAATAAAAAGTATAAAAAAAATATAATTTAAGTTTTTAAATAAGTTTTAAGTAATTTTACATTTTTAGGTTTTAATTTTCTAAAATTTTAGTTTTTGTCCCATTTTAGATTTTTCGTTGCGCGTTTTAGTTTATTTATTCGCGTTTAATTTTCCTGTGCATATCTGTTTTAATTTGTTATTTAGAATTGTTTAAAACAAAATCAAAAGCAATCTAAATCATCTGTCACTCTAAATCCTAGCTTTTCACAGTTTTCCATTCACATCTCGTTGGGAAACGATCCGGGTGATCACTTGCCTGGTTTCACACTACACACGAGTATTCGTTCTGAGGCTGTTTATATTTTATCATTTATTACGGTTGACCATTCTCAAGTGGTTGACTTGTGTGATAGAGAAATAAAAGATAACTAGTTTGGGAGGAATTAAATTTTGGCGCCGCTGCCGGGGAGGTGTGCTGCGACTATTGTGAAGAATTTTAGCGATTAGTGATTCGAGATCCTTCTATCAGAAGTTCCTATTTCCCAAAAACAATATAAAATACCAAAAATATTTTTCTTTTCTTTTCTATATATATTATTATTATTATTATTATCATATAAAAATAAAAAACCCAAAAATATTTTCCGTTTTCTTTAATAATAAACAATAAAAATTAACCATCGAGAACCAAGACTGAGTACTACCTAACTGGGGGTACGGCCATAATAAGTTCCCAAACCAAAGAATTAAAACTTGCCTCTGTATCACTTGCGAATTCGGCTCACCTTTGATTGATAAACAAACTCTAACGGAGGTTCTAGGATAGTCTGACATTAAATTGTCGGACTGAAAGAAGCGGGTTTTTAAGGAGCATTTAATTGCCCACCTTTGCTTCTCCGCCACTCTGTGCGTTTATCTTTTAGAGAGCTACCGTACGCCTGTTGATTGTTGGTTAAGTTTACTTGTGTTTTCTCTCGATCTTGATTTTAATTGAAAATTTTTGCTAAGTGCATGCGCACTCGTTCTTCTAGGTCTACAAGCCCTTTCCGTGAGCTTGGAAAAATACCTCGAAGACGTCGTAGACGTTCTGCTCCATCAGTCGTACCCGAGATACGGACTGATCCCGAAACCCCTATCATCATGGCAGAAGACCGCCCTATGAATGAGCTTCTCCAGGCTCCCACCGAGGGTTATGGAGATGCCATTATTGTTCCAGCCATCGTGGCTGAGAATTTTGAGCTGAAAACTGGGTTGATAAACCTTGTTACATCGCGTCAATTCTATGGTTTTGAGAGGGACGATCCTCAAGATCACGTTCGATGGTTCAATAAAATCACATCCACCATCAAATGTAAAAATGTCCCGGAGGAATCAATCAAACTTCTTCTTTTCCCGTTTTCTATAGATGGGGCAGCCCGGATTTGGCTTGACAAACAACCCCCTCGGTCAATTAGAACATGGGAAGATTTGGTTCAAAAATTTGTAAATGAATTCTTTCCTCATTCCAAAACCACGCATCTTAAAAATGAAATCATGAAATTCACTCAAAGGTTTGATGAACCATTTGGAGAAGCATGGGATCGTTTCAAAGAATTGCTCCGCAAATGTCCTCATCACGGTTTCACCGATTTGATGCAGATGGACACTTTCTACAGTGGGTTAAACCCATCTGATCAAGATTCTCTCAATGCCTCAGCTGGAGGTAATTTCCTGAGCAAATCCACTAAGGAAGCCATTGCTCTCATTGAAAATAAGTCTAAGGTCCGCACTACACGAAACAGGACATATAATTCCCAGGCTAGTGCTGGTCCTTCCACTTCATCTCCCGTGAGTCAGTCCAGTACTGATACTCAGCTTGCTGAACTCACGAAGGTTATTCAAGCTTTGGTTTTCTCCACACAAAAGAAAGAGTCCGCTCCGCAAACTTCTCACACTGCTGAAGTCAAAAAAATAGAAGTTTGTGTTACTTGTGGTGGTCCTCACGCTTACTATAATTGTACTGCCACCGATGGCAATACATTTGATGTCAATGCTATAGCCGGAACATCCAATCAAGGAGGTAATCAATACCGTCCTCAAGTGGACCCAAACCACCGTGCTAGCAATCAATTTGGACCACCCGGATTTCCTCCTCCCAACAATCCAAATAGGATTAATCCTAATCAACAGAGAGGGCAAAACATGCAAAATCAATTTAATGCCCCAAACAATCAATACCCACCCAGAGGGGTAATCAAGGGTATTCAGCTCCTAATCATCAAGGACCTCTCCCAAACGAACTTGATAACTACATCAAGTTTAATGAGAACAAAATGAAGGCAATACAAAATCAGATCTCTGGATTGAGGAATGAATTTCAAACTTCAATATACAAGCAAGGAACTGAGCTTAAGAATGAGCTTTCTAATAAAATTGATCACTCTCAAAGCGAAGTTAAGAATATGCTTACCAGTCTCATGAATCATATCAATCCACCTTCTACCTCGGGAGGTCTCCCTAGTAATACCATTCCAAACCCAAAGGGTGAACTCAAAGCTGTCACCACACGCAGTGGTAAAGCTTATGATGGACCCAATATTCCTACTACCTTTTCTTCTCCTCTCCCTAAGGTAGTGGAAAGTGAACCTGAGGTGACTAAGGATAAGGAACTTCCTATTAATAACGGAGGTGCCGACAAGGTCCTACCTCAAGTTGTCCAAAAACCAAAACCCACACCAGGAGTTGTTTTTGAAATCCCTGTTGAAAACCATAAATCCAAACCTTCTATTCCTTATCCATCACGTTTACATGAGCAAAAGCTCCGCGAAAAAGCTAGTCAACAAATGGAAAAGTTTTTCAAAATTTTCCAGGAATTATATTTTGACATAAGCTTTGCGGATGCTATCATTCTGATGCCCAAATTCGCATCCACAATCAAACACTTGTTAAGCAACAAGGAAAAACTGTTTGAAATGGCAAAGACTCCATTAAATGAGAACTGCTCAGCAGTTATCTTGAAAAAGCTTCCGGTGAAGCTTGGAGATCCTGGAAGATTTTTACTACCTTGTATCTTTCCAGGAATGGTTGAATGCTATGCCTTGGCCGATCTTGGTGCAAGCATCAACCTGATGCCTTATTCAGTTTGGGAGAAACTTTCTCTTCCTGAACTCACTACTACCTGCATGACTCTTGAGCTTGCAGATCGTTCCACATCTCACCCTCGCGGCATTGCCGAGGATGTATTTGTGAAAGTAGGGAAGTTCCATTTTCCAGCTGACTTTGTGGTTGTCGATTTCGATGCTGATCCTAGGGTTCCTCTAATTCTTGGAAGAGGATTCCTAAAAACGGGCCGTGCTCTCATTGATGTATTTGAGCATGATATCACATTACGTGTAGGTAATGAAGCTGTTACTTTTAACCTCGATCAAACTTCGAGGTACTCCCCAAATTATGATTCTGAATCGGTTAACCGAATCGATGTCATTGATATTGTTTCAGAGGAGTACTCTCAAGAGTTTCTTGGTTATTCTCATAATTCTGTGAGTGGGGATCCCACCACATCTTCTCTACCTATCATTTCCGACTCTTCCCCTTCTCTCACTCCGTTTGAGGGAAGTAATTTCAATTTGGAAGAGATCGAGGCTTTTCTCAAGTGTGATTCATTTCTGGAAGGAATTGATGACGCTGAGATTGATCTGGAGGGAGATATTCTTCTTCTTGAGAAATTGTTAAATCAGGACAATTCTCCTCCACTCCCTCCCGTTGAACTTCATAATGAGGAAATCAAATCAGTTGAGTACGCATTTTTGGAGGGTGATGATAAATTACCCGTCATTATTGCTAAAGACTTAAGTGATGAGGAAAAGACTGCTCTAATAAAGGTCTTGAAGTCACACAAGCAAGCCATTGCTTGGAAACTCTCCGACATAAAGGGTATCGACCCTGAATTTTGTACTCACAAAATTTTAATGGAGGATGACTTTAAACCAGCAGTCCAACACCAGCGAAGGGTGAATCCCAAAATCCACGATGTTATCAAACAAGAGGTTCTCAAACTTCTTGATGCAGGATTGATTTATCCCATCTCTGATAGTCCTTGGGTTAGTCCCATTCACTGTGTTCCAAAAAAGGGTGGCATAACTGTTGTCACAAATGAGGATAATGAGTTGATTCCAACTCGATTGGTTACTGGGTGGCGTGTTTGCATTGACTATCGTAAGTTAAATGATGCCACCCGAAAAGACCATTTTCCTCTGCCCTTCATGGATCAGATGCTTGAGAGATTAGCGGGAAACGAGTACTATTGTTTCCTTGATGGTTTCTCAGGTTACTTTCAAATACCCATTGATCCGCAAGATCAAGAAAAGACCACATTTACATGCCCCTATGGAACCTTTGCTTATAAACGTATGCCTTTCGGCTTATGTAATGCTCCAGGCACATTCCAAAGGTGCATGATGTCCATATTTTCTGACATGATCGGGAAAACGATGGAGGTCTTTATGGATGACTTCTCGGTCATTGGGGATTCATTCGAAACATGTCTCTCCCATTTAGAAAACATGTTGAAACGGTGTGAAGACACCAATCTTTGTCTAAATTGGGAGAAGAGTCACTTTATGGTCAAAGAGGGCATTGTCCTCGGCCATAAGATATCAAAGAACGGGATTGAGGTTGACAGATCTAAAGTTGATGTCATTAGTAAATTACCTCATCCCACTACCGTCAAAGGTATTAGGAGTTTTTTGGGTCATGCAGGTTTCTATCGTAGATTCATACAAGATTTTTCTAAAATCGCCCGGCCTATGACTCATCTTCTTGAAAAGGATGCTCCTTTTATCTTCTCACCCGAGTGCATCGAAGCTTTTGAAACATTAAAGAAAAAGCTTACTGAAGCACCCATTCTGGTTGCCCCCGACTGGGATTTTCCCTTTGAACTCATGTGCGATGCAAGCGATTTTGCTATCGGTGCAGTCTTGGGGCAACGAAAAGCCAAACATTTTCAGCCTATCCACTACGCAAGTAAAACCATGACTGAAGCTCAAACTCATTACACCACTACAGAAAAAGAATTATTAGCTGTGGTGTATGCCTTTGAGAAATTTCGGCCATATTTAATCTTGACAAAATGTGTAGTGTATACGGATCACTCGGCTCTTAAATATCTCTTTGCAAAACAAGATGCAAAGCCGAGATTACTCCGTTGGGTTCTCCTCCTGCAAGAATTTGATATCACAATACGTGATAAAAAAAAGGAGCTGAGAACCTAGCTGCTGATCATCTATCCAGATTAGAGAACCCACACCAAGATGTTTTCGAGAAAAAGGAAATTAATGAAACATTTCCTCTTGAGACACTCAGTGCGGTTGCTTTTCGTGGAGATTCTACTACCCCATGGTTTGCCGACTTCGCAAATTACCATGCGGGTAACTTCATAGTGAAAGGGATGTCGACCCAACAGAAGAATAAATTCTTCAAGGATGTTAAACATTACTTCTGGGACGACCCCTACTTGTTCAAAATCTGTGCGGATCAAGTCATCCGACGGTGTGTTTATGGACGAGAAGCTATTGACATTCTCAAAGCTTGCCATGTTGGACCCACTGGGGGCCACCATAGTCCAAACTACACCGCCAAAAAGGTGTTTGATTCCGGGTTTTATTGGCCCACAATTTATAAGGATGCCCAAGATCTGATCAAAACTTGTGAAGCTTGTCAGCGTCACGGAAATATTTCACAACGAAATGAAATGCCACAAAATGCTATTCAAGTTTGTGAAATCTTTGATGTCTGGGGCATTGACTTTATGGGGCCATTTCCATCATCTCGAGGAAATAAATACATTCTCGTGGCTGTTGACTATTTGTCAAAATGGGTTGAAGCAAAAGCTTTACCCACTAATGATGCCCGAGTTGTTGTAAAATTCCTGAAAGCTCTGTTTGCCCGTTTTGGAACTCCACGTGCTATAATCAGTGATCGTGGTACGCATTTTTGCAATGACAAATTTGATAAAGTCATGCAAAAGTATGGTGTAACTCACCGTCTTTCTACTGCGTATCACCCACAAACGAGTGGACAAGTAGAAGTTTCAAATCGGGGTATTAAAAGAATTCTAGAAAGGACTGTAGGAGAAAATCGTGCATCCTGGTCGGATAAATTGGATGATGCATTATGGGCCTTTCGTACAGCTTACAAAACACCCATTGGGTGTACGCCTTACAAACTTGTGTACGGAAAGGCATGTCATCTGCCGATCGAATTAGAGCACAAAGCCTACTGGGCCTTGAAACATGCTAACTTTGACCTCCAAACTGCGGGTGATAACCGTAAAGTTCAAATGAATGAACTACATGAACTGCGTGATCAGGCCTACGAGAACTCTTTGATCTATAAAGAAAAGACAAAGAAAATTCATGACTCAAAAATAAAGAACCGCGTTTTTAACGTTGGTGATCGAGTCCTTCTTTTCAATTCAAGATTAAAGATCTTCTCAGGCAAACTCAAATCCCGATGGTCTGGTCCATTCACTATCACAAAGGTTTATCCGTATGGTACCGTTGAGTTATCTCAAGCTGACGGTCCTAATTTCAAAGTGAATGGTCATCGTTTAAAACACTACTTTGGAGAGGACATACCATTCATGGTTGTCCCGGATCTTCAAACTTTCCCCATGAACCAATGAATGCAGGGATCGAGTCAAGCTAGTGACTCGGTGATCAAAAACATTAGCACAACATGGGTTTTCACCCATGTTTCTGTTTTCTTTCTCTTTTCTACCACCTAGAGTGGGGGAGATGCCCCACATGTTGTATATATGTAAATGCCAAAAAAAAAAAAAAAAAAAAAAATGTGTATATAAAAATAATGGCTATAAATATTTCCCTTTCACGTTCTAAGTGTTGGTTTAACAGCCGGTTCTTTGAATATTGAGGGCAATATTCAGTTCTAAGTGTGGGGGGGGGGGGAATTCTTGCGAATTTGATCAAATGTACCATCTAGTACCCCCATTTTAGCCAAAATTTTAAATTTTCTTTCTCACTTAGAACGCAATAAATGGTTATCAGTCCGCCATGTCTAACCCACATAAGGATTGGCTAATCCAGGAGCAAACGGCTCTTGGTAAAGATGTCTCAAATCCGTTGATGGCTTACAATTTGCCCAAAATTGTATGGTATTCGACTCACCATATCTTCATAAGTGAAGAGTTGGCTAGCCCGCAAGGTTATGGCTTGTGGTTAAGGCAGTGAAAATCCATGATTGGTAATTAGCTCACCAAAGATAATATTGATAATTTATCTAAGAGTTGGCTAGTCCAGAAGCAAACGGCTTCTGGTAAAGACAAATCAAAACCGTTGACAGCTTGTGGTTTGCTCAAAATCACTTGGTTATCACTGTACCAAAGTTCTTACTTGAACTGAAACAATTGGCTACTCCAGAAGTAATGGCTTTTGGTAAAGAGTCTTTCAAATCCATTAAATCTTCATAAAATATTGCTAGGGACTAGCAATAGTTTAGTGTGGGGGATTGATGAGTGTCTAAATACTCATCATTTTTACCTAATCTGAACTGCCAAAACATCCAAAAAACTCTCAGAAATGCATCATAATACTGAAATTATCCCAGAATTGTGTTTTATATGTTTCAGATGCAAAATGTTTAAAAACAAGTGAAAAACGAACAAAGTTTGCATAATTGGCAGTTTCAGTCCCTCAACTTTTAAAAGTTGTCAAAACTAGTCCCTGATCACTAAAAACTTGTACAAATATCATTTTAGGTCCTTGGGGATTCATAAGTTGTTAGAAAAGTCCTTTGAAGTTAAAATTTACAAATTTACAACTTTGGTCCCTCAGCTTTGAAAAATGTCAGAAATAGTCCTTAAGGTTTTAAAATTGAAATTTATCAAATATAACCCTTGTACTATTCTCAAATGACATAATTGGTCCTTTTTGATAACTTTTGGATAATTACAAGTTAAGCCCTTCAAGAATCAGAAAATTACATAAAAGGTCCTTGGTTTTGTAAAAATGGAAAAATGTGCAACAATGGTCCTTGTATTATCTAATATTGCAGGTATGGTCCCTATGATAACTTTTGGAAGCTTGTCACATGAGGTCCTTGAAAATCAGAAAGTTACAATTTTGGTCCTTGTGATTTAGCTACTATAACCAACCGGACCTAAAATAAAATAAACAAACCAACCCACCCTTTGTATTAATAAACCCAATCCAATACACAACCACACCAGCCCAATCCACAAGCCCAACTCCCTTTTTATTTAATAAACCCGACCCAACCCACCTGGTATTTAAAAACCAGAGTTTGACTCTGGTCAAACTCCCTTCTTCCTCACAACCCCGCCAAACCACCTTGCCCTTAGTTTTCTCTGCAAAACCACTCCCCATCCAATCCCACTTACCTAACAATACAAAAGCTTTAAAAGCTTCTTCTCCACCTCCCTGAATTGCATTTAATGCTTAAACCTGCTCGAATCCACCACTAGTACTTTTGGCGCCAAATTTCATTTGAGTGGCTCAGATCGATTTAAAGCAATCCAAGGGTGCAGAAGAGTTCAGAGAAGTCGGCTAGGGTTTTCCCAATTGTATTTTGTATATATAGAGCAATGTAATAGGATTAAAAGTAGTAGTTAATTTTTAGATAATCGCATTTTACTTTTATTAATTGTAATGTTGTAATTTCTTATTTCCAGTTGTAATCCAAGTTTATTTAAGCTATAAAAATCTTGTTTCAAGTCATCTTGTGTTTGAATTCAATATTGTTCAAGTTTGTATGTTTCTGTTAAGAAGTTAAGTTCGAATCACCACTAAAAAGCTCTTAAAAGCTCCAAACACCCTGGCCATAAGCTCACATAAGCTCATCATAGCTTTATGTAAGCTTATATAGTGATCACTAGTTCTAATTCTCAGATTTGAAGAAAGTCCACAAAAAGTCAACATAAGCTCTTAAAAGCTATTCTGAGTTTAAAAAGCTCTAATGAAGGTTTCTTTGGGTTTTCTAGCTTGCTTTTAACAAGCTAGATGGTTCTGTCCTATGCATGCTATCCCTATAGCCACTCTCTCAGTTGTAAGCCTTTTGATCAAATTTAGCATTTTACTGCATCAGTTGTTTATTGCTTGAATCTTGATCTTATTATGTTTCTATGGTGATTGTTAAGTAATATTAAGCTTAAAATCATTTGCTTGTTCTTTGATTATCATAGTTGCTTTGAATCTCATCATAGCAGTCAAATTTGCATAAGTAGCATTTCTGTGTTTCATGCTTGTAGTGTTGTTGTTCTCTGCTTCTTTAGTTCTATTTTATGATAATATGAAGTTTAAAATCAGTTACATGGTCTGAATCTAAGAAATCCTTTGGAAATCACAAAATCAGTCAAGATAAGGGTTGTTTGGATCTTACTGATTCAGTGGTGTTGCTGAGTATTTGTGTTGTTATTAGTTGTTGTTACATGTTACTTTAGTCAAGAACAACTCAAAGGAACATTATAAACTAGTCCTTATTCAGTAAAAAAGTCAAAATCACTTTTAATCTCTCATAAGTTCATCACTGTTGGATTTTTAACCTGTGAAATTCATCACAGTTGTGTAAGACTTGTTAAGATAGCTTAATTTCATCTTAATTAACCTTAATACATCATATTCAGTCATTAGGATTGAATCAAAGTTCATAAAAGTCAATCTAGTTCCTAAATCAAAAAGTCAAAAATTCCAAATTCTTTCAAAATGGTCAGTTAGTCCAGATCTTGCACAAGGTTTAATTGAGATTGGAAATAAGTAATTTTTGTTGATTTGTGTTAAGTTGTTGGTTGTTTACATAGTCCAAAAGGAAAATCTGAGTTTGGATTGCATTTGCTTATTAAAAAGCACTATCAAAGTTCCCTGTTTTTGCCCTGTGCATAAGCAATCAGTATACACTGATTGCTGATACATCTGATCTTTGATCCAATTGGACATCAATTGGGTAGTTTCTGATAGGGATTTTAGGATTTTTATATAGCTCATAGTATAAGCTTAATTTTGCCCCCTTAATATTGCATCTCAGTAGCTTATTTCCTAGCTTAATTTGCCCTGCAAGTTGCCTCATTTCTGCTAATTTCTGTCTTAAGTTTGAAACAGATTGGGTACTTAATTGGCTTATCTGTGGGATTAACTGTTTGAAATAAGTTGTTTTAAGCTTATCTAAGTTGGTTTAACCTGTCCTGAGCATTTGGTTGAGTTTAGTGCTTTTTAGCTTATTTTTGGCTTATTTGCCAACTGCTTATCTGGCCAAATCAGCTCTCCAGGCTTAATAAACCTTTCATTTTATTTTTCCTATCTTTTAATTTATATTTTAGATTTATCTGTAAATTTTCATAATTTTCTGAATAGTTTTAATAATTTTAATCTTTTTTATTAGTTTCTAATAATAATTAAATCATAATAATTAGAATATTAATCAGAAAAATATAAATCCAATTTTCATAATTTTCTTTTGTCATTTTTAATCTAGGAAAAATATATAAATATTTTTAGACCTTAAGAAAATCAAAAATAGAAATAAAGTGATAGCTTCTATTTAATTGAATTTATCTTTTTAAATTTTAATTAAGTAATTTTCATTTTTATAATTTTCTTAGTTTCTATTTACTTAGTAATATTTTTAGAAAAAGTTTCAGAATTTTCTTAGTTCATTTAGTATTTTTTATAAATTTAAATAGTTTAATAAGTTATTAAATAATAAATAATTAATAATAATTAAATAAAAAGTATAAAAAAATATAATTTAAGTTTTAAAATAAGTTTTTAGTAATTTTACAATTTTAGGTTTTAATTTTCTAAAATTTTTAGTTTTTGTCCAATTTTAGATTTTTCGTTGCGCATTTTAGTTTATTTATTCGCGTTTAATTTTCCTGTGCATATCTGTTTTAATTTGTTATTTAGAATTGTTTAAAGCAAAATCAAAAGCAATCTAAATCATCTGTCACTCTAAATCCTAGCTTTTCACAGTTTTCCATTCACATCTCGTTGGGAAACGATCCGGGTGATCACTTGCCTGGTTTCACACTACACACGAGTATTCGTTCTGAGGCTGTTTATATTTTATCATTAATTACGGTTGACTATTCACAAGTGGTTGACTTGTGTGATAGAGAAATAAAAGATAACTAGTTTGGGAGGAATTACTAAAGCGTGTGTTTCAAGTGTTAAAGCGTGAGTTATTCAATGATATGAGTCTTATTCATGGGATGGTTGGGATAGTGATTAACCACACTTAGGATTTTAATTTATCTTTTTTGTTTATTTTTCATTTTACACCAATTTATATCCCAAATATTATCCATACCCTGTATTATTCTTTATCCAACCAAACCTTTGATTTATTGAGATTAGGGATTTGAGCAATCTTAAGTATCGTAGTCGTGGATTCGGCTATGTATTTATGATTTTATCGCCCTTTTTGATATAATATTATTGGTAAAGTTTGGACCTATCTTTAGCCTATTCGAGTTAAGGATTTGAGCAATTGCAAGTATCGTGTTCGTGGATTCGATCATGTATTTGTGATTTTGTCGCCTTTTCTGGAATTTGAGATCGATAGAGATTAAGGAGAATAATTAACCCTTAAACCTCAAAACCCTTTTTACCGCTTTAGACTTGTTATTCCTTGGCTTTAGTGGGGGAGATGTGTATACTTTCCAAGCTTATGATAGAATATTCGTGTAACACCTAAAATCCGAAAACGTGTTAAATGACCAAATTGCCCCTACAAGTTTAAAATTTTATTTAAAGCTTATAAAGTATAATAATCAATCCCAAACTTCTGGCAATACACCAGATATGATACCAAATAATTTTGACAACTCTATTTAACATTTATACAAGTTACAAAATTACTAAAGTACCCCTAGTAGAACCAAATATAAGTATATGTATTATTATGATTAATTTAAATAAGGAAAAATGAGTAGATATGGAATAAATCAAATCACAATTATTATGCCAACTAAATTACAGAATTTGTGGGTCAAAACCCTCCCCTATGACTCGGCCTAATCACTTTTAAATCAATCAACTCATTTCTTTCTTAAAACCCTAATTGCCGAGTGAAACAAAACACACAAACAAATCCTTGTAGCCTTCATTCGACACCCTAAAAACCCTAGAGCATTTTTCTGTGTTAGATCATCATCCAAGGAGTCTTAGAAAAATCATTGTGAAGTTGTCCGTTGCACGATTCGTTTTTGGTGCATTTGTTCTTATCGCGACTGAAAATAAGAGGTATAATTCGTTACAATTCATTCGACCTTCAAGAAATTCGTTTCTCATTTTTCTAACATTCCTAATATCATATGTGATCCATGAAAAATAGTTTTGAGGCTGTTCTTGGCTGGATTCGATTCTAGGGAATTATTCCCTTGTCGCACATAAGTTTCTAAGGTAAACTCTAAATCAATTCGTGCGAGCCATATATAATTCGATTATGATTTTTGTCATGATCCTCATGTCGTATGTACTCTGTGAAAAATGTCTACAAGGTGGTTTGGTCACGTTTGAAGTCGTGGTGATTTTATTTGGTTCGAAGGGTTCTAGCGAGTGACACAAATTCGTACAGCCTTTTTCACTCGTCCTAAATTCGATCTGGTATTTTTCTAGACTTCTAATGATCAATTATAACGTGGGAAAAATGATGAAAACAGGCCATGCACTATATATAAATCGTATGGAAAATTATGTGTTTTAAACCCTAATATCAAAATAAATCTATAATACTTGTATGCGATTTTTCCAGATCTGGTGATTAATTTTCGTGGCCTCTATCATCATCATATAACATCACAAAAATGTTCATTTGAATTGGGGAAACCTAAAACCTTTGTTATGGATTATTGTTTGAAATCGGCTAAAAGGGAAATAAAAGAAAAATTATTGAAACACCAAGAACTAATCGACCTAGGGTTTATGTGTTTGATTCTGGGAATTAATGTGATTTAATGATGTGATAATGATGAGGTGATGATTAGAAAAGTTAGGGTTTTGCTTTGGATAATTAAAATGTAAACCGATTTGATAACTAAAATAGAAGGGTGTGTTTTGTAACTTTTAAAACTCAAGGGTTATTTTTAGAACTCATTTTGGACTGTGTACATTTCGTATAAAATATAAGTTGAGGGGGTCTAGTGTAATTTTTACATTTAAAAGGATTAAAATGTCTTAATTAATATATTATGATTCGAATTTACAATTTAAATAAATAGAGGGACTAAATATGTAATTTCTGGAAACTTATGGTTGATTTGAGTAATTAATTATATTCAGGGGGTTATGTGCTATTTTAGTAATTTAATGGCTTAACATGTAATTGTTAATAATTAAAGGTTGAAATTGTAATTTAAGGGACTAAAATGTAACTTTGATAACTAGAGGGACTTAATGTGTAAATTATAAATATTCAAAGGTACATTCGTAATACATGCTAAAATAAGTACTCATGGTGTAAAATTGGTAAATTAAGGGTTAATGTGTAACTATGAATACTTGAAGGTTGAAAGTGTAACTTTTGAAATATAAGGGTATAAAGTGTAAATTGTGAAATCTTAAGGACCAGTGTGGTAAGATGATAAAAGATACCTTAGCTCCATTAATACTGATGTAACTAAGTATGATACTCCATATTTTCTAAAAATGGAAACTTACCAAATTTGGGAACTCACTAAAAAGGGAAAGTTGCTTAAAACGGAAAGGCGATTAATTAAGAATGATTTGTAATCCCCTTCTACTCCTCTAGGTGTGAAGAATGAGAGACTCTGAGCTGTTCCCATATCCTGTATTTATTTATGTTTGTGCTTCCGTCATAAGGTACAGATACTCTGCCCTTTTTCAGTAAGGGTTCTTATATTCCATACATTGATTTTGAGTTATGATTCAGTTAAGATTTCCCAAGCCATTGCTATGTTCCCTTTGAGTGAACCTTTGATATTACTTTTGATATGACTTTGAGATGCACCTTTTGATGTATGACCTTTTGTGATGACTTTGAGACCTGACTCTTAGTTTGATACCCGAGCCATTTTGTGATTTTCCTAGCCAGGAAGGTAACCTGGCCATGTCTGTGATGCACCACTGGCATGACTCCCGTGTGGGGGAGTGATTTCTCACACCGTCCCTTTTATATTATCTGCCATGGCTACTTGACTTTGAGATTGACTTTGAGTTTGGGGGCGTATGGATTGCAATCCTAGATTTGTGTGTTTAGTGGATTTAACTATGACTTTGAGTATGACTTTGAGGTGACTGGTGCTTGTGTGCAATACACGCCTTTCACATTTTCTGGGAGCTGATCACTCCACTATTATGATACATGAGGACACCCCTCATATTATCTGGTTGCCTAAGAGGTATCCCCTCTGATTGTGAGATTATGACTTTGAGATTATGACTTTGAGTTTCTGGGCTCGTGGTAGATGACTATCCTATATTTCCTTACTATTCCTTTGCTTTGATTTAACCTTATGATATTTCCAGTGCTTCACTATATTTCTGCTTCGTTATCTTTGTGGTATTATGTATCTGTTCACTGGGCTTTGTAAGCTCAGCCGCACGTTTTCTTTTTCGTGTGCGGCATGTATCTAGCTGGGAGATGGATTTATGCTTGGGATGAGAGTTAGTTGGAGCTTTTACCTTAGATGATGTCCTACCCTAGTCTTACCATTTGTTTCGACATTTTGATTATGGATTCATTTCGTTATGTATTTCCTTTGAATTATTTCGTTATCTTGTGAGACTTATGTATTGGATTCAAGTCATGTTGACTTGGCGTATTTATTTATGATGTTTTATGGCTTTCGCTGTGTATATGTATGAATGCTTTGATTTGTCGCCATAATGTGATATCTCTACCCTTGTCGGGTTGGGGTGTTACAATTATGGTATCAGAGCCCAGGCTGCGACCTGTCGTACATAAGCTTTGGCCTGTGAAACATGTGGACCATAGGATTTGACCCCTAAGTTTTAAGACTTGACTGGTGAGGTTTTGGGTAGTCATAGGTTTCTGTTTCGTCTTCCAATTCGTGCTTATTCTCTTATGTTTTTGCTAACTCTTTTTGTAATCGTCCAGATGGTGAACACGCGCTTTACTCAGTACACTAATGGGGATGATGGCCCTAATTTTGAGGCCATGATAGCCGCTGCTGTGGCTGCTGCTATTCCTCAAGTGGTGACTCAAGTCACCAATAACATCAGGAATGGGGCAAGTTCTTCTGGTGGTGGTGGTGGCGATGCTCCACCCACTGCTCCACCTACTGCTCCACCCACTGCTCCACCCGCTGCTCCCCCAGTTGGTATCCACGTGTAGATCGAGAGGTTCAACAAGCTTAAGCCTCTCTCTTTCAGGTCCGCTGCTACTCCCCATGAAGCGGAGGACTGGATCACACATATCGAGAAGTTGTTTCGTGTTCTGGGATGTGCTGACGAGTTTAAAACTCGGTTGGCCACATTCAAATTTGAAGGTGATGCCCAAAATTGGTGGACTACTCTTGTTTAGGCAAAAGGGGATGATTTTGCTGAAACTTGTTCGTGGGCGGATTTCATCGAGGTGTTTTATAGGCAGTATATTCCAATTTCGGAGCAGCAAAAGTATGAAAGGGAATACGGGTCGATTCGTCAGGGTGATCAGGAGTCGTCAGGAGAGTTTATGCAGCGGTTTCTACGTCTGGCCAGTTTTGTGGGGCCAGAGGTCACTGGAGATGCTATGTGTCAGGCTCGTCATTTCAAATGGGCTTTAAAGAGGTGGGTGTTAGACCGGATTGTTAACACTCCGTTTGAGGATGTGGCTGGAGTTCAGGACGCCGCGCGTAACATCGAGTTGTTACATGCGGACAGGGTGTCTAATAAGTATGATAGGGATGGTAACCGGGTAGATTTTCGGGGCCAAGGTCGGCAGGACCAAAGGCAGGATTCTCGGGGTCGTCAGGACCATGGGCATGATCAGCGGGGTCGCCAGGACCGAGGTTATAATCATAGGCAGCAGGATTCCAGGAACCAGGATCGGTGGGATTCTGGTAGGTTTGGTAGTGACCGTCAGGGTCATGGTGGTGGCAATCAGCGTAGGGGTTCTCAGCAGTTTCAGCAGTCAGGATCGTCTGGTCAGAAGGGGTCTGTTGAGACTCTACCTCCTCCTCCTACATGCACTTCCTGTGGGAAGACTCATCCAGGTCCTTGTCATAGAGCTTCGGGTGGTTGTTTCTGGTGTGGATCTTCTCAGCACAGGATCAAGGACTGCCCTAAGAAGAATGCTGGTGAACCAAAAGTCGCGGCTAGGGCAGCTCCTACTTCAGGACGGGTTTATTCTTTGACTCGTGATCAGGCTGCTAGCACTTCAGGTACTATTACGGGCTTTCTTTATATTGGGGATCGTATTGTCTTTGCTTTATTTGACACCGGTGCTACGCATTCCATAATATCGACTTCACTTGCAAATAAAATAAACATAACCCCAACTCAATTAATGAATCGTATATCCATTGCTACCCCGATGAAAACTCATGTGATTATTGATGTTGAGTATGTTAAATGCCCTCTTCGTTTTGATGATTGTGTTCGTCCCGCAAATCTTCTTCCCATTGATATGGTCGATTTTGATGTTATTCTGGGCATGGACTGGTTAGCTGCTCATAAGGCGACCATTGATTGTTATGCTCGTAAGGTGATCTTTGGTGATCTTCATAATCCTGATTATGTTTATTCTGGTTCCCAACCTCTGAAATCTGTAAAGATTATTTCGGCTATGAAAACCCGGACATTGATTTCGCATGGCTGTCTTGGTTTTCTTGCTTCTATTAAGGATACCTCTGTTGATGTTCCTAGCATTGATAGTATTCGTATTGTGCGCGATTTTGCCGATGTGTTTCCGGATGAACTTCCTGGCATTCCTCCTGTTAGGGAAGTCGAGTTTAGTATTGATCTGATTCCTGGTGCTGAACCCATATCTAAAGCTCCATACCGTATGGCACCGATTGAATTGAAAGAATTGAAGCAGCAATTGCAGGAACTATTGGAAAACGGTTTTATTCGTCCAAGTGTATCTCCCTGGGGTGCTCCTGTGTTGTTTGTAAAGAAGAAGGATGGGAGCATGCGTCTTTGTATCGATTATCGGGAACTTAACCGCATTACTATTCTTAACCGCTATCCTCTTCCTCGCATTAATGATTTATTCGATCAGTTGCAAGGGGCGAGGCACTTCTCTAAAATCGATCTGAGGTCTGGATATCACCAGCTTAGAGTAAGGGAGCAGGATGTTCCCAAAACGGCCTTTCGCACTCGGTACGGTCACTATGAATTCTTGGTTATGCCTTTTGGTTTAACCAATGCTCCTGCTGTGTTTATGGACCTGATGAACCGGGTATTCCATGAATTTCTCGATAAGTTTGTGATTGTCTTCATCGACGATATTCTTGTGTATTCTAAATCCGAGGAGGAACATGAGCAACACCTTGGTATTGTTCTGGAGATTTTGCGACAGCAGAAATTGTATGCGAAGTTTTCGAAGTGCGAGTTTTGGTTGGATCGAGTAGCTTTCTTGGGTCACATTGTTTCTGCAGACGGTATCACTATGGATCCGGCGAAGGTTGAGGCTATCACAAAATGGCCAAGACCTACAAATGTGACGGAAGTGAGAAGTTTTCTGGGTCTCGCTGGGTATTATAGGAGATTTGTTGAGGGCTTTTCGCGTCTCGCTTTGCCTTTAACACAGTTGATGAGGAAAGGGGAGAAGTTTATTTGGACTGATGAGCGAGAGAGTAGTTTTGAGGAGTTGAAGAAACGCTTAGTGTCTGCACCTATTTTGACTCTTCCATCGGGTTCCGGCGGTTTTCAGATTTATAGCGATGCATCGAAGAAGGGTTTGGGATGTGTTTTGATGCAGCATGGGAAGGTGATCGCCTATGCTTCGAGGCAGCTGAAGCCTTACGAGGTGAACTATCCGACGCATGATCTAGAGTTAGCAGCTGTGGTTTTCGCGCTAAAGATTTGGCGCCATTATTTGTATGGAGAGTCTTGTGACATTTTCACTGATCACAAGAGTCTTAAATACATTTTCACCCAGAAAGAGCTGAACATGAGACAGAGGCGGTGGTTGGAGCTTCTGAAAGATTATGATGCTAACATCCAGTATCATCCCGGTAAAGCTAATGTAGTCGCGGATGCTCTTAGCAGGAAGTCCGGTATGATTGCGAGTTTGGAGTTTGAGCCTCGCGTTTTGCATGATTTAGAGCTTCTTGATGTGGAGTTTTGTGTTCGAGGTCATGACGGTTATTGGGCTAGCCTTACGGTTGAGTCCAATCTTATCTTGCGAGTTAAGGAAGCTCAGAAAGAGGATGGTGAGCTGTGGTCTATAGTTCAGAATGTTGAGCAAGGCAAGCAGTCAGAGTTCAGAGTTGATGATTTCGGTATAGTTTGGTTTGAGGATCGTCTTTGTGTTCCCAACGATCCGGAGCTTCGGGAGGCTATTCTATCGGAGGCTCATAGTTCCCCTTTTACTATACATCCTGGTTCTACCAAGATGTACCGGGACCTTAAGCAGCATTTCTGGTGGAGTGGCATGAAACATGATGTGGCTTCGTTTGTGTCTAAGTGTTTGACTTGCCAGCAAGTCAAGATCGAGCATCAAAGGGCGAGTGGGTTATTGCAGCCATTGGAGATTCCGAAGTGGAAATGGGAGGAAATTTCTTTGGATTTCGTTACAGGTTTACCTCTTACCCGTAGGAAGCATGATGCGATTTGGGTGGTCGTTGATCGACTAACCAAGTCTGCTCACTTCCTCCCTATTCGTGTGGACTACAGTGTTAGTAAGTTGGCAGACGTTTTTCAGCAGGAAATCGTTAGGCTTCATGGTATGCCTACGGCTATTATATCAGATAGGGATCCTCGGTTTACATCTCGTTTCTGGAAGGGATTGCATAAGGCATGGGATACACGCCTTAAGTTCAGCACGGCTTTTCACCCTCAGACAGATGGTCAGTCAGAGAGGACCATTCAGACCTTAGAGGACATGTTGAGAGCATGTGCTTTAGAGTGGACTGGTAACTGGGACGATTATTTGTGTTTGGTAGAGTTTGCTTATAACAAAAGCTGGCACGCGAGTATTCGTATGGCTCCTTTCGAAATGTTGTATGGTAGGAAGTGTAGGGCTCCCGTTTGTTGGAACGAAGTAGGTGAACGCATTATTGAGGGTCCGGAGTTAGTTCAGATCGCTACTGAGAAAGTGGATGTTGCTAGGGAGAAGTTGAAGGAAGCTAGGGCTCGTCAAAAGAGTTACGCTGACAAGCATCGGCGTGACT
The DNA here is from genome assembly GCA_021014915.2 of Artemisia tridentata subsp. tridentata. NCBI lineage: Eukaryota > Viridiplantae > Streptophyta > Magnoliopsida > Asterales > Asteraceae > Artemisia > Artemisia tridentata. The sequence continues at coordinate 294,468,331 of CP139506.1, forward strand.
TGGAGTTTCGTGTTGGTGATCGGGTATTCCTTAAGGTTTCGCCGTTTCGAGGGGTTAAACGTTTTGGGATCAAGGGCAAGCTCAGTCCTCGATTCATTGGACCGTTTGAGATTCTGGATCGCATCGGAGAGGTTTCGTATCGTTTGACTCTTCCTCCGCAGCTATCACATGTTCATGACGTCTTTCATGTATCTCTTCTGAGGGGATACAATTATCATCCATTGCATGTGGTGTCTTATCCTTTTGATCGGATTCAGCCCGATATGTCTCTTCCGGAGGAGCCGGAAGCTGTTCTTGATCGCCAGGAGCGAGTTATGAGACGTAAAGTCATTCCGTTCGTTAAGATTCTTTGGCGGAACCACCCAGAGCGGGAAGCTACCTGGGAGACCGAGGAGTCTATTCGAGCTAGTTATCCTCATTTTGTTTTCTGATCTGGTATGTCTCTGTTTTGTTTCCGGTTCGTTCATTGTGATTCTTTGCAAATTTCGGGGACAAAATTTTTGTGTTAGAGGGGAAGAAATTGTAACACCTAAAATCCGAAAACATGTGAAATGACCAAATTGCCCCTACAAGTTTAAAATTTTATTTAAAGCTTATAAAGTATAATAATCAATCCCAAACTTCTGGCAATACACAAGATATGATACCAAATAATTTTGAAAACTCCATTTAACATTTATACAAGTTAAAAAATTACTAAACTAGCCCTACATGAACCGAGTATATTTATATGTATTATTATGATTAATTTAAATAAGGAAAAATGAGTAGATATGGAATAAATCAAATCACAATTATTATGCCAACTAAATTACAGAATTTGTGGGTCAAAACCCTCCCCTATGACTCGGCCTAATCACTTTTAAATCAATCAACTCATTTCTTTCTTAAAACCCTAATTGCCGAGTGAAACAAAACACACAAACAAATCCTTGTAGCCTCCATTCGACACCCTAAAAACCCTAGAGCATTTTTCTGTGTTAGATCATCATCCAAGGAGTCTTAGAAAAATCATTGTGAAGTTGTCCGTTGCACGATTCGTTTTTGGTGCATTTGTTCTTATCGCGACTGAAAATAAGAGGTATAATTCGTTACAATTCATTCGACCTTCAAAAAATTCGTTTCTCATTTTTCTAACATTCCTAATATCATATGTGATCCATGAAAAATAGTTTTGAGGCTGTTCTTGGCTGGATTCGATTCTAGGGAATTATTCCCTTGTCGCGCATAAGTTTCTAAGGTAAACTCTAAATCAATTCGTGCGAGCCATATATAATTCGTTTATGATTTTTGTCATGATCCTCATGTCGTATGTACTCTGTGAAAAATGTCTACAAGGTGGTTTGGTCACGTTTGAAGTCGTGGTGATTTTATTTGGTTCGAAGGGTTCTAGCGAGTGACACAAATTCGTACAGTCTTTTTCACTCGTCCTAAATTCGATCTGGTATTTTTCTAGACTTCTAATGATCAATTATAACGTGGGAAAAATGATGAAAACAGGCCATGCACTATATATAAATCGTATGGAAAATTATGTGTTTTAAACCCTAATATCGAAATAAATCTATAATACTTGTATGCGATTTTTTCAGATCTGGTGATTAATTTTCGTGGCCTCTATCATCATCATATAACATCACAAAAATGTTCATTTGAATTGGGGAAGCCTAAAACCTTTGTTATGGATTATTGTTTGAAATCGGCTAAAAGGGAAATAAAAGAAAAATTATTGAAACACCAAGAACTAATCGACCTAGGGTTTATGTGTTTGATTCTGGGAATTAATGTGATTTAATGATGTGATAATGATGAGGTGATGATTAGAAAAGTTAGGGTTTTGCTTTGGATAATTAAAATGTAAACCGATTTGATAACTAAAATAGAAGGGTGTGTTTTGTAACTTTTAAAACTCAAGGGTTATTTTTAGAACTCATTTTGGACTGTGTACATTTCGTATAAAATATAAGTTGAGGGGGTCTAGTGTAATTTTTACATTTAAAAGGATTAAAATGTCTTAATTAATATATTATGATTCGAATTTATAATTTAAATAAATAGAGGGACTAAATATGTAATTTCTGGAAACTTATGGTTGATTTGAGTAATTAATTATATTCAGGGGGTTATGTGCTATTTTAGTAATTTAATGGCTTAACATGTAATTGTTAATAATTAAAGGTTGAAATTGTAATTTAAGGGACTAAATATGTAACTTTGATAACTAGAGGGACTTAATGTGTAAATTATAAATATTCAAAGGTACATTCGTAATACATGCTAAAATAAGTACTCATGGTGTAAAATTGGTAAATTAAGGGTTAATGTGTAACTATGAATACTTGAAGGTTGAAAGTGTAACTTTTGAAATATAAGGGTATAAAGTGTAAATTGTGAAATCTTAAGGACCAGTGTGTGAAGATGATAAAAGATACCTTAGCTCCATTAATACTGATGTAACTAAGTATGATACTCCATATTTTCTAAAAATGGAAACTTACCAAATTTGGGAACTCACTAAAAAGGGAAAGTTGCTTAAAACGGAAAGGCGATTAATTAAGAATGATTTGTAATCCCCTTCTACTCCTCTAGGTGTGAAGAAGGAGAGACTCTGAGCTGTTCCCATATCCTGTGTTTATTTCTGTTTGTGCTTCCGTCATAAGGTACAGATACTCTGCCCTTTTTCAGTAAGGGTTCTTATATTCCATACATTGATTTTGAGTTATGATTCAGTTAAGATTTCCCAAGCCATTGCTATGTTCCCTTTGAGTGAACCTTTGATATTACTTTTGATATGACTTTGAGATGCATCTTTTGATATATGACCTTTTGTGATGACTTTGATACCTGACTCTTAGTTTGATACCCGAGCCATTTTGTGATTTTCCTAGCCAGGTAGGTAACCTGGCCATGTCTGTGATGCACCACTGGCATGACTCCCGTGTGGGAGAGTGATTTCTCACACCTTCCCTTTTATATTATCTGCCATGGCTACTTGACTTTGAGATTGACTTTGAGTTTGGGGGCGTATGGATTGCAATCCTAGATTTGTGTGTTTAGTGGATTTAACTATGACTTTGAGTATGACTTTGAGTATGACTTTGAGGTGACTGGTGCTTGTGTGCAATACACCCCTTTCACATTTTCTGGGAGCTGATCACTCCACTATTATGATACATGAGGACACCCCTCATATTATCTGGTTGCCTAAGAGGTATCCCCTCTGATTGTGAGATTATGACTTTGAGATTATGACTTTGAGATTATGACTTTGAGTTTCTGGGCTCGTGGTAGATGACTATCCTATATTTCCTTACTATTCATTTGCTTTGATTATACCTTATGATATTTCCAGTGCTTCACTATATTTCTGCTTCGTTATCTTTGTGGTATTATGTATCTGTTCACTGGGCTTTGTAAGCTCAGCCGCACGTTTTCTTTTCCGTGTGCGGTAGGTATCTAGCTGGGAGATGGATTTATGCTTGGGATGAGAGTTAGTTGGAGCTTTTACCTTAGATGATGTCCTACCCTAGTCTTACCATTTGTTTCGACATTTTGTTTATGGATTCATTTCGTTATGTATTTCCTTTGAATTATTTCGTTATCTTGTGAGACTTATGTATTGGATTCAAGTCATGTTGACTTGGCGTATTTATTTATGATGTTTTATGGCTTCCGCTGTGTATATGTATGAATGCTTCGATTTGTCGCCATAATGTGATATCTCTACCCTTGTCGGGTTGGGGTGTTACAATTCGTCGCGACTGGACAGTTAAACGATTAGATTTGCTTTTATCAAATTATTTTATTTAACTTCTAATTCGTTAAGTGTTTGGTTGTGTGATTATGACAAAAATGAATACATGCTTAAATATAAAAATAAATCCTAATATCTTTTAGGATACATTTTCATAAGATTAATTCTAAGGTTTACTTGGGGACAAGTAAAGTTCAAGTGGGGGGATATTTGATGAACTCAAATAAGTACATTTTATTACCATCATTTATCCTATTAATTTGACTTGTTTTATTATATTATGTATGAGGATTGATACTTAATCGTTTACTTTCATAATTCTCAGGTAAAAACAAGCATTTGGTGAAACTTGGCGATTTTAGACTAATTATGGAGCAAAACATGCAAGAAGTTAAGAGTCTACTGAAATGTACAAGATCAAGACAAATCTGCTCCAGATGCGCCGCATCTCACTTATTACATACGGCGCATCACTATCAAGATTTCACCAGATACGATCCAAGATACAAGAGGACATGCGCCGCATCTATTTATGGAGTTACGCCGCATCTTCTGGCGGTGTACGAATATTCCTGAATATATTAATCTTGGACCCCACGCGAAGTTAAGTCAATGCGCCGCATCTACTTACTAGATGCGCCGCATCTTACCCTCAGACAGAAACTATAAATACCCCAAGACCAGACGAATTTCGAGGCACATATTATATACGAAGTACGAAGACCAGAGAAACCTAAGGCCGAATTCAGACGAATAGGCAGCACAAGACACACCCGAAGGAAGATACAAGAGCTGTAAGAAGGTGCTGCATGTGTTTAATTCATTGAGTAGTTTTGTTTTATTGTGTTAGTAAACTTTAATTCATCAGGATTGGTGGCTTGTGTAATGTGAGGAGAAAGATTGCACTCCCTTAAAACTGCTTTCCCATCAATTAAAGTTTATATGTTGATGTCTTTGGTTACTACTTATTAGTGCATTGATAACCTCTGTGTTTATTTGTGGCCTGCGCATTTAACTACGGAAGAGAATGTGGCTCCCACGGTTGTTACTAAATTGATCACATAGGAATAACTTTTAGACATAAGTAATCATTAAGGGTTTACTCGCCGATAAGAATAGGGCCAACGAGAAAGGGTTAACTACATACACTTCATATAAAACTATCAATAAAACAAGTGACAATCTACTTAATCATCAGGACAGATCTTCTTATTGTCTCAAGTATTTATCTGTGTACGTGTGTGCTATTCGCTGATTCGTGCCTATTGGTTTAGTTTATTATTTAATTGCAACCAAATCGTGCCAGTCTCTCAGGCTGAACCCCCTTGCGTTAGATTAGGTTGTATAGCTAATTTAGAATATTAAAATACTGATTAGAATAACTAGATAATACGTTCCACTCTTAGTGATCGACACTCTACTTACCATTATATTCATACTGACCGGGTACACTGCTCGTTAAGTGTGTGTGTTATTGATAAGTCGGCTAAATATAAATTTAAAACTTGAGTAGGCATTAATACTGCTAAACCGCAACGACACATCGCACGCATCACACTGCAAAAAAATTAATCTACAACCCAAGAACTGACAACCACATGTTGTAGACTTTCTATCCATGCTAGCACCAGCATAATCAGAATCAAAGAATGACACTAGATTAAATGCAGACTCTTTAGGATACCATAACCCCAAGTTAGTTTGACCTTTAAGGTATCTAAAGATTCTCTTTACTGCTGTGAGATGAGACACCTTAGGATTTACTTGAAATCTTGCACAAGCACAAACTGAAAACATGATGTCAGGCCTGGATGATGTGAGGTACATCAAAGACCCAATCATAGATCTATACATGTGCACATCCACATCTTCACCACTGTGATCCTTTAATAGCAAATGTGTCTCCTTATCAACTGGTGTGCTAGCAACCTTGGCATCTGTGAATTGGAATTTTCTCAATATTTCACCAACATATTTATCCTGAGAGATAAATATACCATCTGGCTTTTGCAGTACTTGAAGACCTAGAAAGAAGGTAAGCTCTCCTATAGAACTCATCTGAAACTGGTCTTTCATCAGCTTTTCAAACTCCTTACACATCTGTTTCTTTGTAGAACCAAAAATGATGTCATCTACATAGACTTGTACCAGTAGAATATCACCCTTGTTCTTTTTAATAAAGAGAGTTTGATCAATTTTCCCTCTATGAAACCCATTCTTCAATAAATAAGTAGCAAGAGTCCCATACCAAGCTCTTGGAGCTTGATGCAATCCATATAGAGCTTTCACCACCTTATAAACCTTGTCAGGATGCTCTGGGTCTATAAAACCTGGAGGTTGTGAAACATAGACCTCCTCATCAATAGTACCATAAAGAAAGGCACTTTTCACATCCATTTGATAGACCATAAACCCCATAAATGAAGCATAAGCAAGAAATAATCTTATTGCTTCAATCCTGGCAACTGGAGCAAAAACCTCCTCATAATCTATACCCTCTTCCTGAGTATAGCCTTGAGCAACCAATCTTGCTTTGTTCTTTATCACAATGCCCCTCTCATCCTTCTTGTTCCTGAATACCCACTTTGTACCAATCACTCTCATTCCCTTTGGTAGATCAACCAGAACCCATACATTCTGAATTTTGAATTGAAGAAGTTATTCTTGTATAGCTTCAACCCAACTTGATTCTTCTAAAGCCTTTAGCACATTCTTGGGTTCTACCTGAGATAGAAAACATACAAACATACACTCATGCTCTCATCATGATGTTTCTCCTCATATACCACACTGAGAAATCCATGATGATCTGGGTCTTGTATTTGCCTTCTGGTCTTGACTCCAGATTGTACATCTCCTATGATATTGGTAAGTGGATGATTCCTATGTACAATAGTATGGGGAGTAGAAGGAGCTGCATAGCTTGTAGGCATGTTTTGCAGAGCATCTCCAAATAAATCAAACTCATCAGCTTGAGAAGCAGTATCAACTGGTGAATCAAGATGAGGTTGACTTGGTCCAGCAGCATCACTATATTGCTTAGCAGTAGGAACTTGTGGCTGAGCAGTACTAACTTCATGTGTACTGCTCGTTGGATTGTCAGCTTCTTTACCATTCTAATAACTGGTTTCAGCAACATCTTTCTCTTTGTCTACACCACTTGATGAAGGAATATCATCTTTCTTTGTTGAAGACTCATTCACTGGACTTTCTTCCATGACTGGTATGAAAATGCAATCTTCATCTTCCTCCTCTGAACCTGCATCATGGTTAGTATTTGTACTTGTAACAGGCACATAATTCATGGAATCTGAAAGACTGTCAATATCAAAGATCCAATCTGGACCTACACCTGCAACATTTGGTTTATTCTCCAAAAATTCTATGTGCAGATTTTCTTCTACATGCTTGGTGCTTGTATTGTACACCCTAAAAGCCTTACTGTGCAGAGAATAACCAACAAAGAAACCTTTCTCAGATTTCCCATCAAACTTTCCTAGTTGGTCTTTGGTATTAAGGATAGTAACATGACAACCAAAAGGTCTCATGAAGCTTAAAGCAGGGGTTCTACCTCTAAGAAGCTCATAAGCTGTCTTATTGTGAGGTTGCACAACTAAAACCCTATTCAATACATAACAAGCAGTGCTAACTGCTTCAGCCCAAAATGAAACTGGTAGCTTAGAGTCAGCTAACATTGTCCTAGCAGCCTCTATAAGAGTCCTATTCTTTCTCTCAGCTACTCTATTTTGCTGTGGGGTTCTAGCTACACTAAATTCCCTCTTAATACCTTTTTCTCTGCAAAAATCATCCATCACTCTATTCTTAAATTTTGTTCCATTATCACACCTGATTATTTTAACTTTCCTATCCACTAGGTTTTCTACTTCAACAATGAAGGTCTTAAGGATTTCACTAGTTTCATCCTTAGTTCTCATAAAGAATACCCAAGAAAACCTACTGTAATCATCAGTGACAACAAGACAGTATCTTTTAAAATTCAAACTATTCACAGAAGTAGGACGAAACAAGTCCATATGCAACATATATAAAGCTTGAGAAATAGAGTTCTAGGTCTTTGGCTTACATGAGGCTCTGTGTTGCTTACCTTTAAGGCAAGAAACACAGGTTTGGTCATTGAGAAAAGTTTTATTTGGTAAACCTCTTACCAACCCATTTTTAGCAATTTTGTTAATGGTTTTAAAATTAACATGACCAAGCCTTCTGTGCCACAACATTGATTCTTCCAATGTGGCTTTTGCAATAAGACAAGTAAGTCCAACCTTAGGAACTAGTTTATTCATCTCAACACTGTATGTATTATCCTTTCTAGGGATTTTAAGCAATACTTGACTTTCATCAGGTAGCTTGAAATTAGGGGAAAGAATAAGACAATCAGTATCAGTAAATAAAACTTTGTTCTGTTTATCACAAATTTGTGATACACTGAAAAGATTGTACTTAAGTTCTAGTACATAATACACATTTTCAAAATCAAGATTACCAGTTTTAATTACCCCTTTACCAGTAATCCTTCCTCCAATACCACCACCAAAGACAACTGGTCCTCCATCCAGAGCAATAAAGTCTGAAAGATATGACATGTTTCCAGTCATGTGCCTTGAACATCCACTGTCTGAATATCCTCTATCTTCTTTACCATTTGAAGGATGTTCCTGCACACAAAATAAAGGTGTTAGTTTCTTTTGGGGATCCAAACAATGGTTTGGATCTGCCTTGTGCATCAAGATGAGAAAATTTGTTGGAGGTCATTGATGCACCATTGGGTTTGGTAGATTGTCTAACCCAATGTGCTGAGGCCTTGACAGCATTGCCCCTTTTTCCCTTAACATTTAAGTGCCTAGCAGTAGGATCTGCTGGTCTAGCAGTTGGAACTGCTGACCTAGCAGTTGGAACTGCTTGTTTAAATTTTGGCACCCATTTCTGATTTGTCATTGCTGTTTTCTTATAAAAATGCCTTTTAACTGTTTGTGCATGATTTGAAAATTGTTTTGCACTTGAAACAGTTTGCTTGTCATTAAACCACTTATTTTGACTAGCAGTTGAAACTGTTTTGATTCCAGTCCTTAACATAACAGCTTTGGGTGACATCTTATGATTTGCATTAGGGCTTGTCAATCTAGTTGAACTATTTTGAGTTACCCTAGCATTGTTCCTATTCACCCTTGTATTCCTAGAAACCCTCTTTTTCCATGGGTTAGAATCACAATAAGCAGCCATATGATCAAAACTTCCACAAACAAAGCACACTGTTCTAATTATAGCAAACTTATCATCCAATTTCTTAGATTTTGAGTGATTCCAGTTCCTATGACTACCCTCAGAAATTGGTGATCTGTTCTTAGTCCTATACATCTCAGCATATCGAACACTTTTCCTAACTGGTTTTATGTTTTCAGTCTTAACCACTTTAGGAGCATGTTTAACTTCTACCTTAACAACATTAGGTTTGACTTTAACCTTTGCATCCTCATCATCAGATGTCCAATCCTCAATAGTTGGTGCATCTGAGTTCCTATCAGAGGACATCTTTTCCTCAGAAAGAGATTTATCACTAGCACTCACAAAAGAATCTTCTGCCTTAACAAATTTAACAGGATTCTCACTAATCTTAACACCATATCCAGGAAAATTCATATCCTTAAACTCTTCTAAACCTGTATGAGCTAAATCAATTCCTGGTGGAACAAACATTCCTCTAAGAGGGGGTGCAACTGACTTTTAACCTAAACCAGATTTAGCTTTGTTAAGTATTTGACTCTCTACTATCTTCTTAACTCCGTTTGAAGTATGTTCAAGAGTATCTACACTTAACTGGATGTTTTCTTTTTCCTTTTTAAGCTTCTCTAGTTCATATACAAGTCCACTCATTTTATCATCTTTTATTTGCAAATCCCTCTTTAAAACACCTATCTCATCAGAAAAGTTTGACTCATTCTGTCTAAAAAAACACAATTTGTTCTTCCAAAACAGCTAGTCCTCTTTTATGATTTGTCAGACTAAAATTTACTTGATTAAATTCTACTCTAAGATCATCATACTGTTTCTTAACATTTTCATAATCTTTTAAAGCACGACAAGAGTTTGAGCATTTTTGAAGTATATGTACCTCAGAGTCTGAGAAAGCCATCAAACCCAAGTTAGCTGGTTCCTCTTCTTCCTCCATGAAGCTCCAATCAAATCCAGCTCCATCTACAGCTACCATAGCCTTGGAAGAAGGCTCTTCAACATTAATTGTTCTCCTTGTTCCTTGCGGATTCTTAAACCCTTGACCCTGGTTGCTTTGTTGTCTTGGACCTCTACATTCCCTGGCAAAGTGCCCCATCTTGTGACAATTAAAGCATTCCACCTTAGACTTATCATACCCAGCAACATCTCTTCCATTGAAGGTAATCTTATTTCCAGTCCTTTGGTAATACTTTTTAGCCCTGATGCTTATCAAAGCCAACTGCCACTTTAAATCCATAGCCTCCAAATCATCTTCAGCAATTTGAAGAAGATCTTCATTAAAGATCTGAGATCCACCAGACTGTTCTGACACAAATGCATATATGGTCTCTTCAGTCAAGCCAGCAGTACTAGTTTTTACACTAGCAGTGCTAACTATTGGTTTAGCAGTACCAACTGCTTCTTCATCTTCATGATTCGAACTATTTGAAGAAGATAAGAAAGCCATATTCCCTGAACTAGAACAGGTGCTACCACTCTTCTTGACCTTCTGCTCAACAATCTTAAGATTGTTGTAAAGCTCATTCATTGTCATTTTCTCCAGCTCTGGTTTATTACTCCAAACCACAACATAAGTGTTCCATTCAGCAGGTAAACTATTTAGAAACTTCATGTTGAGGTCTTCCTGTGGAATCACAATCTTCAACACAGTAAGTTAACTGATGATCTTTTGAAGCCTATTAAAGATATGGTCCAAAGTTTCATTGCTTGATGCAGTGAAGTTCTCATAACTTTGCTTAAGTAGGGTTTTCTGTGCCTTCTTGGTAGCTTCATTGCCACCAAATCTTTCCACCACTGCTTCAAAAAGAGTTTTAGCAGTCTCGTAATGACTAAAATTCAGCACTTGATCATTAGGAATTGCCATTAGTAACAAATTCCTAGCCTTCTGATCATTCTTCTTTTTTATTCTCTCCTAGTTTGTAACTGGCTCAGTGTTAAGCTTTGTGATCTTGGAACCATCAGCACGTGTTTCTTCAACAGCAATTGGTTTGAAGGAATCACCATTGATAATGATATCCCATAATGCATAGTCTTGCACCATGAAATATTGCTCTATTCTGAGCCGCCATAAATCGTATTCATTCTGTTTCAGCATGGGGAGTTTAGCAAGGATTGAGGTTTGAGGTGTCTCCATGTCCATCTTCTTGGTTGCTAGTGAGTAAATACTTCTGGATCTTCTAAACTCAAATTATCAGAAACCTGTCTCTGATACCACTTGACCGGATCTAAACACACACGTTGTGTTGGGGATACTTTAAGTATATACTTGATAGCACGCGGAATTTACTACCAAGTACATAGAAGAATATGTGTTTGGTGATTGTGTGATTGTATGAATGTAACAATAATAATAAACAAGACAATTGTTTAACCAAACACTTTGCTTCAATATATTGAACGATTACAATGAATAAACGTGAAGCTCTTAACAATGCTTGTACGTATAGGAGATATGGATATATTAAAACCCTAACTAAGGATCTCTTTTTATAGCACAAAGAGTCCTTTACAAGTAAACTATATCCGTATCATTCTATACAAATAAGATATACATCATATCCATTCCATATTTATCTTCACACCGTTTCACCTTAATCTTGTAAGCAGTACGAACTTCTCTTCATCAGCAGTACTAACTGTTCTTGTATTCTTCAGCAACTGTTCAACCATACTAACATATAAAGAACTGTACTAACTTCTTAATTTAATTCCCAACATATACTACTCACAGAAGTAGGACCAAACAAGTCCATATGAAGCATAAATAATGGTTAAGTAATAGAGTTCTGGGTCTTGGGCTTACAAGAAGCTTTGTATTGTTTGCCTTTGAGACAGGCAACACAAGTTTGGTCATTTTCAAAACGTTTTTGAGGCAAGCCTCTTACCAAACCATCTTTAACAATCTTATTTATGGTTTTAAAGTTAACATGACCAAGTCTCCTATGCCAAAGCATTGACTCATCCAATGTGGCTTTTTCTACAAGACAAGTTAGAGCCTCTTTAGGAACAATTTTCTTCATGTCAACACTGTACATATTGCCCTTTCTAGGAACTTTAAGTAGTACTTGACTTTCATCAGGTAACTTAAAGTCAGGAGAAAGAACAGGAAATAAAAGAACTTTGTTTTTTTTGTCACACATTTGTGAGACACTAAAGAGATTATACTTGAGTTCCTGCACAAAATACACATCTTCAAAGTCAAGTTTACCGGTTTTTAAAGTACCTTTACCAGTAATTCTGCCACCAATTCCTCCCCCAAAGGTAACATATCCTCCATCCATAGGTGTAAAGTCTGAGAGGTAGGACATGTTCCCAGTCATGTGCCTAGAGCATCCACTATCAGCATATCCTTGATCTTCTTCATCATCTTGTTGTGGATGTCCCTGCACATACAATAAAGGAAATTAGTTTCCTTTGGGGACCCAAGCCATTACTGACTTGGATCTGCCTCGTGCATCAATGTAATTATATTTCTTCATTGTTATTGATGCACCATTGGGTTTGATAGGTATCCATACCCAACATGCTGAGGCCTTAACAGCATTTCCCCCATTTGCTCTAGCAGTTTTAACTTTTTGATTCCAAAATTTGTTATGAAACACTGCTTTCTTATAAAGAGGCATGTGAACAGTTTGTTGTGCTATTTTAGAAAAACTTGAAGTTGATTTAGCACTTGAAACTGTTTGTTTGGGGTAAACTGTCTTAATTGGTCTGGCAGTACTAACTGCTGGTCTAGCAGTACAAACTGGTTTAAGGCCAGACTTCATCAAAATTGCTCTGGGAGTCATATTACTGTTAACTTTAGGGTGAGTTTTTCTTGAAAAACTGTTTATGTTCACCCTTTCATTTTTATTCCCATGCACCCTTGTATTCCCTATAACCACCCTTTTCCCTTGATGGTTGTTACAAAAAGCCTGCAAGTGATCAAAGCTACCACAAGAATAGCAACCCTTATTGTACATACCAAATAGTATGCGGAATCTACTATTTGATACTTAGAAGATTATGCAATGTAACAGTAATGAACTTGTATGAACAGTTTATGATTTCACCAAACGCTTCAATATTATTAAGTATAATACGAGTGATCTTGCTTATCACTAGGGTTTACAAACCTTGAAGCTTAACAAAACATATGTATCAAATCATCTAACCTAGAACCTCCTTTTATAGCACAAGGAGTCCTTTACAAGATAAGTATAATATTCTAAACATGCAGAATATTCGTATAATTCTAACTATATAAGATATACACAAAATCTATTCTATACTTATCTTCTTACACGTCTTCATAAGTAGTATCATCTTTAGTCATCAAGCAGTCCAGCAGTATCAACTTCTGTACTAGCAGTACTAACTCAGCCAGTTAGTACTATTAGTTATATCTTCAGCAGTCTTCAACTTTAACTCTGGCAGTACTAATATTTATACTAGCAGTACTAACTCATTTAGTACTGTTAGTGTTATTCCTTAGTAGTACAAACACAAAACCAATGCCTTGAACATTTAATTCCTAACACATACCAACAACAACCAATGCAATCCTTCCCGCTTCCTGCAAAAGAACCACATTTGTTTGATCAAATGTGTGAGGCCATCAGTAGCCAACAATCTAGACATGAAGTTGGATCACTTGAAACACCTCCAATGCTCACTCCTGGAAATTATGTTCAATGGGCAAGTCGATTCTTAAGGTTCATAGAACCCAAGAAACCTCATGGCAAATATCTGAAAAAGGCTATACTTGAAGGTCCTTTCCAAACTCTAACTACAACGGTTCCAGGTGATGCAACCGCTGTTCCTCTAAGAGAAGCAATTGTGACCCCTATTCCTGAGACTCAACTTACTGCAGAGAAAATACTTCAACGTGAAGCAAATGAACTTGCAATGTCATATATTCTTCAAGGAATACCTAATCCGATTTTCCGAAGCATTGATGCTCAGAAAACTGTTAAGGATATGTGGGAACACGTTCATCTCTTAATGGAAGGCACTGAACTGAACAAAGAAGACATGGAATCCAAACTTTACCTCGAATATACAATGTTCATGATTGAATCAGGGGAGTCACTAGAGTCTTATTACCATCGGTTCATAAACAACATCAATGACTTGGACAGATACAACATTGTTTTACCAAGGATTGCAATCAACGCTAAGTTTCTCAGTTGTCTTGGTCCTGATTGGCAAAAATATGTCACGTTTGTTCATCAAGCTAAAAATCTACACAATGCATCTTATCGGTTGTTGTATGATTATCTGAAGCACCATCAATCTGAAGTTGACAAAGATTGAGCTCTTCGTGGTAGTTATTCACCTTCTACAACTCCAAATTCATTGGCACTGATAGCTCAATCTCACTTTGCTCCATCTCCACAGTCAAACCATGCTTATGTCCAACAACAACATCACTTTACTTACCCTCAACAAACCCCATCGACCCAACTCATTCCATATGATTTGACACAACAATAAACTGAAAATCAACTAGTCCCCTATGACAACACTGACACCATGTTCTACACAAATACAAACAATGACGAAGACGATGCATTCATCTCTTTGACTGAAGGATTTGCACTCATTGGTCGTGCTTTTAGAAAATTTTCAAACAAATCCAACAATCGTCTCCGCACTTCATCTAACACAAGGAATCAAGCTATTGTACAAGATGGACGGGTTGAAATACAGAATCGTAACCATGGAAGAATAGGCTCAGGAGGTTATATGGGAAATTCAGGAAATGAACAACGGTTTAATGCAGCTAGTGGAAGTAGGAACAATGCAGGTGCTCCTCAAAAAAGGGTTGAACTTGTTGAAACTGGGAATACAGATACTGGGAATACTATGGTTAAATGCTATAACTGCAATGGGAAAGGTCATCTGGCTAAAGCATGTCCCAAACCTAGAGTCAGAGGCAGTGAGTTTCATAAGCATGCACTACTTCTAGCTCTAAAGGATGAATCTGGGGACACTCACACTGACAAAGAAAACAAATTCATGGCAAATGCATATTCAGATGATGACATGAAGGATTTGGAAGCAAATGCAGCTGTGATGCTAATGGCAAACATGCAGGAACTTCACATGAGTGACACAGGTCTAGTGTATGATATTGATGGTCTGTCTCAGGTACCTGATCCAACAACATGTCTAATACATGAAATTGTATCACCATCTGCATCTGGATCAGACGAGGAGCAAGTTGTTCAAAATGATTCATTATTATCTCCTCAAGAAGATGAACAAATGAAAACAGTTGTTACATTTGATGATGATCAAATTAACCCAGTTGTTACATTTGATGATCCAATTGATGACGATAACAATGATCAAATTGAACAAAATGAACCTTCGCTCGGTCCAGATGTAGAACTCATGACCTTACTATTGACCATCCAATCCCAATTGGACTCACAAAAATCTCAGATTGAAAAATGCAATGAAATCAACAGAACATTAAAAGCAAAATTTGCATCATTAACTGCGTACCTTGAGTGTTGTAAAATACAACTCACAAATTTTGAAACAAAAGAAAAACAAGAACAAGGTTTTGAAGTTGCATTTCAAAAAGCTTATGTCAAAGAACTAGATTTACGACAACAAATAGGAGAATTAGCTGCTTCCAAAAATAACTTGGTTTCTCAAATGAAACAAGAAAAATTAGATTTCAAACAACAGGTTGAACACCTCAATTCTGAACTTTCAAAAACACAAATAGAGTTGTCAACTTGTCAAGCTAGTTTTTCTGAACATAAACAAGTGTCTAGGAAACGAATTGATTATTATCTTGATGAAATCATAGATTTGGAAAGTAAATTAAAAAAGTTTCAAAAAGTTGTTTATAAAACTGGTGAGTCTGTAACAACAATTCAAAAGTTTACGTTAAAGCAAAATCCCCAAGGTTATGGTTTTTGTTATTGGTGATGACAAACCACATTTTCTACACAAAGCACTCAAGGAAAATCCAAAGTTGTATAGTGTAGATCAGCTCTTTGATGATTCAATTATGCGTGTTGTTGTATATAACTGTGAGGAAGAACAGGAAAAGGATGAAGATAGTCGATAAAAAATGAGCAATGTTAAGTTCAATAAACCATTTGATTATTCAAAATTGCCTCATATTCTTGACACTTTTGTTCCTCAAAAAGATAAAACAGAACAACCATGGTTCGTAATGCAACTTCATGAATCTTTTTCCGATGTTGGTCCTGTTAAACCAGTGACACAAATAAATGGTCCTTTACCAAATTATGGTGTAATTGCACCATTACCTAAACGATTTCTTGTACTTAGATACTTTGATACGTTTATGGAAGACATCAACCTTTTAGAACAAGCAATTGAACGTAACTCTGAGATAAAAGTTTCCACTTTTCAATCTGCTTACGAAAAAGAAAAGAGAGAAATTTTTCAAAAACAATTTTTACCATACGTTAAACATTTGCGTCTTTGTGCTACACACTGGGAACATGAACTCCAAACAGAAGTAACATCCATGATGAACACTTTCAATGCAACAGAAAATTCGATCTCAAAACAAAAACATCGAAACAAAGTTTTATAAAATGAAGCGGATTGACTCTTGGAAGATGTTATAAGTTCTGATATTATCTCTGTGGTTATGAATTCGATTTGTGAGTTTTGAAATTCTATGCTTGTTGATGATCACACTACTGACACTGAAACGTTGAGACACAAAATTGTGACTTTAAAAAGAGAAAATGATAGAATAATTAAACACAATGATGATGTGCAAAGTAAACTTTCAACAGAAAATTTTCAACTTAATCAGAAGCTACAATGGTGTCAAACTCAGAGTCTTGATTTTGAATTAAAATTGCAAAGTCAAAATGACACGATGTCCTTTCAAACCGGTCAAACAGCCAAAGTTGAGAATCCTGATGATGAAAATGCTGTTTTAAAATGTCAAATTTTCAAATATGAAAAGAAAATCGAGCATTTAAAAATTGAGTACAAAACCATTTATGACTTTTGAAAAAGACTCGGTCTCAACTTTTGAAAGAAAATGATGACTGTAGAAAAAATCGTGAAGACACTGTTCACATAAATAGAGAAATTAAGAGTCAAATACAAGAAAAGAAACACATCATCATTGAATTAAATGAGAAAATTAAGATACTAGAAAAAGGAAAGTTTGTTAAGACAAATGTGATTGCACCGGGAACGTACAAAATGGACACAACACCTAGGCAAACATCGCCTCAGACTAATAATTTGAATACTTCTACTTCTATAGGAATAGTCCCCACTACTAGCGTTAGCAGATCAAAGCGTAAGAGCAACAAACAGAAGAATAGGATCTGGCAACGTAGAAGCGAAAAACTAGAAGCCCAAGAAGTAGAAGATCAACTTAGGAATTTGAATAAAATGCATGTTGCGTCCAATTTAGATTCGAACTTAAAAACTTGTAATTCTAATATCGATGTAACCCTTGCTCTGACTTTGAAGGTTTTGAATGTTAATGCATCTTGTGTGTTCTGTCGTAAAAGCATGTTATATGGTGATCATACGAAATGTGTTGCAAAATCTCTTTTATCTCGTAATAGGAAAGTTACAGCTGGCAATACCTCTAGGCCGATTCATGCTTCTAAGTCTGTGCTAGGAAAATTGCCAGCTTGTAGTTTCTCTAAATGCCTTAGATTCTCCCATAGTTGCGAAGACAAATCCTAAGATAGTGCAATCACCTAGCGAATTCACTAAGACAAAAGCACGGAAAAGTTGGACATGGCAACTGTTAATACAAATATCGTCCTAAAAACGTTATTTATATTTTACGATCTTTGCTTAATTTTGTTAATGACAATCACAAAGTCTATCTTTAAGCAAGACATAAATATAAGATTAAGTCTTTTGAATTTATAGCAACAAGTCTTTTATAAACACATTTTACACATTACATGATCACTAGAAATCACATTGCATATATACATTTTACATTTACATGTTTTACTTTTATTTCTTAAATTAGAAACATGACATCATGGCATACCTCATTTTGATATCTTTAGGATATCTTGAGGATTTAGGTGATATCTTGTATAGATCTTCAAGCTAAAGAGTTGACCTTGGAAGATATGGAAAGATTGTGCAAGATATGGAAAGATATGGGAATATCTTAGCTGTCCTGGTCCCCGCGGAACCAAACCAGTACAAAGGCGGATCCAATTTTTGGGATCCGCCAAATCCGTGCCCTGTTGATCAGCTTTGCCTATAAATAGCAAGCTGATCATTCAGGCACACTCATCACTCATATAGCCTAAATTAGATATTCATTCATTTGTACATTACTAACCCATATCATTCTTTCATTTCATTGATCTCACTTTTGTAGCAAAGAAGATCGAGCATACAAGCTTCAACATACATACTGTTGCAAGTTTTACTAGTTAGATACTGTGTGATTTGTTAGTGTTCACACATCATTGTTTATACATTTCATTCAGTAGTGTTTGGTTAGTGTTTTAGTCCTTAAAATACAAAGAGTGTCGGGAGTGGTTGTACCCTTGTGAAAGAACCAACGGGAGTGGTTGTACCCTTGTTAAAGAACCAACGGGAGTGGTTGTACCCTTGTAAAGAATCCGGTGTTTAGCTTAGTACCGGATAAAGTGTATGCGACGTGTATAAAGGTTTTCTCCGCCGAGAAAGGAGTTTGTTTCTTAGTGAATAAAAACTCTCGAGTTAGAGGCTCGAGGAGTGGAGTAGGGCAAGGAAGAGAGTCCTTGTAGCAGAACCACTATAAATCTCCGTGTTGTGGTTTGATTGTTCCTATCCTTACTTACTTTACTTATATTGTTTGTTTGTGAGTATTTACTTTGAAATCACGTTAAGTCACAAAGCGAATTAATTTTAAAACGGTAAAAACTATTCAACCCCCCTTCTAGTTTTCCACAATTGGCATCAGAACTACGTTACTCAAGATTTTCAAAATATATTGTATTTTAAAAACTTGAAACGATCAATGGATTTTGAAAACTTTAAAGAATGACAATCTATGCAAAGACAACCATTATTTGAACCAAATTGTTTCATATATTGGAAAAACCGCTTTGAGACGTATGTGAAGTCAAAGGACATAGATCTATGGTATATTATTGTAGAGGGTGATTACAAACCTATAAGTAATGATATATCGAGTGGTCGGGATATGGGTACTTCTCTTACTTATCACAGTGATGAGTAAAAGAAGTTGATTGCCAAAAATAATGAAGCTAAAATGATGCTTTATAATGCTTTACCAAAGAAAGAATATGTAAGAGTTTTTATGTGTAAAACGTCTAAAGATATTTGGCAATCATTGATCATCACTCATCAAGGGAACTCACAAGTCAAAGATAACAAAATTGATCTTCTTGTTCAACAATATGAACAATTTGTTATCTCTGAAGATGAGAGCATTGATAGTGCTTTCTCTAGGTTCAATACTATTATTACATCTCTTAAAGCACTTGACGAATCCTTTTCTAGTAAGAACTTTGTCAGGAAATTTCTTAGAGCACATCATTCGAAGTGGAGAGCAAAGGTGACAGCTATTGAAGAATCCAAGGATCTCTCAAGCATGACACTGGACGAGCTCATCGAAAATCTCAAGGTTCACGAGATGGTGATGGAAAAAGATTCAGAAATAGTTAAAGGCAAGAAGGAGAAGATGAAGTCCATTGCCTTAAAAGCTAGGGTAGAGTCTAGTGATGATCAAGAGTCTAGCTCAGATAGCGAAGACGAAGAGTATGCCATGGCTGTTAGAGATTTCAAGAAATTCTTCAGGAGAGGAGGCAAGTTCGTAAGACAACCTCGTGAAGAAAAGAAATCCTTCCGGAAAGACCGTGATGATAGGAAGGGAAAAGTAGATAGAAAGTGTTTTAGGTGCGGAGATTCTGGTCACCTAATAGGGGAATGTCCAAAGCCTCCAAAGAACAAGTCTCAAAGAGAATTTGTTAGTGGAGCTTGGATTGATGGTGAAGGTGATGACGACCAGCCTAAGAATGACGAAGTTTCTCTTATGGCTAATGACTCTAACGAGGTACTATCTGACTCATCCTACTCTTCTATTGATGATGACACAGTAGAAATAGAATATAACAAACTGTGTGAAATTACCCTTAAAATCATAAACAAAAATAAGTTCTTAAAAACCAAAAAGGAATTCTTGGAAAACGAAGTATATTGGTTAAAAGAAAAAGCCTTAAGATTAGAAAAGGGTAAAGATGCTAAGGAAACATGTGTCTCATGTCAAGAACTTAAACTAGAAATAGAAACTCTTAAGTCCACACAGGAAAAACTTATCAAACTAAATTCTAAATTTAAAAGGTTTGATAAACACATTAATTGTATGGATGATATAATGAAAGATCAAAAGTTTCAGCTTGATAAGACCAAGCTACATTTTATGAAACTAAGAAACTTAAGTGACTTTGAAAAACAAACAATGAAAGAAAAAGAAACTGTTTCAACAACTTCTGATAACCACGGATCTGGCGGATCCAAAACTTTGGTTCCGCCAGTTGTGCCAAAAGGCTCCGCGGAAACAGTTGATGAACAGAAGGTTCTTAAATAGGATCGTACTGAATTTGTTAAGGTCACTAGAAAACCCAGCACTAGTACAACTATTAACAAACAAAAACCAGTAGTCACTATAAGAAAAGGTCAAGTTAATAATTAATTTAGGATGAAAACGGTTCAACAGAGACCTAAAACTAGTTTTTCCAAACACCCATTTCCTAAGAGTAACTTTAACCCACAACATCATTATCAAAATAATTGGAACCAAAACATCTCTAGGAACTTTCAAGGTCCCAATTACATGCCATGGAACACTTGTACACCATTTCCATACATGAACCATGATAATGTTATGTTTATCCCAAACGGACCCATGAGATATTGGGGACCAAACACTTGAGTTTTTCTTGAACTTAGGTGTGCTTAAAAGTTGAGTTAGAACCAGATGAGTGGATTAAAGATAGTGGGTGTTCAAGACACATGACAGGGAACAAAAGCCTTTTCTCATCCTACCAAGTGTACGACGGAGGTAATGTCACATTCGGTAGCAAGCTTAAAAGTAAAATCATCGGAAAAGGTACAATCTCTCATGACTCTCTCACCATTGATGATGTTGCTCATGTAGATAATTTAGGATTTAACTTGCTTAGTATTAGTCAATTATGCCGCAAAAAGAATAACGTCCTTTTCAGTGAAAATGGAATTAAAATACTAAAAGATGGCATAACCGTAGGAAAATGTGTTTTGAAGAATAACATTTATGTTATGAAATTAGACAAAACACCTAAAGACAAACTTTGTCTCACCTCTCTGGACGAAAACTCAACTCTATGGCATAGACGCTTAGGTCACACTAATATGAGGTTAATCCAATCCTTATCATCTAAGGAACTCGTTAGGAACCTGCCCAAGTTGAAATACGACCAACACTTTTGTGATGCTTGCAAAATTGGGAAACAAGTTCATAATAACCATAAGGCTAAAAACATGGTGTCTACATCTAGGTGTCTAGAATTGTTACATATGGATTTGTTTGGTCCATCCGCTATACAAAGTTACGGGGGAAACTTCTATACTTTGGTAATAGTTGATGATTACTCTAGGTATACTTGGACTAAGTTCTTAAAAACTAAAAACGATGCATTTGATAAATTTGAAATTCTAAGTAAGAAAATTCAAAATCAAATAGGAAATAATATAGTGTCAATTAGAACCGACCACGGTCATGAATTTGATAACGAAATCCAATTCGGAGCTTTTTGTGATGCTAATGGCATAACACATAATTTCTCGGCTCCTCGAACTCCTCAATCTAACGGTGTAGTTGAACGCAAAAATAGGACAATTCAAGAAATGAGTAGAACTATGTTAAATGAACAAAACATACCTCAAAAGTTTTGGTGTCACGCTGTAGATACATCCACATATATCCTAAATCGAGTTCTAATTAGACCATTCTTGAAAAAGACTCCATATGAGTTATATAGAGGCAAAAAGCCTACTTTAGGATATTTTAGAGTTTTTGGAAGCAAGTGCTTCATTTTAAACACAAAGGATTACCTCACCAAGTTCGACCCAAAGTCGTATGAAGGTGTATTTCTAGGATATTCACAAAATAGTAAAGCCTACATAGTTTTGAACAAAGAAACCTCAAGAGTCGAGGAATCGTTGAACGTAACATTCGACGAAAGTCCACCTCCCTCTAAGACATCACCTTTGGTAGATGATGACTTTGTTGAAAGTCAAATGGTTGAAAATCAGGAAAATAATGAAAGTGACAAAGAAGATGAACCGGTTAAAAACAGAAATAGTTAATATCAAAGAAACCAAAAGTCATCCTTTAGAAAACGTCATAGGAAAAATCAATGAAAGAACATTAAGGTCTAAAGCTCAAAACGAAAGTTATTTCTTTTGTTTTGTTTCAACAATTGAACCTAAAAATGTTAATGAAGCCATAAAAGATGAATCTTGGATCATTGCGATGCAAGAGGAATTAAATCAATTTGTTAGGAATGACGTTTGGACATTAGTCCCACAACTTAAAAATCAAACCATAATAGGTAAAAAATGGGTTTTTAGAAACAAAATGGATGAAAATGGTGTAGTATCTAGAAACAAAGCTAGGCTAGTAGCACAAGGCTACAATCAACAAGAAGGTATAGATTACGATGAAACATTTGCACCCGTCGCTAGACTTGAGTCAATTAGGATACTACTTGCATATGCATGTGCACATGACTTTAAACTATTTCAAATGGATGTCAAAAGTGCATTTCTAAATGGTTTTATAAATGAGGAAGTGTATGTAGCAAAACCTCCCGGCTTTGCCGATTTTGAAAAACCAAATCATGTCTATAAACTTAAGAAAGCTTTATACGGACTTAAGCAAGCACCAAAAGCTTGGTATGATCGACTTAAGACTTTCCTAGTTGACCATAAGTATACCATGGGCCTAGTAGACAATACTCTTTTCACCAAGAAAAAGGGATCACATATTATCATAGTCCAGATATATGTGGATGACATTATATTCGGTTCAACTTGTCAAGATTTATGCAATGAATTTTCCAAAATCATGCATGATGAGTTTGAAATGAGTATGATGGGGGAACTTAACTTTTTCTTAGGTCTCCAAATAAAACAATTAGAGGATGGGATATTCTTCAACCAATCTAAGTATATCAAGGATATGCTTAAGAAATTTGGTCTTGAAGATTCAAAACCTATTAAAACACCAATGTCCTCAGAAACTAAACTCACTAAGGATGAAGAAAGTGAATCCATAGATAGCACTAAATATAGGGGAATGATTGGTAGTTTACTTTACCTAATGGCTAGTAGACCGAACATTATGTTTAGTGTTTGTCTATGTGCACGCTTTCAAGAAGATCTCAAAATATCCCATCTTGAAGCCGTTAAACGAATTTTTAGGTACATAAAAGGCACAACACATTTAGGATTATGGTATCCCAAAGGAACGGGAATGGAAACCATAGTGTATGCCGACTCAGACCATGCTGGTGATTATGTCGATAGGAAAAGTACTAGCGGTATTTGTCCTTTTGTAGGACATTGTCTTACTTCATGGTTTGCTAAGAAACAAACTGCCCTCGCAATATCAACAACTGAAGCCGAGTACGTGTCAGCAGGAAAAGCTTGTCAACAAGCACTGTGGATGAAACAAGCTCTCGTCGACTATGGAATTGAACTCAACGACATTCCCATTCTTTGCGACAACAAAGGATCTATCGACCTCAGCAAAAATCCAGTCCAACACGCTAGAACCAAGCACATAGAAATACGACACCATTTCCTACGAGACAATGTTCAGAAGGGAAACATCTCAATCGAGAAAGTATCCTCAGAGGACAGCATTGCCGACATCCTCACAAAACCCCTTAAGAGAGAACCTTTCAACTATCTTAGACTAGGTTGTGGATTAATGGAACCTAGTGAGTAGAAGAAACCGTAGCTTGAACCTTAGATTAGCCAAACACGGGAATTACCAAATTTTTTGTTCTGATCCTGCGGATCCAAACGAAAACAAGGGCGGATCCCTTGTTTTGGATCTGCCGGATCCGTGGCCTACTGAGCCAATTTTCTGCATATTAAATAAACTCCCTATACTATTCATCACACTTCCCAAAAACATATTAGCTATTGGAACTCGACCATTATCACACCAAATTCACAATTTAGGCCATTCTTCACAACCAATTTGTGCTCTAATCATCACTGTAAGTAACCTTATCATGTCTACATTCCTGATCTGAGTTTAGGATTTCTATTTCATGAACAAAATCAAAACTTGGGGTTTATGCATAATTCTTGTAAAATCATGAAGCATACTTACTAAATTGCATAACAAATCATGTTTTCCATAGTTAGGAATTGCATCTTGTAGTACATTATCATAATTCATCAAAAACCCCATGAGAAATTTTTATCAAAATCTTCTCATGACTAGGAAAAACGGTTTTTGAACATTGTTCATACAAATACAAAAACGTTATGTTTTTACACATCACTTGCATAATGTCTCTTGAATGCTAAAGGAAATACATAACTAATATGTATTTTCGAGTACATTCAAACGAAGCTACATTGAAGTAGGAGCGTTTGGGTTATCTCTTGTTTTATCATCAAACTTGCATAAACAAAATTTTCATGCGTCAAAAGGAGTCGAGATAACCGTACCTCCAAATTGTCTCCATATATGTTAGACCCGTTTCCCGTGTGCTTGGACCCACCCTAGATGAAAGTAGATAAAGACCTTATGTGATTGGTCAGTCAACAAATGTTGTGTTGTGGTCAAACCTAATAGTCAAAATATGACTAAAGTGGTTATGTAAAATATGATGTATAATTAAAGGGACCTAAGTTGCCATTGTGGTAAACATGTTAAAAGTATTATAAGTTAGTTGTGGCTAAAGTAAGAAGAAAGAGACTTGAGGGACCATTCTTGCCAATGGCCCAAACTTGTGCCTAGATATGATCAAGTCCTAGTGCTTGTGGCCACCCTTTGCTAAGATCATCCTCAAGTTTGGTTAATTATGAAGATTAGTGTTGATGATGGAAGATTGTGATGATGATGATGTTCTTGATGTTATGTAGCTTGGATTAAGGTAAGTAAAATGATGGTAGCATGTGTTATATGGATTTCTAATGTATATGTGTTATGTATGTTTTGTGGTTAGTAATAAGGAACTTGAGATGTGCTTATGTGCCATAATGAATGTGACCTAAGTGATGATTATGGTTGTTAGAGTAAGTTGATGTCAAGTGTTAAAGTAAGAATTAGGATTTGAGCCGCCAAGTAAGTGTTTAATATATGTGATGCATATGTGTGGTTTGAAGCGTAATGTATGTTATGATCGTTTTACTTAATAAGCCTTTCTGCTTACGATTTAGTTGTCTAACCGTTTTGTTGGTTGACATGTTTATATGGATGGCTTGGAATGATGGAACAAGGAGTTGGTTAGGCGAGAATAGAGGTAGTTGTATTTGAGATGCTTAGGTAGAATACCGAGCTCAAGTATAAAGCTTGTACCCCCGTTGGTCTTTTATTGATTTGTAAAGTGTGGTCGGGTGTCAAAATGTATGTCAAAGAGGTCATGACGATTTGGGAGTCTAACGATGAGTCAAAGTGTAGTTTATGTGTTTATGCATAAAGTTAAAGGGGCGTTTGGTTTAGTTGTAAATATACCCATTTTGGGTAGTAAACGGGTCAAGTGTTGTTGGAACGTGTTTGTTATGTTAAATTATTGATGTTGGTCAAGTTTGGTATAAAACGGAAGTCGTATAGGTTGATTGTAGTGAAAATGGGTCAAAAAGGGTTATTTGCATAACTCGTCTCATTGGTAAAAGTACCCTTTCGGGGAGTCGTTCGGTAAATATTTTTGTATGAAAATGAGCCCAATGATATACCAAGTAAACCTGCAAAGTTTGGTTAGATAACGAGGTCGGGAGGTCGGGTTTCCAAGCGCGGAACTTGAAAACATGTTTCGGGGATCAGCAGGGTCTGAACCGCCGCGGTTCAGACCTGTTTTTGGGGCCGAACCGGCGGTTGGGTTTTCCCAGCCGGCGGTTTGGCAAAATTTTCAAATTTTGGTAATTTTTGAAAAATCATATCTTTTAAACCGTAAGTTGTCACGGGTCGTGCCACCCGTCGTTTTGAAGGTAATTGAGTGTACTTTCATTTAAAAATAGTCTCAAGTCCTGAAAGTGTATCGATTTTTGTCAGTTGTCAAAAGAGTGACAGTATGTCCGTAAAAGTCAAGCATTTTTGCGTAAAAAGTTTTAATTTTTGGTCTAAGCGGGCACGGGGTGTAACAACTTGGTATCAGAGCTTCGGTTTAAGTGAATTAGGTTTCCACTATAGGTTGCCTAGACTTAAACCACTCGTAGACGCGTTGTATGTAAGATAAAGTAATGCGAATAGTAAGTGCCTTTGAGGTATGACGTAGAAATGCTTATAGTAATAATGAGATTAGATTATAGCTAAGATGTAATGTGAATGTTGTGATGTGGATGTGGTGAAATATAGGAGTAACAAATTAGACGCTAATTATAGATTGCTTTAACTATGGGATGGAATGCAAGGTGTGGTATATGTACTTAAGTCGATAAGTGTGGTATGTGTTTTATGGCGTCAATGTATATGTGAAGTAATTCTATGTTTGAATGTATTGTGCTAGGTGTTAAGTAACCAAATGATAGTTTTTGCGTCGGAAGTCTAAAGTTCTAATTATGTGAATCAAGGTCGAAATTAGTATAATACATAAAAGGTCGAAATTACTTAGATTGCAATAATAGAGGTTTGATGAATGACTTGTATGTGTTGTGTCCGGAAGAATAATGACCTAGTAAGGGATAAGGGATTGAGCAAGGCTTGTCTTAGGGGAACGTTAAGGATAGATAGGTATGGATATGTGAAGAAGATTTAAATGCTCGGATAAGATGTGTGAATGAAATAAGTAACTGTAAGACATTAAAGAAACGATTAAGTAGTGACGGATACATGACGTAGCTATTGGATAGATTGATGAGGCAAAATAGAAATTGCCTCAATAAGAATAGACGAATGATATGACAGACATGTTCAAATGCTTTAAATTATAATTTAATAACATACTAACGAAGTACGAGTGTGTAGTGATGTTTATCTTTAAGTATGAATGGGATTAAGTATGTACTAACGTGTTCGTCGTTTATGTGTAAGGTGATTATGAATGCGTGTCATAAGGTGAGGTATAGAATGATTAAAAAGGTAAGCTACAAGGGAATTTGAATTAGATAAGTCACGATTAGGATTCTCGTCGTGACATGAAGTGTTAGAAACTGAGTAGATGAACGAGTTTAGATTACGACGTAAGACCAATATATGGTCTAGAAAATAATTCATGTTTAATGTTGAGTTAATCAATGTCAAGATTAAGGTGAATCAATTGGAATTGAAATAGACAACATTAAAAGAATGGACACGTGTAAAATAAAGTAGGAGGACAACGCGAAGTTAACAAGAAAACGATAAGTGTAATGTGACAACTCAGATGAAATATAGCGTGCATATTCATATATTCGAAAGTACGGAAAAGATAAGTATTGCTAAGATGGTGTCAAGGTAATGAAAGGTGATAGGTGAGCGATCAGAGGTGCTTGAGGCAAAGAGAAGAGAAAATGGAAACGTGGTAGTCTAAGAAATGCTTGCATAAGGAATAAATTAGTGATGCATAGAATTAATAAACTAGAAGCGACTAACTAGTGATGGCACGTAGTAAATCGTTTATCGTGCACTTGGGTTAGTGCCGGTGATTTTATAATTATTATATAAATGTATGTTAAAGTAACGGTAATGGAAAATAGGTAGGAACGGCAAGTGGTATTAGAGATGGGCTAGCAAGTGAAGTAAGAAATAACGCTCTAAGTACGGATCGTAATGATATTAAGTGTACTAAGGTATAGCGTGAAAAGACAAGATGAAACTAACGGAATAATGATTAAACATTTAATGACTTGAAGGTTAAAGAATGAGGTTAGGGGATGATAGCACGAAATGAGACCAACATATGGTCTTATTATATTTATTTACTAAAGACTAATATTGAGGTGGTATAGAGACGGGGTAATGGTAAGGTAAAGTATGTGAGGCCTAAATGTGAACGTGAAGCGGTGATAAAGAGTGTTGATATATATATATATATATATATATATATATATATATATATCTGTGTGTGTGTGTGATGGAACTCAAATGAACAAGTAAGCTAAGAATGTAAATGAGAATGAGATGAGTAGGTAGGAGAATTGAGCATGTGCATGAACGTGTAGTAATGATAACGATGTTATGGTGATATGTAATGAACGTGAGAACGACTTGGCGTATTGATTAATAAATGTCTAATAAACTAAGAGTTCTAGACTGAGACTAAAGCAACATGATATGTAAAGAATGACCAAGAGCGGTATTGCTCTAAACGCATAGATAAGTAATGAGATGAGTTAAGGGATGAGAATAAGAATGTGAAAGGTTAAGAACGTAAGTGAGAATGATATGAGTAGGTATGAAGTTAAGGTAACAACCTGAAATTATCATTATCATGGCTAATGTGCCTCATTAGCGGTGCTCATTAAAACGAAAGTGTGAGTAGATAAAACCTGATGAGACATGTAAATGACTAAAATGTGTATGAAGAAAGAATGATGCTAAGGAATGTAGTTAAACCATGTAAGGTTTAAACACGGGAAAAAGGGCGGATAGGCTAAAGGGTAAAGTAAGGATGTGAGAAGGATTAATGCGGATTAAGAATGTAGGGCGATAAACACATAAAAAAATGTGTAATTATAACAAGCAAGTTCATATGCTCTATGAGCTTGCATTTACTAAATAATATGGATGAGATATTGTGTGTAGGTTAAAACGTTAATAACTTGGATCCAATGATATAATGTGAAAGTAATAAAGTGTGAATGATAAAGATCCTTCGGAATGGATGATAAAGATCCTTCGGGGTGAACGTTAAAAGTGGTATCCTTCGGGATGACCAAGTCAATGAATGTTAAGGAATCCTTCGGGATATGTTAAAGATCCTTCGGGATAAAACGTATTGCCTTCATCGGCAAATGGGGTTGCCTACATCCTTGGCAATAAAAATATCCCCATAATGAATGTGTTAATGATATGGATCCAAGTCTAAAAAGGAAAATATGAAGTATAAACAGGATGAAATAATAAAAGTTAAATTGGGAATTAGGAGTAGTAGTGTTATGTCGGGAGTACATAACCATGAGTTTATATTTCTTGATTTACATCGATTGGGACGCCTCTCCATGTAAATGAGGAAGTATAAACGAGTGGGCTTATGTGTTGCCAACACGGCACGAGTAGGGTTAGAGAAGTAGAAAGCGGAAGTCTAGAGTTAATTAGGAATTTTAAGGACTAAGATAGGAGGATTAAGATCAGAGTACGTCTTTTAGTGAGGACATATGAGAAACCTATGTTTTGAGTGTTAAGTTTAAGTTGGCGAAACTAAGAAATTGTAATGATGTTTCAAAATGTTGTAAAACGTAATTATGCCGTGGTGCAAAATGCGAGTAATGAAAATAGTTGATGATAAATGTCATGTGTAATGTGGCGACAAATGTTAAAGTATGGTGCTACAAAGCTAATTCATGTAATATTTCTATAAGCCTTAGAAGGTAATCGAAAATGGCATGAATAAATGAGCGGGCTTATGTGTAGCCTATATGACGTGAGTACGGATAGTGATATGAGAAAGTGAAATCAAAGACGTGTTAGACGTCATAAGAATAGATAGATATGAATAAAACTTGTAGTGGCGTTAAGGTCATGTATGAAACCTTAAGATAGACGTCTAGAATGAGTTATGCATTAAATTGATAAGTTATTGGTGGGCTTTTCCGATAGTTAATAAGAAAGATTGCTTAAGTGATGCGTGAGAAGGAATTTTGAAAGGTGCCGTTTGTATGGTACTTTGTATATTTTGAATTAAGTTGCCGGTTTTGATATTGTTATGTGTTGGTATTATGTGGAATGTGAATTTGGCCGTATATGATTTTATGTCACGTTAGTGCAGGGGCATATGACGAGGTAATAGTGCCAAAGTTTGACTTATATAAAGTCAAAATAGTAAAATTTCTATGTGAAAAGTAGTCATTGTTGGGAATTTTAGACAAGATTGCGATAAGAAGAGTTGTTATAGCGGATTGCAAGTTATGTTTAGGAATAGTAAGTTAGAATTTGCACGATCATTTAGATCGTTGCAAGGTAATGGCTTAGAAAGCATGAGAATAAGGACATGTATATGTCGTGAATTGGTTTTGGATAGTGATAGATGAGAGATTTCAGGGACGAAATCTAAATAAGGGGGTAGAATTGTTAGACCCGTTTCCTGTGTGCTTGGACCCCACCCTAGATGAAAGTAGATAAAGACCTTATGTGATTGGTCAGTCAACGAATGTTGCATTGTGGTCAAACCTAATAGTCAAAATATGACTAAAGTGGTTATGTAAAATATGATGTATAACTAAAGGGACCTAAGTTGCCATTGTGATAAACATGTTAAAGGTATTATAAGTTAGTTGTGGCTAAAGTAAGAAGAAAGAGACTCGAGGGACCATTCTTGCCAATGGCCCAAACTTGTGCCTAGATAATTATTTATCCAGGAAAGTCTAGATAATTCTATCATTTTCTTGAGGCTTGTGGAGTCCGGTTCTATAGAGAGAAAAAGGGAGGGAAAGAAGTGCCTTGATGGCTTGAGGAAGAAGATGATCAAGTCCTAGTGCTTATGGCCACCCTTTGCTAAGATCATCCTCAAGTTTGGTTAATTATGAAGATTAGTGTTGATGATGGAAGATTGTGATGATGATGATGTTCTTGATGTTATGTAGCTTGGATTAAGGTAAGTAAAATGATGGTAGCATGTGTTATATGGATTTCTAATGTATATGTGTTATGTATGTTTTGTGGTTAGTAATAAGGAACTTGAGATGTGCTTATGTGCCATAATGAATGTGACCTAAGTGATGATTATGGTTGTTAGAGTAAGTTGATGTCAAGTGTTAAAGTAAGGATTAGGATGTGAGCCGCCAAGTAAGTGTTTAATGTATGTGATGCATATGTGTGGTTTGAAGTGTAATGTATGTTATGATCGTTTTACTTACTAAGCCTTTGTGCTTACGATTTAGTTGTATAACCGTTTTGTTGGTTGACATGTTTATATGGATGGCTTGGAATGATGGAACAAGGAGTTGGTTAGGCGAGAATGGAGGTAGTTGTATTTGAGATGCTTAGGTAGAATACCGAGCTCAAGTATAAAGCTTGTACCCCTGTTGGTCTTTTATTGATTTCCAAAGTGTGGTCGGGTGTCAAAATGTATGTCAAAGAGGTCATGACGATTTGGGAGTCTAACGATGACTCAAAGTGTAGTTTATGTGTTTATGCATAAAGTTAAAGGGGCGTTTGGTTTAGTTGTAAATATACCCATTTTGGGTAGTAAACGGGTCAAGTGTTGTTGGAACGTGTTTGTTATGTTAAATTATTGATGTTGGTCAAGTTTGGTGTAAAACGGAAGTCGTATGGGTTGATTGTAGTGAAAATGGGTCAAAACGGGTTATTTGCATAACCCATCTCATTGGTAAAAGTACCCTTTCGGGGAGTCTGGTTTCCAAGCGCGGAACTTGAAAACATGTTTCGGGGATCAGCAGGGTCTGAACCGCCGCGGTTCAGACCTGTTTTTGGGGCCGAACCGGCGGTTTGGCAAAATTTTCAGATTTTGGTAATTTTCGAAAAATCATATCTTTTAAACCGTAAGTCGTCACGGGTCGTGCCACCCGTCGTTTTGAAGGTAATTGAGTGTACTTTCATTTAAAAATAGTCTCAAGTCCTGAAAGTATACCGATTTTTGTCAGTTGTCAAAAGAGTGACAATATGTCCGTAAAAGTCAAGCATTTTTGCGTAAAAAGTTTTAATTTTTGGTCTAAGCGGGCACGGGGTGTAACAATATAGGCACACACTAGAAATATATATATATATATATATACAAATTTTTGTTAATTGTAACTAAACTATATATTTTCGTGTCTAGGATAAACATGCCTCCCGGAAATTTTTATGATCACAAAGAAACCGTTAAATACCTACCTAAACATCACAAAACCAAAAGTCTTAGTGAGAAACAAGTTGAAATATTCAAAGCCTTAGAAAAATGGTACGTACACGAGGGTAGAACCGTAGACCCCTCATTTTATGAAGGTACCATTCTCCGAGAACAATTAGCCGCAATTCATTTCGATAGCCTTCTTGACATCGATGAGCCCATCATCCCTAGGTTCATTCTTGAGTTCTATGCTAGTGTAGGACTTAGTTCAAATGACTATGGATACATGAATGTCCATTTCAAAGTCAACGGGTTTCAATTCAATATTCCTTTAGATCAATTTGGAGATGTCTTCGGAGTTCCAAATCAAGGTACTTGTTTCTATTCGGACTAGTGGTCGTTAACCATTCTAGAGTCCAACCTTGATCGTTCGACACTATATGCCACACCATTAATCGCAAAAGAAACCATTCGTGAGCATCTCTTTGTGCCTAAGAACAACCAAACTAGGTTAAGTCGAGGTCGTCAAGTGGATAGGGATCCATTTTCCATGGAGCTAAATGAACTTAGGCCCCAATTTAAAAAACTAGAAGAAGTTCTAAGGGCTAATGTCATAAGCAGCATAGGGAATAGAGATCATGTTAACGCAAGTCTTTGCTACATGATGTATTGCGTGTCAAACCATCAACCCTTCAACCTCGCTTATTATATCGCCAAAAGAATGGCCAATATTCCGGTTCAAGGCACCACCAGCATGCCCTACGGGATGCTTTTCACCCATCTTTATAGAGCCTTTGCACCCATTCCTAGAAACGCTTTAGATTTCATTCCCGATTACATCGAGATTAAGCACACTTTTGTTCCACTTAGTGATCATCGGGTAGCCGTAGCAAAGGGAAAACGAGCTCACCCTCCTACATCATCATCATCCATGAGTGATGAGGATGGTTTGCCAAACTCTAGGATCTCACCTCCCGAGTACTTGAGTCAACTTCCTCCAATCCCGAACGAATCAGCGGAATTTCAACAAACCAAAGGAATGGTGAAGAATTTGGGCCGTTGGATCATGAAGCTTCACAAGAAAATGAGCAAAAAGTGAAATGTTGGGAGTGTTCGGCATTAGACTTATTCAAACAATGATGTGTTGAACTTGTGTGTTTCTTAGGTTATTATGCTTGTACTTAACCTGTATGTGAACTAACTCAACATTGCACGATGATAACATTTATTGTTATCGATTTTCGGAAATTAAGCCACCGTTTGGCTTAATCACTTTTATGGTAAGTCATTATCATTGGATTAATCTATGTATAAACGTGTGCTAGAACCCGTGTTTTTAGGTTTATTCTTTAATATGTTAGTAGTTACATATGTTTTAGGAGAATTTTCGGGTTTTGAACGGATAACGACAAATATGCATATCTCTCTGTTAGAATTAGCACTTCTGATCGGCGGATTTGGCAGAACCCAAATTTTGGTTCCGCCTGTTGTGCACTTTGGCTCCGCCATCTCTTAAATTGCGGATTCTGCGGAACCCAAATAAGGGATCCGCATTTGTTATCGATTGGATCCGCCGTATCCAACAGTAACTTTTTCTAAATTCCCGACTAATCCCGATCCTTAGATTATTGATTCTAGTTCTTAGGTTTATTCTACTGATCATTAGGAACATTATGATACTTTAGGAATACTTAGAATCATAAGAAATCAATTTCCCACCAAAATTTGAAAATTCAAATTTTCCATGTGAGTGACATTTCTGTAACAAGCAAGGAACCCTCAAATTGGTTCCTTGAAATCCGTGGGAACATCACATCAACAGAATTTCCACTTACTCCTTGCATTTACTACAAATCTTCTAAAATTCACTCAACTTAAGCTCCATGGTTTGACTTAAATGATGTGACTAGCACAAATTTTTCTTCCAAATCATTAGGAACCAACATTCCTCATTGGATTCACATCAAATCCAAACACAAAGATCAACACACCTTCTGTCTATAAAGTAGAACATCAGGATCATCGCAAATCACACAACAACCATCACTAACTAACTATCATTCCTGTACCTTAGAGCAACTATTCTCACATATCGACAATGCCAAAATCAAATAACTCATCTACAAGCAGACCCGAAAGAAGGGCAGCTCGAATGAGTGTCCGTCCTTGTTGCTTCGTAAACTTAGCTAATTCATCATTAGAGGAGTCATCTCCACTCAACATATCCTCACCAATATCCAATGAGAATTTTCTCAATCTTGCTACTCCAACACCATCATCAACACACCACCTCCAACAATCACTCCTGTAGCAACCACACCACCACCCGCTCCATCACAACCTAATAGATCACCTTCACCACAACATTCACCACAACTTCAGCCCCTAGAGTTGTTTAGAACTCCACCTTCATCACCTCATCCATACTTGGATGATTTAGAAGACCTTCCACCAAGGTCAACCAATCCTCCTCCCATGACCTTTGAAGGTCAAACACCTATGCTCTTCCAACCCATTTATCGGGATATCCATGGTCCACTTTACCATGAGCCACCACCACCTCAACCACAAACACAACCTCTCTCACCTACATCTACACTCATTGCCATTGATGAGGCAATGTGGATCAATCAACCACAAACCCATGAAGAGATCAATGAGGAGCTCACCCGCCTCTATCCTCTCTCTAATATGGTGGATTCCTGCCTTGGTGAAGCCATGGATCTTCAATCCATCTTGCTTAACTCCATCACAACTCCACCATCAACCAACCAACAACCACCACCACCAAACAACCAATCACCACCACTACCAACAAACAACCAACCACCACCACCATCACAAAACAATGAGCCCACTCTTCCTCCTAACTTTCCAAGGCATGACTGCTCACAATGCGAGAGGACCGCTCACTTGGCTCAAAGGACCAACATCTTGGTCCATGAGCTTCAAAATGAGATGAGGTTCATTTTGAACCATATTCTCGAACGCCTAAATGCAATCTCTCATCCTCCGCAATAGGCAATTTTTAGTCTCTTCCTAGTCTCCTCTTATAGGATTTCATAGGATTGTTTTAGGAATTCTCTATTTTAAGGAACTTTTTCTTTTTATGTAATATCATGGTTTGTGACTTATGTCACAAACAATTTTCAAGTAATGAATGTTATATTTATGCTTATGGGTGATCACTATTTGGCATAATATCTTGGTTTGTTTGATTCACTAACTTTATTATATGATTAGTTTGAATTCTCATAATGATTTGACCACTTATACTTAGGTGCATTTTTTATCAGACACATATTTTTGACTTTTTAAAGTCAAATGGGTTGAACTATCATGTTTGGTTGACCTATACATATGCATTATGCTACTTGGTTGGATTGATTCACAACTAACCTTTGTTTTTTAGCTTTTCTCAACCTTGAATTATATACGTTGGTACCCTAGCAACGGGGAGTATATCATGTACTAACTCATTATTTTATAGCATTTCTCATCCTTGAAACGTATACGTTGGTACCCTAGCAATGGGGAGTATACATCGAGGGGGAGCATATCATATTCTAACCATTTGTTTTGCAGGATCATGCATCATGACCTTGGTACTTCATTTAGGGGGAGTATAATCCAAGGGGGAGCTTTAAAGTTCTCAAAATCATTGAATAAATTCTTGGTACTCCAATTTAGGGGGAGTAATAACCAAGAAATGTTCACCACATTCCGCTACGCATATTTTCTTTTTGTTTCGATAAAAAGGGGGAGATAGGATTAAGTTTACATCACTGTGAAACATCACAGTACATACTTTTATGCTTAAAATAGTTTTTAAAAACTTGCATAAAACCAACTTAATCTATATTTTTAAAAGACTCACACTTTATTTAGTTCTTTCCTTAAAAATACACTTTATGTTTTGTCATAAAAAAAAGGGGGAGATTGTTAATACAAATATCGTCCTAAAAACGTTATTTATATTTTACGATCTTTGCTTAATTTTGTTAATGACAATCACAAAGTCTATCTTTAAGCAAGACATAAATATAAGATTAAGTCTTTTGAATTTATAGCAACAAGTCTTTTATAAACACATTTTACACATTACATGATCACTAGGAATCACATTGCATATATACATTTTACATTTACATGTTTTACTTTTATTTCTTAAATTAGAAACATGACATCATGGCATACCTCATTTTGATATCTTTAGGATATCTTGAGGATTTAGGTGATATCTTGTATAGATCTTCAAGCTAAAGAGTTGATCTTGGAAGATATGGAAAGATTGTGCAAGATATGGAAAGATATGGGAATATCTTAGTTGTCCTGGTCCCCGCGGAATCAAACCAGTACAAAGGCAGATCCAATTTTTGGGATCCGCCAAATCCGTGCCCTGTTGATCAGCTTTGCCTATAAATAGCAAGCTGATCATTCATGCACACTCATCACTCATATAGCCTAAATTAGATATTCATTTATTTGTACATTAGTAACCCATATCATTCTTTCATTTCATTGATCTCACTTTTGTAACAAAGAAGATCGAGCATACAAGCTTCAACATACATACTGTTGCAAGTTTTACTAGTTAGATACTGTGTGATTTGTTAGTGTTCACACATCATTGTTTATACATTTCATTCAGTAGTGTTTGGTTAGTGTTTTAGTCCTTAAAACACAAAGAGTGTCGGGAGTGGTTGTACCCTTGTGAAAGAACCAACGGGAGTGGTTGTACCCTTGTTAAAGAACCAACGGGAGTGGTTGTACCCTTGTAAAGAACCCGGTGTTTAGCTTAGTACCGGATAAAGTGTAAGCGACGTGTATAAAGGTTTTCTCCACCGAGAAGGGAGTTTGTTTCTTAGTGAAGAAAAACTCCCGAGTTAGAGGCTCGAGGAGTGGAGTAAGGCAAGGAAGAGAGTCCTTGTAGCCGAACCACTATAAATCTCCGTGTTGTGGTTTGATTGTTCCTGTCCTTACTTACTTTACTTATATTGTTTGTTTGTGAGTATTTACTTTGAAATCACCTTAAGTCTCAAAGCAAATTAATTTTAAAATGGTAAAAACTATTCAACCCCCCTTCTAGTTTTCCACAACAACGTTGGTTACAAAGGACACCTAGTTTTAAATGGATACCTAAAATTGTTAATGTGTGTTCTTCTAACCCAACAGAACCCACAAATTCTTTGGGTTCCACCATTACCATTATTCCATTTTCTTCGTCTTCATGTGATGAAGGTGATCCAAATCGTTCTATGGATTGTTGATAGCAGCTGTACCCGACATATGACAGGAAATCTCAAACTGTTAGTAAACTTTGTTGCAAAGTTCATCGGCACTGTCAGATTCGAGAACGATCACTTCGCTGCTATCATGGGCTATGGAGATTATGTCAATGCAAACATCGAAATTAGTCGTGTGTATTATGTCGAAGGCCTTGGCCACAATCTTTTCTCATTCGGTCAATTCTGTGATGGGGATTTAGAAGCAGCATTCAGGGAGAAAACATGCTCCATTCATGATTTACAAGGAAATGATCTAATGTCTGGCACTCGTGGAACAAGTCTTTACACAATCTCTATGTCTGATATGATTGCTTCTTCTCCAATATGTCTGCTTTCGAAAGCAACTTCGACAAAATCATGGTTATGGCACAAACGTCTTTCTCATTTGAACTTCAAAACCATGACTGAACTTGCACGTCACAAGCTAGTCGACGGTCTTCCAAGATTCCGGTTTTCCAAAGATCACTTATGTCCAGCATGTGAACAAGGAAAAAGCACTCGTGCACGCTTTCCCTCTAAAATAGAACCCAGTACTGATCATGTTCTTCAACTACTTCACATGAATTTATGTGGCCCGATGCGCGTGCAGACGATTAACGGCAAATGTTACATTCTTGTAATCGTTGATGACTACTCCAGATGGACTTGGGTTTATTTTCTCAAAAGTAAAGATCAAGCTCCACCTATGATCATCACCTTTCTCAAGAAACTTCAAGTTCAGCTTCGTAATACGGTCAGAAAAGTTAGAACAGACAACGACACTGAATTCAAGAATCAAACTCTTCGAGCATATTTTGAAGCAGTAGGAATTGAACATCAAACATCCATTGCAAGAAGTCCATAACAGAATGGAGTTGTTGAAAGACGCAACAGGACGTTAGTGGAAGCTGCAAGAACGATGTTGATTAATGCTCAACTTCCAGATTACTTATGGGCTGAAGCTGTCTCGACTGCATGCTATACTCAAAACCGTTGTATGATCAACCAACGCCACCGCAAAACACCTTATGAGCTTGTCCATAATCGAAAACCGAATATAAATTACTTTCATGTATTTGGTGCTCTTTGTTACCCAAATAATGATCGCGAAGACCTTGGCAAGCTCAAAGCAAAAGCTGACATCGGTGTGTTCATTGGATACTGCGAAAACTCTAAAGGCTTTCGTATCTGGAATCATCGTACTAGAGAAATTGTGGAAACTATTCATGCTAATGTCGATGAGCTGACAGATATGGCTTCTGAGCAAAATAGCTTAGGACCCGCAACCAACCATCTAAATTTTCCAGATCAATCAGCTGCACCTCTTTCACTTAACCGTAAAGAATTGGAAACACTGTTTGCTCTATTTTTTGATGATTCTTTTTCATTTCGTGTACCAGATGTATCACCAATTTCCACTGCACAACCTGATAATAATCGAATACCTGATACACCTGCTACTACAACGACAACCGTTTCTACACAT
Source organism: Artemisia tridentata subsp. tridentata (assembly GCA_021014915.2). NCBI lineage: Eukaryota > Viridiplantae > Streptophyta > Magnoliopsida > Asterales > Asteraceae > Artemisia > Artemisia tridentata. Next base: position 294,507,223 of record CP139506.1, read on the forward strand.
GCACCTCCAATTGAATCTCCATCAACAGCAGAACAAACCGCTTCCAACACTAATAATGCAGCTGAAGATCTTCAACAAAAACCGTGTGGAAAGGTTTTCTTGTTGTTCAAACACTTGGGATATGAATCTTAGTAATGTGCTTGAGAGATATTTATGTATGAATGTGTTTACCATGCGGAATCTACTACAACACACTTAAAAGAACACAAGGTGGTGAGTTATGTAAACGTGAGTATGCAATGAACAAGGAACACAACTTTGGTTAACACAAAACGATTCAATATTATTGATGAAATAATACGGATGATCTAAATATCACCGGGATTACAAAGTATTCTTGAATCTAAGATTCTAAAAGGATTTGTGAGTTGAGTAACTAAATTACTTGAGAGATAGTTCGGTTTTGGTTAATAGTTGGAAAGATGCATGCATGAAGTGGTGACTAAGGTATCCTTTTATAAGATAAGGACACCTTATTACAAGTTGTCAAGAGGTTGAATATAATACTATACTTTGACTATTTTAGCGCCTACAATTAAATACAACTACCAATGTACAACTCTGTAATGTTCTTCTGTACACCACAGAAGACTAAACTACTTCTACATAACGTATAACAATGTACAAAGACTAATAATTCAACTAAATATCTATTACAAAATATCTAATTAACTTGACATAAGCTTGGCAGGCTCTTCATCAACTAGCAGTACCTTCTACCCAAAAGGTACTGTTAGAACATCTTCATACTCTTCAAAATCAACTAGCAGGCTCTTTGACATCTTTGGCAGGCTCTTTGACTTGAACATTTTTATTCCCAACAATCCTCCCCTAAACTTGTTATTTCCATTAAAATAAACAAGTTTCTGATGAATAAAATACATACCTTGAGGATTTGAGGGAACTCTTCCAAAAACCTTCACTCTCTGTTCTTCCTTTTTCTTTCATATTGCTCAGATATGCTCCTCAGCAAACTCTGAACAATTTCTGAATTCTCTTCATCTTTGTCACATCTTAATCTCTTGGAGATCATAGTTTTAAGCACTTCATAACTAAGTGGATACTCTTTCTCAGCCAACATAAAGAGTTCTATCCCACTCTGTGTGTAAAGATGATGAATATTGCTATGGCTTAGAAATTCCCATGTTGTTGAAGGATCATAATAGGGAAATTTCCAATGAACATCTTTGGGTTCAGGATCAAACATCCTATTGAATTCTACCCATAATTCCTGTTCCTTAGCATCAGTACTAGAATTTGTGTCTAGCCTAATCTGCACTAGATTCCACAATTCTTCCAAGTCTGCTCTGTCACTTGCTCTAACTAGATTTTCAAAATTCTTAAAAATAGCAAACTGACCCCCAACCCTTATTATTTTCCATGACTTTCCTAATCTATCATGGTTGATCTCCCAATCAATAATAGGTCGTCTACAGCTAATTGGATCAGCATGAATGATAGTTGGCAAAGTAATTAACATCTTACTTACTTGCTCTGAGTCCAATTTTGCTACTTCTTTCTTCTGAGCATCTTGCTTCTTCATAGAGGGGTTTGCATCAGATGGAACCTTGTAGTAAAGACTTTTGTAGGCTTGAAGATACAGGAAGAAGATTTCATCAGCAGATTTCTTCTTTAGTTGATAATCAGTCCAATTTGCCTGATTTTTCAGAAACCTTTTCATAAAAATCACCTGATCTTTCTGAGATTGTCCTACCTTAAAACCTCTTTTCTGACTTTCTTTCATCTTTTCAAAAATATTAGCTAGAGCTGCTTCTTTATACTTCTTATTGATAAAAGATTCAAGCTCTGCTGTTTTCTCATCAGCATTGAGATTCTTGTCATTCACTATTGTTGCTGCATGGCCTTTCACAATTGGATCATTAGCAATAATCCATTGCATCTGTGCATCAAAGGTTTCTTGAGCAATTTGAGTTTCAAGAAGAGTCTGAGCAGCATCTTCAGCATCTTTCTGCTCTTTCATTACTTCAAGCATTCTTGAAGCTTCAAATGCTTTTAGTTCTTCTTCATGAACCCTTTTGGCCTCTTCTTCACCTAAAGCCATCTGAATTTGCTGTGTTCTTTTCAACTTCTTGGACTTAGGCTCATCTTCAATCATAATGCTTTTGCCCTTATCCTTTGGAGTTGGTTCTTGAGATGGAGCAGAAGATTGCTCATCAGCAACAAAAATCCTCCCTTGAACAAACAAATTCCCTTGAGGCTCTAAATCCCTCTTTCTCTTGTACACTTTCTCAGCAGACCCTTTGTACCCCATAGCCAATAGCCTCTCTATCCTAGCAGGCTCTTGTTCTTGCCTAGCAGGCTCTTGCCCTGCTCCAGCAGGCTCTTCATCATAAACTTGAGTTCCATCATGGAATTCAAATTGAGCCTCCTCTTCATCTTCAGAACTATCCATCCTCCCCTTTTTGGAAGAGTGACCTATCCTATCAGCATCAGATTTTGAAGAACTAGATAAAACAACCTTTGCAGATCTTTTACCCTTTAACTTCTTTACTTCCCCCTCCAATTTCTTTACCCTCTTGACTAATTTGATGTTGATCTCAGAAAATTTCTTGCTTTGTCTTTTAAGAGCATCTTCTAAGAACTTCACCTTCTGTTGTAGTTCTTGCATTGTCTGAGGTGATTGAGGTGGTGTTGCATGATGTGATGATGTTGGTGGTGTTGCTGATGGTTCTGGTGATGGTATTGGTGATGTTTGATGTGTTGGTGAAATGTAACCATGTGAAGAACTAGATGATGGTGATTCAGCTGATGGTGTTGGTTCTTCTTGATGTTGTGGTAACATTTCATCAAATAGTGGTATATCTTCCCCTCTAAAACCAATTCTCATGTTTGAAAATACTTTGTGAGAAAGTTTTGGTGTTTCATAAATTGAGTCTGTGGGAAGTAACAAATGTTTTAATTTTGCAATGATGCATCCAATAAATCTTGGATACATCAAAAACTTTGTTTCACTATTCACATTTTTAATCAATCCTTCAAAAATATGTTTGGAAAAATTGTATTTTCTGTTTGTAGCCAAGCAGATGAGAGCAGAAGCCATGTTTCCACTAAATTTCTCCCAAGAGGTTTTCTTCTGGCTCAAACAATGAAGGATTGTGTGAATCAAAAATCTCCATTGTGGAGTAAGATGCTTTTTCAGAAAAGTGAGTTTGTTAGACTCAGCATGATACCCCATTCTTGTTAAATTTTCAAAAATTTCAGTATCTGGCAACTGACTAATACCATCAGAATCATCCAAATGAAGATGTCTTCTTATGGATGACTCAGTAAGAGTCAAATGTTTACCATCCACTTTGGCCTTAATCCTTTGTTCCCCATTTTCAGAAGTTACAATTTTAGCTGTTTTCCAAAATTGTGAAATTTGAGTTTCATAAATAGTGGGATTGACTAGTAAAGCAAACCTGATGTAGGAGTTATGTAAAAAGTCCACTACTTGATGAAATGAGGCATTATCCTCTGACTTCTCCAAAAATGCTAATTGATTGTGACATTGGACAAAGTTTAGAACAATTGTGGAATCCATAATGAAAATTTTGAATATGATGGTGGGATTTGTTGGTAGTACTGGTAGAAGATGAAAGGTGTATGTGTATTATGATAATGACTGATGAAAGAAGATTTGTGAGAATTACTTTTAACCGACAATAAGAAAGATTATAATAAGTAATTGAAAAGGCGGTTAAAAAGATCTTTTATATGTGAAATATAATATAATATAATCATCAGTAATTTACATAACTACCCCAACGGCTAATTTTAACTACCAGGCCCAACGGCTAAAACCTTTTCTGACAGGCTCAACGGCTATCTAGCAGTACCAATTTACTCTAGCAGTACCAATTTTGAACTACCAGTACCTTTGAAAGTTTTGTAAAAATCCCTTATAGTTTTTAGCAAACTATCAGCTATCAACGGATTTGAGTTGTCTTTACCAAAAGCCGTTTGCTTAAGGACTAGCTAACTATTTACAATTAAGTATGGTTAGTTAACAACCATATAGTTTTTGGTAAACTATCAACCATCAACGGATTTGATTTGTCTTTACCAAAAGCCGTTTGCTTATGGACTAGCTAACTATTTACAATTAAGTATGGTTAGTTAACAACCATATAGTTTTTGGTAAACTATCAACCATCAACGGATTTGATTTGTCTTTACCAAAAGCCATTTGCTTATGGACTAGCCAACTCTTAAGTTTGTAAAAACTTGATGAGCTGAATACCAAAAGCCATAATAGCCTAAAGATGGTGCAATTTCCTTGGATGGAGGAAATTAGAAAGACAATGATGCTGTGTATCTTGGATGATTGGTTCAACAAGTGAAATCATCTAATAGCATGCCTTTGAGTTGAAACTTTTCTTAGTTTGATCTAGATAGAACTTTCTCCTTGAGAAATGCTTCATCCCTTCTAGATATGTGATCTAACTCTCTCTTTTTCCAACTCTGCATCATCTTGTATGCTTTTGTCTTTTGCTTTCATAAATTGGTTTCTCTTCCATTCTGGGTTATCAAATCCTCCCCTGAGATGGTTATTTCCCCTGAGATTAATGTAACTTTTGTTGCCCCTTTTTGTTTGGAAGAACTCTTGTTTTGTTATCAACCTGAAATGTGTTAGTTGTAAACCAAAAGAGCAAAGTGCAAAGCACTTGATCTATAGTATTTTAAACATTTAAGCATCAATATGAACAAAACATAGCAAATTTTATACTAGCAGGACCAATTATGAACTAACAGGACCTTTTGACTAACTAGCAGTACCATGTTTAAAAGCCAATACCAGTTAATTTTATATACAAAAACACATGTTTTTCAAAGATTTATCATTCCAATACCTCCTACAAGATATTTGAATCTACCTAAATCAAAAGCTTTGGTGAGAAGGTCTGCATAATTCTTTTCAGAATCAATTTTAATAACTTGTATTAACCTTTTCTCATTGCAATCCCTTATGAAATGGTGTCTGATTTCAATGTGTTTTGTCTTTGAGTGTTGAACTGGGTTTTTAATGATACATATAGTACTGCTATTGTCAATATAAATAATGGTGTTAAGAAAATTGTACCCATAGTCAAGCATTTGATTTTGGATCCAAAGAACTTGCCCACAACAACTTGCACCAGCAACATATTCTGCTTCAGTTGTAGAGTTGGACACCATTGTTTGTTTCTTGCATTGCCAAGAGATGAGTCTGCAACCAAGAAATTGACATCCACCAGTTGTGGATTTTCTGTCTAGAGTTGCACCAGCATAGTCACTATCCGAATAAGCCACCAATTCAAAAGATGATTCCCTTGGATACCAAAGACCCAACCTAGGTTGACCTTTAAGATATCTAAAGATTCTTTTGACTGCTGTAAGATGAGAGATTTTGGGATGTATTTGAAACCTTGCACATACACATACTGAGAACATGATGTCTGGTCTTGATGATGTAAGATACATCAAAGACCCAATCATTGATCTATAATTGTGCAAATCCATATCTTCTCCTTCAGCATCCTTGAGTAGCCCTTTGTCTGGATCCATTGGTGTACTTGCAACTTTAGAATCAGCAAACTTAAATTTCCTTAGGATCTCTGCTACATACTTATCTTGGCTGATAAATATGCCTTCTTTGGATTGTTTTACTTGGAGACCCAAAAAGAAAGTAAGTTCCCCCATGGAACTCATTTCAAACTTACTATGCATAAGTTTTTCAAATTCTACACACAAGTCTTGGTTTGTTGATCCAAAGATAATGTCATCAACATAAATCTACACTAGCAAGATGTCTTTCTTTGTTCTTTTGATGAACAAAGTTGGATCAATCCTGCCTCTTTGGAATCCACTTTTTAGTAGAAAACATGCCAATGTTTCATACCATGCCCTAGGAGCTTGGTGTAGACCATAAAGAGCCTTGGTAACCTTATAAACCTTGTCTGGATACTCTGCATCAATGAAGCCTGGAGGTTGAGATACATACACTGGTTCTTCAATTTCACCATATAAAAATGCACTCTTAACATCCATTTGATAGACAGTGAAGCCTATGAATGAAGCATAGGCTAAGAAAAGCCTAATTGCTTCAAGTCTTGCAACTGGAGCAAACACTTCTTCATAATCTACCCCTTCTTCTTGAGTATATCCTTGAGCTACCAATCTTGCTTTATTTCTGATCACTATACCCCTTTCATCTTTCTTGTTTCTGAACACCCATTTGGTTCCAATTGCCCTATGACCTTTGGGCAAATCAACCAATATCCAAACCTTTTGAATCTTGAATTAGAGAAGCTCTTCTTGCATTGCTTCCACCCAACTTGCATCATCTAAAGCTTTGTTTATGTTTTTGGGTTCAGCCTGAGATAGAAAACATGAAAACAGGCATATATTGGAAACATCATGATTCTTTTCTTCATAAATAGAGGAGATAAACCCTTCTTCATCTGAAGATAAGACTTGAGATAAACCAACTTGAGATCTTGTTCTAACACCAGAATTTATGCTTCCAATTACATCATCAGAGGAGTGATCTTTGAGAATTCTAGTGTTGGGTGTTTTAGGAACTTCATAAGTAGATGGAAGATTGCTAATCCCCCTCTCTTCTGGTAAAGAATCATCTATTTGAACATTCAATGGCTCAGCAGTATCAATACTTGAACTAGCAGGACCATCTGGTGAACTAGCAGTACCATTGTCATCTGCACCACTTTCTTGATTCTCTTGATTCTGAGTTCCTTGATCATCTTCATTGCCTTCATTAGTTGTGTTTGAAGGTTCTTCTTGACTTGAAGATAGATCCAAACTTTTCCAAATTGGCATCCAGATGAAATCTTGATCTTTAGGAGTTTCAACATTGTCTTCAGAACCTGCATTATCATTAGTATTTGTACCTGTAACAGGCACATAATTCATAGATTCTGAAAGCCTATCAATATCAAACATCCAATCTGGTCCAATTCCTTTCACATTTGTTAGTTTCTCTTGAAACTCTATGTGAAGATTCTCTTCCACTAGCCTAGTGCAAGTGTTAAACACTCTATAGGCCTTACTCTGCAAGGAATACCCTATCAAATAGCCTACATCTGCTTTTCCATCAAACTTGCCTAAATGATCTTTGGTATTTAGAATAGTGACATGACAACCAAAAGGTCTCATAAAACTTAAGGATGGTGTTCTACCAAAGAAAAGTTCATAAGGTGTCTTTCTATGTGGTTTTGTCACAAGAACCCTGTTTTGTACATAACAGGCAGTACCAACTGCTTCAGCCCAAAATGAAATAGGCAACTTAGAGTCTACTAACATAGTTCTAGCAGCCTCTATAAGTGTTCTATTCTTTCTTTCTGCTACTCCATTTTGCTGTGGGGTTCTAGCTACACTAAATTCCCTTTTTATGCCTTTTTCCTTGCAAAAGTCTTCCATAACCCTATTCTTAAACTCTATCCCATTGTCACATCTGATGACTTTGACTTTCTTATCAGATTGGTTTTCTACCTCAGTGATATAAGATTTAAGAATCTCACTAGTTTCATGTTTAGACCTTAAAAAGAAAACCCATGAAAATCTGCTATAGTCATCAGTAACAACAAGACAATATCTCTTTCCATTCAAGCTACATACATTAGTAGGACCAAAGAGATCCATATGAAGCATATATAAAGCCTGAGAAATAGAGTTTTGGGTCTTGGGCTTACAAGAAGCTCTATGTTGTTTTCCTTTTAGACAATCAACACAGGATTGGTCGTTTTGGAAAATCTTTTTGGGTAAACCTCTTACTAAATCATATTTTGCAATAGTGTTGATTGTTTTAAAGTTTACATGACCAAGTCTTCTATGCCAAAGCATAGATTCATCCAATGAGGCTTTTGCTACTAAACAAGTTAAACTCTCCTTAGGATCAATGTTCTTTAAATTAACACTGTACATATTGTTCCTTTTTGGGATTTTAAGAAGGATCTGACTCTCATCAGGCATTTTAAAATCAGAAGAAAGAACCATACATTCATTGTCAGTAAATAGAACATTGTTCTTTTTGTCACACATTTGTGAGACACTAAGGAGATTAAACTGAAGTTCTTTCACAAAATACACATTTTCAAAATCTAGTTTACTGGTTTTGATAGTACCTTTACCAGTGATCTTTCCTTTTATTCCTCCCCCAAAGGTAACATATCCTCCATCAAATGTTTTGAAGTCTGAGAGGAATGACATGTTGCCTGTCATGTGCCTTGAACATCCACTATCAACATATCCTTGATCTCCAATATTAGATGAATGTTCCTGCACATGAATAAACATATTAGTTTCCTTGAGGTACCCAAGCCATGACAGACTTGGGTTTGCCTCTTGCATCAATGAAATCAAACCTTTTCAGGATTGTTGATGCACTTTTTGATTGGATTGGTTTCCAAATCCAACATGCTGAGGACTTAACAGCACTTTCCCTTTTAATCCATTGTGTGGTCTTTGGTCTATTTGTACCAATTTTGGCAATACCACTTTTGGCAGTACCATTTGGTCTAGCAGGACCTTTGGTTTTTGGTTTCCAAATTTGTGTTTTGACCACAGATTTCTTTTGAATAGGACTATTCTCAACTTTTGGTACAAATTTGAAAGTGTTTCTTGTACCCTTATCAGTTGGTTTTGTAACAACAGGCTTATTTTGTCTAACAGTATGTTTAGTTTTTGTGATGTTAGACTTAACAAGACTTTTTCTGGGGTGAGTAACATTTGTTTTAGACTTTGATTTACTCCCAGAAACCCATTTATTACAATAAGCATGAAGATGATTAAAGCTACCACAATAATAACAAGCCTTATTGAACATAACAAAGTCATCACCTAGTTGTTGTGACTTAAGGTTGTTCCAATTTCTTTGGCTTCCTCTAGGTTTGTTATTACATTTTTCACAACTTTCAACTGTTTTCAAAACAATTTTAGGCTTAGCCTTAACTTCTACTTTCTTAGGACTGATTGGTCCTACTTTGATTCCTTTCATAGGAATTGTCTCATCTTCATCATCATCAGACACCCAATCTTCAATAATTAGGACATCTGGTCTCTTATCAGTGAGCACCTTGGAGAGTGAGGCATTCTTAGCACTCTCAGAAGGTTCACTTATCTCTACAGGTTTAGCTAATTGTTTGTTAATGATTTCATGTAAACCTGATGCTGCAAGATCACTACCTTGGGGACAAGGAATTCCTCTATAAGGAGGTGGACATTCATTGTATCCTATCCCTGATTTTATTCTTTTATTCATCTGATTCTCAACTATGCTTCTAGTGCATTCAGAAGCAATTTCCAATTTGGTAACAGTCAGTTGAATATTATCTCTAGCCAATGTCACTTTAGTACACTCAGTCCTTAACATTTCTATTTCTGAATCTTTCAAAAATATTTGTCTATTAAGAGCAGCTTTAGCATCAGTAAAGGTGAGTTCATTTTCTCTATAGTGAATTATTTGTTTTTCTAGTTTGGCCATACCACACTTATAATCAAATAATGTTTGATGGGTTTTTCTGAGTTCTAATGTTTGTGCATCATAAGATTTTCTTATAAATTCTAATTCTTTAAGAAACTCACAATTATTAGAACATTTGATAGTTTGTACCTCAGGGGTGGAGAATGCCATCAAAGCCAATTCATCAGAAGTTGACTCATCTTCACCCATGAAACTCCAATCAAAACCCATGCCATCAATAGCAACCATTGCTTTTGGCTCAGCAACTTCAACAACCTTACTCTTGCTTTCAAAGCTTCCTTTCTTCTCAAAGCTTCCTTTATTCCTGTTGTCAAACCCTCTACCTTTGTCATCCTGCTTCTTAGGTCTTCTACACTCTCTAGAGTAGTGACCCTTCATGTGGCAGTTGTAACACTCCACTTTTGACTTATCATAGCCAGCAGGCTCATTTCCATTTATCATTATCTTCTTGCCAGTCCTCATCAACAACTTCTTAGCTCTAATGCTCAAAAGTGAAAGTTGCCACTTTATGTCCATTTCTTCAAGATCATCAGGACGAATCTCTTGAAGATCTTCAAATGTTAATACGTACCCATTGTGTTGAGATGTAAGAAAAGCACACCCAATTGTTTCATCTAAAATGGTTTTGGTACTACTAGAAGTACTAGCAGTACCAAAGGTTGTGTTGGCAGTACCTTCTTCTCTGCCACTTTTTTCTTCATTATCAACCTTTGAGATGCTTGGTGATGAAACAAACGCCATATTTCCTGAGCTTTACCCAGTAGTCTTCTTTACTTCATGTTCTACAATTTTGAAATTGTTGTAGAGATCATTAAGACTCATCTGGTCAATATTTGGCTTGTTCTTCCAGACAATGACATGCATGGACCATTCTGAAGGTAAACTCCTAAGAAATTTAGAGTTTAGGTCTTCTTGAGTTATCATCACTTCATGGATGGCTAACTGGCTTGAAAGCTTCTGAAGTCTATTGAACATACTGTCCAAAGACTCATTGGTTGTGGCTGTGAAGTTCTCAAATTGTTGTTTGAGAAGTGTTTTCTGTGTTTTCTTGGTAGCATCATTACCACCAAATCTAGCCACTATAGCTTCAAAAAGGGTTTTAGCATCTTTGTATTTGTTAAAGATCAAAAGCTGATCATTTGGAATAGTCATCAGTAACATACTCCTGGCTTTTAGATCATTTCGCTTCTGAATTCTTTCATCTGCATTTGATGGTTGGTCTTGTATTTGTGTTACAAGAGCATCATTTACTGTTGTAGTGGTTATTGAGGGTTTAAATGAGTTGCCTCCTTCAATGATCTCCCAAAGTGCATAGTCCTGCACTTGAAAGTATTGTTCTACCCTTAGTCGCCACATTTCAAACTCATTTTGCTTAAGTAATGGAAGTTTAGCTGCAACATTTGTTTGAATATGTTCAACATCCATTGTTCTTTTAAATTAGTAAATATCAAGCCTCGCTCTGATACCACTTGTGGAAAGGTTTTATTGTTGTTCAAACACTTGGGATATGAATCTTAGTAATGTGCTTGAGAGATATTTATGTATGAATGTGTTTAGCATGCGGAATCTACTACAACATACTTAAAAGAACACAAGGTGGTGAGTTATGTAAACGTGAGTATGCAATGAACAAGGAACACAACTTTGGTTAACACAAAATGATTCAATATTATTGATGAAATAATACGGATGATCTAAATATCACCGGGATTACAAAGTAATCTTGAATCTAAGATTGTAAAAGGATTTGTGAGTTGAGTAACTAAATTACTTGAGAGATAGTTCAGTTTTGGTTAATAGTTGGAAAGATGCATGCATGAAGTGGTGACTAAGGTATCCTTTTATAAGATAAGGACACCTTATTACAAGTTGTCAAGAGGTTGAATATAATACTATACTTTGACTATTTTAGCGCCTACAATTAAATACAACTACCAATGTACAACTCTGTAATGTTCTTCTGTACACCACAGAAGACTAAACTACTTCTACATAACGTATAACAATGTACAAAGACTAATAATTCAACTAAATATCTATTACAAAATATATAATTAACTTGACATAAGCTTGGCAGGCTCTTCATCAACTAGCAGTACCTTCTACCCAGAAGGTACTGTTAGAACATCTTCATACTCTTCAAAATCAACTAGCAGACTCTTTGACATCTTTGGCAGGCTCTTTGACTTGAACATTTTATTCCCAACAAACCAGTACCCGAACCTGCAGATTATGACCCAAATGCGTTCTTTAATCCATTTTCACCTACTCCAGCCGTTCCTAATATTGCAGATTCATCCACACACAATTTGGACCCATCAAATCTGTATACGCTCTATCAACATCGCCCTTCAACACATCATTGGACTTAAGAACACCCTTTAGTAAACATCATTGGCAATCCCTCAGCTCCAGTTATGACAAGACGAAAACTTCACACCGATGCTAAAAATTGCATCTACGCACTCACAGTTTGTCAAGATGAACAAAAAAAACATCAAAGACGCACTAATATACGACAACTGGATTGATTCAATGCAAGAAGAACTCGACCAATTCAAATGACTAGAAGTGTGGGAGTTAGTTGAAAGACTAAATGGGGTCTATGTCATCAGACTGAAATGGATTTGGAAAAACAAGTTAGATGCAGAAGGCACAGTGATTCATAACAAATCGCGTCTGGTAGCTAAAGGATTCACTCAGCAAGAAGGAATTGATTTTTAGGAGTTCTTTGCTCCAGTTGCTAGGCTTGAGGTTGTCCGTATCTTTCTGGCATACGTTGCACACAAGAATATGGTTGTTTATCAAATGGATGTGAAAATGACATTTCTAAATGGTCAATTACGTGAGGAAGTTTATGTTAGTCAACCAGAGGGATTCGTTGATCCAGATCATCCCAATCATGTGTACAGACTCAAGAAGGCCCTTTACGGACTTAAACAAGCCCCAAGGGCATGGTACGATAAACTAACTGCTTTCTTGCATGCCAATCATTTTCCTAAAGTTTCAGTGGATCCAACTTTGTTCATTCAAAAACACGGGGAGGACATTTTAATTGTTCAATTCTATGTCGATGACATTATTTTTGGGTCAACAAACAAAAAATATTCAAATTCTTTTGCAAGATTAATGAAACAAAATTTTGAAATGTCCATGATGGGTGAACTTACGTTCTTCTTAGGACTCCAAGTTCATCAATCACCCCGTGGAATTTTTCTAAGTCAGTCCAAGTATGCTCTTGAGATTTTAAAAAAACATGGCATGACAAGTTGTGATACTTATAACACACCTATGTCTGCATCATCCCCAAAACTAGATGCTGATTTACATGCTACACCAGTTGACCCTACAAAATACCGTAGTATGATTGGGGCCCTCATGTATCTAACAGCCAGCAGACCAGATATAGTTTTTGTTGTATACCTATGCTCCTATATCAGTCATGACCAACTGAAAGACACCTCTCTGAGGTTAAAGAATCCTTCGATACATAAAGGGAACCATCCATTTGGGGATCTGGTATCTGAAGGATTTTGGTTTTGAAGTAATAGCTTTTTCAGATGCTGATCATGCAGGATGTTTAGACACACGCAAAAGTACATCTGGCGGAGTGCAGTTTTAGGAGACAAACTTGTATCTTGGCAGTCAAAGAAGCAGGATTGCACTTCATTGTCATCTATAGAATCGGAATATGTAGCCATGTCAGCATGTTGTGCTCAAGTCATTTGGATGCGATCACAGCTGATGGACTACGGTTACATTTTCATTAAGATTCCCATGTACTGCGACTCCAAGAGTGCCATTGCCATCTCATGCAACACGGTTCAACATTCGAAGTCAAAACATATCGTACTTCGATATCATTTCATCAAAGAGCATGTTGAAAAGGGTACAATTGAATTATACTTTGTGGGTACTGAATACCAATTAGCGGACTTATTCACCAAAGCCTTGCCCCATGCAAGATTTGTGGAATTAGTTCACCAAATTGGTATGCGGTGTTTGACTCCAAATGATTTGAAAAACTTTCTTAAACACAACTAAGCAAGTCAAACACCAAAACTTTTTTTTTCTTTTTTTTTGTAAATATCTTATTAAAAAACACATAAAGATTTTTCATTTTTCTTTTCTTTATTTAAAAAAAAAATGCAAGTACAAAATTTCCGTCAACACTTTGTTCATTTAAACAAATTACCAATTTTTCCGAACAAGTGTTGAGGGGGAGAATGAAATTCAAACTTTATTCATTTTTTTTTTAATTTGTACTTGCATATTTCTAAAAGATGTTGTTTTAAAAAGTGCTAGTATAATTAATTTTTGTGATACCCTCTTTGTGTTTAAAACGTTTTTTTTCTTCTCATATTCAAAGGGGTGTACTAAAATTGTTCTTGCCAAAACTAATGTCAAGTCTTGTTAATCGTTTGTGAGAATAAGACTAACTGTGCAAAATCTCAAGTTAAGGGCTGAGGTTGCAAAATCATGTCGTTAAGGGTCCATTTTTGTCAAGTTTTCAAAGTTAAAATTTTGGTCAAAACCAACTCTGACCATGCATTTACTCCACCTGCAAAAACATTTACCACTCCACAACCACCAAGATCTACGGCCTAAATTCATTAGACAAATCCGTTCATAAATTCGTTAATTTGTAAGTGTTTTTATGTTGTTTAAGCAATTACAAGAAAGGGTTTTTTGAGCTTTTATCAATCTAACGGCTAGATTTGTCATAATAATCAATTAGGGTTTAGGGTCTATGTCGAATTCGTAAAATTTGATTGGGTGTGTTTATGTTTAATGTTTGTGATGAGATATGGTCGGAATTGTATCCTTAACATGTAATGCATGACTAATTGTTCCTAGTAACATCAATTGGCCGATTCTTGATTTTAGGGTTCTGGCGTATAATTTGGGGAAATTCAATCAATTGTGTTTTGGTCTAATTAAATGCATTGGATAATGTCCTTACGTGTTTTGTAACACTGTTTGATCATCAAATCATACCCAAAATTGTGTTTGAATCAATTTTGATTTTTAGGGTTTATGTAGAACTCGACCAGGTTCAAATTTCTTGTCTCATGGCTAAAAGGTGTTAAAATCCATTCCAATAAGTCGAGGTGGCAACACGGGCGGGCCAGGCAGGCACGGGCACGGGCTAGAACGGGCACGGGCTAGAATGGGCACGGGCTTAAACGGGCACGGGCTAAACAGGCACATGTTATAAAAATCGCTTTATAGAAGACCGAAAATGACGAAATAAATTCCTTAAACGTAATACCTCATTTATATTTAAAAAACTAAATATATTACATATATAAGTTTCTCTTCAAAAACAATTATAATGTTCTCTAATTGAGAGAAAATGTGTGCCCGTTATGCCCATTTAACTTTACAATGGGCTAAATGTGCCCATTTCAAAAAAAGGATGAGGCTAAATATGCCCAAATCTTTTACAAAGTAGCCAAAATTAGCCCTTTTTTTTTTTTTTTTTTTTTTTTTTTTTTATAAATTTTGGGCACAAATTGCCACCTCTACCAATAAGCTTAGAATCATCATAGGAACCTAACTGATTCACCCTCATAAACATCTAATCCATTAACTTGAATTTCGACAAGATTGAAATGAGGGTTCATCGAAATTGTAAATGGTTGTTCTCAAATTAGATAAACTGTTTTTGGATGTGTTTAAATAAGCTTAAAGATCATATTGTAACTTGTGGTTTAACCTAATTTGGACAGGAAACCAATTTCGATAAAGATTCACAACACAAAGTATGTCTACAGTGTCCATCGGAATTTCTTGTATAAGAAATTGTCGAAATTGCGAAATCC
The DNA here is from genome assembly GCA_021014915.2 of Artemisia tridentata subsp. tridentata. Classification (NCBI taxonomy): domain Eukaryota; kingdom Viridiplantae; phylum Streptophyta; class Magnoliopsida; order Asterales; family Asteraceae; genus Artemisia; species Artemisia tridentata. Next base: position 294,522,529 of record CP139506.1, read on the forward strand.
ATCGGAATTGGATAACCTTGTCGGAATTGCTTCAAATTTTTCGAAATTCAATATTTTATCGCAATTGGACAAAGTTATTGCAATTCAAGAACTTTCATCGAAATTGGACATACTTTATCAGAATTCAAATTTTTTCATCGCAATTAAAAAATGTTTATCGGAATTCAAGTTTACATCGCAATTGGACAAAACCTGTCGGAATTAAAAATTCATCAGAATTGGCCAAATCATCGCAATTGACTTAATCCATCTCAATTCAATAACATTGTCGCAATTGAGTTTAATTATATCGAAATTCAAATAAAGTCACATGTTATCGATATTGAATGAGTGTCATCACAATTGAATCTGTTTTTAATTATAATGCATGTCACTTTTAACACTAAGTCCAATGATGAGATGTGCAAAGTTGATAACGAATAGCCATCTAAAATCAATGATACAAGAATGTGGACACATAATGATCATAACTTTAACAATATGCTAACGTTCATATATCCTGCATATTTGTGTCTTTGATTGATGTTTCAAAATTCACTAATGGCTGCTCAACAACCACTTCCCATGCTCACAAAAGAAAACACCTTTCCACAAGATTATGACGTGGAAATTGGCAAGAATAATGCACATGTTGAATTTCACAAAATCAAGTGTGCAGAACCTTCATGCCAAATTGCAATTGAATTTATTAAACTACACAAGTGTAGGAGCCTGTTAGATAAGTCTGCATCCATTCCTGAGTGCTACATTCATCAGATGTGGCACACGATCAAACTGGATATAGGAGAAGATTCATTCAAATGAAAACTGGACAGAAAAGAAGTCACGGTTGATGTCAATTATCTTTGAAAAGTCTTACTTCTGCCCGAAGCTCCTGCACCAACTAAGAAGTTTCATCCTACTCCCTCAGAAGAAGTCGTTCTTAACTTCCTTTTAGAAATTGGTTATGATGTACAACCAAACAAGCCACTGAAATCATTCTCCAAAGTCGAAGCCAAGCTCATTCCCCAACCGTGGAGAACCATTTACTACATCTTGGCTAGATCAATCTACGGAAGAGACAACGGTCATGAAAATCCTCGTCTTCCTCACTTGCAAATCTTCTGGGAAATAGTGAATAAAAAACAAATCGATTACGCTCAACTTATCAGGGATGACATAGTCTTTCAAATTCAGATCATTACTTAAAACCATTCACCAAAATCCCTTTTGTCGGATACACCAAGTTACTCATCTACCATCTCCTTGATGACAATGAAGACATTCCTCGACGTCTAGAAGATCCAGAGAAGCATCTATTTGCAATGGACAAAACAGTCAATCAAGTCTACATCCCGAAAGGAAGCACTCGCAAACAAGGGATGAGACTTCCTGACTCTCTTCTTACAGACAAGATCAAGAAAACACAAGCATACCTTAAGTATGATACGGCTTTCAAGGAAGGGTATGTCGGATTTAGCAAGTATGATAATGAATCAACTCCAGCAAAGACTCGAGAAAAAGGAGGTAGCAAGACAGGAAGCACATCCAGCACCACGAAGAAAATAAAAACAGGTCCTCCTAAATACACCAAGAGGAGAGTACCTGTCAAAATTGCTAAGCCTGAGCCTAAAGATGAACAGATTGTAGAAGAGGAGGAATCTGGTTCAGAAACAGAAACCGATGAAGAACCAATAATCAATAAAGAAGATATTACTACCAATATTGCTCAGGATGAAAGTCTTGTAACACTTGCAGCAGATGAAGAGAGGAGAAGGAAGAAAATACTTGCTGAAAAGATGAAAATGGATGAAGATATTGATAAAGATTTTGGTGAAGATCAGACCCAAGAAGATGACATGGAAACCGAGGTGGTTGATAGGAAGAATTTAAAGGAGAAGATACATGAAAACATTCCACCTGATGATCATACCCTCATCATTCCGGTTAATCAAACCGGTGGGTCTGGAAGTGAAGGAGGAGTCACTCAACCTCGATCAGATCCAGTTAATCAACCTGGTACTGATAAGGAACGGGGTGAAGAAGGAAATCTCGTCATGAAGGAGGTCCATCAGGAAGAACAAATTGAAGACTTTGACATGAATGATGATATTAACACGGAGAATGTGATAATTGATGATGAAGTAATAAGAAAAGCCACTGAAGAACCGGAGTTGGAAAAGAAGGCAAAGACAGAAGAAGTAATGAGGCTAAAACAAAAGGAGGAGGAAGAAAGGTTTGTTAGGAAAATTGCTGGGGAGAAGGAAGTTGACAACTACATTCAAACACCACCAACTACACCTCCACACTCTACTCCAATTAACCACGATACACCTTCAATCTCTCGGCAAGCATCTCCTCCAAAAGAGTTGGACACAAACGTTAACAAGGAATCGCCAGTCAATCCTAAATTGTCAACACATTCTTCACCACCACCAGCACAAACAACATCAACAAGAAAATCCATCAAGAAACCTATCAATCCTTTGGTCTCTCAAGCATCGATAAAGGTGAAACAGGCTGTGAAGCTTGCAAGAATAAAGAAACATAGCAAGCTTCTTGACCAGATCGAAACATTAACAAATATGGTTACCGTTCTTGCTGGACAAGTGAACGAGCTCCAAAGCACAAAAGCTCGAGTTGATGAATTCCTTTCCGATGACATTCAGGATAAAACGTTTACTGCTATCAAGGGAAACACTGAAGAATACTTGAAAAAGTACTTTCCTAGAATCACAAATAAGAAAGTCAAAGAATTTCTCAAACCAAACATCGAAGGTCTTCTCAAAAACGTTGTCTCTACAGTTCCACTCGTCCTACAAACCCAACCAACGAAGCCAAAGGAACCAACTCTTGAAGAAATTCAGATCTAGTCATTTGATAAATTGTCAAGTCTTACAACACCAACTCCCGAACAAATTGCAATTACTGAGGCCATTCAAGCTAATATCTTAAAGGAGTCATGCAAAGCCGATACTGACAAAGGATAATGTGACAAATGGTAATTTTCCCATTTTATTAATAATAATTACTGTATCAGAAAATGCACATTATTTATTTTCTAACACCTATTAATGATTTTACCTTAAAAATGAGAAGTTATCTGTCACACCCCCAGATTCGGGTCCAGCGGAAGCATACATGTCGCTAGGGTGCAACTCAATTGGTATCACAACACAAGTATAAAGAACGGTTTTCATCACAATCATTTAGAATATATTTGAGAAATCAGAAATGTTAAATTTACATTATGAAAAGTAGTGCGAAAATAGGCCTTTAAATAGGTTAAACGGTCCCCAAATGAATACCAAAGTCTTCTATGACCATGCCATGCCCTGCCAAAAGCCTCCAGTAGCGTGCTATTGCTTTATACCTGAAAATACATGCTAAAGCGTCAACACGAGGTTGGTGAGTTCATAGAGTTATGTGTAAAATGTAAAGCGTTTGAATGAAGATTTCCCAGCAAAGGCATTGTAAATCCACCCAGTTCCAAACCCCGCCCATACAAGACTTGCAACCTGTGTGTTTACAACCCACTGCCAAATATGATTTTGTTTAAGTGAACATCAAATGATGTATGGACCACAAAAATTTAATGGCCAATATATTCAAAATATATATAGAGTTATATTTAATATATCGCTGGTTATATTATTATGAACGTTTGTTTGCCCTACCTGGGTCAACATAAATGATGATACTCTTGGTTGCCCTACCTGGGTCAACGTAAATGATGATACTCTTGGTTGCCCTACCTGGGTCAACATAAATGATGATACTCTTGGTTGCCCTACCTGGGTCAACATAAATGATGATACTCTTGGTTGCCCTAACTGGGTCAACATAATTGATGATACGCTAATCTCAAAAATGGTTTTTAAAGCATTTGTATAGGTAATATGAAATAGCTTAATGTACTAGTGTCTATAAGTAAATGATCAAGGGTGAAAAATATAAACACAAAATACTTCCGAGCAACGACTCAAGTATTTTAACCAATCAATAATGTTTGAAAGACAACTCACGTCTCAAGCAAAACAAGCATGAAGTTTAAAGGTAAAACAAGCATAAAGTTTAATGAAAAACGTGCATGTATTCTCCCCCAAAACAGTTACAAAACGAGTAAAAGGAGGGGCTATGAAAACTCACCGAAAACAAGTGCACAACCAAGTGATATAATGAAGCAATAACCACGAGAATCCTACAAGCAACGTATATATATATATATATATATATATATATATATATATATATATATATATATATATATATATATATATATATATATATATAATATATATATACGTGTCTTAGCTTCAAAAATAATGATACGTATCTCTCAATATGCCATGTAAGTTGTAACCTCAATTATGCTAGGTACATAATGTTTAAATAACTTTCAATGTTGAATTTGCCCTTTAAAATGATTACAAATATGAAACATACTTATTACCCAAATTCAAGTTTTAAACCATGTTTTGACTTTAAGTCCAAAATGAGTCATAAGGGTCAAAAATAAGTCCAAGGGTTCAATCTTTAGTCAAAAGGTTCAATTTATGTCTAAGGGTCCAAAATATATTGGTGGTTAAAAATAAAAGTTCAAGGTCTGTAGGAACTAACCATCTTGATTGTGTGGATGATTCGGGTGGTCTTGGGTTATGGAATATGAGATCCATGGTGGAAGAGTTAGAGAGAAGTTAGAGAGAAGCTAGAGAGAAATGGGAAAACTTGAGATCTATTAGATTAGTGTTTGAAATAATACAAGACTTCCAACCCTTCCCAAGTGTGGGAAGGGGTATATATACTACTACATATTGGTGCCCCTAGTGGGCTGTGGAGTGAGCTGACAGTGGGGAAAGCCCCGACCCACTCCACAAATATAAATACGACTAAGTTAATACTAATATTACTAATAATACTAAACGAATATATATAAGCCTACGATCTATATAAATGCCAATTAGATACTCGGGGTGACCGAACCTTCATATGAATATTTATATTCCTAACAATCTCCCCCTAAGGGAGGTCACCCTGGAAATAATAATTTGAATTCTAGCATTTTGTCTTCTGAACTAGATGTCATAGCTCGTAGTCTTTGATTCTTCAATGTCTTTAGTCTTTGTGCTTTCAGCAGTAATGATTTGATGACTGATTGATTGTCTTGGATGATCTTTGAGAATTCTTCGACTTTATCATCCAACATTTGTTTCCAAGTCATCTTTCAGCAGTATGTATCCATGTGATGTGTTATTCTTTGAGCCGACATGCTCACACTATTCTGATGTCATGATCTTTAGCATCAGAGTTTGCAGAAGCCGTGTTGAAGGTCCTTTTGGTTGATCATGACTTTGTTGAATTACAATGATGATGTAGTGTGAACATGTGTTAGAGGATTGGCATCTTTTCTGCAACCAGCTACAACAGCAACCAGCTACAGCATTCAATCAGCTACAACCGCAAACAGCTGCAACAGCAATCAGCTACAATCGCCAGAAGTTCCTGCATACGACAGTTAGCAATAAAACGTCCGGTACTTACAGGTTCGGACTTCGAGATTGTTAACAGCATAGTGTGAAAACTCTCTCTAATCCTTACCAAGACCGTTCCTAATCGAAAACCCATAGAGGGCTTTTTAAGATCGAACCGTAGCACATCAACGATTAGGTGAGTCACTGGAGATCACTCCACGACTGTAGACCGTTGGAAACCGCCGTGACCACTAAGCGTAATCCATAAAGAATTACCGAAGTGACTTGCTTTCAGGGCTGCTTGATGTTGACCCTGGCAGGAATTTCCATTCAATCATTGAGAATTACATATGTAAATTCTCTCATAAATGTTCTGGCAGATTGCTAAGATCTGCGTAGGACTCTTAAGTTTACAACTGGTGTCCTTAATGTTGAACACCCAGTGTAGAAATAATTCGTGTCCCTATGAGATCTTATTATGCATCTCGTGGCTCTAGACTCAATTGTGCGTTTTGATTTGGTGATCGGAGGCTGGAAAGGACTGCCACCTTTTCAATATCATCTAACTCGGAGTGAGAGAGACGATAGAAATGTATTGATCTCCGTGACAAGTGAAACAAGAGTCCTTTGAGGGACCTTGAGTGGCTAGGGAGGGTTGTGCAGCGTATCACTGGGTCCATGATACTTTGTCTTCAATGCCAGCAATCAACTAAGTGATTCTGACAGCATATGTATTGACCCGGTTTCTGCCTAAGTTGTAAGGAGGGCTTCTTTCTTTTCACCCTTTATCTTTACAATTCTTTTTCATTCTTCAACCCCTTCAGTGCTTACCGTGACTTCATAACTAGCACCTTGTTGGGTTTGTTCCAGTACTAGCTCCATCTCAGTCGGCACTTTTCCCTTATCCACTTTTCTCCTTTTTAATCATACCTAAGGACTTCTACACTACCTAGTGGATTGTCCCTGGGTAGATCCCTCCGGCTCTGGCGGGATCGTGGGAACTTGAGCCTAACCTAACCATCCTTATAACTCCATGCATTAATTAAAATGGTCGGTCTTTGGTATTCATCCACGATTGCCAAACCAAATCTTTGAAAAATCTCTCAAAGTGTTCATGATTCTGAAACACATTTTTGCAAACACTTGAGAGTTTTATATTTTTCAAATGCTCCCCCTCAACATGTGCTCGAATAATTGTTTTATAAATTTGCACATGTCAGGTGAAGCTCGCACTTTTGAATTGATCAACTTTCAGTGAACATGACCGATTCGAGACACGCTTACATCACTGGTTAGACCAGCTTGAAATTATTACCCGTCCGGGTCAAGTCCATAGAAAGTTTCTCGAAACGGTACACTCTACTCAGACACATCCTTTTCGAGACACGCTTACATCACTAGTTAGACTAGCTTGAAATTATTACCCGGCCAGGATATGTCCTTTCGATTCATGACAGTATATGTTTCGTCAATTCATTTGTTAAGTCTGAGTCACGATCTCATGTTATGCCAAATTCTTTGCTCCCCCTCAATAAGTGCATTGGTATACAAAAGAGTTTAGCACTTACGGGAGAGCTTACTTTCACATCCAAAACATTTTGCTCCCCCTCAATATGTGCATAGATATACAAAATGGTTTAACACATACGGGAGAGCTTACTTTTACGTTCAAATCATCACATTTTATCAGATTTCATATTTAAATCACATTCTCTCCCCCGATCAAAAATTTCAAACCATTTGAGATTTGTGATCCCAATTGATTTAAATGAGTTAGAAAATGTGGGAGAAAATGTGTCCAATTTTAATGTATTCTGATAATGGAACATACTATGCTCCCCCTTAATCTAAGAGGGAGATTCACTGCTTATTATGCACAAAGTGATTATTATGACACAAATGATATTGACCTTTTTTGCGCAGATGATGTGATCATCCGCTTCTCTGAGGGAGTCAGTGGTCAACATCGATTATCCATCCACCAACAAATCTTCTCAAGTATTGTCGATCCCCACTTGGCGAGATCTGAGTAAGTACTTCTTTGTTGAAATGATGGTGGTGGAGGTGAAGGTGTTGTTGTTGTTGTTGCTGCCGATGTTGTTGTCGTGGTAAATTCCGAGCCAATCAATAGAGTTTGAACGTCTGATCAAATGGTTAGAATGGGAACTGGTACATTCATTTTGGCCATGGAATCTGCATAAGAATATCAACACAGATATACATACATACAGATACACTATTCCTCAATAGCTACCCTTCAGCAGCTTGCCACATTATAATACCAAGTTCATCTTATAATCAAACCACAATCAGGAACTACGTCAAACCACTATCTAGCATGAAGAGCAAATAGCAATCATGAACATGGGAATTCACACGGATTTCAATATTCAATTCAGGATCTTAGGAACATGATTCTAACATAATAGCAATCTACCTAAGCGAATCCTGAGAACATATGCACAATATCAACAACAATTAAGCAGCAATCGACCAACAAAAGTCAAACGACATTTGAAACTCATTCATTTAGATCATACAAATGCCAGTGGAGCATTCAAGAACATCAAACACATCGGGTTTTCTAACTTCTTTCAGATTTTGAGTTTTAATGTATCTAGGGATTAAACGAGGATTCCAAAGAGATACAAATGAACCTTCTAGTTATATGAAGCTAGGATACTACAAGCAAATTGCACATAATGTCCTAAACTTTCTAGCAACTAACACACTTGGTCATTTGATATATTTAAGCAATATCCTCTTCAACTAATACCCCATTAACTGCAAAACCTTTTCTAAGAGTCATGAATTAATCAAGAAACCCGTTTGATGATATAAAATTTGAATTCACTCTCCCCCTCAATCAATGACCCATATTCAAGTTAAAGATTTGTGGTCGTTGATTGAGTGACAAATTTTTATGCATAATCCAAGTATAAACAAATTTCATACAACACATATTCACCAAGTGTCTCACAAATAATTTTCAGAAGAATCATAGAATGAAAACTATTTGTTATACTAAGAAGATTTCTCTTCTTTTACAAGAAATGATGCACTGAAACGTACATCAAATCAGGAAACATGGATGTGAAGTAATCCATGCCCAGGTGAACATCACCCAGTTGGAGGAACAGCCGTCTTTTTGGCGACGTGCTTTCCCCAGTTTGAAGCGCGGGTTGCTATCTAAAGTAATAGCAAGCCATTTAGACATGTTTTAACCATCCATTTTAACTTCTGCTCGAGCTTCATTTAAAGACCCGTGCCATTATTGAATGAAATTTCTAAGTCCGTAAATGTTATCGATAAACAGAAGACATGCCTAAGAGAAACTATTTTTGGTCTTTTCTAATTTTTTTAATTTTTTATGGTTTTTCTGATTTTACGTTTCTCTATTTACAATTAGCAATATATCTATATATCTATTTGCAAAAATGGTATAAGATATGAAAAAGAATGTAAGAAGCAAAAAATATATACAAGGATACGAACCAGAAACCATTACTCCTCAGCATTCTGAATCTTCTCCGCATTCATCACTTGACTTGCTGAAGAGCAATGTGAGCACTTTTAATCAGGGATTGATTCTGGCTTTTCACTCTCCCCTAATTAGTGCTCTCCCCCAATCTGACAACCTTTCTGATGAACACCCATAATAGGAAGAAGACTTTGGATGAACACCCATAAGAAGAAGTCTTTTGATAACCAAATGCATGCCGTCTTTAGTCTTCTAACACCCCCGTCCTTGAGTAACGCCATCAAAAACCTTGGGCATCTTTTCGATAGTTTAAGTTGAGCCTCAACTGAAATCTAGCTTAACCCCACAACTCATCAAACAAGAACTGTCATGAGGTTAAGCTAAACCACAAATTTAAGCCCAGTAACAACTTGATTTCAGCTTAACCTCACAACTCATCAAACAAGAACTGTCATGAGATTAGGTTAAAATCAAGTTGGACCTAACCTTAAACTATAGAACAACTTGAACCTAACTTAACTCCACAACTCATCAAACAAGAACTGTCATGGGATTAAGTTAAATATCAAGTTGTAAGAAAAGAGCACAACATTTTTGAATGTAGAGAAGACTGTAGACTCGACCTTCTTCAAGATTGCCCAATGTGGAGGAACAGAATACCAATCATCTTCATCTCACCAAATGCCTTCTAGTAACCTTACATATAACCCATCAGCCCGCAGCATACACATGAGATGATAACACCCAACAGAGAATGAAGAGTAGACTGACGACTCGACCTTCTTCAGTCTTTAGTATAACACCAAAGTAACAAGTTGAACCATTGATCATCTATAGTATGTATCCATCCTTGGATATTAAGCCCTGATCACGTGAACCTGTTGTGCGTCCTTGATGTACACATTCTCTCTCCTCTGATGGTTACGATTAATCAGCCCATGACGTAACAGTGAAACGTTAATACCAAGGTAACAAGTTGAACCACCGATCATCTCTGCGGTTATCAACACCGGAATAAATGATTAAGCCCGATCACGTGAACCTGTTGTGCGTCCTTGGTGTACACATTTCTCTCCCCCATGATGGTTACGATTAATCGGAATCATCATCATGATGTGTACATGCAGCCTAGTGAAGTGTACATGAAGCATTGACTAGAAACCCATTGTTGCTGATTGTACCAACCCGTGAGACTATGTCGATTAGCATTCCATGACCATGTTCTTCAACACCTTGATAAACAGAGGAAGAAGTTGTGTTGGAGAACCATGGTTTGCACGACTCCTGAACAGACGTATTCAGGAGTCGTATGACCATTTCTCAATCATCAATCAACATGTAGAATCATATTCACCCTTTCCCCCCCCCCCCCTCAAAAATTGCATATGCCTGCCAACTGCAATTTTTGATGATTGAACTAGTGAATATGAATACCATCAACGGTAAGTAGCTCCACTTGATGGTTCTTGACGACTGACATGTTGTTTATTCACCCTTTCCCCCCCCCCCCCCCCCTCAAAAATTGCATATGCCTGTCAACTGCAATTTTTGGTTGAATACATGAATAAAAATATACTCCAATATGCGCCGATCCACTTGAAGACTGAATAAGCACGGAAAGAGCATGAATCTTGTTGATGAGAATGGCCATTAATAAGAAGACTCCTCTTCTTTTGAAGATAAAGTGCACTCAAGCGTACACTTTTCTTTTCTTTGATGAACGAGGCCTGAACTGATATGAACATACATCATTATGATGAAGAGCGAGGCCTGCACTGAAGTGTACAGACGTCATAATGTTGAAGAGCGAGGCCTGCACTGACTTGTACAGACGTCATACTGATGAAGAGCGAGGCCTGAACTGAGGTATTCAGACGTCCTAATGTTGAAGAGCGAGGCCTGCACTGACGTGTACAGACGTCATATGATGAAGAACGAGGCCTGCACTGAAGTGTACAGACGTCATACTGATGAAGAACGAGGCCTGCACTGATGTGTACAGACGTCATTACTCTCTCTTTACTTCTTCTCTCATCTAACTCGTTACCAACCCCATTATCATTCTGTCGGCTTGATGTCGTGACCACTGATGGAGAAAAACCCAATATGATGAACTTGATACTGAAGTAATATCACCCGAACTTGTGACTTAAACTTGTACTAATGCGTGACAAAGAGCGGTGTAAAGACTTCGTGCAACATCGAATCCCTAAGTACTCTATACTCTTCAACCAACCAACCATCAAGTATGAGACGTACATCACCTCTTGGATATCCACAACTTCGTGTGACACTGAGCACTACAACGTGACTCCTTAAAGTGATAGTTATTTTTCAAAAAAAATAACTAGATATCCAAGTCCTCGTCATTCTAAATGTTGAAAGCTCGAACAAGGATCTCGAAGAATCTTCATCCAACCTCCCCGATATCTTCAGATACTAAGTACACGCACCCATGAAATTTCACTTCAGCCTCAAATAAATAATACTGAACTAACCCCGTAGTCACATCTTGTCGATTAAATGCCTCGATCCAGCCATTTGTGATGTTATAGCTGAACTTTGATAATGGTTTTAACCCGATCATGGTCAAGAGTGCATAGTCCATCATCACGGGATTTTACAAATCTATGATTTAAACCGAGAAATAAGTTCTTTCGCGGGATTTTACAAAACCAAGAAGAAACCGTGAGGCAGTAACAGATTGAATGTGGCGTGACTGATTTGATTTTGGTGAACATCAGTTTGGGTTAAGAATATCTTGTGAGAATTACAGATCACATCACAACTTTTAAGACCTTTGGCCAACTAACCAACCTTGTACACAGATTAGTGACCACTTGATGAAGGAAACCCGATATACCAAACCTGAAAGCTGAAGTAGAAGTCCCCAAATTTGTTACTTAAGCTTGCACTAATGTTGGAAGAACGGTGTAGAGAATTGATGCTCCAAACAAATCTCTAAGTACTCAATACCCAACCAAAGTATGAGACATTAACACCTCTTGCGATTATCGACAACGTCATTGACGTGTGACACTGAGTACTCCCGTGACTCTTAAGTGATAGTTACCCCGACTGCTGGTAACTAGATAACCCAAGTCTTCAACTTAAAATTTTAAGCACGAGCAAGTTATCATTGAAGGTCATGCATCCAACCAACCCCGACTTCAAGATAAACTAAGTAGACGCCTTCGTGAAATTCAACTTCAATCTCAAACAAGGAAAACCAAAATAACTTCGTGATCATTTTGTGCGGTTGAATAGTCAAAGGGAGAAGATACATGCGCTAATTCTTAGCAGTGCCCATGACTTATAGTCAGTCTTATCAAACATAGCTATCTGACCCAGCTGCTTGGATGTTATCAGGTGCAGTGCATGGAATAGTTGTCGTACTGTGTACAGGATTTTACAGTTCTTGAGATTTAACCGAGAAATAAATTCAAGAACAAACTGCACAACAGTAAGTATCAGACCGCTGAAATCTTAGACAGATTGCTAAGCCCCAAACCACTGAAAGCTAAACCACTGAAACTGGAACCGCTAATATTCAAACCTCTGGAGACTGAATCACTGAATCCTGACTCGCTACGATCTGACTTGCTGTAACCGAAACTGCTAAGATTCGAACCGCTGGAGACTGAACCACTAGAGAACACACACTAATTCTCCCCCTCAAAAAGGGCATGAAATGACCTTTTTGCCAAAGCTAAGAGTCTGTGATGATTGTGAATTTGACAGGCATAAAACATGGAAAGAGACAAAATGAAACTACTGCAACGAAGATGGTGATTAAGACGCTCTTGTAGTAACCCCTTGCTTTCCTCCTCATCAATGGTTTAGCAGATTAACAATTCATTGATGCTCGTAATACACCAAAACCGCTTGATGAAATGCGTATAACTTTAAAGTGAGTAAAAGGTTAAAACACGTCTCCAAACAAATCACCTCTCGTCTTTAAGCCTGACTACCTCTTGAGAAGATCTTTTACAACAATCCCATTAGAAGCTTGAGAAACAACAATCACTTGATGAAGCTTGATAAAGAACAAGTCCGCGACTTAAACTTGCACTAAATTGTGATTTAGAACCTATATTGAGCACAACAACGTAACTCCTTTAAATATAGGTAGTGATATATACCCAACCTTCCATCTTTTATTGTATATATCCACTTCTTGAAAATCCAAGTCTAATCACCTTAAATACGCTCAAGCAAGGGTCATCAAACATCGTGCATCCAACCAACCCCGAGAAGTTTGAGACACTGAGTACACCAACCCGTGAATTAACAAACCAACCAAGTTATCATAATTTCCCAATTCCTGCCGATCTTGTAGCACAAACTTATCCTGAAAAAAATAGTCAAACCCCGTAAGTTTTATTATACCTAAATCCATGTCCAGCCTACTTGTCCAAAATTAATTTCACGGGATTTTACAGGTCTTGAGATTTAAACCGAGAAATAGAATCTTTCGCGGGATTTTCTAAAAACTACAAGAGAAACCGTGAAATCAACCAGAACAACTAAGAGTGAATTGCAATACTAATCTTCAAAATTTAAGTCAAAGAAGTCAAATTTCAATTTGATCAAATCGCAGCAAGTCAAGTCACAGTTTGTTAAATTGCAACAAGTCTAGTCGCAATTAACCAAATCGCAATAAGTCAAATCGCAAGTATTAACTCGCAACGACAAATCGCAACTGGTCAAATTGCAGTCAGTCAAATCGCAATAAATCAAATAGCAACTTGTCAATTCACAATTAATCAAATTGTAATTAGACAACTGTAACTCAAGTTGCAAATATCAAATTGCAGGCTCACTCAAATCGTAGGCATCACTAGGACAAAGCTGACAAACTCACAACACTGTAATCACGTTGACATACATATACCCAAATACTGGTCGTGACGTATGTATCCAAGTGAAATGTTGTAGATCCAACCATTTTGATAGTCCATGTGCAATGCATCCTACACCTTGATCCATTCCATAACCATTATCATTTACATGCCCAAAATGAAAGTCATGACCGAATGTTTAGATCCAACTCACTTCATTGGTTCGACCAAGTCCAAGCAACCCAGAAAAAATTATTATTACCCGGTCCAATTAGAACACCCCTACGCTATCACATAGGGTATTTAATTATCACTAACCCACTTAATCCCAACAGTACCACACATTCGTCCAACAATTGATCGAACAAAATCCATTCTGCCAAAAATGAATTCCCAAACGTCCTTAATGAGACACCCTTAGGCCCAATCAACATTAACCATTCAAATGAGTAAGCCCGATCAGAACATGAGCCCAAACCAAACCCTAATCACATGGTATTAATACCCACTTATATCATAAGCTTAACCCTAATACATTTCAGAAATCTGCCTACCTCCTCTCATCACTCCTTCACGCATGAGCAGTCAATTATCATTCATAAAAAATAGATTGCAGCATCATCAGTTCGAAATTAGATATCATGTAGCCGCGAAACACAACCCTAAATGAAACCCTTGAGACATTCTTTACATATCGAGGCTACGCTCGTCATCAAGATCCCTTGTGGTCTCGGGTAGGTTTATTAATTCTTTGTATTCGTGTCTCATTTCCTTTTAAGCTTCTGTCAAATAACGAATTAAAGAAAGATAATATAACAAATTTGTTATAATTATTTTCTTCATTTATTCGGATATTCAATGAAGTAAATCTTCAAACAAATATGGATCGATGATGATTTGTTTTTCGTGTTTATTGAAATTTGAAGGCTGATATTTAATGCCACACGAATAAACATGACTGAGATCGTATGACTATTTAATTTCCAGTTCTGGGTCTTGTTAGAGGATATGGATAGTGAGTTGGTTGTGATTAAGAGATGGGTTTAGGATTAGTTATGGATTTTTTGGATGTAGGACGTGGCTGATGTAGTTTTGGATGTAGGATTAGTTGAAGTAGATTGTTATTGTTTGTGGATTGTGTTGGTAGTGATTGATTGATAATGGTTACAAACGGAGGTCGATAAAAATCTCTGTTATTATGGTTTAGTGGTCATGGTGTCTTCTTCACTGCTTCATCTCCTTCTATTCTTTGTTTCACCTTTATCAACCCAGACAAGTCACATGTATGCAATACACACAAGCCGCATCTGTGCACAACACACAAGCCGCGTCTGTGTAAAACACACAAGCCGCGTCTGTGCAAAACATACAAGTAGCATATATGAACAACATACAAACCGCATCCAGGAAAAACTAGACAAACCGCGTCCATAATCATTCAGACAAACAGCATTCATGAATATTCATATAAACCGCATCCATGAAATACTTAGACAAACCGCGTCCATAATCATTCAGACAAACAGCATTCATGAAAATTCATGCAAACCGCATCCATGAATCAAATAGACAACCAGCATGAACGATAAAACCAATATTATAGACACAAACCGCATCCTTGTAAGACTGTATGTCACTATCACCAGTTTTGTCATTTATCCCATTTTTGGCAAACAGCCAAACAGCATCCAATAAATGTACACAAACCGCATACAAGAACAACCCTTTTGAGAGTGCACTTTAAACCAAAACCAAGACAAACTGTGAACAAGTAAGCTAAGTTCCAAAGCATAACAATCCATGTAAAGTACATGCATTGCAACCACGAACAACCACAATCCAAAATCCAAACTGTCTTGACCAAGACAAACAAGAACATATAAGAAATCCAAGACTTAGCTTTTGTTTCTTAAAAACCAACACCAAACTTACGAGCCAAAGAACCCCAAGTGGACTTTTTAATCACAAAAGATTAAACACAAATAAGACTTATGATATTACCACAGTAAGGCCCACACGAATGTTAAACACAACTTTGGATCTCAAAAAGCTTAGGAGGCCCACATGGAAATTACACCAAATCAGTATCTTAAAAAAATGGACTAGCAGTATGTAATAGTAGTGATTCGAAAAAAATTTGTTGCAAAAACAGTTTAAGCAACAAAAGATTCGGACCAACAAAATAAAAGTGACACACAATCAAACCGGACCTAGCCATGCTCTTGATACCAATTGTAGGAACTAACCATCTTGATTGTGTGGATGATTCGGGTGGTCTTGGGTTATGGAATATGAGATCCATGGTGGAAGAGTTAGAGAGAAGTTAGAGAGAAGCTAGAGAGAAATGGGAAAACTTGAGATCTATTAGATTAGTGTGTGAAATAATACACAAGAGTTCCAACCCTTCCCAAGTGTGGGAAGGGGTATATATACTACTACATATTGGTGCCCCTAGTGGGCTGTGGAGTGAGCTGACAGTGGGGAAAGCCCCGACCCACTCCACAAATATAAATACGACTAAGTTAATACTATTATTACTAATAATACTAAACGAATATATATAAGCCTACGATCTATATAAATGCTAATTAGATACTCGGGGTGACCGAACCTTCATATGAATATTTATATTCCTAACAAGGTCCAAATATACAAGTTATAAACCTTTTGCATCTTTTAGTTCCAAAGCTGATGGAAATTGTATACACTTAGTCACTTTCAAAAATTCGTATCTCCCAAACCGTAAGTCTAAAAATTATGTTCTTTATATCCCTAGCTTCCTCTATGTCCCTACTTTACTGTAAAAATAAGTTTACTCAAAAATATCCAAGTATAACCACCTTTTATAATTTTTGTTTACAAGTCAGTCCCAAAGGTTATGCTGACTGAGTTTTAGGTCTTGCCAAAAAGGCTATATCTTGAAATCTATAGACCCTATGAAGGTGAAATCAATTGGAGATGATAGCCCTATTTCTCTAGATCAGGCTACATATTTGCTATTTAAAAAGTTTTGCCCCGAATGGGAACAGTACATCAGATCTGACTGTTTTTGCCACAAAAATCATATCTTAATCATCGGGTATCGTCACGGGGATCACCACCCGGGGAAATGACCACAAAACATAGATCTACAACCACATATTTTTCCCTTAGGCCCAAAGTCTACTGATCAGTCCAGTTAATTCCGTTTTTACCCTTGATCAGAATACTATTTTGCAAGTTAAGTCCTTTTAGGGTTTTCTTGTAGTTTTAAAGTGTGTACCAAGTATAATCAAGCATAAACAACTTATGTAGCATATAAAACACATAATATGACATGAATATCAGTAGTGAAATGAATGAATATAATGAGGGTTGGTTCCTTATAAGGATTTTATGGAGGAGAAAGAAAAGATCAAGAACAAGAACAACTAGCCTAATAATCACCAATCTAGAACCCTAATGCTCCAATCCTTTTACCCAACTTTAATAACCCTTAATAACCTTGCAAGAACACTTCTTCAAACTCTTGAAATCTTTAAAGAACTCAGCCCTTGAGCCCAAGAAAAATTGATGTTGATGATGATGATGTTTGATGGTGATTATGAAGAAACAAACCCAAGAACTATCTAGGAATTACAACACCTTCAACCCAAGATCAATATATTTGGTGAAAATTGAAATAAAATGGTTGTGTGAGCTGTTTATTTCGTTCAAATGGTGGAGAAAACAAGAAATGGGAAAGTTTGCATGTGTTATGGAAGGTAGGTGAAGTAACTAGTGATAAGGATGCAAAATTCTTGAGGCAAGTGGCATGTTTTTGTGAAGAAGGCTTAGCAATAGCCATGTGTATGATAAAATGACACCATAAGCCACATGTGGCGTTACAAACAAGAGGGGAGGGCACTTAGTGCAGATTTTTGTTATTAAATTAGTTATTAAGTGTATTTTGTAATGTAGGTTGCTCCCGGTACTCAAACGTAGGGTTTTTAAGACACATAATGCAATACCGGGTAACGTAAAATTATAAAACTTCTAAAAATATAAAAGCTTGTCATCATGACCTATTTTATTATTTTAAATGAGTGGTGAGTTCACCGGAGGGTACAAATATAATTAAAATCCAAAAATGAAGGTTTAGAACGCGTAAGACGTAAAAGGTGCAAGGTTTACGTAAAAATGGAAAAAGTGAACAGTGACTTTTAAAATAGAATTGTAAGGAACCAAAATTGTATAAAAAGTGTAGACTGGACATTGTCTAGTGTCGGTTGAATTAATTGTACGTTAAACGCGAGTTGTTACCAAAATTTGACGAAATCGTGAAATGAAATAGAAACTGTGAAATATATTTTTGAATAATAGAAGATTATGATGGAATATTAAACACCTAATAACATGAAAACAAATATAAATTCTAAGCACGGTTCATGAATAGGTAAAAATGAAAATGATAGCTAAACCGGGTACTATTTATGCATAGCTTGCAAGAATAAAATGCTACAAGGATGATATTTTTATAAAAATATCTTATTTAACTTAAAATGACCTAAATTGATGATGATGATACTGATGACACATGAATACGCAGCTAAACCATACTGGTTACGCGCATTTGAATACCCGTAAACCTAGTTTACGTAATGATGAATGAATACCATGAATAGTGATTGGTGAATAGTAACTTGTTGAGGTTTGGAAAATGACCCAAAATTACGAGTTGTGACATTATCTCATTTTGTTTATTACACTACAATAACTCAAACACGCTGATACGTGATTCATTATACATTGGAACGAGCTCACACACGGACCACGACAATCACTAATACGAATAATAAACCAAACAAATCCATATTACTATTCCTGGCCCAATTTTGAGCCTGACACTATTCAAAGCCCAACCCAAAATTCCTTATTTCTTATATTTCACTCGGTTTGATACAGCTTCACTTGACCTCGATATCTTTTTATTTCGATTCACAGACTATGCTATATTTTACCTCACTCGAATATCCATACATCAAATAATCAGGATGTTAAGTCTCATTTCCTAATTCGAACATTTGATCATAGAACAAGACTCAAAGTAAACCCCTCTTGACAACGTTTACAAGTTCACAAAATTTGTCCAATTCGACCTAAACAAATTTTCACTTATGTCTTTTATGATTTCTAGTCGAGTCACAAGAGTATTTCTCATCACTTCCTACATCTTGGTCACGTTATAAGTTGTTTTGGACCCTAAATGTGTCGAATGAATATATATATATATATATATATATATATATATATATATATATATATATATATATATATATATATATATATATATATATATATATATATATATATATATAAAAGTTACCTTGCAACTTGATCATAAGCTAACCCACAAACCCCCTCCTAATACCTATATACTCGAATATAACCTACCTTATCCAATAAAAATCTCATCCAAATCCAGCTATGGAATCTAATCTCACAACTTGTGCAATATTAAACTATAAACACTCCATATACATGCATGCATATATCGACATACATACACACTCTTGCATTCACATTTAATCACTTTCCACACATATTTTCCCCAAGTATTCTCTCCTGTCAAGACCTCTCAAGAAGCAGGAAGCTTTGTCGAGCCATTTGAATCCAATCCCAAGTCGTATATCTTGCTCTCGAGTCTTTGTGATCATACTTGCAAACTACATACGAGTTCTAGTCCTTTAAATGTGTATCTCACCACCTCTTTGGTGTGGTAAACTCTTAAAAACTCTTTTCCATTTGTTAATATGAATTTCAATACACCATGCATAGTTCATATATTTCATACGATCGTATTTCATTTTATATACATTTTTACGTATCCTTGTTATTTATTTATTCATATATACGTATGACCTCCTTCATGGATGGCTAAAAATACGAGTTACTCAATCATTCGACACATATATCTTCATTTCATTACATATCGAGGCTCATTTCAATTATGTATTTCATCGTATAATTCTTATCACATGTTTATATCATTTTTTCATTTTTGTACCACTCGTTTTTGTCAATAAGAAATGGCCATATATAAACGAATTCATACATGTAACATATCGATATTATTGATCACCCTAATTCTCCACAACCTCAAATAACAAGCTGATTAAATAAGCTCTTGTCATAAGCTTGTAAAAGTCCTTTTTAAACCACAAACCAATCGCTATTCGAACAGGACTAAAAACCTTTAATTTTATTAGAGTGGGCTTTTAAGCCCAATAAGCTCAAAAAGAAGCCAACCCGATAAGCAGTTTGTATAAGCCCTTTTGTAATGTTTTTAAGACATTGAATTAAGCCCAAAACCAGGCCTAATATATTTTTAAACCAATCAGATCAATTCTCCTTAATGGGCCTGTTATTAAGTCGTTAAAGCCCATTAAGTAATTAATAAGAACTTTTTACTAATAATCAGTTTCATAAAACTCAAATAAGCTATTTGAAGCTATTACAACTCTTGGAAATATTAATACACCATTTTTGTGATTTTTGGACTTAATTTGCAAATATTTATACATATCGGGTATAAAGTGTCAATTTCACATAATTATGTTTCAAACTGTCATTTTTATTACCTGAGGGTAGAAAATGTTCATCTAGTAAACAGAAGCAATAAAATGTAATTTTGGACCCGTTTGGACTAGAAATGTAAATATGACTGACCAGGGATTAACGGTGAAAATATTACTCCGTTAGGGTAGAAAGTGTAAATTTCATATAAGTTCAGGGTCCATACAGTAACTTTATTTCATCTACATTTACATTTCATATTTTACACTTTCTCATTCAATCACGGGCATTTTTACAATTTGTACAACATATTCAGTTACGTTACGTTTATAATTTTAGATAACGAAATTTAACGATTTACTTAACGTTTCGTTCAACCACTTTCTAGGAAACGATATTCATGAATTCAACAACATAAAAACAAGATAACATTAAATATAATATTATTTTTGAACTTTAAGCATTTTAAGCATATCACTCACTCTCATCACAAACCAAATCGTTATCCGTTACTCATTCTCACACTCATTGTTCGTATTAAGTCAAAACTGTCAAATTCTCAGACTTCACTATTATTCAGGTCGTGTGTTGGAGCCGTTCCCATAATACTTTTTATTTCACATTTCACCTTTGCCAGTTATACTCAAGGTGAGTCGTAGCCCCAATTTCTATCATTTAATTGTTTATTAAACTCTTTGGGGGAGATACATGCTTAACTATTTTCAATTACTTTCACAAGTACTCTAAACCTTTACATTACTGTGAGATTCATAACTCCTACTTTTATACGTTTTGAATTACTTTTTGGGTAAGAAACATGCTTACTTTTATGGACCATTTAAACAATGCTTTTGTTTGATAAAACTATTACGTGCTGGCCTAAGTACTGTATCCCAAATTCATGCCCATACTCATGTACTGTTAGTTCCTGAGGGGAAGCGCGAGTGATATAAATAGATCTATTGAGGGTGACACCTCCATCCGTGTTGAGATCCAACAGTCCGGATCGGACAAACGGATGTATACCATGTCGAATTACAAGTGTCACGGGATAGAACACTTGCCGGGCCGTATTATTATTTCATGACTCATTTCATGCACACTGTCCTTGCTTCGGTAACATGGAACTTAGCGTAGCGTAATAGCCTTTCGTATAACATTATGCACATCGTAATGTTAATTTGTAAACTTATTGGTCCAACTTTACTGCTTTATGTAAACCTATGAACTCACCAACCTTTGGTTGACACTTTTTAGCATGTTTTTCTTAGATGTTTAGTTGTTTGATATATGATGATGCAAGGCAGCGCTTGGCAGGGGCATAGGCGCACTTTTGGAGTGTACACATAACACTCATGACCAAAGTTTTTGTACTATGGAACAACTTAAAACTATTATGGGCCTTGTTTTCCGCATTTCATAATTATGTAAAACTTATGTTCTAAATAATGTAACTTTTAAAACGGATTAGATAATTAGTTCTCTATTACTTGTGTTGTGATCCAAATACGTAGCACTCCAGATATCATTTCCGCTGCATTCTGATTTTAGGGTGTTAGAGAAAACGACCAAGAGAAGATGAAGGCCCTGACCCGAACTCACAAGCTAAGAAACCAATGAATGTCGGCGGCTCTTCTTCTCAACATCGAGAACCTGTCAACCCTTCAGCAACCACAACAACGTCCAACCAACCGCCAAAGCAATCTGTCATTGGTCCAACGGCAACCGAACATCATTTTGAGTACAATGATGAAGACGACTTTCAACAACCACAATATCAACCAGACTCTCCACCAGAGTCTAAAGCAAAAACGTCAAAGAAGTCAAAGAATTCAATGAACAAAAAGTCAAAGGTTGTCTCATGGCTTGACGATGACACGACTGAAGAGAACGAGTGATTTGATAAACTCATCAATGCTCAACCCTACGTCGACGACGACTCCATGATTGGTGGACGAACACTTGAGTTTGCACAAAAGCTCAAACGTGATCAACACATCAAGAAACTTACTAAAGGAGAACTTCATCGCATAAAGAATGATGCATTCAACTTGCTGAAATATCGGTCCTCAAGTGCAGCTGAGCTCGAATATCACTTGGAGAACATTGCACGAGCAATGTCTACTAATATGAGCTGGACGAATCTGGACGTCCATTTGGTTGACTACAACGTGCAACATAGAGGACCTTACACTACTGACTGGACTAAGCCGTTGCCTGTTGTAGGAACTACTGATCATCCCGTTGTTCCATATAGTTTTTTCTTCAACAATGATCTTGAACTTCTCGCACATGGCAGCAAGTGTCAACCAAAGTGTTGATGCAAATAATGTCCTAAAAACGTTATTTATATCTTTCGATAACTCCATGTTTTGATGATAACAAAATATGAAAACATTTTACGTCAAAATTAACGTAAACAAGTTTTTAGTCAAAATATCTCGTTTCAACGTAAATCACTCTACGTATGAACAAACAAATTTACAACTTGACTAATGATCAAATCAGTGGATTTGTCTTTCAAACTTCACATTTTTAATGTGACAAAACATTTTTTCTAAAATATACTTTACAAATTATTTTTGAATTATAAAGAAATGTTTTAATTAGGAAAGTAAGTTTAAAATTTTATAACAGCTATTTTTCCCCCCAAATCAGCTCCAAACTTTCCCAAATAAACTGTCACCACTAAAAACAAAAATTGGAGCGTCTTTGTGTGGCACGGTACCACTAAATTTAGTGATACCGTGTGGTATTTAGTGGTACCGTCCTACTATAACGGGCAAATTTTTTCTGCCTATAAATACCAGTCCAATTCATAGTTTTTGGGCATCCTTTTTCACACATAACTTTCTGAGTTTAAAACTCTTGTCACATTTACTCTCCTTTGATCATTTAGTTAGTTTTCTTTTGTTTAAAGAGTGATCCTATCATCCAACCAAGTGATCACCTTCATTCCTCTACTAGTTCAAGAGACGAACACAAAGTATCAAGAAGATACAAGGTGTTGTAGTCATCGTGTAGTGCACTTGTAACATTTGTTACATACTTGTTGTATCCTAGCATACACCAAGTTTATTTTTCTTTTCTAGTTTGTGAGTGTGGATCATTGTGATCCTGTTGAGATCTTGGAGATCTCTTATAGATTGTGTGCTTGTGTGTTGATCAAGTGGATCAAGGGTAGATCGGGTAGATCGTGTGAAGTGTGTTGATTGTGTGTTTTAGTAAGGATTGTGTGGATCTTGGTAGATTGGTACTAGCTAAGATTAGTACTCGAGATTTAGCTTAGTGTCAGAAGTTGTGATAAGCGACGTTGTACGGTTTTCTCCGCCTGAAGGGAGCTT
The DNA here is from genome assembly GCA_021014915.2 of Artemisia tridentata subsp. tridentata. Taxonomy (NCBI): domain Eukaryota; kingdom Viridiplantae; phylum Streptophyta; class Magnoliopsida; order Asterales; family Asteraceae; genus Artemisia; species Artemisia tridentata. The sequence goes on from CP139506.1 coordinate 294,546,179, forward strand.
TGTTGACATAGTACTTAGAACTCTTGAGTTGGGTACTCGGGGAGTGGAGTAGGGCGAAGAAGAGCTTCGTGACCGAACAACTATAAATCTCGGTGTCTCGGTTTTATCTTTCCATCTCATTTCTTTATACTTATTGTTTATGTTAGATAGTATAGCTTACTGTTCATATTGGTGTTGATTGATTTTACAAAAGAATTGAATCAAAGTTTTTCACAAGTAAACTTTTATAACTTTCGAAAAACCGGTAAAACAATTCAACCCCCCTTCTAGTTTTTCACACAAAGTATGCAACGTCGATAACCTTGATTCCTGCTACAATATATCCACAACCGGCCATCGAAGAAACAACAACTAGACTCTTCATTACAAACAAAGTGTTGTACGATCAAGATGCGCATCTGGGAATCTACCACTGGTATGAGAAAAGGGGAACCTGGTACAAAAGTAAACTTACGAAAAATTCTCCAACCCCGGTGATGAGCAATCTCATAATTATTGTTGTGGTTAGCATTGAAGCAGAAAGAAGTATGATTATACTTTCTTGCACAAAATCAGGGTTAGAAGACATGATCAGAAAATTTACTCATACTCAGAAGCAGACTTCCCTGATTTGAACCTTAACGATCTTGAAGATATGTATCTCATCAAAGTTCAAGGGAAGATGCATCAGTTCTCAACTGATCTTATATACGCATTCAACACATCATTGCTCTACTACATTAGAAGAAGAATCATTCAAGAACGCGTTGAAGACTTGCAACTTGGAGTCGAGAGCTACCAATGGAGGCTAAACTTAACAGCACCACTACTACATCCTTCGAAGATCAATCAAGAACCTTAGTTCACCATGAAGAAAGACCCAACCTTTGGGTTTGTCTACAAAAGTGATCTATCCATCAACTGTTTCATGGGATACAAGGAGATTCATAAGTTCTGCGACCACACGTTGAAGAAAGTTCGAGATGGATTGGTTATTCGGGTAAGAGATCGGGATTGTCCAAAACAAACAGGTGGACTGCTTCTCAAATGCGAGAAGTTCGCCAATTCATCCAGAAGATTGAGAAGAGGCTGGTTCTTAGAGATCAGATGCGGAGGCTGGAAAGTTATGTTGGAGGCAGACCATCATTTCCTATCAGAAACTTCCAAAGACCTGATCCAATATTCACGATCTTCATAAAACGTTGACTGATGTAAGATTTGGGTATTCTTTTGATCATATTTCCTTGTAAAACATAATGGCTTGTGTACATATAACAATGCACAACCCGTACTCTGTAAAGAAAGGACCCTGAGGTACGCCTCAGTGCCTCAATCCTAATATAAGGAGCGAAGGCTTCTTACTTTTGAGTAGAATTAATAAAAAAATTTGATATTTTTTTTTAAAATTCTGCTCAAAAGAACAAGTATTCCCTCTCGTGTTTAAAACCTCAAAAAGTGATTTCACTTATTGAGGGGGAGTACATGAAATCATCTTTGTTCAAAACATAAAGTTCTTGTTGGATTCTTCCCACAAACCTCAAAAAGCATGTTTTAATCAAAATGTTTTCCAAAAACAACATCAATATGCTATTTTTGAGGGGGAGAATAATAATGTGATTAAAATATGGTAACAAATGTGTGGACTCTCGCATGAGCTCGACTCAGATATAACCAATGAATTGACGAAACTTAACTGTCATTAATGGAAAGGATTTGTCCTAGACGGGTAATAATTTCAAGCTGGTCTAACCAGTGATGTAAGCGTGTCTCGAATAGGACTTCTCTGAGTAGAGTGTACCATTTTGAGAGATTTTCTTTGAATGTGACCAGGACGGGTAATAATTTCAAGCTAGTCTAACTAGTGATGTAAGCGTGTCTCGAATCGGTCATGTTCACTAAAAATCAATCAATTCAAAAGTGCAAACTCCTCCCGACATGTGCAAATTTATCTTAAAAACTTATGAGCACATGTGAAGGGGGAGTATTTGAGAAAAAGCAAAACTCTTAAGGTGTTAACAAAATATGTTTTATAATCATAAACACTTTGAGAGATTTTTCAAATGAATGGTTTATGGCAATATAGGATAGTCATGGAGTTATAGGATGATCCGCCAGAACCGGAGGGATCTACCCATGGACAATACCAATAGTTTAGTACTAGAAGTCCTTAGGTATGATTGAAAAAATGAGTAAAGAAATGAAAGGAGAAAGAAGGGGTTGAAGAATTAAAAAGAAAAGTAAATGAAAGGGTGAAAAGAAATAGCCCTCCAAATGTTCAACCTTAGGGCAGAAACCGGGTTCAATTCATATGCTACTGGATGTTACTACGGTCACGCCGGTATTGAAGACAAGCCATCATGGACCCATTGACGCATTGCACTAAACCTTTTAGCCACTCAAGTATCTCTCAAAAGACACTTGTTTCATTTCTCACGGAGAAACTTTCCTAATCTATCGACCTTTCACTCCGAAGTGTGTTGATATTGAAAAGGAGGCAATCTGCTCCATGCCTCCGATGACTTAAAATAAAAGTATACTAAATCGAATCTAGAGCCGCGAGATGCATCAAAAGATCTCTTAGAAACACTTACTATTTCTACACTGGTTGTTCAACAATAAGGACACCAGCTGTAAATAACAAGAGTCTACACAGATATTACCAATCTGCCAAGAACATTCATGAGGGAACTCACAATTGTGATTCTCAGTGATTGAATAGAAATTCCTGCCAAGGTCAACATCAAACAACCCTAACAGCAGGTCACTTCGGTAATCCCTTGTGGGTTACGCTTAGTGTTCGCGGTGGTTTCAAACGGTCTACAGTCGTGGAGTAATACTTTGGTATACTTCAGCGGCTCACCTGAATCGCTGATACACTTCGGTGTATCTGTGTAAGCCCTCTTGGGGGCATCCAATTCAGGAATGGCCTTGTGATGAACTCAAATAAGTACATTTTATTACCGTCATTTATCCTATTTAATTGACTTGTTTTATTATATTATCTGTGAGAATTGATACGTTAATGTTTACTTTTGTAATTCTCAGGTAAAAACAAGTATTATGTGAAACTTGGCGATTTTGGACTAATTATGGAGCAAAACAAGCATGAAGTTAAGAGTCTACTGAAATGTACAAGATCAAGACATTCTGCTCCAGATACGATGCATCTTACTTATTACATACGGCGCATCACTATCAAGATTTCACAAGATACGATCCAAGATACAAGAAGACATGCGCCGCATCTAAGAATGGAGTTACGCCGCATCTTCTGGCGGTGTACGAGTATTCCTGAATATATTAATCTTGGACCCCACGCGAAGTTAAGTCAATGCGCCGCATCTACTTATTAGATGCGCCGCATCTTACCCTCAGACAGAAACTATAAATACCCCAAGACCAGACGAATTTCGAGAGCATATAATATATACGAAGGACAAGACAGAAACCCTAGGACGAATTCAGTCGAGATAGCAGCACAAGACACACCTTGAACGAAGATACAAGAGCTGTAAGAAGGTCCTGCATGTATTTAATTCATTAAGTAGTTTTGTTTTATTGTGTTAGTAAACTTTAATTCATCAGGATTGGTGGCTTGTGTAATGTGACAACGGAAAGGTTGCACTCCCTTAAAACTGCTTTCCCATTAATTAAAGTTTAATGTTGATGTCTTTGGTGACTTTTATTAGTGCATTGATAACCTCTGTGTCTAGCTGAGCGTTGATCGGGTCGCCATGCCTCTGCCCTCGCCTATTTATTAGATCGCCTATGCATTCTATCGTCTGTAGAAAAGTAGGAAGAAAGATAAATAGGATAGTCATAAGTAATCATTAAGGGTTTACTCGCCGATAAGATTAGAACCAACGAGAAAGGACTTAATCTCGGTGCGTAGCATCGAACTATACACTTCATATAAAACTAGCAATAAAACAAGTGACAAGCTACTTAACTATCAGGACAGGTCTTCTTATTGTCTCGAGTATTTATCTGTGTACATGTGTGCTACTCGCTGATTCGTGCCTATTAGTTTAGTTTATTATTTAATTGCAACCAAACCGTGCCAGTCTCTCAGGCTGAACCCCCTTGCGTTAGATTAGGTTGTATAGCTAACTTAATATATTAAAATACTGATTAGGATAACTAGATAATACGTTCCACTCTTAGTGATCGACACTCTACTTACCATTATATTCATACTGACCGCGTACACTGCTCGATAAAAAGTGTGTGTTATTGATAAGTCGGCTAAATATAAATTTAAAACTTAAATACTGCTAAAACCACAACGACATACCGTGGGTATAAATTAGAGCATACGCACACGCGCATCAAGTTTTTGGCGCCGCTGCCGGGGAGTGAATTGTTATTATCTGTTAATTTGATTAGTATTTTAATTAGGTTTTAATTTTTAATTCTAACCGCTAACCGTGTTGTGTATTAGATAAATTACATTCATTGTATTATTTGCATATTTTCTGTTTTGTGTGTTATTTGTTTTCTTTTATTTTTATTGCTTTTCGTTTGTGTTTATTTTTGTTTTTATTTTTTCTGTATTTTCTGTGTTCTGCTATCGTTGTACTGAGCTAATATAAACGATACGGCGCATCTATTTTCATAGATACGGCGTATTGCGTTTAATTTTTAAAAATACAACGCGTTTAATTAATTCGAATATGGCGCATCTTTCCCTAAGATACGGCGTATCTGTTTTTAATAAGAAATTTTTTCTAAACGATAACGCCATACGACGCATCTGTTTTTGCAGATACGGCGTATTTATTATTTTAATTAAAAACAGTTTTCGAATTATTAAACAGATACGACGCATCGATTTTTATCGATACGGCGCATCTTCCGAGTCAAAAATCTTGTATTTTGAAACGTAACGAAAATACGACGCATTAACTTTTGTTAATATGGCGTATTTAACTTTAAAAAAAAATATAGTTGATTTTTGATATTCACTTTGATCGTTCCACTACTCTCGTGCGCAACTTGTTTACTTTCAGGATAAATGATGGCTTAAGCATCACTATGGAAGATTACATCCTGTACCAAACCAAGAGACGCTAGCTGGAGTAATCAAACCTTTGACAACTAGAACGGCGTGGAAATTATGGACGAGCAAGGAATGTTCAATATTACTGAATTGGCAATGAGGGAGCGCGATGTTTCCGACTCCTTCAATGATCGATATTAAAGAGCTGAACGTGAGTCTAACTTGAAGACTCTGGAATAAAGACAAGTGCTGACCGGGAGACAACCCGGAGAAATTTTTACTATTCTGTTCTGTGTCGAGTCAGTCAGGCCCGCAGAGGATACGGCGCATCTCAATCCTGAGATGCGACGCATCTCCTGCACTGGTCATATTTTACTTTATTTTTCTGCATTTTTATTTTCGACTTTAAAACTTTCTATCAGTTTATTTTAATGCGGCGCGTCCCTGGTTAAGGATTCGGCGCATCTTCTATTCTGATTCGTATTTATTCCAGGCTCGATACGGCGTATCTTCTTCCATAAGATACGGCGCATCGACTGACCTGATGATTTTCATTTTAATTTTTAAGTTTTATTTTTGCTAACTACTAATGTATTATGCAAGTTTGAACTTCTCTTAACTTAGGTGTGTTAAAGTCTTGGTGGTATTATAAATTCCTGCATTTCCTGTGGATACATCAAATATGAAGCTTAAACGTTCTCATCCACAAGAAAGATGATTTTTGCTCTTATACAAATAATGGAGGATCATACCGAGCAAATCTCAGGGGAGTTTTTCTGTTCTAATTCTTTTATTTTCCAGTTTTTAACCTTTGTTACAAACAACGAGGACGTTGTTTAACTTAAGTGGGGGGATTGGAGAATTAGAACACTTACTTGTCCTAAACTTTTTCAAAATTATGCTTAAAATGTGCTTAATATATCAAAATTTAAAATTTTTAGCATGTTTTTGTTTAAGATCTAAGTTGCATAGCTGCACACGTGACGTTATTTTCAAAAATTGTGATTTTTCAAAATTCACAAATCTATGAGTGTGCCGGTGACTTGTAAACTTTAGAACTTGGCTTGTATACCATTCGAGACTACCATAATAAGTATTATTTATATAATTGGAATGACTTGTCTAAATTGGTAAATTTATAGGATTACACCCAAATAGCCTTTATATGTTATGTGATATTAGCTAACTACACTGGTTAGTTAACCCCCGTATAAACCCTTTTGTTACTCTCACTTTTAGAGTAAGATACCCCTAGAAAAACACTCAGAGCCATTCCTTTTGTTTCTTACACCTATGTTTATTATGTTTCGTTACACCCTTACACCTTAGCCTACCCTGTAGCTTAAAATCCGTGGTTGGTTAATTGCTTTAGGCAAAGTGTGTTTCCTTACATTACCTGTGTTCGCGTGCGTAATTCATTATCTATGGTTAGGTCGGGAAATTGCACAATGCATTTGGAGTGAAAGTAAATATTGTATATCTTTGAGTTTATTTTTCGTGTGTTTACTACTTTCACTATTACCGTTATTTCTGAAGTCATGAAAAGTATGGAAAAATTATCCGGAAAGAAAGTTATAGTGATGTGGTGAAATTTTACACATCTATGTTTCAAGTTTAAAAAAAAATAAAATAAAAAATAAAATAAAATAAAATAGAAAAGAAAAAGAAAAAGGAAAAGTTGGATGTTTGTTTTAACCAACTTATGTAAAGTTTTTGTATTAAGTGGTCGATATCACCACTAGTTGTTGTATATTATATCTATGGATTGAATGGGAGTTGAACGTTATGAGAACGCCAACTAAAGGTTATTCTTTGATTGAGATCTTGTTGAGTATAATTCGTGTCTACCTAAAAGCGTGTGTTTCAAGTGTTATAGCATGAGTTATTCAGTGATATGAGTCTTATTTATGGGATGGTTGGGATAGTGATTAACCACACTTAGGATTTTAATTTATCTGTTTTGTTTATTTTTTATTTTACACCAATTTGTATCCCAAATATTATCCATACCCTATATTATTCTTTATCCAAACCTTTGATTTATTGAGATTAGGGATTTGAGCAATCTTAAGTATCGTAGTCGTGGATTCGGCTATGTATTTATGATTTTGTCGCCCTTTTTGATATAATATTATTGGTGAAGATTACTTGGTCCTATCTTTAGCCTATTCGAGTTAAGGATTTGAGCAATTGCAAGTATCGTGTTCGTGGATTCGATCATGTATTTGTGATTTTGTCGCCTTTTCTGGAATTTGAGATCGATAGAGATTAAGAAGAATGATTAACCCTTAAACCTCAAAACCCTTTTTACCGCTTTAGACTTGTTATTCCTTGGCTTTAGTGGAGGAGATGTGTATACTTTCCAAGCTTATGATAGAATATTCGTCACGACTGGACAGTTAAACGATTAGATTTTCTTTTATCAAAATATTTTATTTTACTTCAAATTCGTTAAGTGTTTGGTTGTGTGATTATGACAAAAATGAATACATGCTTAAATATAAAAATAAATCCTAATATCTTTTAGGATACATTTTCATAAGATTAATTCTAAGGTTTACTTGGGGACAAGTAAAGTTCAAGTGGGGGATATTTGATGAACTCAAATAAGTACATTTTATTACCGTCATTTATCCTATTTAATTGACTTGTTTTATTATATTATTGTGAGAATTGATACGTTAATGTTTACTTTTGTAATTCTCAGGTAAAAACAAGTATTATGTGAAACTTGGCGATTTTGGACTAATTATGGAGCAAAACAAGCATGAAGTTAAGAGTCTACTGAAATGTACAAGATCAAGACATTCTGCTCCAGATACGCCGCATCTTACTTATTACATACGGCGCATCACTATCAAGATTTCACAAGATACGATCCAAGATACAAGAAGACATGCGCCGCATCTAAGAATGGAGTTACGCCGCATCTTCTGGCGGTGTACGAATATTCCTGAATATATTAATCTTGGACCCCACGCGAAGTTAAGTCAATGCGCCGCATCTACTTATTAGATGCGCCGCATCTTACCCTCAGACAGAAACTATAAATACCCCAAGACCAGACGAATTTCGGGAGCATATAATATATACGAAGGACAAGACAGAAACCCTAGGACGAATTCAGTCGAGGTAGCAGCACAAGACACACCTTGAACGAAGATACAAGAGCTGTAAGCAGGTCCTGCATGTATTGAATTCCTTAAGTAGTTTTGTTTTATTGTGTTAGTAAACTTTAATTCATCAGGATTGGTGGCTTGTGTAATGTGACAACGGAAAGGTTGCACTCCCTTAAAACTGCTTTCCCATTAATTAAAGTTTATATGTTGATGTCTTTGGTGACTTTTATTAGTGCATTGATAACCTCTGTGTCTAGTTGAGCGTTGATCGGGTCGCCATGCCTTTGCCTTCGCCTATTTATTAGATCGCCTATGCATTCTATCGTCTGTAGAAAAGTAGGAAGAAAGATAAATATGATAGTCATAAGTAATCATTAAGGGTTTACTCGCCGATAAGATTAGAACCAACGAGAAAGGACTTAATCTCGGTGCGTTGCATCGAACTATACACTTCATATAAAACTAGCAATAAAACAAGTGACAAGCTACTTAACTATCAGGACAGGTCTTCTTATTGTCTCAAGTATTTATCTGTGTACGTGTGTGCTACTCGCTGATTCGTGCCTATTAGTTTAGTTTATTATTTAATTGCAACCAAACCGTGCCAGTCTCTCAGGCTGAACCCCCTTGCGTTAGATTAGGTTGTATAGCTAACTTAATATATTAAAATACTGATTAGGATAACTAGATAATACGTTCCACTCTTAGTGATCGACACTCTACTTACCATTATATTCATACTGACCGGGTACACTGCTCGTTAAAGTGTGTGTGTTATTGATAAGTAGGCTAAATATAAATTTAAAACTTGAATACTGCTAAAACCACAACGACATACCGTGGGTATAAATTAGAGCATACGCACACACGCATCACCTTGGCGAGGATTAAAGAAAGTTTTCACACTATGCTGTTAACGATCTCGAAGTCCGAACCTGTAAGTGCCGAATGCTTTGTTGCTAACTATTTTCATGCAGGTACTTATGGAGACCGGGAGTTCCAATCCCACCATTATCATCAACTACATTCCATCTCCACATGCTCATACCTACATCAGAAAGTCATTCAAAGTTCAAAGACAATTCTCATCAAAGATCAAAGCAAACGTTCAAAAGTCAAAGATCAAAGCGAAAGAATGAGAATCACTTGCAGTATAAAGATCAAAGACAAAAGAAGTATGAGCATGGTGGAAAAAACGTAAAGACACCAGAGACTAAGACGTTGATGAAAGGCAGACCACAACATTATCATATCACACATAACAAGAACAAAGAACAAAGATACGAAAGACGTCAAAGCCAAAGAAGCAAAGAAGACGTCAAGCAACCTTTGATGACCAACCCTTAGGGGGAGATTGTTATTTATTTAATATCAAGGCTTGGTCATTCATTTATGTAATAGGTTGCTAAGTTTAAATGGTATTTATGTTTGTTTTATGGCCGGCCCAATTTAGAAGGCCCATAGGCCGTGCCTTTTAGATTATTCCTTCTAGAAACATGTAACAAGGAGTTGCCCTAGCTAGCACTCCTATAAATACCCATGTAACACACACTTATTTCTTGTTGGTTATTTCATATCTATGCTAAACCTTTGTCAATTTATTGTATAAAGTAATCGAACCATTCTATCTCTCTCTATCTCATCTCTCTCTTTCATACACTTGTGTTTATATCATTAGGGTGACCTAACAATTACCATCAATGGAGGTGATACTGCTGGATATGATAAGTCAAAGGTAAAGTGTTACAACTGTCATAAGTTGGGACACTTTTCTAGGGAATGCAGAGGGCTAAGAAACCAGGATAGTAGGAACAGAGGTCAAGAAGGCAGAGGATCTAGTAATAAAGATAGCACCAGGAAGACTGTGAACTTGGAAGAAACTTCTTCCAAAGCTATGGTGGCCATTGATGGGTTAGGTTTTGACTGGAGCTATATGGTTGAAGAAGAAGCTCCTACTAACATGGCACTGATGGCTTTTTCTGACTCTGAGGTATACACAAATAATACTAGTTCAAAAACCTGTCGTAAAAGCTATGAAACTCTTAAAAAACATTATGATGAGTTAAGAGTAGATTTTAATCAATCTGAGTTTAATCTAGCTAATTATAAAAGAGGGTTAGCTGTTGTAGAAGAATAACTAGTTTTTTATAAAAAGAATGAAACTATCTTTACTGAGGATATTGCTATTTTGAAAAGAGATATTTCTTTTACAGACTTAGAAATAGGTGAGCTTAAAAATGAGTTAGAAAAACTTAAGAAGGAAAAATATAGCATTGAAGTAAATATAGAGAGATATGCAGGGTTATCTAAAAGTATAGATAAGATTGTTCAGTGTCAGCTTATTGATAAATTCCAGATTGGTATAGGATATAAGGCTGTTGCACCTCCTAATACTGGGTTATTTCCAACTCCAAAACTTGATTTGTCAAATACTAGTGTAGAGGAGCTCAAAAAGCCTAAGACTGAATGTAAAAGTGCTAGTGAAGACAGATTTAAAGAGGTTAGTGAATCATTTGATACCCCATTAGTTGAGAAATTGGTGTCAGATGATGAGGTAGAAAAGAAAACTGTCTTTCCTGCTGTTACCAAGATAGAATCTGTTAAACCTAAACAACAAGAGAAACTAGCTAGAAAAACAGTTAAGTATGCAGAGATGTACAGGTCACATAGTCCTAGGCGAAATCAGAGAAATTAGAATAATCAAAAATCCCAACAGCTAGAAAGTGAATTTGTAATGTACAATAAAGCCTGTTTTGTATGTGGTAGTTTTGATCATTTGTAGGCTTATTTCAAATACCATCAAGGGGAAAGGATGTTATCTGGGAATACAAGGGTATCTGGAAATATTTACAAAAGGTTGAATCACAATTATTTTCCTAAGCAAAATCACCTTAGTGTTCAAAGAAACATAGCTCCAAGAGCTGTTTTAATGAAGTCTGGCCTTAAAACACTTAATACTGCTAGGCATGTTAATACTGCTTACCCCAAATCAACAGTTTTTAGTGCTAAACCAACATCATGTTTTTCTAAGTCTGCACAACAAACTGTTAAAAGGCCTTTTATAAGAAAACATCATTTACAAACAGGAGTTTTGAGAAAAAGGTTAATACTGTTAATAAAAGAGTTAATACTGCTAGGCCAGTAGCTAATACTGCTAGGCCAAATTCAGCAGTTGTAAATGTTGTTAGGGCAAATGGGCACAATGCTGTTAAGGCCTCAATATGTTGGGTTTGGAGACCTACGAAACTTGATAGTGCATTAATTGTATTGAAGAAACATAATTATATTAATGCACGAGGCAGATCAAAGTCAGTAATGGCTTGGGTCCCTCAAGGAAACTAATTTCTTTTATTTTATGTGCAGGAACATCCACAAAAGGAAGAAGAAGATCCGGGATATTTTGACAGTGGGTGCTCTAGGCACATGACAGGAAACATGTCCTATCTCACAGATTTCATTGCATTTGATGGAGGATATGTTGCCTTTGGGGGAGGAGCCAGGGGAGGAAGAATTACTGGTAAAGGTACAATCAGGACTGGTAAACTTGACTTTTAAGATGTGTACTTTGTTCAAGAGTTAAAGTTTAATCTGTTTAGCGTCTCACAGATGTGTGACAAAAAGAACAGTGTTCTTTTTACTGAAACTGAATGTTTTGTTCTGTCTCCTGACTTTAAGTTGACTGATGAGAGTCATGTCTTACTTAAAGTTCCTAGAAAGAACAACATGTACAGTGTTGATATGAAGAACATTATTCCTAAAGAGAGTTTAACTTGTCTTGTTGCAAAGGCCACATTTGATGAATCAATGCTATGGCATAGGAGGCTTGGTCATGTAAATTTTAAAATCATTAATAAAATTGTTAAGGATAACCTTGTAAGAGGTTTACCTAAAAAAACGTTTTGAAAATGACCAAACTTGTGTTGTCTGTTTAAAGGGTAAGCAACACAAAGCCACTTGTAAGTCCAAGATTCAAAACTCTATTACTCAGCCATTATTAATGTTGCATATGGATTTGTTTGGTCCTACTTCTGTCAGTAGCTTAATGAATAAGAAATATTGTCTTGTTGTCACTGATGATTATAACAGGTTCACTTGGGTTTTCCTTTTAGCAACTAAGGATGAGACAACTGGCATTCTTAAGAGTTTTATTACTGAGATAGAAAACCTAGTTGATAAGAAAGTAAAGGTAATCAAATGTGATAATGGATCAGAATTCAAGAATAGAGTTATGAATGAGTTTTGTAATCTAAGAGGTATTAAGAGGGAATTTAGTGTAACTAGAACTCCTTAGCAGAATGGTGTCTCCGAAAGGAGGAATAAGACACTGATTGAGGCAGCTAGAACTATGTTAGCAGACTCTCAGTTACCTACTACATTTTGGGCTGAAGCAGTTAATGCTGCTTGTTATGTTCAGAATAAGGTATTAGTAGTCAAACCTCACAACACGACACCTTATGAACTCCTTAAAGGTAGAACACCTGCTCTAAGCTTCATGAGACCATTTAGATGTCATGTTACAATTCTGAATACCTTAGATCATTTGGGCAAGTTTGATGAAAAGTCTGATGATGGATTCTTTGTTGGTTACTCTATGAATAGTAAGGCTTTTAGGGTATACAACATTAGAACCAGGAAGGTAGAAGAAAAGTTGCATGTGGAATTCTTAGAGAATAAGCCTAGTGTTGCAGGAGAAGGTCCTAAGTGGCTATTCGATATTGATGTACTAACAGAATCAATGAATTATGTACCAGTTGTTGTAGGTACAAACTCTAATGATTTTGCAGGTACCAAAGATAGTTTTGATGCAAGTCAATCTAGCATGGAGACAAGATCTAGCCAAGACTATTTTATGATGCCATTGTGGAAAGATGGTTCACTGTTTGATTTATCTTCAAAGGATGTTGGCAATGATGAACCACAACCTTCTAATGATGTTGAAAAGAAGGGTTCTGAAGAAAGTGGAGTTGATGATTGATGTGTCGTGTATCGTGCAAGTTTTAAAAATTTATAAACACAATTTATCCAATTCTCTAATCAACACATACGAGCAAGTATACTTGTCCGTGGTAGTAAAGGTGGGTAACTTGAGATCGTCCCAAGGGAATTGTTGTTTGGGTTTGGTAATATAAGTTTTAACAAAAAGGGTTGTCAATCCAATTTGGTGCAAATTCTAAGGTAAATAAAAATCAATCAATCAAAAACAAATATACTTGTGTGTAATTCCTTGACTAATTGTATAGAGTAATCTACCAAGTTGGGTGTAACTTGTAATGATGCACAACTTAAAATGAGTGATTCACAATCAATGGTTTTTATCATGAGAAATCATCTTCTAAGAATTCAATCTCCTAGTTAATTCCTTTCGGCCTTGATTAACTATTACGATAATTCTATTAAACTATTTGTTGTTTGAAAAGCATTTCTTATCTTAAGAATTCCTACGAATCCTTTCGGCCTTTTCTCGTGATGAAATCGTTTCTAAATCCATTTTAATGAGTTAATATGGTGCTTGTCACACACCATAGTCCATACTAATTCGTGCACTAACTTTTTGGAATAAAAACATAAAGAAAATCCTTTCGGCCTTTGTTAATCTTTAGAACTGTTTTTACCAACTAATTAAGCAAGATTAGATTGTATTTCAACAAACTCATAAAACAAGACATGTTTTCATGCATCACTATGAAATAAGAATACTCCAACAATTGTCACATCATACACACAAGTATAACCAAAATCACTCCATAATAATTATAATCAAACACAAGTAACAAACCATTCTTTCATTCATCTTAAAGTAAAAGTAGTTCATAATAACTCAAACAAGAAATACCTAGTTTTGGAATTACAAGAACTAAAATTGTGGAACTATAGCAACCAATGTAAAACCCAAAAATTTGAAAGCATGGTAAAAGACAAAAATGCCCCTATGAATTTAAAATTTTAATAAAAGGTTTATAAAGTACCGAATCAATCCCGAACTTCTGGAAATGAACAAGATATTGTACCAAATAATTTTGACAACTCCATTTGACATTTTTGCAAGGTACAAAATGACTAAAATACCCTCTATGAACCGAAGATACTTTATATACATATTAATTTTATTATTAAAGTTTATAATTAGAATAAACACATTTAAATTGCAAGAAAATATGGAAGGCTATCAAAAATTGATCTTGGCTTTATGAAAACGTGTGATGACAGCCCATTGCCCCCCCTCATTCAGCCTTATCCCATTTTTGTATAACAAACTCATTTAAACCCTAAAATTTATACCGAAAATAACAAAAACACACCATAATTCCTCTCCTTGCTCATACGATTTTATGGAGGTTCAAGCTCATTTTTATGGTGATGTGCACGTCCTAAGGAAGCCTAGAAAAATAGCCATTCGAATTATAGTGGCCGGATTTGATAGGTGTCGAATTTCTTGTTCTATTCCACACGTAAGGTAACAATTTCATCTTAATTCGTTCGATCATGGTAAAATTCATTCTCCATTTTTCTTGTGTTCCTCACATCATATATGATCTGTGAAAAATGTTGGAATCAAGTCATGCAAGGTTTAGGTGGTCGAATGGATTTAAAATGTGTAAAATGGATTAATTATGGAAAACATGCTAAACGATTTTTCTGGGTTTCCTTGCTAATTTTTATGAGTTACTTGATCATGGTATAAGCTGGGAAAAATGCTAATTCGAATTATGGAGACTTGTGTTAATTGTTTTGGATTTAAATCATTATAAAGGGTGTAAATTCTAATATATAGAAAACGAATTTTCTGGGTATCTAATTTATTTTTCCTGGGTTCCTTAGACATCATATGATCTCATAAAAATTCCCATTCGAATTTTTGAAGCCCATGTAAGTCGTGGCTAATTATTTTACAAACCGGATTTTTTGGAAAATAAGAATAAAAGGGAAAATAAATCGAGGAAGCTAGGGTTAGGGTTTCTTAGATTAGATCTGGTCATTTAATGTGTTTTTAAGGATGTTTCAATGATTGGATATGATGGGAGAATTTAGGGCTTAGTTTGTGTAAATAAAAGGTATACGATTTATGTTTTTAAAAGTAAAGGGGTGTTTTGTAAATTATGAAACCTATGGGATATTTTTGTAAGGTATCTTGGATCTGGGTAAAAATACATAAAATATTTTATAAGGGTCTCATGTGTTAATTTTGTATTTAAAAGGTTTATTTTGTTAATTAAATAAAGTATAATTTGAATTGTTTAATAATTAAATGGAGGGACTAAAAATGTAATTTCTGGAAACTTAAGGTTGATTTGAGTAATAAAATATATTCAGGGGGTTATGTGTAATTTTGGTAATTTAATGGCTTAATATGTAATTATTAATAATTAAAGGTTGAAATTGTAAATTAAAGGGCTAAATATGTAACTTTGATAACTTGAGGGACTTGATGTGTAAATTATGAATATTTAAGGGTACATTCGTATATCATGTTAAAATAAGTGTACATTGTGTAAAATTGGGAAATTGAGGGTTTAATGTGTAATTATGAATATTTGAAAGTTTAAAGTGTAACTTTTGTAATAAAGGGGTGTAAAGTGTAAATTGTGAAATCTTAAGGACCAAATGTGTAGATATGATAAAAGATACCTTATTTCCATAAAAATGATTTAACTAAGTTATGTTACTCCATATTACTGAAAATGGAAACTTTCTGAAAATGGAAACTTTCTAAAAGTGGAAACTTACTAAATATGGAAACCTGCTAAAAATAGAAAGTTACTAAAAATGGAAAAGCAATTAATTAAGAATGATTTGTAATTCCCTTCTACTCCTTTAGGTGTGAAGAAGGAGAGACTTTGAGCTATCCCCATATCCTGTGTTTATATTCTGTTTGTGCTTTCGTCATAAGGTACAGATACTCTGCCCTTTTTCAGTAAGGGTTCTCATACGCCATATATTGATTTTGAGTTATGATTCAGTTAAGATTCCCCAAGCCATTGCTATGTTCCCTTTGAATGAACCTTTGATATTACTTTTGATATGACTTTGAGATGCACCTTTTGATATATGACCTTGAGCTATGATTTTGAGACATGACTCTTAGTTTGATACCCGAGCCATTTTTTGTACTTTCCTAGCCAGGAAGGTAACCTGGCCATGTCTGTGATGCACCGCTGGCATGACTCCTGTGTGGGGGAGTGATTTCTCACACCGTCCCTTTATATTATCTGCCGGCTACTTGACTTTGAGATTGACTTTGAGTTTGGGGGCGTATGGATTGCAATCCTAGGCATGTTTTGTTTAGTGGATTTAACTATGACTTTGAGTATGACTTTGAGTATGACTTTGAGGTGACTGGTGCTTGTGTGCAATACACGCCTTTCACACCCCTGGGAGCTGATCACCCCACTATTATGATACATGAGGACACCCCTCATATTATCTGGTTGCCTGAGAGGTATCCCCTCTGATTGTGAGATTATGACTTTGAGATTATGATGTTGAGATTATGACTTTGAGTTTCTGGGCTCGTGGTAGATGACTATCCTACTCTTCTCTTATTATCCATTTATTTCTTTTATACCTTATGACATTCCCATTGCCCATACTATATTTTCTGTTTCGTTATTCTTTGCTTTGTATATGTATCTGTTCACTGAGCTTTTTAAGCTCAGCCGCACGTTTTCTTTTCGTGTGCGGCAGGTAATAAGCAGGACGACGGGTTTGGGTATGAGTGAAGAGACTTTTGGATTTAGAAGACTTTGATAGTGTTCTGAAGTAGAGACCATTAGAAGGAGTTGCTTTTGCAGAGTTAGTGTTTAGTTTTGTTTTCGTTGTAACCATGTAAAATTCAGAATTTCATTTGTAACCTTTGAGAATTTCTGTATTATTTGAAATGTATGCTTTGTTTGATCTGATGTGAAACCATTAGTGTGACATCTTTACCCTTATTGGGTTGGGGTGTTACAATTATGGTATCAGAGAGACAGGCTGCGATTTCGTAATACATTTACCCTTGACCTGTGTAAGTTAGGACCGCTAAGCTTTCCCTGTAGGCACTCGTAAGTCAACCTTGAAGATTGCTTTAGGATTTCCCATAGGAACCTAAGTTTTGACCGGTGAGGAATGGGTAGACTATAAGGCATTTGTTTAAGCATCATTGCTTCCGTATCACTCTGATTCGTGCCTTGCTTTTGGTTAGATCCTGTTGATACCACTTCTGGAAAGTGAAAACTTATGCTTTGCACCACCTAAGTTTGGAACCTGATTAAATCTTGAAGGCATTGAGAATTTCATAATAATGACCTGACACTATTTGATCCTTATCTTCAAATCCCTTTTGTAAATCCTTTTGATAATGACCCGCATTTCACTCTGATTCTTTTGTTAATCACTTTGACGCCTCTTCAGGCATTCCGAGAACCTCTATGGCGATGACGTACTGGATATGTTTTGCTATTTGATAAGTATCTATGAAGTTTCCGACACTATTGATTTCGTTTTACCTATCTCTGTCCTTATGAGAAGTCTTGTGGTGTGTAACCATGAGTATAAGAATGTTTTCTTCCTCACTTCTAAGGATATAGCTTTGATTTGCGAACCGTTTTTCTTTGAATAGTTAACTTCGATTTTATTCTGACAAGGAAATTGTGGAATGATCAGTCAAATATTGACAACTACCCTTCTATGTCTCACCTTTAACGTTTGCAACAATTTTGAACTCCCTACTACGATTTCTGATTGTTAAACCCTTTGCCATCACTATTACTCTGGAGACTCGTGTGTTACGTTTGCGGTTATAAAGTTATCTTAGAAACCATTTCGTACACCAATAAATGAACCTCATCGTAGAAGCCTTTTGGCACCTTGGGTTTTCTGAACATGAACCTTGTATTGAACGTTATTTGGCACCCTGAACTTCTTGAGCATAATCCCTGTTGGACCGTCAAGTTTTTCCACCAGAGTATGAAGTAAGATTTGACATGATACCGAGAGATTCTAGTCACTAAAAGAAGATGTCTTTCGGATCATACTAATTGACTGGAGCAACCGGGAAGAGCAGCAACCGATGACCAGGAAGTGAGTTTACTTAAGTGTATCTTCTGGGCATGTTTTAGTTTTGTTCGCGATAAAGATGAGTGATGACTAGAGATATGTATGGGAGCTGAACCGTATTGCTGTAGGAGCCAATCTTCCTCCACCCTGGAACGATTATGTGTTTTGTTTAAATTCAGAGCGCAAAGTTTCCTTTCTGATGAATTGATACTATTCTTGAAATCGCCTTCCGTATTCGTAAACGACTGCCATGACGGTTAATGACGCTAATAGTATTAGCTAAAGCTCTGACGATCTTGGTGAATTTGATAGATGGTATTTCTCATGAGTACTGGGCATATGGTCATTGTATGACTTAATGGTACATTCGGAGACGAGGAAGAACATGAAAAATCATTTTGCACCTTGTTAGAGATTTGAGGATCATTTGTGTATTCTGAGAGATTAATGTTGGTTGCGACAACGGTGTTCCTTGCCTGACCTGGAGTTGACGACAACGGAGACTACCCCGAAGAGTGGAGACATTCCTTACAAGACAGAAGTGTTGGCGATGCAGAAGAAGAAATTCTAGTCAAGATGGCGAACCTGGAGCTGATGAAGACATGCAGTCCCACTTCCTTATTCATCTTAGTTGTACTGAGATGAATTGAGAGCGGAAGCAGACTGGATGATGGAGAGATTTAAAGACCGTGCCAGAAATCCACGTTGCTCCATCATATTCCAAAAAGAACTGCAGGAGGCTCGACGACCCAGACACAAGTTTCCGACTTTGGTTTCATTTCCGATTGAGGGACAGACGAAGACAGACTAACAGGACTTGAAGAGATTGGAGGTGTTGAATGAGCGGAATCGGGAAACAGACCCTTCATGTTTGGAAGATTAGATTTTATGAAGGCCGAAGTTCTTGAAGATTAATAAGATCCTTGATGATTTAAGTTTCCTAGAAGCATTTCAGTTCGTGTTTATTTTTCGTATGTTCGGTGATAGCTTTGTTTGAGAGATTTTGGCGAGTTGTGGAAGATATGATACTGGTGACGGCGTACCTCACTTCTGCTAGGCAATCTGGGATTTTGATACTCTTGCGAATAGTTTTGTTTTCTCTCTTGACTGTGACAATTGTTTTGTTGACCTCTGAGACTGTAGAAATACTAGGTGGATTAAGATAAGTGGTTTTGATTACGATTTGAGATAAAGTATGACCATCATGAGGGCATATTTATATGATGCCAGTATTATGACGTCTGGCCAACGTGATAATACTTACATCATATAACGTGCACTTGTTATGGGCATAGGATATCTCGGGATGTACCTGAGAAGTTAAGAATTGGAACTCCGTTGGATTATCCGTAATTAGTGAGACTTTAGGTTCATTCTACCTATGCGTTTAATCTGCTTTCATCGTTATACGACCGGATGCGTTTGGATACTCGACACGCGTTTGTTGACCTTTGTACTCCCGATAAGAATCTTAGGTTCTGTGTAGAACTCTCTACCGTCTGTTGCTGTCAGTATTGATTCGATCTGTCACTATTAAAAAGTACTCCTACATTTTGCTATATGTACGTTTCGCATCCGTTGATTATGTTTCATTATGACCTGCTATGAGTGATTGAGGTTTTGGATTTTGAGGAGCAAAACCTGTTTGTTTATGAGAACACCTATGAAAGGTTATACTGAAGACGAGACTATTTGAGAATCCGAAGAGGTTGAAACCATATACTATTCCCATGTTCGCTACAATTCGATACGTTTTCATCTGATTTGACTATTCCTATTCCACGGACGAAAATCCGTCAGTCCTACATCTTCCCTGAACCCCTTCTGATGAGATACGTTTATCATCCATTACGCTTAATATATCATTCTTTTGATGTGAATCCTGAGCGTTATGTCTTTTTGAGTAAATCGACATTATTTGATCGGCAAGGTTGAGTCATGAGAAAATACTTGGTTTGGAAGAACCTGCTCGGGCGTGAGAATGTTTTGTTGATCATTTACAACTTTCTACGATTTCGTTTAACTTTGCGACTTCAAATTTCGAGGACGAAATTTTTCTGTTAGAGGGGAAGAGTTGTAAAACCCAAAAATTTGAAAGCATGGTAAAAGACAAAAATGCCCCTATGAATTTAAAAATTTAATAAAAGGTTTATAAAGTACCGAATCAATCCCGAATTTCTGGAAATGAACAAGATATTGTACCAAATAATTTTGACAACTCCATTTGACATTTTTGCAAGGTACAAAATGACCAAAATACCCTCTATGAACCGAAGATACTTTATATACATATTAATTTTATTATTAAAGTTTATAATTAGAATAAACACATTTAAATTGCAAGAAAATATGGAAGGCTATCAAAAATTGATCTTGGCTTTATGAAAACGTGTGATGACAGCCCATTGCCCCCCCTCATTCAGCCTTATCCCATTTTTGTATAACAAACTCATTTAAACCCTAAAATTTATACCGAAAATAACAAAAACACACCATAATTCCTCTCCTTGCTCATACGATTTTATGGAGGTTCAAGCTCATTTTTCTGGTGATGTGCACGTCCTAAGGAAGCCTAGAAAAATAGCCATTCGAATTATAGTGGCCGGATTTGATAGGTGTCGAATTTCTTGTTCTATTTCACACGTAAGGTAACAATTTCATCTTAATTCGTTCGATCATGGTAAAATTCATTCTCCATTTTTCTTGTGTTCCTCACATCATATATGATCTGTGAAAAATGTTGGAATCAAGTCATGCAAGGTTTTGGTGGTCGAATGGATTTAAAATGTGTAAAATGGATTAATTATGGAAAACAAGCTAAACGATTTTTCTGGGTTTCCTTGCTAATTTTTATGAGTTACTTGATCATGGTATAAGTTGGGAAAAATGCTAATTCGAATTATGGAGACTTGTGTTAATTGTTTTGGATTTAAATCATTAAAAAGGGTTTAAATTCTAATATATAGAAAACGAATTTTCTGGGTATCTAATTTATTTTTCCTAGGTTTCTTAGACATCATATGATCTCAGAAAAATGGCCATTCGAATTTTTGAAGCCCATGTAAGTCGTGGCTAATTATTTTACAAACTGGATTTTTTGGAAAATAAGAATAAAAGGGAAAATAAATCGAGGAAGCTAGGGTTAGGGTTTCTTAGATTAGATCTGGTCATTTAATGTGTTTTTAAGGATGTTTCAATGATTGGATATGATGGGAGAATTTAGGGCTTAGTTTGTGTAAATAAAAGGTATACGATTTATGTTTTTAAAAGTAGAGGGGTGTTTTGTAAATTATGAAACCTATGGGATATTTTTGTAAGGTGTCTTGGATCTGGGTAAAAATACATAAAGTATTTTATAAGGGTCTCATGTGTTAATTTTGTATTTAAAAGGTTTATTTTGTTAATTAAATAAAGTATAATTTGAATTGTTTAATAATTAAATGGAGGGACTAAAAATGTAATTTCTGGAAACTTAAGGTTGATTTGAGTAATAAAATATATTCAGGGGGTTATGTGTAATTTTGGTAATTTAATGGCTTAATATGTAATTATTAATAATTAAAGGTTGAAATTGTAAATTAAAGGGCTAAATATGTAACTTTGATAACTTGAGGGACTTGATGTGTAAATTATGAATATTTAAGGGTACATTCGTATATCATGTTAAAATAAGTGTACATTGTGTAAAATTGGGAAATTGAGGGTTTAATGTGTAATTATGAATATTTGAAAGTTTAAAGTGTAACTTTTGTAATAAAGGGGTGTAAAGTGTAAATTGTGAAATCTTAAGGACCAAATGTGTAAATATGATAAAAGATACCTTATTTCCATAATAATGATTTAACTAAGTTATGTTACTCCATATTACTGAAAATGGAAACTTTCTGAAAATGGAAACTTTCTAAAAGTGGAAACTTACTAAATATGGAAACCTGCTAAATATAGAAAGTTACTAAAAATGGAAAAGCAATTAATTAAGAATGATTTGTAATTCCCTTCTACTCCTTTAGGTGTGAAGAAGGAGAGACTTTGAGCTATCCCCATATCCTGTGTTTATATTCTGTTTGTGCTTTCGTCATAAGGTACAGATACTCTGCCCTTTTTCAGTAAGGGTTCTCATACGCCATATATTGATTTTGAGTTATGATTCAGTTAAGATTCCCCAAGCCATTGCTATGTTCCCTTTGAATGAACCTTTGATATTACTTTTGATATGACTTTGAGATGCACCTTTTGATATATGACCTTGAGCTATGATTTTGAGACATGACTCTTAGTTTGATACCCGAGCCATTTTTTGTACTTTCCTAGCCAGGAAGGTAACCTGGCCATGTCTGTGATGCACCGCTGGCATGACTCCTGTGTGGGGGAGTGATTTCTCACACCGTCCCTTTATATTATCTGCCGGCTACTTGACTTTGAGATTGACTTTGAGTTTGGGGGCGTATGGATTGCAATCCTAGGCATGTTTTGTTTAGTGGATTTAACTATGACTTTGAGTATGACTTTGAGGTGACTGGTGCTTGTGTGCAATACACGCCTTTCACACCCCTGGGAGCTGATCACCCCACTATTATGATACATGAGGACACCCCTCATATTATCTGGTTGCCTGAGAGGTATCCCCTCTGATTGTGAGATTATGACTTTGAGATTATGATGTTGAGATTATGACTTTGAGTTTCTGGGCTCGTGGTAGATGACTATCCTACTCTTCTCTTATTATCCATTTATTTCTTTTATACCTTATGACATTCCCATTGCCCATACTATATTTTCTGTTTCGTTATTCTTTGCTTTGTATATGTATCTGTTCACTGAGCTTTTTAAGCTCAGCCGCACGTTTTCTTTTCGTGTGCGGCAGGTAATAAGCAGGACGACGGGTTTGGGTATGAGTGAAGAGACTTTTGGATTTAGAAGACTTTGATAGTGTTCTGAAGTAGAGACCATTAGAAGGAGTTGCTTTTGCAGAGTTAGTGTTTAGTTTTGTTTTCGTTGTAACCATGTAAAATTCAGAATTTCATTTGTAACCTTTGAGAATTTCTGTATTATTTGAAGTGTATGCTTTGTTTGATCTGATGTGAAACCATTAGTGTGACATCTTTACCCTTATTGGGTTGGGGTGTTACAACCACACTCCCCCAATCGCCTATGATCACACGTAAACAACTCCACACTCGATCACAACTCTTGAGACTCGAACTCAAGGTTCCCTGGACGTTTTCACAGCAATTACAAGCTTTCGGGCAATGATAATAAGTTTAGCAAGGACTTGGTGTAAGCCTTCACTAAGTTTTGGGTGTCACACTTTGTAAACTAGCCAAGGGTTCTTTAAATAAGTGAAAGAACTCCTCCCCTCCAAGTAAAAACATCCACAATCAGTTAGTAACCAGGAAATGATAAGCCGTCATGATTATGAGGCTTAAATTCATCATTAAATGCGATTTTGTAACTTCAGCTTCCCCAACAGATCGATATTGAGGTCCAACCTCGGTAAATTATTCTTCTCCCATCCGAATCGGATGCGGGCACCATCCGATCGGATGGGCCATTCTGCCACACACAACTTTTGGTTTTTTCTTTCTTTTCTCGTTACGTGCTTGATCCTTTGTTGTACCACTAATTTCTTTCATAGAACTCGATCTTTTCTTGATATTTGAACATAGAGATCTTGACATTATCAAATCCTTGAATTCTCGTGTGGTTTCTCTCTCGTTTTCCTCCAATGTGCATAATCACTTCATTTCTTCATCTTTTTATCATCTTTTCCTGTACTTGGCTATATTTACTTGCATATACACTTTTTCATAATTTAGTAACAAATATACACAAATATAACCAAATATGATGCACAAAACTAACGATAACGTGACTAAAAACATGTTCAATTTAAGCGTTATCATATTCCCCCACACTTGAGTTTTGCTCGCCCTCGAGCAAGTCTAGCTTTTTAGAAAAATCTGATATCAATGGCATCTTCATTATGATTCTAAAAATCCAACAACTATCCCAATGGAGTAATTGTTATTTATTTTAACTGCGAAAAATTCTTGAAACATAAACAAGTTAATTTGAGCTTGATAACATAACTAAGCACCTCACAAAGGAATTTTAAATTCACTCAACACTCAAGGGTAAATTTAATGGTACATCACTCAATTGCTCAGACATGATTCACGTTTCTTACCATAAGCTTGTACGAGTATCAAAACAACAAAATAAAACATCAAAGAGGTCTTTTATTCGGGTTTAAGGTTTAAGGGTTACGGTTACCTGGCTAATGTGCAAATACTTCATACAAGAACATAATAGCTCGCTAACAACGAATTCTTGACTAGCTAAGCAACGGATGGTCACCAAAACACGCACTAGCTCGCTAGCAACGTTTTTCAACTATTCAAAAACCCGGATGGTCACTAGAACATCCATGCACTACATATCTAAACAAAGCCATCACTAAATCCGGATGCTCGAAAGCTAACAACGAATCAAGTAATTGGTAAAGGTAAGGATAAGACATGGGAATTATTTGTGATTGGTTTCTACAAAATAAAAATAAATAACTAAGAATCAAGTCCAAATTCCGTTCCCAACTCTTTATACCTCAAATGATCACTCCACCAAACTTCTTCGATTATTACTATTCCGCATCTCGTACTAACTCCTTTCTTCCATAATAGCTCATTGACTATTTTATTTTCATCCATTCATACATTCATAGCTCATTGGCTATCCATTCCTCTTTTTTTTTTTTTTTTTCACTTCTTTTTCGTCACCCCCACACTTTGGATGAGCACACGCTACAAAAAATACAAATAAGAGTAGCGACCTCCTTCTTCATTGAAACAACACATACACATACAAAGTGTGGTCAACATGTAATCATCAAAAAATAACTAGTTTTGAACTTCAATTGAACTTGATTCGGGTAAGGCTAAGGTGTAAGGTGTAAAATCTTTTGGTATTTTTCTGGATTTAATCAAAAGAAAAGATAGGCTCAGAAGGTGTAACTAAGGGTATCTAGCGTAAAAGATTAACTCTAACAAAAATGGGTTCCAAATACTAGGATAACTAACCAATGTGGTCAGCAAAAATATTTTTGTAAACGGAAGGCCATTTGGTGTAAATTCTAATTTGCCTCTTATCATTTGAATTATTTTATTACTCGAAAGTAATTTTAACCGTAATGCATAACACGTACAAGTTCTAGAATCAACATAATCACCGGCACACTCATAACGAAATATAGAGCATAAGAAATGCTTTATACAAAAAGGCTTAAATCCTCA
Source organism: Artemisia tridentata subsp. tridentata (assembly GCA_021014915.2). Lineage (NCBI taxonomy): Eukaryota > Viridiplantae > Streptophyta > Magnoliopsida > Asterales > Asteraceae > Artemisia > Artemisia tridentata. Next base: position 294,571,600 of record CP139506.1, read on the forward strand.
CAATTTAAGGTGGGTTATAACATGTGCTAGCAATAGTTATCAATAGCTCTCCTTACTTGATTAAACTTCAAAAAATTTCAAATAGCCTCATTTTTTTTACCAATGAATCAATCTATATAACAAAGTGTTGGGTCAAGAATTTGACCCAAGTACCCTGTAATACCTGAAATTCAGATAACCCGTAAAATGACCAAATTACCCCTGAGAGTATAAAACCAAATTAACTAACTTATAAATTCTGAAACAATTCCAAAACTCTTGAAAACGAACTATATCTGAAACGAACTAATTTCTGGGACAACGTTGCATAATTTCGAGTGTCCAAAAATTATTACACATATACTTTATTTATAAAAATTCCGAAATAAGTATATTAAGTAAATATAATTAGTAAATCTTTTATATTAAGTATTATGTAAAAGTAAATTAAAAAAGTGTCAAATAAATACAATCCGATTTTTGTGGGATTCTAAACCGAAATTTCTGATCTCAGCCCTCCCCTAGGTTGGTTGTTAAGCATATAAACAAATCTTATTATTTCCTAATAAACCCTAATCGCAAAACCTAAGCATACGCACAAAGAAAATCGACCAAAACTCACACACAACTTCTGGACGGGAACAAGCATTTTTTTGGAGTTCTTGGAGGTGTAAGGGAGCTAAGAAAAATAAGGATTGGATTGTGGAGTCGCTGGTTCGAACGTGAGGCACTTCTTGTCGAAATTTTCCATACGTTAGGTAACAAATTCATGCGCCTAAATTATATGTCCTAAAATCAATATAGCAATTTTCCTGTGATCTTTACATCCTAAATAACTCATATAAATTATGTAAATCGAATCATGCAAGAGAAATCGTGCGTATGAAAATTATATGAATATAACACACGTAAATCACAAATATATGAAATCCGAACTTCTGGGTGTTATAAGTATTTTATTTAGACCTCATATGAAGTATTAGATCTGGGAAAAATGTTAGAACGAATTATGGAAGCCTAGATCATGTCGTGGTAATTTTAATATCAAAAACGTACGTAAAAATCTAATATATGCTAAACGATTTTTCTGGGCATGTTATTTATTTTTCGTGGGTTCTTTATATGTCTTATGATCTGGGAAAAATATGAGTTTGATTTTTGGAAGCTTAGTTTAAGCGTGGTGAATTATTGTTTAAACCGGATTTTAATAAAACAAAGTAAACAAATAAAAATCAAATCGTGGCTATTAGGGTTAGGTTTCTTGGATACAAATCTGATCATTTAAGATGTTTTAAGGATATAATAATGATGGTGCAATGATTGGGTAATAGTAGGGTTTGTATTTGTTTTTAAAAAGTGTAATCCGATTTAAAATAAAAGTAAAAGGACCTGTTTTGCCAACTTTGAAACTTCTGGGATATTTTTGAAAGGTCATATACATCTGTAAGAATGTGGGAAAAATATAACTTTGGGGTCCTAAGTGTAAATATTACAAGATAATGAATTAAATGGTATTTAAAGGGTACGAATTGAAATTAAATAAAAGAGAGGGACTAAACGTGTAATTCTGGAATCTTGGGGTTATTTTGAGTTAATACTGATATAAAAAGGCTATTGTGTAATTTTGAGGAATTATGGGTTAAATATGAAATTGTTATGAATTATGATTTAATTTATAAGTTTTGGTAAACTTAAAGGACCAATTATTTAAATTCTGAATTCTGAGGGGTCTAATCTGTAATGTACTAAATTCTGATGATACATTCTGTAATTATGAAATATAATATGCTTGTTTGGTATATTTGGATATTGTAGGGTTTAATTTGTAAAATATGTAAATATAAGGTTGGTTTTGTAAATTATATAACTAAAGGGGTATAATCTGTAAATTATGAAACTAAAGGGATTTTGATGTCATTCTGAATAAAATGAGTATATAATTCTGTAACTTAAAGTATTTTCACTTAAGACCTTGGAAATTGATGAAATTACAATTAAAACCCTAAACTTTGTGATCATGTCAAAATTAACCCTAAACTTCTGTAACTTGATAAAATATATCTTTATTCCATAATAATCTTTGAATAAGGGTTTAACCTAATCTGAAATGGTAATATCTGTTAATTCTGGAAACCTGCTAATTATGGGAAATTACTAAATCTGGAAAGTTACTAAAAATAGAAATTACTTAAAATGGAGAGGTAAACTAAAAGTAATAATCTGAATTAGAATCTTTAGTAATTCTGTCTTCCTCTTCTTTAGGTGTGAAGAAGGAGAAGTCCTGATCTTATTTTTGTGTTTGTTTGCTTGTCTGTTGTGCTAATAAGGTACAGATATTCTGCCCTTTTTCAGTAAGGGTCTTTCATCCCCTTTTCTTTCAGTCTTTCATTTTCTTTATTAGGATTCCCGATACCACTGCTATGTTCCCTTCTGTTGTGAATCTTTGTTGTGATCTGTTTGTCTTGAACCTTTTGTTTGAACCTCTGCTATGATTCTTTTATTCTGAACCTTTTTCCTGAACTCTGATTGTAAACTTGTTTGTGAACCTTTGATGTGTTTCTTCTGTTCTGAACCTTTCTTGAACCTTTGTGTTTTGATCTCTTGTTCTGAACCCTGAATTTGTGAATCTTGATTGAATCTGAACTGTGAACCTTGTTCTGAACCTTAACCTGATATATCTGTTGTAAACTTTGATTTGATTTTGTTATAAACCTTAACCTGTTAAATCCTTATCTGAACCTAATTGATTTTGAACCTTTATTAAACTACATATGAAACTGTTTAAGAAAAGCTATTTAAAAAAAAAAAAAAAAAGTGATACCACTTGAAATGGAAGTTACTAAAAGTTTTGGAAGACCATTTTTATGAAAACTAATTGGTAAGATCATTTCAATGAAAACCATTATTAAATGATTGATTTAAATGAACTTTTGACAGGAACTTCTGAATGGATTATTGCTATGAACTTGTAATTATTAATCTTTGATATACTCTTTTGGACTATTGGAAATAAACCTTTTAATCTGAACTTAAGCTTTGATATTAAACTTAATCTGATAAACTCTGATTTAAACCTTATTATCTTAATCTGAATTGTTGACATGACCCTTCTGCCATGAACCCTTAGATGTGACTCTGTTTATTATATGACATCTGACCTTGACCACAGTCTGATATCCGAGCCAATCACTAGGCATGAGGGTTTCATGTCCATGTCATTGATGCACCGATGGCATGACTCTAGGGCAGGAGAGTGATGACCTGTCCCGTCCCTGATTTTATCTGTTATGTAGGAGAAGAATCTGGCCTACTGGGGCGCATGGATGCATCCTAGATCTGATCTGATTTCTGTTATCTGTTATTATGTTATCTGTTATATATATCTCTGGTGATTGATGGTGTTGATGCGCGTGATGTGTCGTTGCGGTTTAGCAGTTTTAATGCCTACTCAAGTTTTAAATTTATATTTAGCCGACTTATCAATAACACACACACTTAACGAGCAGTGTACCCGGTCAGTATGAAGATAATGGTAAGTAGAGTGTCGATCACTAAGAGTGGAACGTATTATCTAGTTATTCTAATCAGTATTTTAATATCCTAACGCAAGGGGGTTTCAGCCTGAGAGACTGGCACGATTTGTTGCAATTAAATGATAAAATAAACCACTAGGCACGAATCAGCAAGTAGCACACACATACACAGATAGATACTAGAGACAATAAGAGGGCTGTCCTTATGATTAAGTAGATTGTCACTTGTTTTATTGATAGCTTTATATGAAGTGTATGTAATTAACCCTTTCTCGTTGGTCCTATTCTCATCGGCGAGTAAACCCTTAATGATTACTTATGTCTAAAAGTTATTCCTAAGTGATCAATTTAGAAACAACCGTGGGAGCCACATCTTGTCCCGCAGTCGGATGCCCGCAAGCCACTAATAAACACAGAGGTTATCAATGCACTAATAAGTAGTAACCAAAGACATCAACATATAAACTTTAATTGATGGGAAAGCAAGTATTAAAGGGAGTGCAATCTTTCGTTGTCACATTACACAAGCCACCAATCCTGATGAATTAAAGTTTGCTAACACAATAAAACAAAACTACTTAATGAATTAAATACATGCAGCACCTTCTTACAGCTCTTGTATCTTCGATTTGGGTGTGTCTTGTGCTGCCTCTTGACTGAATTCATCCTTCTCTTCTGTTCGGTCTTTAGGTTTAGGTTTCCGAACTCTTAACTTCGTCTGGTCTACGGGGTATTTATAGTTTCTGTCAGAGGGAAGATGCGGCGCATCTACTTAAGTAGATGCGGCGCATGTACTTAACTTCGCGTGGGGTCCAAGATTATAATATTCAGGAATATTCGTACACCGCCAGAAGATGCGGCGTAACCCTTTATTAGATGCGGCGCATGTCCTCTTGTATCTTGGATCGTATCTGGTGATATCTTGATAGAGATGCGGCGCATTTCGAGAGTGAGATGCGGCGCATCTGGAGCAGAATTGACTTGGTCTTGTCCATGTCAGTAGACTTCCACTTTATGCACGTTTTGCTCCATTATTAGTCCATAATCGCTAAGTTTCACCAAATGCTTGTTTTTACCTGAGAATTACAAAAGTAAACAATTAAGTATCAATCCTCATACATAATATAGTCAAACAAGTCAAATTAATAGGATAAATGATAGTAATAAAATGTACTTATTTGAGTTCATCAAATATCCCCCCACTTGAACTTTACTTGTCCCCAAGTAAACCTTAGAATTTCATTTATGAAAATGTATCCTAAAAGATGTTAGGATTTATTTTTATATTTAAGCATGCATTCGTTTATTTCATAATCACACAACTAAACACTTAACGAATTAGAAGTAAAATAAAATAAGTCGATAAAAGCAAATCTAATCGTTTAACTGTCCAGTCGCGACGAATATTCTATCATAAGCTTGGCAAGTATACACATCTCCACCACTAAAGCTAAGGAATAACAAGTCTAAAGCGGTAAAAAGGGTTTTTAGGCTAAAGGGTTAATTATTCTTATTTACACGATCGATCTCAAATTCCAGAAAAGGCGACAAAATCACAAATACATGATCGAATCCACGAACACGATACTTGCAATTGCTCAAATCCTTAACTCGAATAGGCTAAAGATAGGTCCAAACTTCACCAATAATAATATATCAAAAAGGGCGACAAAATCATAAATACATAGCCGAATCCACGACCACGATACTTAAGATTGCTCAAATCCCTAATCTCAATAAATCAAAGGTTCGGTTGGATAAAGAACAATACAGGGTATGGATAACATTTGGGATATAAATTGGTGTAAAAATAAAAATAAACAAAACAAAACAAATAAATTAAAATCCTAAGTGTGGTTAATCACTATCCCAACTATCCCATGAATAAGACTCATATCATTGAATAACTCACGCTTTAACACTTGAAACACACGCTTTTGGTAGACACGAATTATACTCAACAAAATCTTAATCAAAGAATAAACCTTAATTGGCGTTCCCATAACTGCCAATTCCCATTCAATCCATAAATATAGTATAACAAATAGTGGTGATATCGACCACTTACATAACTCTACATCGTTGGCTTAAAATAAACATCCAACTCTTTTTTCTTTCTTTTTCTTTTTCTCATTTTTTTCGATTTTTTTTTTTTTTTTTTTTTTTTTTTTTTTTTTTTTTTTTTTTTTTTAGTACTTGAAACATAAACATAGATGTGTAAAATTTCACCACATCACTACAACTTTCTTTCCGGATAATTTTTTTTTCATACTTTTCATACTTTCAGAAATAACGGTAATAGTGAAAGTAGTAAACACACGAAAAATAAACTCAAAAATATACAATATTTACTTTCACTCCAATTTGCATTGTGCAATTTCCCGACCTAACCATAGATAATGAATTACGCACGCGAACACAGGTAATGTAAGGAAACACACTCTGCCTATAGCAATTAACCAACCACGGATTCTAATCTACAGGGTAGGCTAAGGTTTAAGGTGTAACGAAACATTTTAAACATAGGTGTAAGAAACGAAAGGAATGGCTCTGAGGGTTTTTCTAGGGGTATCTTACTCTAAAAATGAGAGTAACAAAAGGTTTTATACGGGGGTTAACTAACCAGTGTAGTTAGCTAATAACACATAACATATAAAGGCTATTTGGGTGTAATCCTAGAATTTTACCAAGTTAGACAAGTCATTCCAATTATATAAATAATACTCATTATGGTGGTCTCGAATAGTATACAAGCCAAGTTCTAAAGTTTACAAGTCACCGACACACTCATAGATTTGTGAATTTTGAAAAATCACAATTTTTGAAAATAACGTCATGTGTGCAGTTATGTAACTTAGATCTTAAACAAAAACATGCTAAAAAATTTTTAAGTTTGATATATTAAGCACATTTTAAGCATAATTTTTGAAAAAGTAGGACAAGTAAGTGTTAAGTGTTCTAATTCTCCTATCCCCCCACTTAAGTTAAACAACGTCCTCGTTGTTTGTATAAAAGGTTAAAAACCGGAAAATAAAAGAATTAGAACAGGAAAAACTCCCCTGAGATTTGCTCGGTATGATCCTCCATTAGTATAAGAGCAAAAATCATCTTCCATGTGGATTAGAACGTTAAAGCTTCATACTTGATGTATCCACAGGAAATCCAGGAAACTCTAATACCACCAACACTTTAAAACACACCTAAGATAAGAAAGGTTCAAACTTGCATAACACATTAGTAGTTAGATAAAAATAAAACTTAAAAATTAAAAATTTAAAACTGAAAATCATCAGGTCAGTCGATGCGCCGTATCTTATTGAAGAAGATACGCCGTATCGAGCCTGGAATAAATACGGATCAGAATAAAGATGCGCCGCATCCTTAACCAGGGATGCGCCGCATTAAAATAAACTGATAAAAAGTTTTAAAGTCGAAAAATAAAAATGCAGAAAAAATAAAATAAGATATGACCATTGCAGAGGATGCGTCGCATCTCAGGATTGAGATGCGCCGTATCTTCGTGCGGCCTGGACTGAAAATAAAACAGAATAATAAAAGATAAATCCGGGTTGTCTCCCGGTAAGCACTTGTCTTTATTCCAGAGTCTTCAAGTTAGACTCACGTTCAGCTCATTAGTATCGATCATTGAAGGAGTCGGAAACATCACGCTCCTTCATCCCCAATTTAGTAATATTGAACACTCCTTGCTCGTCCTTAATTTCCACGCCGTTCTTCTTTAATATCTGTATAAACAAAGTCCTGTCCCTTTCGGGCAGAGATGACAAAATGATAGACGGGAAATTCTTATTATCACATAGGCACAAATAAGCAAGGTGGGGTGGTAGTTCAATAAACACATCATTATTCAAATTCGTTTTCTCAACTACTCTCCTACGTTTATTAATTACTACACAATCATACCACTCATCATCAGAATCACTAACAATATCGCGTCTAAGTTCCGTAGGTACATTAAGGTCAATGAATTCCTCAAAGTCTTCATGATTAGGATTAGTTGAGTTGTTTTGAATCAATGTTTCTCCCATAAGTCTAGCTTCAAGATCGAGGTCCATACGTTCTCTTAATCCTAGCACATAAACACCTCTAATTATGCTTTTAACCGGATCTTGGCACTTATAGACTAGTTTATTATTCCCTACCCTTAATGAAATTTTTCTCTTAAACACATCAATCTTAGCATGGGCAGTAGACAAGAAAGGTCTTCCGAGGATTAAAGGAATCTTAACATCCTCGGGCATGTCTAGTATAATAAAGTCTACGGGAAAAATAAACTGCTCAATCTTAACTAGCACATTATTAGCAATCCCTTCAGGTCGTTTTACTGTTTTATCAGCCAATTCAATAAGTAATTTAGTTGGTGCTAATTTTCCTAGTCCTAGGGTAGCGAATGTCTTAAGAGGCATAACACTAACACTAGCTCCTAAGTCAGCCAACACATTATTGAAGGATATATTATTAATAGAACAAGGTAGAGTAAAACTTCCTGGGTCTTTTTCTTTATGAGGCAAGGCATTTGAATCGGTTGCAGGGCTCTCTTCTTTCATTGTTGCCTTGATCTCCTCTTCAATTTTTGTCTTCTCTTTTAGTAGTCTCCTTAAGCTGATTGAAGAGTTAAAGAAAAATTCGGGTCTTGCACCATCATTACCATTCATCGACCTTCTAGGTATATTAGGAGTGACTTCTTCGGTGGTGCTTATGGCCTTGACATGATCCCTTGGGTTGGTTTCAGTTGAGCTCGGTAAACTTCCATATCCCCTTTCTTGAAGAACTTTGCTCATTTGACCAATTTGTTGTTCCAATGCTTTGATCGAAGCTCCTTGATTTCTTGTAGTAGTGTCCGTTGAAGCTCGAATTTCCTTGATCATAGCAGTATTCTCTTCATGTCTTTTAGCAGCATCGGCCATAATTTGCTTTAAAGTATCGTCTAAAGTCTGCCTCCTCTCTTGATAAGCGGGATTGAAGTTGTTCTTTTGATAGAATCCCGGACTAGCTTCCCTAAATCTTGCTGAAGGTCGGAATGGTTGTCCAAATTGGGTGTAATAAGCTTCTTCAAATGTCTCACTTTCATTCTTGTTCGGGCAATCTTTAGTGTAGTGAGGTCCTTCGCACTTTTCACATCCAACTTGGGCAGCATATGCTCTTTCATCTCGCTTCTTCATCTCTCTACTAATTTTATCCAATTGAGCTTGAATAGCGGCAATCCCGTCAAAATTAGTGCTGCTCTTAGATCTAGTAGAGGTCCCATCGTGCCATTTCTGAGAATGATCAGCAGCTTCTTGGATCGCTTTCCTAGCATTAGTTGCACTCATCTGAGGTACAGCTCCCTTAGCATCCAAAATCTGTCTTGTAGGCACGTCTAATCCCTGATAAAACAATATTATTTCCTGCATAGGGGTTAGATAGTGTTGAGGACATTTTATCAATAAATCTTTAAATCGTTCCCAAGCTTGATAAAGGGTTTCATCAGGCTCTTGCTTAAAACTATTGATAGCCTCCATTTTCTTAGCAGTCTTAGCAGGTGGACAATATCTCTTCAGGAATTTGCTCTTCAAACCTTCCCACGTAGTGATTGAACTAGCAGGTTCATTCCTTAGCCACTTGTTAGCAGCTCCTTTTAGTGAGATTGGGAAGATTCTTAGCATGAGTTGATCGGTATTGACACTTTCTGTAGTAAACAAATCTGCAATCTCCAGGACCTTTTCGACATGCTCATTAGCATCCTCTTGTTCCGTCCCACTGAAAGCATTCTCTCTGAGCTCTTTGAGAAATTGTCCCTTCAACTCAAATTTTGACTTGTCATCAAACTTTGGTCTAGCAACTCCTGAAGTGTAATCAGCACGGGTATTGTTCATGTATTCCTCCATAGTAGTGTTTTCGCCCATTGTTCCTGTTTCAACTTCCTCTTTTTCTTCAGAAAAGTAATCAAGCTCGAGTGAACTTGAAAGATCAAAGCTTCTTGTGTTGAAAAGCCTCTTAAGCGAATGCAGGGCTCGTTCAGGATCTTCAAAAGGTTGAATCAAGTTCCTCGTAGAACTCCTGGTCATGCACTTCCTGAAATCAATCACAAAAGCATCAGTAGGGTATGCTCGAGAAAGTAATATATCAGATAATTAATAACGAAAACGGAATACGAAAAATTAAAGTTACTGATATCTGCAGACGATGCGCCGTATCCAAAAAGTTGGATACGCCGTATCTTATAATCGTTAAAATTTAATCAGACTTTATTCAGAAAATAGATACGCCGCTTTAGAATTTAAGAATGCGCCGTATCGAATTAATTAATCAAAAATCAACTTATCTAATTAAAATTAAATGCGTCGTATTAACGAAAGTTAATGCGCCGTATTTTCGTTACGTTTGAAAATAAAAGATTTTTGATTCAGTAAGATGCGCCGTATCGACAGAGATCGATACGCCGTATCTGTTTAATAATTCGCAAACTGTTTTTAATTAAAATAATAGATACGCCGTATCTGCGAAAGCAGATGCGTCGTATGGCGTTACCGTTTTAGAAAAAATTTTTATCAAAAACAGATACGCCGTATCTGCAAAAGCAGATGCGTCGTATTACTTTATCGCTTAGAAAAATTTTCTTATTAAAAACAGATACGCCGTATCTTGGGGAAAAGATGCGTCGTATCGAATTAATTAAACGCGTTGTATATAAAAAAATTAAACGCAATACGCCGTATCTGAGAGATCAGATGCGCCGTATCGTTTGATTTAGCACAGTACAACGATAGCAGAACACACAAAAAACGAAAAATAAAACAAAAATAAAACACACGAACAAAAACAAATAAAAGCAAAAATAAAAGAAAACAAATAGCACACAATACAACAAATATGCAAAATAGTACAATGATGCAATTAATCTAATAAAAAGAAAAAACTAATTAAAATACTAATCAAATTAACAGATAATAACAATTCACTCCCCGGCAGCGGCGCCAAAAACTTGATGCGCGTGATGTGTCGTTGCGGTTTAGCAGTTTTAATGCCTACTCAAGTTTTAAATTTATATTTAGCCGACTTATCAATAACACACACACTTAACGAGCAGTGTACCCGGTCAGTATGAAGATAATGGTAAGTAGAGTGTCGATCACTAAGAGTGGAACGTATTATCTAGTTATTCTAATCAGTATTTTAATATCCTAACGCAAGGGGGTTTCAGCCTGAGAGACTGGCACGATTTGTTGCAATTAAATGATAAAATAAACCACTAGGCACGAATCAGCAAGTAGCACACACGTACACAGATAGATACTAGAGACAATAAGAGGGCTGTCCTTATGATTAAGTAGATTGTCACTTGTTTTATTGATAGCTTTATATGAAGTGTATGTAATTAACCCTTTCTCGTTGGTCCTATTCTCATCGGCGAGTAAACCCTTAATGATTACTTATGTCTAAAAGTTATTCCTAAGTGATCAATTTAGAAACAACCGTGGGAGCCACATCTTGTCCCGCAGTCGGATGCCCGCAAGCCACTAATAAACACAGAGGTTATCAATGCACTAATAAGTAGTAACCAAAGACATCAACATATAAACTTTAATTGATGGGAAAGCAAGTATTAAAGGGAGTGCAATCTTTCGTTGTCACATTACACAAGCCACCAATCCTGATGAATTAAAGTTTGCTAACACAATAAAACAAAACTACTTAATGAATTAAATACATGCAGCACCTTCTTACAGCTCTTGTATCTTCGATTTGGGTGTGTCTTGTGCTGCCTCTTGACTGAATTCGTCCTTCTCTTCTGTTCGGTCTTTAGGTTTAGGTTTTTCCGAACTCTTTAATTCGTCTGGTCTACGGGGTATTTATAGTTTCTGTCTGAGGGAAGATGCGGCGCATCTACTTAAGTAGATGCGGCGCATGTACTTAACTTCGCGTGGGGTCCAAGATTATAATATTCAGGAATATTCGTACACCGCCAGAAGATGCGGCGTAACCCTTTATTAGATGCGGCGCATGTCCTCTTGTATCTTGGATCGTATCTGGTGATATCTTGATAGAGATGCGGCGCATTTCGAGAGTGAGATGCGGCGCATCTGGAGCAGAATTGACTTGGTCTTGTCCATGTCAGTAGACTTCCACTTTATGCACGTTTTGCTCCATTATTAGTCCATAATCGCTAAGTTTCACTAAATGCTTGTTTTTACCTGAGAATTACAAAAGTAAACAATTAAGTATCAATCCTCATACATAATATAGTCAAACAAGTCAAATTAATAGGATAAATGATAGTAATAAAATGTACTTATTTGAGTTCATCAGGTGTGTACGATACACGTCTTTCACATATATCTGGGAGCTGATCACTCCGATTTGATACATGAGGTCACCCCTCATATTATCTGTTTACTTGAGAGGTATCCCCTCTAGATTACTTATGTGACTACACTGCTATGATATTATCTGTTATCTGGGCTCGTGATAGATTTCTGTTCCCTTTATTCTTTAAACCTTATTTATTTCTTATTCTTTTTCGTTTCACTTATTCCATTTCTTATTCCTATTCTTTCATTTGATTTTGTGTCTATATGATCTGTATTTTCAGATTTCCTTTGTACTGTTATCTGTTATCGTTTCTGTTATCTATATATCTGTTCACTGAGCTTTTGAAGCTCAGCCGCATTTCTTTTCCTGCGGTAGGTTTTAGTAGGAAGCTGGGAATGAGTGAGAGTGTACCTCTGGACTTAGAAGGCTGGTAGCTATTCTGGATTAGAATTGGATAGAAGATATTATGTTTTAGAATTAGTTTTGGAAGCTTTCATTGTAACCTTGTAGATTCAGTATTTCATTTGTAATCCTTTGAGATTTTTGTATTACTGTAGAGGTATGCTCTGTGTTGATCTGATATGAATCCATTATTGTGATATCTTTACCCTTGTCGGGTTGGGGTGTTACATACCCTTTAAGAAGCTGAAGATGTTATCATGTAATCTAATAGGTTTTGAGTAATCTTGTAACAATTTATTCACCATCAATGAATATGTTCTTGTTTTACTTAATTACATGGACCAACAAGTGGTACCAGAGCCTAAGTTTCATTCTTATGAGCCAGATCCATGCATGATTGCTGATAACATTCTTAAAAAAATATAAATGTGAATCTTCAAAAACTGCTACTGATATAGCAATTTTTGAGGGGGAGAGACACATTTATAGGTGACTGACAAACACCAATACCCCAAAACCCTTCCTGACACATACCCACCACACAAATCTTATCCCCACCTACCAAAAACCTTATCCTTATCCCTTAAAAAAAAAAAACCGAAAAAAAAAAAAAAAAAAAAAAAAAAAAAAAAAAAAAAAAAAAAAACGACACACACACAAACACAAAAAAAAAAAAAAAAAAAAAAAACCAGATCTACAATTAGATCATCAAAACCCTTATCCTATCCATCACCTAAAAAAAAAAACCCCCACATCACAAATAATCCCTCCCACCACAAACACAAAACCGGATCTACACAAAAGATCAAAAACAACACTCCTCTCACCCACATCTCACGATTTACATATCAAAATACCCAGCTCCAATAACCACTCAAAAGAATCCTCTCAAACCACTAAATATCAGAAATCATTAACTTTCATCCTAACCCTACGAGAACCATAGATCCGGTGACACAAGATACCTAACTATATATGCGAAGACAGCAACAGGTGGCTGTAGTTTAGTGTTCGAATCTGTTATCTTGTGATGGCGGGTTAAAATGGTTGAAAGAAAGAAAATGGGTTTGAACCTGGATATGCGGTTTGGAGATTGAAAGCGATAGTTGTGGTATATAGGATATGAGGAGAGTTGTGTAAATGGGTTGTAATTCAGTGGGTATGGATAGCTTGTACCAGAATCTGAGAAATCACTGATGCGGAACAGTGAATGGAAAGAATCAGATGATTTGGTGCATGTATCAGGGGGTGTTGTATGTTTTCTGGCTAAGCCTGATCCCAACAATGTGTCTATCAGTGGGTGTTGTATCAGGGATAGATTGTGATCGGGGGGCTGATGAAATTGAAAATGGGTGGAGATGAAAACGAGTCTGCTGATGGGTTATATCAGTGTTCAAAGAACACGAATGTGGTGTATTAAGGAGTTGGTAATGAATCAGGGTGTGGAGTGATAAGTGTGTTAAGGGAGTGAAATGAGGTCCCTGATAAGTTTCAGGGAGTTGGGAGGATTGAAGATGTGACTCAGTGTCATTGAAAAAGACTCTGTGTCACTGAAGAAGAGTCTTAAGAGAGTAATGAAAAAAAAAAAAAAAATTCATCAGGATGTTGAGGTTCATCAGTGGGTTTTGAAGATGAGTAAAAAAAAAGGGAAGAGGACACTGAAGAGTGGTGCAAAAACCTGGTCACTGACCAATGATCCAGGTTACTCAACCCATGAACCTTCAGGAACTAAAGTTTCTCAAGGAACAGCAGTATCAGGCTGCTGATGTGTTCATCAGGAAGCAGTAGTATCAGACTGCTGCATTGTTCTTCAGGAAGTATGGGGTGATTGAAAAGTTCTCAGGAAGGATGGGGTGATGAGGTTTTCGGGATGATTATTAGGCTGAGATAAACTGATCAAAAATTGCGTTGAGTCGCAAATTTTGAGGGGGAGAGAGTGATAGGAATCAGTGGGAATAAGTGATTGGTGATCAACTGAGTAAAGATCATCAGTATACTGAAACACAACACTGAACTCACAACCTGAACCCATAAACCCCATCACTATATCCATGAACCTTTGGTGACTGAACCATCAGGAACCTTGAACCATCTCAGCGACTGAACCATCTCAGTGACTAAAACCCATGTTACTGAACCCCCCAGGAACCTGAACCCTCAGTAACTAAAACCCAGGTCACTGAACCCCCCAGGAACTGAACTCCCTGTCACATGAACCTGAACCCTTAACCCTCAGGAACTTGAACCCTACAGGAACCTGAACCCCTCTGAGTGAGATAAACAATGAACCTGTCAAAGTCAAGTGAACCCTCAGGAACCCATGAACCCTGAACCCAGTCACTGAACCGGTCATTCAACTTACTGAATATCTGACTGAACCATCAGGAACCTTGAACCATCTCAGCGACTGAACCCTCAGTGACTAAAACCCATGTTACTGAACCCCCCAGGAACCTGAACCCTCAGTAACTAAAACCCAGGTCACTGAACCCCCCAGGAACTGAACTCCCTGTCACATGAACCTGAACCCTTAACCCTCAGGAACTTGAACCCTACAGGAACCTGAACCCCTCTCAATGAGACAAACAATGAACCTGTCAAAGTCATGTGAACCTTCAGGAACCCATGAACCCTGAACCCAGTCACTGAACCGGTCATTCAATTCACTGAATATCAGGAACTAAGCCCAAGTCCCTGAACCTCAGGAACTAAACCCAAGTCCCTGAACCCTTGAACCTCAGAAACTAAACCCAAGTCTCTGAACAAGCAGGTTTGATCCAAGGCTATTTGTATATTCAAATAGGGGGAGATTGTTGGGTCAAGAATTTGACCCAAGTACCCTGACAAGATTTGAACATAAAATAGCCTAACCCACTGATAAAATAGTGGGTTACTCACTGATAAAGAAATCAGTGAGTGTTGTAAAAAGCCCGTTGTTGAAGAAACATTTACTTACTGATACGGTGTCAGTGAGTAAAGTATACGAGCTACAAACAACACCAGTATCACTGAGAATTGACAAATGTCTCAGTGACCCTGAAGATACTATCTCTACAAGCAGACTGAAATATGGGCGGGAACTTCCAACAAAGAAGTCAGAAAAAGTACAAGAAGGGGGACCACTTGGTGGATGACAACTCACACCAAGTGGATGACAACTCACAGCAAGTGGATGTCAACTCATACCTACCACATTTGACTTTGTTTATTTACCTGTATATATAGTTTGCTTTGTAATAGAGATAGTATTGATTTCTAAACAAACAAAAATATACACATAGTGTATTAGTTGATAGGAACATCCTCTCACTGAATCACAAGCATAGCTTGGATTAGTGAGAGTTCATTTGTCACCCAAAGAGGAAAAACCCTCACCTAAGGGGATACCATACCAAAAGTATCCCCTTTAAGAAGCTGAAGATGTTTTCATGTAATCTAATAGGTTTTGAGTAATCTTGTAACAATTTATTCACTATCAATGAATATGTTCCTGTTTTACGCAATTACATGGACCAACACAAAGAAAATAACTAGAACATCAAAGGCGAACCTAACTCTAGTCACTCGAATCCCAAAATTCTACTAAAAACTTAAAAATTTAAAAATTAAACCAATATTTCCTATTATCTTCCCTCCCCCACACTTAAGTTTTTCATTGTCCTCAATGTAATAAAATGAACTTAAAAGTAAAGGAAATGGGAAAAATCTAGAAAGAAAAAAAAATTAAAAAAAAAATACTACCCGAAAAAAAAATCGAATAGGCATATTTGATCATAAGTAAGCACACGAGTTCTTCTAACTCCAAATATTGATCAACACTAAGCTTTCGTGAATTCTTCTCCTGCAAAAACTATACGTGAAACAAACAAAAGAAAATACTAAAACAAACAAAAGTAGTTCAAAACAAACCATAAATAATAAAATCCTAATAAAGCTAAGTTAAAGTAGTGGATACAGAAATTATTCAACCCATCACTGTTTTTAAAACATAACCATAACAAACCAAATCTTCGATGATCATCAATCATCGGCATCCATGTGTTCATCGCCATGAACCCGCTCATCTTCACTCTCGTCATCATCCTCATAATTCTCTTCATCATCAAAAACTGTATACTTTTGCCTTTTCTTTCTAACACCTGACGAAGAAGCTCCTACATCGTAACTCGAACCTCCAACTGTAGGAACTCTACCATAAACTGGCACTGGATCAGGGAATGGTGCGTACCCGGGATACGGATAAGGATATTGGCCAGGATATGGGTCATACTGAATTGGGTATGGTGGAACATTTGGTAGGTTGTAGGGAGGTACCTCATAATCAGCATCACGAGCCACATGTTGAATCATCGGCATAGAATAATCATAGTTGTAATTTTGCCTCATCATCATAGAATCTCTCCACACTTCCCTACACTCTATCTCATTCAATTCACGGTTCCAATCTCCCCATCCCGAGTCAAAACTACCCGGGGCATGAACATTCCTAATTGGTGGTGGTGGTTGATACGGTTGTTGTTGATAAGGTTGTTGTGGTGCTCCATGAGGTGCGACCATCGTTGGTTCTGTCCAAGCTCCCAACATCCTTGTTTTCCTATCCAACGCTCTACCGAAACTTTTATCATCCCACGTCTCACTCTCCTTCATCTCCGAACATTTCTCCAATTCCTCATTCACAAAATAACCCAAATTTCTTTCCAACATAGTCACATAGTGACCTCCACAAATCACACTGTTATCTGTTATCTATTATCCAAGCCGCGTTCCCGTTCTTATCTTCCTCCAACAATTTCATTAGCCACAAATCCGGTTGATTGCACTTATCCCTGCTACCTGTTCTATGCAAAACCCCCCAAGCGATCAATTTTTGTAAAATCTTCATGATAGGATTCCTTAACTTGGACGAGTTTCTTCTACTACAACCTGGATCTCCTACTCTATTCCAATAATCCGCTAGACCCTCATAATCATTATGCTTCCTTACCAACCTCGCAAAATGAGGTGGAAACAAACGATGCTCAATTTCATCTTGATCGTATAGACCAAGGGCAACAGCAAATTCCGGCAACGTATAAACATGCTCCCTACCACAGAGCCTAAACCAGATACATTTATCATTCACTACATCCACAATCTTTCTTTCAAAATAAAACATGGAGAAAAACTCTAAACACCATTCTCGATTAACATTCTCATAAATACTAAACGCTCTTTCCCACGAAAAATCTTCAAAACTATCACCATCTCCCTCATACACATACGACATTCTCATCATTTTTCTCAACTCCATCTCACAATCATACTCTGCAAACAAATTCCAATCGACTAACCTTGGTTTAGCAATGTCTCTCCCTTGTAGCTTCGAAAGACGCTCACGAAAAGCGTGCTTTTCCTCCTTCCTAAGGTCGCTAAACCTCAAGTTTTCGTTACGCTCCTGATTGAGAGTATATTTGACCTTGCTCTTAGCATTCCTTTGCACATATTTTGTTACAATCGAATTCACTCCACCACGTGATGAACTCGAGCCACCTGCAAGATAACTCTATAGAAAACACAAACATATGATAGTATAAGAGCATAAGAACCAAGATTACATGATTTAGAAGTCACAAAACTCGTTTTAAAAATTTTCGATTTTCATTTACCGAGCCATCCATCCGATCGGTATTCCTCTAACCGAATCGGATGGAGTAAATGTCCCAGCCCAACCGATCGGTATTGCCCCGCAACCGAATCGGTTGGGACCTACTGTCTCAAAAAAAAAAATTCTTTCTCCGACTTCAAATCAATTCTATCAAATTCTACTCTTTCCTATCATGCATTAGATCAATTATCATGGTTTCTACATATCCCACTCATCTCCAAAACATATTCATAACATATTCGCATGATTTCTCAATCTTCCTAGAACATATGAACATTACTAAATCAAAGCTCCTTAATTTATGCTCTAATCAACAATGCATCATCCTAGAATCACTAATCAACAACTAAATAACATCTGGGAATCATCAATTGCAATCTAAATCGATTCAAAGTTTTGACCCATTTTAATCCGAAAATTCAATCAATCAATTCTTCCTCAAAACTTAATCAATCTATCTAATTCTTTTTGCAATGAATTCCTTAATCATTTACCCATCTATTCCAGAAAAATTACATCTTAATTTGAACTACATCAAAAATACCTAAATTTTGACCTAATTTAAGAAATCTGAATTAAAACCTAATTAATACAAATTGATGATGTTACTTACTTGTTTAGGTGCCATAGATGATCCTTCAACACTCCTGCAACACTTAATAATCTCCTAATGGTCGAATTTTTTAATCCCAATTTTGGTGGATTGAGTGTGTGTGTGTGTGTGTTTGTAATTTTTGAAATCTTGAGTATATATATTTCACTCCATCCGATCAGTATTTGATCCAACCGATTCGGATTGAATTTTTGCAAAAACTTCACTTTTCCACTTGACAACACTTGATGGTTCTTGTGAGCTCAAATGAAAATGGTTTTACTCTTAAAAAATACTTTTTCTTTTGTATAAATACTCCACCACACTAGTCTATCAACTTGTTTTTCAAGTCTATTTCTACTAGCTCTAAACAAAACTAACTCTAAAAACTCAAAACATAACTTCATAAACTTAAAACTTAATAAAACCAAGACAACCAAAAAGGGTCTTAACTTAACTCAAACTTAAATGCAAACATTAAACTACTAGAAATGCATAAAAATTAAAAAGAGAACAAACAAAACACTAGCACAAGCTTTGTGCTTTTATTCTTCAAACTCTTGTCTTTCATCCTTCAAAGTACTCGTGCCTCAAGATATCTTCATTTTGAAACTTCCCGGACAACTTTCGGTTAGTCATTTGCGTTTTAAACTTCCTTGCAAAGTTCCTTCCATCCGGAAAAACTATATCAAACTTCACATGCCATTCTCCGTCTTCTTTTTCCTTCTTGTAAACACTAGCTCCTTCGGGTCCCCATTCTAAATTCTTTAGTTGGACCGGTAAAGATCCAAGAAAATCTGTCAATTTGTTAAACACAAAAATATTCTTAAATGGGTTATAGAAAGCCTCCATCGCTAGAGCTCTTTCCATCTCATCTTCAATATCAAAGTAACTTGGGACAACCGGCCCATATTTAGGCCTCCCTTCTTCATCTCTACCTACTTCAAAACAACCCAAATGGTCTTCTTCTTCATCTTCATCACACACTTCTTTAACAATCTTGCCTCTAGGTTTAGGATAATATGTAAGCTTCAAGATTCCATCGCTAATAGTCATAGTACCTCTACCCATATCTATAATAGCTCCACAAGTTCTCAAGAACGTTCTCCCTAACAACAATGGTAACTCCTTATCCACCAGAATGTTAAGCATAAGAAAATCGGCCAAGAAAGCTTGATATCCTACTTGGACTCTAACATTCTTTACTTCTCCCATCGCTTTTGCTCGTGAATTATCAGCCATAGTAAGATTATATTGATTTGGTTGAGGATTACCAAGTCCTAATCTCTTATACAATGGATACGGGATTACATTCACACTTGCTCTTGTGTCAGCCAATGCATACATCGCATCTGTTCCATTCACTTTAATTGGTAACACAAAATTTCCCGGATCGCTCTCCTTTTTAGGCAACCTATTCTCAACTATCCTTTCTCTTGCAACCTCATCAAAATTCTTCTCCTCTAACCTAGCCCTTGCCATCATAACTGCATCCAACTTCTTACGATAAGTCATGTAATTGTTCAACACATCAATAACCGGCTTTTCCTCCATAAGCTCCTAAAACTTCATTTCCAAATTTTCCAAAATCGCTACCTTTTGCTCTTGGGTTAATGGTTTAACTATTTGTGGTGTTTTGGGTGGTGAACTAGATGAAGAATGTTGACATAAATAATGCATAAAAACATTATCAATATTTATTCATATCTCTATGTTTTAATTATCACAAAATGTAAACTCATTAAAACATAAACTTATAAAATAAACAAGTACTTAGTTGTAAATATTCACTTCTCCAACTAAAATCACTTAAGGTATGAATGAACTAATGCTTAATGGATTATATGATCAAAGGAACATTTTCTTAATAACTAGATTTTTTATAAAATGTCAAAAACATTTTATATCTTTTAGAAAAACATTTTTGGTAATAAATAAAAAGGTTTAATTCATTATAAATTTATGAATTCAAATTTTTAACCAAAATCAGTAAAAATGTTCCAGAAAAACCTTCCCCACAAAAAGACAAAACTGGACAACGGTAGGCTTGGGCGGCCCCCTTAATTTTGCTAGGCGACCCCCTTAAAATTAAGGGGACCGCCCCCCTATTTAAGGGGGCCGGCCACGCTCCCCTAGCTTCTAGCTGTCCAGTTTTCTGCCTATAAATACCAGCCTTCCCCTGGATTTTTACTTACCTTTTGCACACTAAAACTTTCTGTTCTAAACTCTTTCTAATCCTTGTAAATTCTTTCTAAAAACCTTTGATCATATCTTGTTAAGCTTTGGTTTCCAAGTGATCCAAGCTTCCTCCATTCAAGTGCAAGAGAAGAATACTCCTTCAACTACTAGAGAAGAAGTATTGCAACTTAGTTACCTAAGTTGTTTGTGTCATCATTCATTTGTATATAAGTTGTGTACATTTGTTTGATAGTTGTGTGAATAACTGTTTGGGATAGGTTAGTGTGTAAGTAGAGAAGTTGTGTTGTTAAGGTGTGTAAGTAGTGAAGGTGTGAAGAAGTAGAAGTGTACATAGGTTGTGCTAAGTTGTGAAGTCATAGTGAAGAAGTCGTGAAGAAGTTGTGAAGAAGTCGTGAAGAAGTCGTGAAGAAGAAGGTGTGATTAATTCGTGTATAAGTTGTGAGATTGGTTCTAGCTACGATTAGAACCCGACATCTAGCTTTGTGTCGTTAAGCCGGTGTAAGCTAAAGTTGTGTAAGGTTTTCTCCGCCATAAGGGAGCTTGTTGACATAGTGTTGTGAACTCTCGAGTTAGGTGCTCGGGGAGTGGAGTAGGGCAAGGAAGGTGTCCTTGTAGCCGAACCACTATAAATCTCTTGTCTCTCGGTTAGATCTTTCCATCTCTATCTTTCATTTCATATTTATTACCTTACTTGCATTGCTTACTTATATTTACTTATATTTGTTCATATTGTTCAAGAGTTGAGTTCACATAAATTCGAATCTAAGTTTTTAAAAGTAAACAAAGTTTTCATAATATAAATTAAAAGACGTAAAACTATTAAACCCCCCCTTCTAGTTTTCCACAATTTGTATCAAGAGCCACGTCAAACAAGATTTTTAAAATAAATTGTATTTTAAAACTTGAAACGATCTATGGAATCTTTAAAATATTTAGAAGGGCAATCTATGCAAAGACCACCACTATTTGAAAGTGATGGTTTTCTTTATTGGAAAAATAGATTCGAAACTTATGTGAAATCAAAGGATCTTGATCTTTGGCATGTTATTAACTATGGTGATTTTCCTCCTATTCAAAATAATCCTTTGACTAAAATAGATGAAATTGTACCTTTTGAAAAACAAAATGATGATTTGAAAAAGAAGCTAGCAAAAAATAATGAGGCTAAAATGGTAATTTATAATGCGTTACCACGCAAAGAATATGAAAGAATTTTTATGTGTCAAACCGCAAAAGAAATTTGGGATTCTTTACTAATCACTCACCAAGGTAATAGTCAAGTCAGAGATAACAAAATAGATCTTCTTGTTCAACAATATGAACAATTTACAATTCCTGAAGAAAAATCTGTTGATAATGCATTTGCTAAATTTAACACAATCATCACAAGTTTAAAAGCACTTGATGAGACTTTTTCTAGCAAAAATTGTGTAAGGAAATTTCTTAGGGAATTACATCCGAAATGGCGCGCGAAGGTCACAAAAATTGAAGAATCAAAGAACTTGATGACGTTACCGCTTGATGAACTTATCGGCAACTTGAAGGTTCATGAAGAAATTATAAAGAGGGACTCGGAAACGGTCAAGAGCAAGAAAGATCAAATCAAGTCTCTCGCGCTTAAAGCCAAAAAGGAACCTAGTGATGACGATGATTCAAGTGACGATAGTGAAGATGAAGAATATGCAATGGCCGTAAGAGAATTCAAGAAATTCTTCAAGAGACGAGGAAGATTCACGAGACAACCGCGAGATGAAAGAAGATCGCTTCAAAGAAATAGAAATGATAACTACGGGAAAAGAAAGTGCTTTAGATGTGGAAGCCAAAACCATCTCATTGGCGAATGTCCAAAGCCACCGGGTTATGATTACGAAAGCGCATTTGTTAGTGGAACATGGAGCGATAGCGACAAAGATGAATCGGACAAAGCAAAAGACGAAAAGTGCCTTGTAGCTCAAGCCACCGATGAAATATGTCTAGGGATAAATTTGGAGCCCGACGAATGGATTAAGGATAGTGGATGCTCGAAGCACATGACGGGAAACCGAAAGCTATTCTCCTCCTACAAGGCATACAACGGAGGTAATGTTATTTTTGGTAGTGATTTTCGTGGAAAAATCATTGGCAAAGGTACGATCTCTCAAGACTCCCTAACTATTGAAAATGTTGAGCATGTAGATAATTTAACATATAACTTGCTTAGTATAGGACAAATATGTGATAATAAGTGTAGGGTTACTTTTACATGTAAAGATAGCGAAATAGTTAAGGACGGAAAGGTCATAGGTAGAGGAATTAGGAAAGGTGGCGTATATGTTATGAAACTAGGAAATAAACCGGAAGATAAAATATGTCTAGCAACCTTAGATGAAAACTCTAAATTGTGGCATAGAAGATTAGGTCACGCAAATATGCAACAAATACAATCCCTAGCCTCTAAAGAATTAGTTAGAAACTTGCCTAACCTAAGATATGACCAACACTTTTGCGATGCATGTAAAATAGGAAAACAAGCACATGCTAGTCACAAAGCTAAGAATATAGTCTCCACTACTAGATGCCTAGAATTATTACACATGGACCTTTTTTGTCCATCCGCTATGCGGAGTTACGGAGGTAATCGTTATACCTTAGTAATTGTAGATGACTATTCACGATACACGTGGACTAGATTTTTAAGTGATAAAACCGAAGCCTTTAATAAGTTTGAAATATTTAGTAAAATGATTCAAAATAAATTAGGATGCTCTATAGTATCAATTAGGACGGACCATGGTTGGGAATTTGATAACGAAGTGCAATTCGAAAAATATTGTGATTTAAATGGGATATCTCACAATGTCTCCGCTCCTCGCACTCCACAATCAAATGGGGTAGTAGAAAGGAAGAATCGAACATTACAAGAAATGAGTAGAACAATGCTAAATGAACAATCTATCCCACAAAAATTTTGGTGCCATGCCGTAGATACATCAACATATATAATAAATAGAGTCTCAATTAGGCGAATTTTAGGAAAAACCCCATATGAGTTACTAAGAGGTAGAAAACCTAATCTAAATTACTTTAGGGTATTCGGGAGCAAATGTTTTGTTCTCAATACAAAAGATTACCTTACTAAGTTTGATCCTAAGTCGTACGAAGGAATCTTTCTAGGGTATTCGCAAAATAGTAAAGCATACATAATACTCAATAAACACACTACGAAAGTAGAAGAGTCCTTAAATGTAACTTTTGATGAAACTCCACCACCACCTAAGACATTGCCCCTAGAAGATGATGACCTAGTTGAAGAAGAAGCTATTGAGGTTAGTAAAATTAAACCCTTAGGCGATGATAATGTTGATATAACATTAGGAGATAATGAAATTGTAAATGTTAAGGAATCTAAATCACACCCGTTAGATAATATAATAGGAAACCTAAATCAAAGAACCCTTAGATCACAAGCTCAAGATAAAAATAACTTCTTTTGTTTCCTATCAACTATAGAACCTAAAAATATAAATGAGGCATTAAAAGATGAAAGTTGGGTTATGGCTATGCAAGAAGAACTAAATCAATTTAAGACTAATGACGTTTGGGAACTAGTCCCAAATCCCTTGAACATGACCATCATAGGAACTAAATGGGTTTATAGAAATAAGTTAGATGAAAATGGAATAGTTACTAGGAACAAAGCTAGGTTAGTTGCCCAAGGTTATAATCAACAGGAAGGAATTGATTATGACGAAACTTATGCCCCCGTAGCTAGATTAGAATATATAAGGATACTTCTTGCCTATGCATGCGCCCTAGGCTTTAAGTTATTTCAAATGGACGTGAAAAGTGCATTCCTTAACGGTTTTATCAA
Organism: Artemisia tridentata subsp. tridentata; assembly: GCA_021014915.2. Taxonomy (NCBI): domain Eukaryota; kingdom Viridiplantae; phylum Streptophyta; class Magnoliopsida; order Asterales; family Asteraceae; genus Artemisia; species Artemisia tridentata. Next base: position 294,596,109 of record CP139506.1, read on the forward strand.
TGAGGAGGTATACGTGGCACAACCTCCAGGATTCATTGACTTCGCAAAACCTGATTATGTTTATAAACTCCAGAAAGCTTTATATGGACTCAAACAAGCCCCCAAGGCTTGGTATGATTGATTAAAAACATTTCTTATTAAACATGATTATTCCATGGGAATGGTAGATAACACTCTTTTCACGAAAAAGAAAAGCCCAAATCTCATCATTGTCCAAATATATGTCGACGACATTATATTCGGATCGACTTGTCAGGATATGTGTGATGAATTCGCCAAAATCATGCATGATGAGTTTGAGATGAGTATGATGGGTGAACTTAATTTCTTCCTAGGATTACAAATAAAACAATTAGAAGATGGAATATTTTTTAATCAATCTAAGTACATTAAGGAAATGCTTAAGAAATTTGGATTAGAAGACGCTAAGCCCATGAAAACACCGATGTCTACGGAAGTAAAACTCACAAGAGATGAAGAGGGTGAGTCCGTAGAAAACACTAAGTATAGAGGAATGATAGGTAGTTTACTATACTTAACGGCAAGTAGACCGGATATCATGTTTAGTGTCTGCCTTTGTGCTCGCTTTCAAGAGGATCCCAAAACCTCTCACCTAGAAGCGGTTAAGCGTATCTTCCGATACATTAAAGGCACTATACACTTAGGATTATGGTATCCTAAGGGATCCGGCATAGAAACCATCGTCTATGCGGATTCGGATCATGCGGGAGACTACGTGGATAGAAAAAGCACTAGCGGAATTTGCACGTTCATGGGATGTTGTCTAACATCTTGGTTCTCGAAGAAGCAAACCACTCTTGCTATTTCTACCACAGAAGCCGAATATGTAAGCGCTGGAAAGGCATGTCAACAAGCACTATGGATGAAACAAGCTCTCGTAGATTATGGCATTAGGTTAGATGATGTCCCAATTATGTGTGATAACAAAGGTGCTATAGATTTAAGTAAGAATCCCGTTCAACACTCTAGGACTAAACATATAGAAATACGCCACCACTTCCTCCGCGATAACGTTCAAAAAGGAAACATATCTATAGAAAAGGTTGCATCAGAAGATAACTTAGCAGACATATTCACTAAGCCCCTTAAGCATGAACTCTTTAACCACTTACGTTTAGGCCTAGGGATGATGGAACAAATTGACCGAATTTTCTGCATTTTTGGTACAATTTTTTTTTCTAGATGGGCGGACCCCTTAATGTTATACAGGCGGTCCCCTTAATTATTAAGGGGACCGGCTTGTCATTAAGGGGACCGGCCATCTGTCTGTAAAATAATTTTTTTTCTTCCTCTCATCTGAGTCTAGGAATCTGTTTTGCACAAAATAAAAGATTGGGAAATATTTTTCTTGCATAAACATATTTATAAACAAAACCCAATCTATTTTCTACAAATCATTCTCACATCTAGGAAAACACATGAAAACCATTTTCCTTACATTGTTGAATAATGCTAAAAACATTTTTTTCTTCATGCATAAGATCTCACATGAATTGTCAAAGTATATAATCTAATATATATATATCTTTGATATTCATATATTGAGCAAAATCAAATCAAGGAGACCTTGGATTGTTTCTTAGGAAATTTTTGCATTTAGAAGTCGAAACAATCACATCTCCACATTTGTTGCATATAGGCACACACTAGAACAAGCTTATTAATCACATCCTAACAATTGTTCCATCACCTATTCCCCATTAGTTTCTAGTGCCTTTGCTCCATTACCCTTGCCTTAGATGATTAATTGCCTTAATTCTCTAAATTGCTAGATATAACTTATTGCTTGCTTATTTGTTTAACTTATATGCCATGCATGCTTAATATGTTTCTCTATTGCCTCAAAGAGTGGGACTTGCCTAAAACCAGAAGCTCAAAACATAGCCATCCTCACCTATTTCTGCAAAAAAAACCCATTTCTGGAACCCAGAAAGGTACCAGATGGGCGGCCCCCTTAATTATTAAGGGGACCGCCCATAATTAAGGGGACCGGCCATCTGCTGGATGGGTTCACAGAATCTTTTTCTGCTTTTTAGCCCATTTGATCCTATACTTCCCCTAAATTCACAAACACATTTTGTCCTAATCACCCAACAAGCCTATCCATTCCTAAACCACACAAATCCTCCACTATAAATAACCCCATATCTCACCACATTCAATCATCCCATCATGTCTTCTCCTATCAACCCAAAACCAAAAACCTCAAAGCTAGCAAGGATGACCTTAAAACCCGGGTGGAAAAGAAAACCTCACCCTCACCACAAGCCCATCACAAATGGTGCGACTAGACAACCAACACCTCCATCATCATTCATCCACAACTATTCTCCAAGATCACAACCTCATTTCATTGAACCATTTCACAAACCCTATCATTTTGGCCAAACATCCACATTCATTCCAAACTACTCCCCTAAACATCAAACCAACTTCAATGGAATCCTAGAAAAGCCTCATCACCTTGGTCAAACATCAAACTTTTCCTCAAATCATACACCCCAATACCATCCATTTCCACCAAATAACCAAATCTCCATTCATGAAAGGCAAAAGCTTCATGAAGAGATTAACCAAATCCATGATCTTAGTGATCTCCTTGCTATGCACCTCACACAATGCAACAAGGGACAACCTCCATCCTTACCTTACTCAAATTTCCTACCCCACTCTCTTAACTTGGATCAAGTTACAAACCACACCCACTATTGCCCTTGTTGCATCTTCCTTAAAAAACAAATTCTCCACTTAAGTGAAGATATTTCTTGGATCGAATATCTACTCACTCGTCCTCATCCCATTCCTCCCCTACAACGATATAACATCACTGAATCCACTCCATTTCCCTCACCATCACATAACTAAAACCCATCCACATGCTTTCCGCCTCAAAATAAAATCCCTCACCCTTTTGTGTCGCAAGCAAGTCCAATCGCTCTCTTTGGCAATATGAGGACCATTAATGTTTCTAGTTATGTTTTAATCATTATGTTTTAAGTATTTTATGTAATGTAATGATGATTCATATGTTATATATGATCATCTTGAATGCATGAATAAATTAGTTGGTTGTTCTAAATATTTTTGCTATGCATATATATGTATCTTGTGTCTCCTAACTTGTTTTTGCAGCCAAGATTTCCATAGCTCGTCTCCTTGGTGCCCTCGAACGAGGGGGAGTAAACATCAAGGGGGAGTTTTCGTCCCGATAAATTTCACGTCTAAATTTGTCGGCTTAACCTTTTTGATTCTACAAAAAGGGGGAGAAGTGAATATAAACTCACCAAATACTTGTCCAAAAATAAACTTTTGGATTTAATGAGTTTAGGTTTTGTAATCATCAAAAAAGGGGAGATTGTTGACATAAATAATGCCTAAAAACATTATCAATATTTATTCATATCTCTATGTTTTGATGATCACAAAATGTAAACTCATTAAAACATAAACTTACAAAATAAACAAGTACTTAGTTGTAAATATTCACTTCTACAACTAAAATCACTTAAGGTATGAATGAAGTAATGCTTTGTGACATTTCGTAATTTCATGTCACTAATTTTTCTAATTTAATTACCTAACTACTTCATTTTTTTTTTTTTATATAATTAACTTCGTCGGAGGCTATCCGCGTACGACATAACACGTTCAATTATTCAACCGACACTAGACTATGTCCAGTCTACACTTTCTATACACTTTTGGTTCCTTACAATCCTATTTTAAAAGTCACCTTTCACTTTTTCCATTTTTACGTAAACCTTGCACCTTTTACGTTTTACGCGATTTAAACCTACGTTTTTACGGTTTTAAGAACATTTAAACCCTCCGATGAACTCACCACTCATCTAAAACAATAAAATAGATTATGGAAACAAGTTTTAATATTTTTGGAAGTTTTTATATTTTTACATTACCCGATTTTACGTTTCGCGTCTTAAAAAACTCCACGTTTTAAATTATCGGGAGCAAACTACACACTACAACACACTAATAACTAAATTTAAACTTTACAAACCCACTAACTAGTGGGATGGCTGGTTTTTGAGTCTCACCAAAGCCACATGGCTTGGTGATAAATCTTAGTTCATAATATGATAACATGTGTACACACTTGTCTTCCACTAACCACATTTACACATCATTTGATCATTTTTACATGCAAAGTCTCCCATTTCTTGTTTTCTCCACCATATGAACGAACCAAAACAGATCCAAATCACCCATTTCATCCAAATTTTCACTAATATATTGATCTTGGATTAAAGATCTTGAAGGTCCATTTGGTGCTAACTTGTTCCTAGTTATTTTCTTCTCCATAAGTCAAGTTTTCAAGAGTTTTCTCCAAGAAGTTTTTGAAGGTTTTCAAGATATGTTCAAGGCTGTAAATTCAAGGTTTTCAAAGATGTTTTAAAGTATTCTTGGTGGTCTTGGAAGCTAGGGTTATCTCCTTTGGTGTTCTTAGTTTCTTGGGTTTTCTTGGTTTTTCTTGTTGTCATCTTGTTCTTCATCTTTTGTAAGGAACCAACACTCACATTTTCTTTTGTTTCTCTACTGTATTTTCATGTAATTTATGTATTTTGTATGTTATATAAGTTCTTGATGCTTGAATATGCTTGGTACATACTAAAAATTACAAGAAAACCCTAAAGGACTAGACATGCAAACTGTGATTCTGAATCAGGGGCAAAGATGGAATAAACTGTACTAATCAGTAAACATTGGTCATAAACTAAAAATATGGGGTTGTAGATCTATGTCTTGCGGTCGTTTTGACGGGTATTTCATTGAATAACTCATTATGATGATTAAACTAGAAATATTTTCGTGAAACATGGTACATCCTGAGTAACAGATTTGAAACGTATCAAAGTCATTTCTTTTGTGAATAACCCACTATTACTCAAAACATAAAAGTTGTAGATAACATCTTAACTTAAACATGGCCACAAACGGGGAATTAATTGGACTTGTAGAACTATAGATATCGCGATTTTCGTGGGACTGTTGTAATGTTAGAAACTTATGAAGTGAATAATATGGGTAAATGGGTAACTTTGCTACTGTATTGTAATTTTTGACTTAGTGGGACCCACAAAACTTGTTAGTACAGATGAATACCTTTCCGGGGATATAAAGAACTTAATTTTTTGACTTACGGTTTGCAAGTAACGGATTTTTGAAAGTGAACAAGTTATTAAAATTTCCATCAGCATTAGGATAAAAGTATAAAAATGTTTACATTTTATAAAAATTGGACCTTTAAGTATATTGTTGAACCATCTAATATAATTTGAACCTTTAGACTTAATTTGAACTTTTTGACTAAAATTGAACCCTTAGACTAAAGTGAACCCTTAGACTTAAATTGGACCCTTAATACTTATTTTAGACTTAAGGATAAAAATAGACATAAAACTTGAAATATTGTAAGAAATACATTTTATATTTGTAAATCATTTTTAAATGCCAAATTAAATCTTGATACTTATTTAAACTTTATGTACCAAGCATAATTGAGATGTAACTTATATAACATATAGTAATGATTGTATCATTATTCTTAGAAGCTAAGACACGCGTATATATTCTAGGTTGCTCGTAAGATTCTTGCGGTTTATTCTTCGCTACTTCATTTTGATCGTTCACTTTGCTAATCGGTGAGTTCATAGCCCCACTTTAATTCTTAAACTGTTTATAAACCCATGGGGGAGATACATGCTAGTTTTACAAAACTGAATACAAGTAGTTTTTGGTATGCTTGACCCGATTACATGATTATAGTTATTGAGTTATCTCATGCCATTTAAAGTCCCTAACATCATGAACCGTTAATTCCATGGGAAGCGCTAATATTATGAATATGCATATTTGGTTTGACGAGCCTGTCCGGATGAGTAGCGCTCATTGTTTTAACGGGTAGCATAATATTGAGTATATCTTGGTAAATTGGCAAACTTACCCCTTTAGGGCATACTTTATTCCAGTTAAGTTTCGGGGTCATGAGCTTGATACTATAATCAGATTACCCGACTTGTATTTGTTACATGTCAACTTATGAACAATACTTGTATTCAACTTATTATTTATTAAACTCTATGGATTCACTCAACCTTTGTGTTGACTTTTTAGCATGTTTACTTAAGGTTCGCAAAGTGTTAAATGCTTGGATGGGCGTGCAAGGACATGGATGGATGGACACGTGTTATTTCACATTCGATGGAACTCAAAAACTTATGTTGTGTCTAAATTATGAACTTTTTGGACTCTTGTCCTGTTTAAAACTTTTGGGACTTAAATTCGTTAAACTCTGATTATATCAAATGAGAACTTTGTTTAAAAACATCTTTAAATTATTTTGATGTTTTCTATGATTACAATTTCGATCCATAAATAACACCCAATTAAGTCTTCCGCTGTAAAACAAGTCTTCCGCTGTAAAACATGATCTTTGGGGGTGTTATATGCTTAATGCATTATATGATCAAAGGAACATTTTCTTAATAACTAGATCTTTTATAAAATGTCAAAAACATTTTATATCTTTTAGAAAAACATTTTTGGTAATAAATAAAAAGGTTTAATTCATTATAAATTTATGAATTCAAATTTTTAACCAAAATCAGTAAAAATGTTCCAGAAAAACCTTCCCTACAAAAAGACAAAACTGGACAACGGTAGGCTTGGGCGGCCCCCTTAATTTTGCTAGGCGGCCCCCTTAAAATTAAGGGGGCCGGCCACGCTCCCCTAGCTTTCAGTTGTCCAGTTTTCTGCCTATAAATGCCAGCCTTCCCCTGGATTTTTACTTACCTTTTGCACACTAAAACTTTCTGTTCTAAACTCCTTCTAATCCTTGTAAATTCTTTCTAAAATCTTTGATCATATCTTGTTAAACTTTGGTTTCCAAGTGATCCAAGCTTCCTCCATTCAAGTGCAAGAGAAGAATACTCCTTCAACTACTAGAGAAGAAGTATTGCAACTTAGTTACCTAAGTTGTTTGTGTCATCATTCATTTGTATATAAGTTGTGTACATTTGTTAGATAGTTGTGTGAATAACTGTTTGGGATAGGTTAGTGTGTAAGTAGAGAAGTTGTGTTGTTAAGGTGTGTAAGTAGTGAAGGTGTGAAAAAGTAGAAGTGTACATAGGTTGTGCTAAGTTGTGAAGTCATAGTGAAGAAGTCGTGAAGAAGTTGTGAAGAAGTCGTGAAGAAGTCGTGAAGAAGCCGTGAGGAAGGTGTGATTAAGTCGTGTATAAGTTGTGAGATTGGTTCTAGCTACGATTAGAACCCGACATCTAGCTTTGTGTCGTTAAGCCGGTGTAAGCTAAAGTTGTGTAAGGTTTTCTCTGCCATAAGGGAGCTTGTTGACATAGTGTTGTGAACTCTCGAGTTAGGTGCTCGGGGAGTGGAGTAGGGCAAGGAAGGTGTCCTTGTAGCCGAACCACTATAAATCTCTTGTCTCTCGGTTAGATCTTTCCATCTCTATCTTTCATTTCATATTTATTACCTTACTTGCATTGCTTACTTATATTTACTTATATTTTTTCATATTGTTTCAAGAGTTGAGTTCACATAAATTCGAATCTAAGTTTTTAAAAGTAAACAAAGTTTTCATAATATAAATTAAAAAGACGTAAAACTATTCAACCCCCCTTCTAGTTTTCCACAAAGAACTTTCATTCTTAGGGGTGGAGGGTTGGGTAAGTTTGTTAAGTGGTGTTTTCTTTCTATTCGCTTTTCCCATTTTAACAATCTCTCCCTTTCCTACCTTTTCTTCTACCATATCATCAACATCAATCCTCATCTCTCTTAATGCAAAATCAATCCTACATTTAGTCTTAACCATAAAATCTCTACCAAACACAACTTCCGGTTCATCAGCATTCCCATATTCCAAAACAACAAAATCAACTTTGAAAACATGACCATGAATATTGACATTCACCTCTCTCACTATCTTTCTTCCATAGTCCTCATAATCAAGTCGAACAAAACCAAGCTTACCAAGCATATCTTCCGTAATGTAGTTGTCACCATATTCCATATTAAGCTGAGCATCCTAAGCTTTTATACCTTCCACACCACAAGGTGTAGCATACCTCATGAACGGTGCATCAAATTCTTTAGGTAGTGCTCGTGTAAACACAACAACTCTTTTCTCCTTAGGTAAACAAACACTACTTTCTCCAACTTCTTCTTTCCTTTCAAAATCAACCTTAGCTTCTTCCAAAATATTTTCCAAACTCTCCAATGAATCACCCGAATCTTTCAGCATCTCTTCCAAATTTCTCAAGTATTCCGACACATTGCTTAAACTCTCCATTCTACTTAAACACTAACTATAACATAACCACAAAAACAAAAGAAATCCAAACTATTAGCGTGAGGGTTAGTTATAATCGAAACATATTAAAATTTTAACAAAAGCAAACAAACAAACAACTTCAAACTCTTAAAACATCAAAACAACTAAAAATTAAAAATTTCAAAAACTTTTACCAAGTAAATTAACAAATTCCCCAGCAGTGGCGCCAAAAACTTGATGTGTCGTGTATCGTGCAAGTTTTAAAAATTTATAAACACAATTTATCCAATTCTCTAATCAACACATACGAGCAAGTATACTCGTCCGTGGTAGTAAAGGTGGGTAAGTTGAGATCGTCCCAAGGGAATTGTTGTTTGGGTTTGGTAATATAAGTTTTAACAAAAAGGGTTGTCAATCCAATTTGGTGCAAATTCTAAGGTAAGTAAAATCCAATCAATCAAAAACAAATATACTTGTGTGTAATTCCATGACTAATTGTATAGAGTAATCTACCAAGTTGGGTGTAACTTGTAATGATGCACAACTTAAAATGAGTGATTCACAATCAATGGTTTTTATCATGAGAAATCATCTCTAAGAATTCAATCTCCTAGTTAATTCCTTTCGGCCTTTGTTAACTAGTACGATAATTCTATTAAACTATTTGTTGTTTGAAAAGCATTTCTTATCTTAAGAATTCCTACGAATCCTTTCGGCCTTTTCTCCTTAGTTAATATGGTGCTTGTCACACACCATAGTCCATACTAATTCGTGCACTAACTTTTTGGAATAAAAACATAAAGAAAATCCTTTCGGCCTTTGTTAATCTTTAGAACTGTTTTTACCAACCAATTAAGCAAGATTAGATTGTATTTCAACAAACTCATAAAACAAGACATGTTTTCATGCATCACTATGAAATAAGAATACTCCAACAATTGTCACATCATACACACAAGTATAACCAAAATCACTCCATAACAATCATAATCAAACACAAGTAACAAACCATACTTTCATTCATCTTAAAGTAAAAGTAGTTCATAATAACTCAAACAAGAAATACCTAGTTTTGGAATTACAAGAACTAGAATTGTGGAACTATAGCAACCACACTCCTCCAATCGCCTATGATCACACGTAAACAACTTCACACTCGATCACAACTCTTGAGACTCGAACTCAAGGTTCCCTGGACGTTTTCACAGCAATTACAAGCTTTCGGGCAATGATAATAAGTTTAGCAAGGACTTGGTGTAAGCCTTCACTAAGTTTTGGGTGTCACACTTTGTAAACTAGCCAAGGGTTCTTTAAATAAGTGAAAGAACTCCTCCTCTCCAAGTAAAAACGTCCACAATCAGTTAGTAACCAGGAAATGATAAGCCATCATGATTATGAGGCTTAAATTAGTCATTAAATGGGATTTTGTAACTTCAGCTTCCCCCAGCAGATCGGTATTGAGGCCCAACCGATCGGTTGGATCTCTCGGTAAATTATTCTTCTCCCATCCGAATCGGATGCGGGCACCATCCGATCGGATGGGCCATTCTGCCACACACAACTTTTGGTTTTTTCTTTCTTTTCTCGTTACGTGCTTGATCCTTTGTTGTACCACTAATTTCTTTCATAGAACTTGATCTTTTCTTGATATTTGAACATAGAGATCTTGACATTATCAAATCCTTGAATTCTCGTGTGTTTTCTCTCTCGTTTTCCTCCAATGCATAATCACTTCATTTCTTCATCTTTTTATCATTTTTTCCTGTACTTGGCTATATTTACTTGCATATATACTTTTTCACGATTTAGTAACAAATATACACAAATATAACCAAATATGATGCACAAAACTAACGATAACGTAACCAAAAACATGTTCAATTTGAGCGTTATCGATGATCAAAAGAATCCTGAAAACAGTATTAATGATGTTAGTACTGCTCGGCCAAATGTTAGTACTGTTGGGCCAAATGATAATACTGCTAGCCCAACAGTTACTACTGTTGCTGATTTCTCTGATGATGAAGTGGATCTAAACAACATGCCTAACACTTATCTAGCTCCTACAACTCCAAATACAAGAATTCACAAAGATCATTCACTTGATCTTGTGATTGGTGATGTACAGTCTAGTGTAAAGACAAGAAAAATGACAATAACAAAGGATACAAATGAACAAGGTTTTATAAGTGTTGTTTATGAAGGGAAAACTCATGAAGACCTTCATACTTGTTTATTTGCTTATTTCCTATCTCAGGAAGAACCTAAGAAAATTGCCAAAGCTCTAAGTGACCCATCCTTGGTCGAAGCAATGCAAGAGGAGCTTTTACAGTTTAAACTTCAAAAGGTTTGGGTTCTAGTAGATTTGCCTAAGGGTAAGTGGGCAATTGGTACTAAATGGGTGTTCAGGAACAAGAAAGATGAGAGAGGAATTTTCATTAGAAATAAAGCAAGGCTGGTTGCACAAGGTTTTACTCAAGAAGAAGGCATAGACTATGATGAAGTTTTTGCTCCTGTAGCAAGAATTTAGGCGATAAGGTTGCTTTTAGCTTATGCTTCTTTTATGGGATTCATGGTGCATCAGATGGATGTGAAGAGTGCTTTCCTTTATGGTACAATTGATGAAGAGATTTATGTTACTCAACCACCAGGGTTTGAAGATCCTGACTATCCAGACAAAGTCTACAAGGTGGTAAAGGCACTTTATGGTTTGCATCAAGCTCCAAGAGCCTGGTATGAAACCTTGGCCAAGTATTTATTGGACAATGGGTTTCACAGAGGTAAGATAGATCAGACATTGTTTATCAAGAGGCAAAAAGGGGATATTTTGCTTGTCCAGGTCTATGTTGATGACATTATTTTTGGCTCTACAAAGAAGGAGATGTGTACTGAGTTTGAGAAACTGATGCATGACAAGTTTCAAATGAGTTCTATGGGAGAACTCAATTTCTTCTTAGGATTGCAAGTCAAGCAAAAGGAAGATGGTATATTTATCAGTCAGGATAAATATGTAGCTGATATGTTGAAGAAATTTGGGTACACAGATGTTAAGACAGCTAGCACCCTAATTGGATCATTGATGTATCTTACATCATCTAGACCAGATATTATGTTTGTAGTATGTGCATGTGCAAGGTTTCAAGTCACACCTAAGGTTTCACACTTACATGCTGTGAAAAGGATCTTTAGGTATCTAAAAGGCCAACCCAAATTAGGTCTTTGGTATCCTAGAGAATCTCCCTTTGATCTGGTGGCATATAGTGATAGTGACTATGCTGGTGCAAGTTTAGATAGGAAGTCAACAACAGGTGGTTGTCAGTTCCTAGGATGCAGATTGATTTCATGGCAGTGTAAGAAGCAAACTGTGGTTGCTAATTCTACAACTGAATCTGAATATGTGGCTGCAGCTAGTTGTTGTGGACATGTACTCTGGATTCAGAATCAAATGCTGGACTATGGGTATAATTTTATGCACACCATGATTTTCATTGACAATAACAGTACTATATGTATTATTAAAAATCCGGTCTTGCATTCTAAAACAAAACACATAGAGATTAGACATCATTTTATAAGAGACTGCAATGATAAAAAGTTAATTCAAGTTGTTAAAATACACACAGATAACAATTTTGCAGATTTACTTACAAAAGGTCTTGATGTTGGAAGGTTTCAGTACCTGGTTGCAAGTATTGGAAAGCTAAATCCATAAAGTTTTAATCTCTTTGTGTCTTTGTGAAGTTTTGTAAAGGATTAGTACTGTTAGATGTTAATACTACTAGACTGTTGAGTTAATACTGCTAGTGCAAACTTGTACTGCTAAGTTAAAACTGTTAGTCAAAATTAATACTGTTATGAAGGAAATGCTCTGGTTTGTGTTTTCTTGGTTTTAGACTAACATTTGCAGGATAAGCAAGCAGTATGCTTGGTATTGATGTTGTGTGAGAAGCAAAAGTGGCTTGTTGAATGTTATGTTGTTGCTTAATGCTGGTGCAACTGATTCATGATAGAGAAGGTTTGGGGATCACTTGACAAGGGTTAACACCTGAGTTGAGAGGTTCTTTAAAATCTTTTTCTTGAAATCAACCTATACTGAACATGAATTGATGGTCTTTAGTTAGTCCGATAGTAACTGAGCTAACTCACTATTTACCATTCTATCATTTGATAGTGTGTTAGTCTGAGGACATATGGTTTAGAGAACAACGAGCAAAAGTGAATCTAATACATCTGTGTTAGAGGTAACATCTGCCACGAGCTGGAAACCCTGTCAGGAAGGCTCTTTTAATGAGTCTATTTGATCACATGCAATATTTATACTGAAATCATTGGTTCTCACATAATCAGAGGTTAAATGCAACCGAAAATGGTTAAGTGTCTTCCTTTACACTTAATCCCTTTATAGTTTGAGTGCAGTATTGTTTTTGAAAGAAAATTGAGTTAATACTGCTGAGAAAATGTTTTTGTAAAAAGTCAGTACTGCTAGTCAAAAGTTTGTACTGCTAGGCTAAAACTTAGTACTGCTGGGTAACCGTTAATGCTGTTTGGAAGTAACCATTTTTTTAAATATAGCCGTGGAGAGATTTTCGTTACTTACTTTGCTTATAGGTTTCCTAAATTGGATAATTCACATAATTTCTTTAACTTAAAAGATTTCTTCACGATAACGAAAAGATTTATTCAAGTCGGTCCAATCGAAACCCTAAGTGTTCTTTATATAATCTCAATTGGCTTTACCAAACACACTTTCTCTTTTCAAAGCACATAACCCAACACTCTAATCCAACTTTTCTCAATCTCAATGGCGCATTTGGTTTTTGGTGACAAACATAACATGGTTGCATTCTTGGAGAAAACAGAGGGAAGTCATGGGTTTCATCAGATATTGGATTTTCTTAATGCTAGCCACATCAGGTATGCTCTCACAGTGAATCCAACTATCTATAGTTCTCAAATCAAACAGTTTTGGCAGACTGCTACTGCCAATACACTTGATAATGGAGAACAACAAATAATTGCAACAGTTGATGGCAAAACCTTGACTATTATAGAATCATCTGTTAGGAGACATCTCAAACTAGCAGATGATAATGGTATTAGTTCTTTGCCTAACACTGTTTATCCAACTCCTAGCCTCACTCAAAAACTTTTTAGTAATATGAGGATGGCTTCTAAGGGTTACAATGGGATAGAAGTACCACTGTTTTCAACTATGCTTGTTCAAGAAGAAACTGTTCAGGGTGAAGGATCAACAATCCCAGTTGAGTCCCAACACACACCCATAATTGTTTCAACAACCTCACAACCTATCATTTCACAAACATATAGGAGAAGAATCAGAAAGGAGTCTGTGGTTCCTCAGCCCAGATCTTCTACTCAGACTATTGTAGCAGATCTTCTATTCAATCTCTCGTACCCGACTGTGTATGTTTTTATCAAGCGATTTCTCAAAGCTGTAGAGTCTCACAAAGAAGTATGGCCTTTCATGTGATTTTATTACTATCAGTTCTTTGACTATTCTACAGGATTGTGAGTGCTCAAAACGGCATCAAACCGTCACTGCCATTACCTGAGACCAAGACTTCAAAGAAGAATGCCAAGAAACAACTTCAGTTACTTTCATGAATCAGAGAAAAGATAAAAAGATTGGACGAAGAACATGAAGCCCTTGAAACTGCTAGTGTATTAGTTACAACTGTTAGTACTGCTAGTGTATTAGTTACAACTATTAGTACTGCTAGTGTATTAGTTACAACTGTTAGTTATAAGTTAGTACTGTTGGTTCATATAGTTAGTACTGCTTATATGATACTAGTATGTATTAGTGGTTCAGTTATATACATTCCAATTTTATTGTATTTGAATTTGTTTTGATATATATTTGAATTTGTTTTGATATATATTTCAATTTGTTTTTATATATATATTGATTTCTTAAATGTGACTAAAAGATGTATATAGTCACACTTATTAGCACTTTTGGCCACTTTATGCTTAATTGTATGTGACTAAATACCCAAAACAAACATGCTTTGTGTGACTAAATATTACAAAAGGCCACACAAACTAAAAATTCATGTGACCATTGGATGATCAATAGTCACACAAAATACACATTTCTTCACTTTAAACAGCATATGGTCACACTTATTAACACTTTTGGCCACTTTTTGCTTAATTGTATGTGACTAAATACCCAAAACAAACATGATTTGTGTGACTAAATATTACAAAAGGCCACACAAACTTGTAACACCCCGTAATTTTTTTAAATAACAGCGGAAGACTTAAACGGGGTATTACCAACTAGATCACAGTCATAAGTATAGATTTTTGATAAAAAGGGAAATTTTATATCATTCAATGAAAACTCAATATTCAGAGATTTACATATTTGTTATCAAAAGGGGTAGTAGTTCACAAAAGTGATGATGAGTTTGAAAAGAATGATATAGTTATTTGGAACAAAGGTGGGTCTTTTCTCCATGCCCGTGCCAACTCCGTGCTTGAGATTTCTTTAATTACCTGAGATAAACATGCTTAAAATGTCAACACAAAGGTTGAGTGAATTCATAGGGTTTTATTTGTAATAGTTTGAACACAAGGTAAATAATAGTGAAAACAATGATATTGCAGGGGTAATAAATAGATAAATATTGCACTAAGCCTCATGAAACGCAAACCTTAACGTGTAGGGGTAGTAATAATAAATATCCAAATCATAGCAATGATATGGGTGATAAATGCCCTGGTGTAGGAGTTTTGCCATACTCAAATTCGAATAAAGTGCATTTGTCTATCAATCCGGCTAACACTATGGCTATCTATCCAGCTAGTACAAATGGGATGTCAAATTCCAATAGATCTATTCACGAAATTCGCGTTCACTCGCAAGTGATTAATGGTTCATGATAAAGTGACTTTTAAATTGGCGGGGTAATAACTTAGGCAAATATTTCTTAGCAATATCAATCAGGATAGCATACAGGAAAAATACTTGTGTTCAGATTTATAGCATGTATCTCCCCACGGGATTTGAAAACATAGTAAAAAGTGGGACTATGAACTCACCTTAGCTTGCAGCAACGCAAAATATCACAACGGTCACAACTGGCATCAAGGGCTAAACACAACGAAATCGAAGGTACAGGCACAACAGTGCCGGCTCGGCACAACCTAATATATATGTAGTTATCTCAGAACGTGCCTCGTAAAGTAAAAGAGTTTTCAAAAGAACAAGCGTTTTAGTTTTCGTGGATTACTCGTAACAAAGTTTGTAAAAAGTTTAGTGTTAACGTTTCGTGTGGTGGTAAGAAAACATAGACTCAAGAATACTCACGACAAAAAGGAAGAGGAAATCGACACGGTCGAGAAAAGTACGGACGAGAACTTGAGTCGAGAAAGGAATAACAAAGGAAGTCAAGGAAAATAGTGACAAAAGGTATTGTTAACTAAATAAGTTAATTACTACGCTTCGGTGTTTACCCAATAACCCCAAATAGTTTGGAAATAATCAATAAAGTTTTGGAAAGGTAATTTAAGTTTTAAGAAAAAAAAAACTTAAATTAGTATATTACATGGTAAATATTTTTCATGTTAGTAAAACTACAAGTTTCGATTATTGTCGGGTTTTTATAAGTTAACCCGACATATTAGGTCCGTTATGTATTTTATTAAGTCCAATAGGTCAATTTCATTGTCACTTGTTCTTTGAAAAAAAAAACATTTTAGACTTTCTTAACCAATCTCAGTTTCTTTACATTGTTTGCTCCTCCACTAAACATAACAAATAACATAAAATATAACTTTTCATTAGAAACCATAATTCTGTACATTCTTTAAGAGAGAAAAGGACCACACCTTGCATATTTGCATAATATGTATTGTTAAAAGACTTCTTTTAAATATAGAAATTTAGTTGATCTAATGAGGTTAACAAAGTTACACGACATAAAATCATTAAAACTACTACCCAACGGAAGAAAAAGAAAAAAAAGAACAACATGGTCGAGTTTTCCCTTGAATCCGAAAATAAGCAAACACCAAATTAAGCTATATGTATTATCAGTAGTCAAATAATTTAAACAAACACTCTCAACGAATTAATGACACCGCAACGAACAAACACCATTCAAAACCCATGACCCCATCGTTTATATACTCGACCCGAGTTTAAAGTAAGCAGACCAAGTTTAATTACCCGTAACCACATGGGTTCTACCCGAAGCAACGCAAGACCAAGGACAGTTCAAAAAGTAAAACCAACATCCAACTTGTGTTTAACAACCAGACTCGAGGAGTTAGACTACGACGAACAAACTGAGGCCAAACCAATTTAATAACACAACAATAACAACAGTAAGTCGGATTCACTTAAACCCAACTATCTCACCTGAATCAAAATAACTGATTCCAAAACATGTTTTTATACAAGTTTCGACCACAAATACATATTCAAGATTTCGTATCCGGTTAAGAGGAGTAATCAAGATGAGTCCAAACATATAAATAAGCCAATTCGACACTCTTGAGAGTCATATATTACCGAGACTTAGACCAAAAATGCAAATCGACATCGAAACCATAGTCGATTATAACTCGACCCGTGACCTCAGGAAATCAAGCGACCCCATTTTTATTCGAATCTTACCACACGAAATCCACATTAACACGTTTCAAATCCGATATTAGTCCGTTTAGTTTATTTGATCCACGAAATCCCCATTAAGACATTTCAAATCCGATTTTTCGTGGTAAGAAATGAGAAAAAGAAAATATGAGATAAATCACACAACCACCTTTTAACAATTTGTAATCACACGAAATTAATATCCACAAAAACTCTTAACTCGTTTATATATACAATCGGTTAAAACAAGAAATATATAAACATGGGTTCGCGATTTACCATATCGAGAAACAAAAGGGGAAGGAGACGGTAGTCGTGGTGGCTGTGGTGGCCAGTGGTGGTGGCGGCTATGAACTGTCCAACTCATAACCCTGATCAAACCCTTCGCTCGCACCCTTTAGTCCTTCGCTAACGGCGGCAAGAATAGATGTTGGCTGGAATATGGCCGGAAATAAGAGGAGCGGCTATAAAATCTTGGAGAGATGTGAGTGCGTGTGATGAGGATTTCAATGTGTGTCCCATTCTTGTTGCTTTGATCGAATTACAAGAGACAAGGAAGGGGTTTTTGACCATGACTTTCAAAGTCAACTCCTGTGAATAGATGATTGCAGCTATGGTCGTTTTCCATTGAAGATCTCAAGGCGATCCCGTGATTTGTTTGGGAAGAAGAGAAAGTAAAAAGAGCGACGCATCATTCATTTCTTTTTTTGTTGACTTCGAAGAGTTACAGAGAGTAGGGATAGGGGATGATAGTGATGTATAATAAAAAGTTATAGTAGTGGTGACAGTTGTGTTTATTTAAATTAAGTGGTAAGTTGTGTTTACTTTAGGCTTCGTGTACCCCGTGTCTCGTTGAGCTAACGTGTAAATGTGGTACCTTGATTTGGCAAAAATGCGAGAAATACATTTCTGAGATCATTTTTATAAAACTGGTATAAAACAACGTTATCGATTCCGAAAATTAATTGTCGATCTTAACCCATAAACACTGTGGTGTCGGTACGCGTGCGAGCTATTCATGGTGAGTTCGAATTCGTTGGGGTGACTTGGTGATCGTTGCCATTATATATATATATGGTAAAAAAAAAATTAGTCCGCACAAAAGGTTATTTAACATAAGTTGGTATTATTCGGTGATTAACATTATTAATGACATGGGATTTTTACGAGGTATTACAAAACTAAAAATACATGTGACCATTGGATGATCAATAGTCACACAAAATACACATTTCTTCACTTTAAAAAGCATATGGACACACTTATTAACACTTTTGCCCACTTTATGCTTAATTGTATGTGACTAAATACCCAAAACAAACATGATTTGTGTGACTAAATATTACAAAAGGCCACACAAACTAAAAATTCATGTGACCATTGGATGATCAATAGTCACACAAAATACACATTTCTTCACTTTAAACAGCATATGGTCACACTTATTAACACTTTTGGCCACTGTTTTTTAAATTGTATGCGACTAACTCGAAAAAAACAACACACGTTGTGTGACTAAATCATCACAAACGTCACATTTATTATATATTCATGTGGCCATAGGATGGGAAATAGTCACACATACTGATAAATCCAACAAAACTTGTGCCTAATTTGTCACACATATTCGGGTTTTGGTCACTCTTTTTCAATGAAAATGGCCACAAACTAAACAATGTGACCATATGCTACCTACGGTGGCGCGACTTTTCATCACACACACCTAAAAAAATGTGTGTGACTATATGCATATCGTCACACATTTTTGGTGTGACGAAAGCCACTTTCTGTACCAGTGATAGTAGCATAGAGAAAGGCACTCTTGACATCCATCTGGTAAACCATAAAGCCCATGAAAGAAGCATAAGCTAAAAACACTCTTATGGCTTCAATCCTAGCTACAGGTGCAAAAACCTCGTCATAGTCTATCCCCTCTTCTTGTGTATACCCCTGGGCTACAAGCCTAGCCTTATTTCTGATCACAATCCCCCTTTCATCTTTCTTGTTTCTGAATATCCATTTAGTTCCAATAACCCTCATACCCTTGGATAAATCAACCAATACCCAAACCTTCTGAATCTTGAATTGGAAAAGCTCCTCTTGCATAGCTTCTACCCAGCTTGAGTGTTCTAAGGCTTTAAGTATGTTCTTGGGTTCTGATTGGGAAAGGAAACATACAAATAGACATGTGTTGGCTTCCTCATGCTTCTTTTCTTCAATAGCACCAAGAAATCCTTGTTGATCTGAAGTCATGGTCTGCCTTCTTGTCTTCACACCAGACTATATGCCTCTAATCACATTGTCTAGGGAGTGATCTTATTGTATTCTTGTGTGTGGATTTGTGGGAACATGATAGGTGAGTGGCATGTTTTTTCCATGATTCTCTGGTTCTTCAACTCCTCCTTCATTAATTCCATCTTCATAACCTTCTTTATTAGCATCAGTAGAAGGCCCAGCATCCTTTGAAGATGAATCCACACTATTCTATATTGGCATCAGGATATGATCTTGATCTTTCTCCATTTCCAAGCTAGGTTCACCTGTTTCAGCACCATCTTCTGAACCTGCAAAATCATTAGAAAATGTCCATGCAACAACTGGTACATAGTTCATAGAATGGCTTAGAGTATCAAGATCATATAACCATTTTGGACCTTCTCCTGCAATATTAGATTTATTCTCTAGAAAGTGCAAGTTTTCCTCTACTTTCCTTGTTCTTGTGTTGTATACCCTAAAGGCTTTGCTATTCATTGAGTACCCAACCAAGAAACCCTCATCTGATTTACCATCAAATTTGCCTAGATGGTCTAAGGTATTGAGAATAGTGACATGACAACCAAATGGTCTTAGAAAACTAATGCAGGTGTTCTACCCCTAAACAGTTCATATGGTGTCTTGTTGTGAGGTTTAACTACCAAAACCCCGTTCTGCACATAACAAGCAGTATTAACTGCTTTAGCCCAAAAAGTGATGGGTAGCTTGAATCAGTTAACATGGTCCTAGCAGCTTCTATTAGTGTCCTATTCCTCCTTTCAGCAACCCCATTCTGTTGAGGAGTTCTAGCTACACTAAACTCTCTCTTAATATCTTTTTCCTTACAAAAATCATCCATAACTCTATTCTTAAACTCTGTCCCATTGTCACACCTAATGACTTTCACTCTTTTAACAACTAGGTTTTCTATTTCAGTTATAAATGTCTTAAGAGTGCTAGTTGTCTCATCCTTAGATCCTAGAAAGAAAACCCATGTGAATCTACTATGGTCATCAGTAACTACAAGACAATACTTCTTATGTTGCATACTACTCAAAGATGAAGGACCAAACAAATCCATATGCAGCATAAACAAAGGTTGAGTAGTAGATATTCGGGTCTTGGGCTTACAAGAAGCTTTGTGCCGTTTGCCTTTAAGACAGGCAATACAAGTTTGGTCATTTTCAAAACGTTTTTGACGCAAGCCTCTTACCAAACCATCTTTAACAATTTTATTTATGGTTTTAAAGTTTACATGACCAAGTCTTCTATGCCAAAGCATGGACTCATCCAATGTGGCTTTTGCAACAATACAAGTAAGAGCCTCTTTAGGAACAATTTACTTCATATCAACACTGTACATGTTGCCCTTTCTTGGAACTTTAAGTAGCACCTGACTTTCATCAGGTAACTTAAAGTCTAGGGAAAGCACAAGACATTCAGTGTCAGTAAAAAGAACCTTGTTCTTTTTGTCACACATTTGTAAGTTCACTAAAAAGGTTATACTTAAGCTCCTGCACAAAATACACATCTTCAAAGTCAAGTTTACCAGTTTTCAATGTACCTTTACCAGTAATCTTTCCACCTATTCATCCCCTAAAGGTAACATATCCTCCATCCATTAGTGTGAAGTCAGAAAGATAGGAAATGTTCTCTATCATGTGCCTAGAGCATCCACTGTCTGCATAACCTTGATCTTCTTCATTATCTTGTGGATGTCCCCGCACATAAAAGAAAGAAAATTAGTTTCCTTGGGGTACCCAAGCCATCACTGACTTGGGTTTGCCTCGTACATCAATATAGTCAAATCTCTTTAAAATAATTGATGCACCATTGGGCTTGATTGGTCTCCAAACCCAACATGCTGAGGCCTTAATAGCATTTGCCCTCTTATCCCTAGCAGTGTTTTTAGGCCTATCAGTACTAACTACTGATCTAGCAGTATTAACTGCTGGCCTGGCAGTTTTAACTTTTGAGTTCTAAAATTTGTTTTGAAACACTGCTTTCTTGTGAAAAGGCCTGTGAACAGCTTGTTGTGCAGATTTGAAAGTTGGTTTTGCACTTGAAACTGTTGGTTTTGGGTAAACAGTCTTAATTGATCTGGCAGTACTAACTGCTGGTCTAGCAGTACTAACTGGTTTGAGGCCAGACTTCATTAAAATTGCTCTGGGAGTCATTCTGTTAACATTAGAGTGAAATTGAGACCTGTTTAAATTTACCCTATCAATTGTGTTCCCAAGTACCCTATTATTCCCTGTAACCATCTTTTTCCCTTGATGATTATGACAAAAAGCCTGTAGGTGGTCAAAGCTACCACAAGTAAAACAAGCCTTGTTATACATGACAAAGTCACTTCCTAGTTGATGGGACTTGAGGTCATTCCAGTTCCTCTGGTTACCTCTAGGCTTGCTTGTGGACCTATACATCTCAGAATATCTAACTGTTTTCCTAGCTGGTTTTACATTAGGTTCAACAGTTTAAGGTTTAACCACCTGTGGAACATCAGTTCCTTCTAGCTTTACTATATCAGGTTTAGCTACAACCTGATCTTCATCATCAGATTCCCAATCTTCAATGATGGGAGCATCTGAATTCCTATCAGTTGACACCTTATCCTCAGCAAGAGAGGTGTCACTTGCACTTTCAAAAGGCTCATTCAACACATCAGGTTTATTAACTTTAACATTTTCTTTAGCCTTACAACCATATTTTAGTTTTGGCTCTTGAAACTCAGCTAGACCTGTATGTTCTAAGTCTATTCCTGGGGGTGCAGGCATTCCTCTATGAGGAGGTGGACATGTGTTGTAGCCTAACCCAGACTTAGCCTTATTAATCAATTGACACTCTATGATTTTATTTACTCCCTTAGAAGCAAATTCTAAAGTGTCTACACTTAATTGAATATTATCTTTTGCCTTTTTGATTTTATCTAACTCAGCTTTTAGCATACTAATCTCAGCATTTTTAAGTGTCAAGTCTCTCTTAAGAACAGCTATATCTTCTGTAAAGACTGGCTCATTCTTCTTATAATTCAAAATTTGTTCTTCTAGGACTGCTAAACCTCTTTTATGATTAGACAAATTATAGTTTGTTTGGTTTAACTATATCCTCTGCTCATCATAATGTTTCTTTAAAGTTTCATATTCTTTAAGAGCAGAACAAGTTTTAGAACAATTTTTAGCTGAGTGTACCTCTAAGTCAGAGAAAGCCATAAGTGTCATCTCAGCTGGTGCTTCCTCATCCTCTGCCATGAAGCTCCAGTCATAACCCAGATCATCAATGGCAACCATCGCCTTTGAAGATGTCTCTGCCTCTTCCACTGCCTTTGGCTTGCTTCTATACCCCTTACTCTTGCTATCCTGTTGCCTGGGTCTTCTACACTGTCTGGCAAAATGCCCCATCTTGTGACAGTTAGAGCACTCCACCTTGGACTTGTCAAAACCAGCAGTGTCATCATTACTGATGTTGATCTTTTTCCCAGTTCTTTGAAAGAATTTCTTAGCTCTCATGCTAAGAAGTACAACCTGCCACTTTAGATCCATCTCTTCCAAGTCATCATCATTAATATGTTCCAGATCTTCATGTGACAACATAGACCCATTGTTTTGGCTGGTCAGGAATGCATAATAGGTAGTATCACTCATAATACCAGCAGTACTAGTTGATGAGCTAGCAGTACTAACACTAGGGTTAGCAGTACTAACTCCTGCAGCCACTTTTACTTCTTCTGGATTTGTGTTGCTGGGAGATGACACAAAATCCATATTCCTAGAGCTTAAGCTTGAACTTGTACCTCCATATTTCTTCACATCCTGTTTAAACATGTGATTTAAAGACTCATTACTGGTAGCACTAAAATTTTCAAAGTTCTACTTCAGTAAGGTCTTTTGGGTCTTTTTGGTGGCTTCATTATCACCATACCGAGTAGTGATTGCTTCAAACAAGGATTTTGCATCCTTGTATTTGCTGAAGTTTAAGAGCTGATCATTGGGGATGGTCATCATCAACAGACTCCTAGCTTTGACATCATTCTTCTTTTGCAGCTTCTCTTCTGCAGTAACTAGAGATGTATTCACAGTAGTCTTTTCCTCACCATTAACTGTTGTTACAGTTGTTGATGGTTTAAAAGAGTTTCCATCTTCAATGATCTCCCAGAGTGCATAGTCATGCACTTGGAAGTACTATTCTATTTGAAGCCTCCATAACTCAAAATTGTTTTGCTTCAGCATAGGCAACTTTGTAGCCATGTTGGTCTGTGTGGTTTCCATGTCCATTGACTTTTTTTTTTAAAGATATTCTTCTAAATCAAAGTATCAACCTGGCTCTGATACCACTTGAGAGGATCAAACACACTTAGAATGTGTTGAGGATACTTTGAGTTTATATCAACAAGTATGCGGAATCTACTTGATGATACTTAGAAGGTTGGTTTGATGTAACAGTAACTAGACAATGTATGAACAATGAACACAGAAAGTAACTCCAAACGATTCAATATTATTAGTCAATAATACGAGTGATCTCCAATATCACTAGGGTTACAAGACCTTGAATCTTAACAAAAACATATATGACTAATTAACCTATGATCTCCTTTTATGGCACAAAGAGTCCTTTACAAGATAAGTATCTACCCGTATAATTCTAACTAATTGTGATATACATACAATCTATTCCATACTTATCTTCTACACGTCTTCTAAAGCAGTATCATGCAGCAGTACCTTCATCCATACTAGCAGTACTAACTTGACATTTTGTATTGTTAGTTATCTTTAGCAGTCTTGAACATACACTAGCAGTTTGTACTGTTAGTGTTATTTCCAGCAGTACTAAGTCTTCAATCATTTAATTCCTAACAACATGGAAGACTGAGAGGACATCGATGCAAACTGCATATTTATGGCAAATCTTCAGGAGGCTAAGTACGACACGGATTCTGACACACCTCCTGTTTATGACACCGTTGCAGTATCTGAGGTACCATTATTCAATACATGCCACAATAATGATATATTTGATATGTCTCCTCATGAGGAACAGCATTCTAAGACTCCAGCTCCCACTTTTGATACATACCTGGACACGCCGAGTAGTAGCAATATTGATTTGGCAACTCCAGATATGAATCATAGTGGAGGCTCAGTTTCACAGCATGCTAAGCAGGATGAGGAAACACGCGCTCTCTTTGAATCATTATTAAATAATTGTAGCATTGAAATTGAGAAAGTAAAAAAGGTCAATCGCGATGTTAAGACCGCGAATGAGAAAATGACCGCTGAGCTTGAGAGGTATAAGGAAAACAAAAAAGCTTTTGAGTTTCATAATAAACGACAGTCAGAATTAGAAACTGGTTATCAAAATTCCATTTTAAGTGAAAAACAATTGCAAATCAAGTTTGACACACTTAATGTTAATTCACACATGAAAATAAAATCCATAAACGCGGAAATTTCTGATTTGAAAAACCAACTTTCCAAACAAAAATCTATTGATGCAAATAATGTTCTAAAAACGTTATTTATATCTTTCGATTACTTCACGTTTTGAGGATGACAAAATGTGAAATCGCGTTACGTTAAAATTAACGTAAACAAGTTTTTAATCAGAAGATCCCGTTTCTACGCAAATCACTCTAGAACAAATTTACAACTTGACAAATGATCAAAGAAGTGAATTTGTGTTTTAAGACTTCACATTTTAATGTGACAAAACATTTTTTCAAAAATACACATGAAAAATTATTTTTTAATTATTAAGAAATGTTTTAATGGAAAAATAAGTTTGAAAATCACAACAACTATTTTCCCCCCCAAAATCAGCTCCAAACTTCCCCAAATAAGTTTTCACCAGAAAAGACAAAATTTGGAGCGTCCTTGTCTGGGACGGCTCCACGGTTCCACTAAATTTAGTGGAGCCGTGGTGCATTTAGTGGAGCCGTCCGTACAAAAATTTTTGTAACGTTCAGATTTTTTTTGCCTATAAAAACCAACCCATTCACAGTTTTTAGGCACCCTTTCACACATAAAAACTTCTGAGTTTAAACCTCTCACACCTTTCTTTTCTTTTGATCATTTAGATTAGTTTTCTTTTGTTTTAAGAGTGATCCAATAATCCACCAAGAGATCCTCTTCATTCCTCTTCATTAGCAAGAGAAGAACACAAGTATCCAAGTTGATACAAGGTGTTATCATTCCTCTTCATTAGCAAGAGAAGAACTCAAAGTATTCAAGAAGATACAAGAGTTATAGTTGTTAGGTTTTTGTAACACTTGTTACAACCTTGTTGTATCATAGCATACATCAAGTTTATTTATCTTTTGTGAGTGAGAGTGAAGATCAAGTGTGATCTTATAGAGACAGTGAATATCTCTTAAAGCCATTGGGCTTGTGTGATTGATCAAGAAGATCAAGGGTCGATAGATTAGTGTTTGTTGAGAGAGTGTTGATCATTGTGATCGTGTTGAGATATTGGTGATCTCTTGTAGCCATTGGGCTTGAGTGATTGGTCACGTGGACCTTGGTAGATTGGTGCTAGCTAAGATTAGCACTCGACATCTAGCTTAGTGTCGTTAATAGGATAAGCGATGTGTAAGGTTTTTCTCCGCCTGAAGGGAGGTTGTTGACATAGTGTTTGAAACTCTCGAGTGTGGTACTCGGCGAGTGGAGTAGGGCGAAGAAGGGCTTCGTAGCCAAACCACTATATATCCTTTGTCTTGGTTTGATCTTTCCAACTCTACTCTTTACTTTTATTATTTAGCATTAGTTAGTTTAGTGTGTAGTTCATATTGGTGTTGATTGATTACACATAGAGTTCGAATCAAAGTTTCCAATAGCAAACTTTTAAAACAAGATTTTTAAAAGAATTTAAAACCGGTAAACTATTCAACCCCCCCTTCTAGTTTCCCACAAAATCAACTTGTTCTGATCTTGAAAAAGAAAAGAAACAGTTGAAAGCACATTTTTCAAAATGAGAAAACGATCTTCTTGATGAAATCATTGATAATCAAGAAACAATCAAAAAGTTGGAAGATTTGCTTGTGAAAACGGGTCATTCAAGTCAAACCATTCATATGCTTATTAAAGATCCAAATTCGTTTTTACATACAATGAAGAAAATGGCTGTCGGTTGTGAAAATCCTTATACTCTCAAGAAAGCTCAGAAAGAACAGAATGTTTTGTACAATGGAAATATAATATATGCTAAACATGAACCTCCCGCTGTTCGGGATACTGACGAAACGATTGAGCTTGTTGAAGAGAGTCGAATTAAAATGAAACAAATGAACCCAGAGATAAAACCAATTGATTACAATAAACTTAACAAACTTTCTAGAATTCCTTTTGTTCTACAAAAACAAACACCAAAGTTTTCCAAAAAAACCAGTTGTTACGACACCAGTTGCAAAACAAAAAGTTGTTTCTAAAACTCTTTTAAACTTGGAGCAAATGCCCTCAAACAATCCTTTTAACACAAGTGCTGCTAGAGGATTTTTAGATGATGTTAAAACGAGAATTGAAATACTTCAAAAAATTGTTGCATCCAAAACTACTATCAGTATTAACAACTGGCATTCAAGCTTTCATGCATAAATGAAAAAGGTGTTTGAAACAGAAATTACTACTCCACTGAATAACATCCATTCGAGAGTAATTCATTTTGAACAAGCATTTTTGAAAGAAACAGCCGACTTTGTCAATGACCACAAATCCCTGGTGAAGGAAGCTAATGATAATATTGAAAACATCAATGTTTTGGAAAACCTAAATGACTCTCTTTTCGAAGCAGTTATGTCGACCGTTATTATGTCCATCATTTTACAAACATATTCTGTTGAAGACGATGAAAGACTGCGAGCTGAGACATCTATAATTTTTTCAAAATATGAAAATGCTCTTATTAAACTTGAAAAAGAAAACGTGTCATATTTTAAACAACTTGATCAAAAAAACCGAGGAATGCAAGTACGACAAACTGTCGTATGAGCGTGCCTACAAAGACATGAAAGAGCAAAATGATCTCTTAAGGGCTCAGCTGGAAAGTCAAAAAGGGAAGGGTGTGGATACTAAGTTTGCAAAACCATCGACTTCGGACAAACCAAATACTTCAAAACTGGTTGTTAAACCAAAAATGTCGATTTCTCAATTTGTTATAAAAGTTGATGTGAAAAATGATTTGATAAAACCAGTCACTCCAACACCCTTGCCCAAGCAAAATGAAAAAGAAAATATTGTTGATAAAGGAAAAGCGGTTGTCGAAACACCAAAAGTGATAGCACCTGGCCTTTATAGGATTAGTCCCACAATTGCGTCTGCCTCCACATCTAAAACATATGGGACAAACGACAAGAGTGTAAATGATAATCCAAAAGAGTCTAGGAATGCTAAAACAACTTCAAATGACAACAATATAAATCCTAATTCGTGTGCCTTACCTTCTACATGATTAGAAAGCACCTCTAGGAGCAGCAGACTACAGCCTAGGAGCAATACAAGGAACAATAGAGTCTCGCCTATCTCTAAGAGTATGTAACACCCCCAAAATCGGCTCCAGCGGAAGCTTACATGTCGCTAGGTTGCTACTCAATTGGTACCACAACATAAGTACAAAGAACGGTTTTTACCTCAATCATTTAGTATAAAATTCATTAACAAAAGTGTTAAATTTACATCATTATAAAGTGGTGCGGAATTAGGCCCATGAAATAAGTAAAACGGTCCCCAAATGAATATCAGAGTATCTCGATCCTATAACCATGCCATGCCATGCCAAAAGCCGCCAATTGTGAGCTAACACTTTAAGACCCTGAAAATACATGCTAAAACGGGTCAACACGAGGTTGGTGAGTTCATAGAGTTTAATTTAAAATGTAAAGCATTTGAATGAAGATTTCCCAGAAAAGGCATTATAAATCCACTCAGTCCCAAGCCCCGCCCATACAAGACTTGCAACCTGTGTGTTTACAATCCATTGCTAAAATAGAATGAATGGTACAAGTACATAGAACATAAATAGTTTAAACAAAAGTAAGATATGGACCACAAGAAAGCAAGACCAATATATTCAAAATATATAAAGAGTTATTGTCGATTTTAGTTCATGACACCGAAGCCTTAATATTTCTGGTTTGGGCATACTTTTGACATAACAGTCAAGTGGGGAAACCACAGTCCGTTTGACATATCAGTCAAGTAGGGAAACCAACCGGACACCCAAAGTTTCTGGCAGATGTCCACCTAGGACATCCAAGGTTCCTCAAATGATTATGCGTCCGTTTGACATAACAGTCAGGTGGGGAACACCACCCGGACGGGGAGTTCAATCCCAATAGATCTATTCACAATATTCGCGCTTAACGGTTCATAACATAGGCAATATGTAATAGTTTAGTGCACTTGTGTCCATAAGAAAATAATCAAGTGTGTAACTGGTAACCACATAGTACTTTCGAGTAATCAATCAAGTATTTCAGCCAATCAATAATGTTTGAAAGACGAACCACGTTTCAAGTAAAACAAGCATGGAGTTTAATTGTAAACGAGCATGTATTCTCCCCCAAAACAGTTGTAAAACAAGTAAAAGTAGGGGCCATGAACTCACCTGGAGCAACTGATAGGATAACAAAAGGAAAGCGAACGAATATCGAGGTACGGACGCTCTAACCGCGACCTAAATGATTCATATGTCTTAGGTTCGAAAACATGGTCATGCACGCAAGTTCATACTCTACTTTATCACTTGTACATGTTGTTGTAACATTTGTTGTCAAAATATAATTGCGTCATTTTGATCCTTTATTAGAAATCACCACTTTTTAGAAAACATAACTTGTCTATCTCATAACCAAGTTTTAATCGTCATGTTAATATGTATTTCAAAAAGTCTCTAACGCGTCTAATAAGTATATACATTGTTCTACCATTTCTGTTTACGCCATTTTAACCAAAATGTACACTAAAAGGTCCAAAATCCACTTTTAAAAATCCTAACAGCTTCCTATTAGACAGATAATATGCTGTCAAAATTATATGTTGCCGCAAACATTCTTTTTGCCATAACTTTTGCATCGTAGCTCGGTTTCTTAAGTTTGACCTATCCCCGCGAAGGTATTTAAGTATACTCTAGGCTTTTCAAGGTCTCGGCTAGTTTAAACATCATTTAACCTCAGTTTTTCACCCCTCAAAAATCTGGACAGAATGTATTTTTCAGGTTTTTTTTCAGAAAATGATTGTTTTCGTCGTTTAATTTGAAAATAGCATATCTTTTTCGTTATAAACCCGTTTTAACTCATTCAAGCGGCTATATTTTCGTTTTTAAGTCTATTTTCTATATTTCTAGCCAAAGATTACTTACAACCTACTGATTATTCCAGTTTTTACAAAACAGGACAGCAGCTTATTTAAATGTTTCAAGAGAGTGTTTTCTAGTTTCTATCCCCTTCCAAACCACTTCAAATCTTGTTCTAGTTCACCCATGATCTCCTTAACACAATAATAGTGATCTAAACATAAGGTTGACAATGTTCAAAGTCCATGTGAATGATCATCAAAATATTTATCTTTACAAATTTAATAACATATATGTATATATAGGGTTTATTTCTAGTGAGAACTTGTTTAAAACTTAAACTTTGTCGAAGGGTCATTATAAATGTAAATTTCATCAACATGTACCAAGTGATAATGAGTATAGATACTTGACAAGCATATAAAATATGAAAATCATGAAGTGTTAGTAAGATCACTTACAAGAGTGATTAGTGAGATGGAAGTTGTAAAACAATTGTTTAACCACAAGACTTATGCTCTAAACTCTTGTTAATGTATCCTAATGATTCTTGAACTAGCCAAATCAAGATTTCTTCTTTCCTTGCTCCTATGGTTGTGTCGAATTGTATGTATAAAAGGGTAGGATGATTTATTTTTTTGTTCTTAGCTTACACTAGTAGCAAAAATGAGATGTGTTAAGTCTTATTTATACTAAGCTTGGTTCAAACTTGGAATAGTAAGTCAAATATCATAATTTGGTCAAGGGGGAGGGGGAGGCCGAATAGGGTGGCTAAGGGGGGGCAAGGGGGACAACTAGGGCGGCTTAGCCAAAAAGCAAATAGTTAAGTAAGCTTTTGTTGGGTAATGATGATTAAGTATGTATTAT
This sequence comes from Artemisia tridentata subsp. tridentata, assembly GCA_021014915.2. NCBI lineage: Eukaryota > Viridiplantae > Streptophyta > Magnoliopsida > Asterales > Asteraceae > Artemisia > Artemisia tridentata. The sequence goes on from CP139506.1 coordinate 294,626,471, forward strand.
GTTTAATATCTAAAGGACATGAGAGGGGAGGGGGCGGCACTAAGCATAAAATGAGATTAGATGTGTAGTTTTAATACAAAAGTGTATATGTTGTATGTATTGGGTGTTAAAAATGTGCATTGGTTATTGTTTCGGTAACTAACGAAAGTTATACGTATTTAAACGTAAGTTGTAAAGAAATTACTTTAGGTGTCAGAAAATATTTTTGGCACTTTGGTAATAATTTTGGAAGTATAAAAATACCTTGGAAATAATCGTTGAGAGAATCGGGTATGTCGAGTGTTAAATATTGAATAACAAATAACGTTTGTTGAATTCCAAAACCGTAAGTAGTTAAAGAATGGAAATTTCTTTTATAGTTTAAAATTGTGAAATGGAGCATGAGCAAGATACTGGAATGTTTTGAACTAAATATAGTCTAAATTCATAGCGTTCAAGAGGGTTGTTCCTAGTTTTATGTTTATTTAACCAAATAGTTATTCGTAAAAAGTGTTCTTGTAAAGTCTCAAAGTCGTAAATTGGAGTTTGAAAATAAATGTTGACGTGGAAAATTACGGGTTGCTACAGTCTCCACCCGTTTAAGGAATTCAATCCCTGAATTCAGCTCGTTCTTTCTACAGATGTATGTTCTCGCTTTAAGTGATCTCAGGATTTCCTTGAGAATTCCAGCGAACCTCAATGATAGGAATTCGACTTTGTTGGCTTGGGAACGTTTAGAGGACCATCAAAAATACGAGGATTCATTTAAAAGAAAAGTATTGTGATGAGAAAGTATTGTGGTGCTAATGTGTTGGATGTAGATGTGAATGTTCATGTAACGATTGTATACCCACACATAAATTGTTGGAACCTTTAGAAATCGAGTAGAGAATCAATCTGAACATAATTCTATTATAACTATTCCAGTAGTGCAAAATTCATCTCTAAGTCGGACATAGGTGGTCAAGCTATGTTCCACTGTCCCGGGTCGAATATACGTGACCAGTCTATATTCCACCGAGGTTCAATGAATTTTGAACCACTCAGCTCAGTTATACTAATAATATGTCCCTCACATTTAGAAGCCGTTTTGAAAGACTAAGGCAAGTGACCAAACTCGAGGTCGAATGATGAGATTACGTAAGGAAAGGTGTAACGCTGTGACATATACGATACGTGAGCATGCTTATATGGAAGATAGTTACAGTAATCGACAAAAATAAGTGGGTATAATTAATCCGATAATAAGACACAAATCTCATCAAATATGTCAGCAAACAAATCACAATGAGGCATCAGCTTGGCAGGCAGGCACGTGGCGGTCATAGAGTTACGTTTTCGTAAAAGTAGTAATAGTCTAGGTTATAAAAATACCCAGTTCTCTATAACCGAGGCTCTGATACCAATCTGTAACACCCCTAAATCGGGTGCAGCGGAAGCTTACACGTCGCTGGGGTGCTACTCAATTGGTACCACAACACAAGTACAAAGAACAGTTTTTACCTCAATCATTTAGTATAAAATTCATTAACAAAAGTGTTAAATTTACATCATTATAAAGTGGTGCGGGATTAGGCCCATGAAATAAGTAAAACGGTCCCCAAATGAATATCAGAGTATCTCGATCCTATAACCATGCCATGCCATGCCAAAAGCCGCCAATTGTGAGCTAACACTTTAAGAACCTGAAAATACATGCTAAAATGGTTCAACACGAGGTTGGTGAGTTCATAGAGTTTAGTTTAAAATGTAAAGCATTTGAATGAAGATTTCCCAGCAAAGGCATTATAAATCCACTCAGTCCCAAGCCCCGCCCATACAAGACTTGCAACCTGTGTGTTTACAATCCATTGCTAACATAGAATGAATGGTACAAGTACATAGAACATAAATAGTTTAAACAAAAGTAAGATATGGACCACAAGAAAGCAAGACCAATATATTCAAAATATATAAAGAGTTATTGTCGATTTTAGTTCATGACACCGAAGCCTTAATATTTCTGGTTTGGGCATACTTTTGACATAACAGTCAAGTGGGGAAACCACAGTCCGTTTGACATATCAGTCAAGTGGGAAAACCACCCGGACACCCAAAGTTTCTGGAAAATGTCCACCTAGGACCTCCAAGGTTCCTCCAATGATTATGCGTCCGTTTGACATAACAGTCAGGTGGGGAACACCACCCGGACGGGGAGTTCAATCCCAATAGATCTATTCACAACATTCGTGCTTAACGGTTCATAACATAGGCAATATGTAATAGTTTAGTGCACTTGTGTCCATAAGAAAATAATCAAGTGTGTAACTGGTAACCGCATAGTACTTTCGAGTAATCAATCAAGTATTTCAGCCAATCAATAATGTTTGAAAGACAAACCACGTTTCAAGTAAAACAAGCATGGAGTTTAATTGTAAATGAGCATGTATTCTCCCCCAAAACGGTTGTAAAACAAGTAAAAGTAGGGGCCATGAACTCACCTGGAACAACTGATAGGATAACAAAAGGAAAGCGAACGAATATCGAGGTACGGACGCTCTAACCGCGACCTAAATAATTCATATGTCTTAGATTCGAAAACATGGTCATGCATGCAAGTTCGTACTCTACTTTATCACATGTACATGTTGTGGTAACATTTTTTGTCGAAATATAATTGTGTCATTTTGATCCTTTATTAGAAATCACCACTTTTTAGAAAACATAACTTGTCTATCTCATAACCAAGTTTTAATCGTCGTGTTAATATGTATTTCCAAAGTCTCTAACGTGTCTAATAAGTATATACATTGTTCTACCATTTCTGTTTACACCATTTTAACCAAAATGTACACTAAAAGGTCCAAAATCCACTTTTAAAAATCCTAACATCTTCCTATTAGACGGATAATATGTTGTCAAAATTATATGTTGCCGCAAACATTCTTTTGGCCATAACTTTTGCATCGTAACTCGGTTTCTTAAGTTTGACCTATCCCCGCGAAGGTATTTAAGTATACTCTAGGCTTTTCAAAGTCTCGGCTAGTCTAAACGTCATTTAACCTCATTTTTTCACCTCTCAAAAATCTGGACAGAATGTATTTTTCAGGTTTTTTCAGAAAATGATTGTTTTCGTCGTTTAATTTGAAAATAGCGTATCTTTTTCGTTATAAACCCGTTTTAACTCATTCAAGCGGCTATATTTTCGTTTTAAAGTCTATTTTCTATATTTCTAGCCAAAGATTACTTACAACCTACTGATTATTCCAGTTTTTACAAAACAAGACAGCAGCTTATTTAAATGTTTCAAGAGAGTGTTTTCTAGTTTCTATCCCCTTCCAAACCACTTCAAATCTTTTTCTAGTTCACCCATAATCTCCTTAACAAAATAATAGTGATCTAAACATAAGCTTGAAAATGTTCAAAGTCCATGTGAATGCTCATCAAAATATTTATCTTTACAAATTTACTAACATATATGTATATATAGGGTTTATTTGTAGTAAGAACTTGTTTAAAACTTAAACTTTGTCGAAGGGTCATTATAAATGTAAATTTCATCAACATGTACCAAGTGATAATGAGTATAGATACTTGACAAGCATATAAAATATGAAAATCATGAAGTGTTAGTAAGATCACTTACAAGAGTGATTAGTGAGATGGAAGTTGTAAAACAATTGTTTAACCACAAGACTTATGCTCCAAACTCTTGCTAATGTATCCTAATGATTCTTGAACTAGCCAAATCAAGATTTCTTCTTTCCTTGCTCCTATGGTTGTGTTGAATTGTATGTATAAAAGGGTAGGATGATTTTTTTTTTTTTTTTTTTTTGTTCTTAACTTACACTAGTAGCAAAAATGAGATGTGTTAAGTCTTATTTATACAAAGATTGGTTCAAACTTGGAATAGTAAGTCAAATATCATAATTTGGTCAAGGGGGAGGGGGAGGCCGAATAGGGTGGCTAAGGGGGACAACTACGGCGGCTTAGCCCAAAAGTAAAAAGTTAAGTAAGCTTTTGTTGGGTAATGATGATTAAGTAAGTATTATGTTTAATATCTAAAGGACATGAGAGGGGAGGGGGTGGCACTAAGCATAAAATGAGATTAGATGTATAGTTTTAATACAAAAGTGTATATGTTGTATGTATTGGGTGTTAAAAATGTGCATTGGTTATTGTTTCTGTAACTAACGAAAGTTATACGTATTTAAACGTAAGTTGTAAAGAAATTACTTGAGGTGTCAGGAAATATTTTTGGCACTTTGGTAATAATTTTGGAAGTATAAAAATAGTTAAGTAAGCTTTTGTTGGGTAATGATGATTAAGTAAGTATTATGTTTAATATCTAAAGGACATGAGAGGGGAGGGGGTGGCACTAAGCATAAAATGAGATTAGATGTATAGTTTTAATCAGTGTTGCAAAAATCGGTCATATCGGCCGATTAATCAGCGATTAATCGCTTATCGGCCATGGACCTTGGAGAGATTTACAAGGTAATCGGCCGATTAATCGGCCGAGTCAAGAAAATCGGCCGATTAATCGGTTAAAAATCGCTAATCGGCCCTCGACCGCCGCAGTACCGATTCACGATTTTTGCAACATTGGTTTTAATACAAAAGTGTATATGTTGTATGTATTGGGTGTTAAAAATGTGCATTGGTTATTGTTTCTGTAACTAACGAAAGTTATACGTATTTAAACGTAAGTTGTAAAGAAATTACTTGAGGTGTCAGGAAATATTTTTGGCACTTTGGTAATAATTTTGGAAGTATAAAAATACCTTGGAAATAATCGTTGAGAGAATCGGGTATGTCGGGTGTTAAATATTGAATAACAAATAACGTTTGTAGAATTCCAAAACCGTAAGTAGTTAAAGAATAGAAATTTATTTGTCGGGTGTTAAATATTGAATAACAAATAACGTTTGTTGAATTCCAAAACCGTAAGTAGTTAAAGAATAGAAATTTATTTTATAGTTTAAAATTGTGAAATGGGGCATGAGCAAGATACTGGAATGTTTTGAACTAAATATAGTCTAAATTCATAGCGTTCAAGAGGGTTCTTGTTAAGTCTCAAAGTCGTAAATTGTAGTTTGAAAATAAATGTTGACGTGGAAAATTATGGGTTGCTACAGAGTAGATGCCAGAATAAAGTTGAAGAAGTAGAAGAACACCCTAGGAATTTATCACTTTGTAATAGGAGACATATGTCATCTAAATGTAATGTCAAAAGTACTGTTTCTAATGCATGTAATGACTCTGTTTGTTTAATGTGCAAGAAATGTTTATTTAATAATTTTTGTGATGATTATGTTTCTAAAAATGTGAATGTTACGCCTGAACAGAATAACGTTCCAAAAGGAACTAGTGCTAGATCTAGATCTACAGAAAGACTAATTGCACGATTTAGGTCAACCACTAGTAGTCAAATGCCTAGGAACTATCTTAAGTATTGTGTATGGAAACCAACGGGTAGAGAATTCATACTCTAGAATGGAAAATTGAACAGGTAGAAACCTTCTATGAGTGTGATCTAGATTTTACCCCTAACCCCATGGAACCAAATTTTAAACGGTTTCCAAATACAAACTCTTCTATTCTTCCCAGGTTATCGAAATATGTCTTTGGATCGTCGACTCGGGTTGCTCCAATCACATGACCGGGAATCTAAAGCAGCTGATCAATTTCGTCTAGAAATTCATGGGAACTGTACGCTTTGGAAATGATCATGTAGCAGCTATTCTGGGTTATGGTGATCTTCAGTTTGGGAATTATTTGATCACTCGAGTTTACTACGTCGAAGGGTTGGGACACAACTTGTTTTCAGTCGGGCAGTTTTGTGATGCAGATTTAGAGGTTGCATTTAGGAGAAACACGTGCTTTGTTAGAAATTTGGTTGGCGATGATCTCTTAACTGGGAATCGTGGCACCAACCTATATGCTATCGACATCAACCAAATGGCCTCTTCATCACCAATTTGTCTTATGACAAGAGCATGCGGAACAAAGTCCTGGCTGTGGCATAGAAGATTATCCCATCTCAATTTCGACATCATTAACAAATTAGCCGAAGACAACATCGTCGAGGACTTCCTAAGTTCAAATACACCAAGGATCTCTTATGTCCATCATGCGAACAAGGAAAAAGCAAAAGGGCATCATATAAACATAAAATCGTACCCAGTTCGGAAGCAAAGTTACATATGTTGCACATGGACTTATGTGGCCCAATGAGAGTTGAAAGCATAAATGGGAAGAAGTATATTCTTGTTATCGTCGATGACTATTCAAGATATACATGGGTAAAGTTTCTGAGATAAAAAAATGAAGCACCAGGCATCATCATCACCTTTCTAAAGCGTATTCAAGTCCTACTTCAAGCTCCAGTAAGGATTGTAAGAACAGACAACGGCACAGAATTCACAAATCAGGAGTTAAGTACTTATTTTGAAGATTCTGGAATCACACATCAGACAATTGTTGTTAGAACTCTACAGCAGAATAGGGTAGTTGAAAGAAGAAATATAACTCTTGTGAAAGCTGCTCGCACAATGCTGATTTATTCTAGTACACCATTATTCTTATGGGCTGATGCTATTGCCACTGCTTGTTTCACTCAGAATCGTTCCCTAATCCATCCAAGATTCAATAAAACCCCATATGAACTAGTGAACAACAGAAAACCCGATATCTCTTACCTTCACGTGTTTGGCGCTTTGTGCTATCCAACGAACGACAGAGAAGATCTAGGGAAGCTGAAAGCTAAGGGTGATATTGGAATCTTCATTAGATACTCAGAAAACTCGAGGGCATTCAGGGTGTATAATAGAAGGACAAAAAGGATAATGAAGACGATGAATGTGAAGTTTGACGAAATTTCACAGATGGCTTCTGAGAGACTTGCTCTAGAACCCGTGCTTAATCCAATGGCTTCTAATCAAAACAGATTAGGACCCGCACCAAACCTGCAGACTTCTGGACACATTAGTTCAGGACTCGTACCTCAAGGAGCTCAATCAACAACCACTGACAAACCTTCAAAACAAGAACTGGAAAATTTCTTCGAGTTAATGTTTGATGAATACTATGGTGGAACTTCGACAAATGCATCACAACAACATTCCACTGCACCCGCTCAAAACCATCAAACACAACCACTACCACAAGATGCATCTACTACAATCGAAGTTGACGCACCAACTCCCTCAACATCATCTACATCTACTCCAGCAACTCCAGTATTTGAAATTGTTCTACCAAGAGTTGATGAGCAAAACTAAAGTACACCACTTCAAGAAGAAACAACACAGAATCAAAATGATTCAGTGTTAGAAGAAGAAGTATTTGAAAACCCGTTTGCTACGGATTTGGCTGAATCATCTTCAAGGTTACAAGAACCATCTAAAACAAATACGTTATTGGTGAACCTTCAAGGCCAGTTCAGACGAGAAGACAACTCGCCACCGACCCCGAAATGTGCATCTACATTTGCTCAATAAGCCTAAAAGAACCAAAGAACATTCGGGAGGCGATGGCAGAAAATGCATGGATAGAAGCGATGCAGGAAGAACTTCTTCAATATCAGTTACATGATAGTTGGGAATTAGTTCCAAGACCAATTGACAAACTTGTCATTGATCTCAAATGGTTATGAAAGAACAAAAAGGATGAAGAAATGACTGTAATTCACAACAAAGCTCGTCTCGTGGCTAAAGGATTCTAACAGGAAGAAGGGATAGATTTCAAAGAATCATTCGCGCTAGTAGCAAGGCTTGAAGCAGTCAGGATTTTCTTAGCCTATGCAGCTCACAAAAACATCACTGTATATCAGATGGACATTAAAATTGCATTCTTCAATGGAACTCTGAAAGAAGAAGTGTATGTGAGTCAGCCAGAAGGATTCGTTGACAAAGAACATCCATACTACGTCTATAAGCTAAAGAAAGTCATTTATGGTTTAAAACAAGCTCCAAGAGCGTGGTATGACGAACTATCATCTTTTCTGATCAAAAACAATTTCACCAAAGGAATTTTTGATTCTACCTTGCTTACAAGGAAATACAAAGATGACATTTTGATTGTTCAAATTTATGTGGACGACATTATCTTTGGGTCCACTAATCCGAATCATTCAAAACAGTTTGAAAATCTCATGAAAAGCAAATCTGAAATGTCCATGATGGGGGAACTTAAATTCTTTCTTGGTTTACAAATACACCAATCTCCTCGTGGTACTTTTATTAATAAAGCTAAATATACAATTGAGATTTTGAAAAAACATGGTATGGAAAATTGTGACTCTGTTGGTACACCAATGGTCACTTCACCAAAAATCGGTGCTGATCTATTTGGGAAACCCATCGATCCGAAGAAATATCGGAGCATGATTGGTTCTCTCATGTACCTTACTGCTAGTCGACCCGACATTCATTTTGTTGTTTTCTTATTAGCACGGTTTCAGGCAAGGCCAACCGAACTACACCTCCAAGAGGTTAAACGGATCTTTCGGTACCTACGAAGAACCATTAACATAGGACTTTGGTATCCGAAGGATTCCGAGTTTAAAGTAATAGCATTTTCAGATGCCGACCATGCAGGTTGTCAAGTTACAACAAAAATTACATCAGGTGGAGCACAATTTTTGGGTGAAAAGCTAGTAGGCTGGTCATCAAGGAAACAAGATTGTACTGCATTATCAACCGTAGAAGCCGAGTATGTGTCTCTATCTGCGTGATGTGCCCAAGTTCTATGGATGAGGACACAACTCACAGATTATGACTTTACTTTCGACAAAATACCTTTGTATTACGACTCGAAATGTGCCATAGCCATCTCGTGCAATCCCGTACAACACTCGAAGACCAAGCATATTAGAGTCCGCTGTCACTTCATCTAAGAACACGTAGAAGAGGGTACTGTTGAATTATTTTTCATGAAGACAGAATACCAACTCGCCAATCTATTTACTAAAGCCCTTCCAAAAGAAAGGTTTGACGATTTAGTTTGACGAATTGGCATGCGAAGCCTAACTCCTGAGGAGCTAGAACGTCTTCTCGAATCTTCTTGAAAATATTTTCAAAATAGCTTCGCTATAAATATTTTTGAAAAACCAAATACAAAATTTGAAAAACCAACAAAAACAAAATACAAAAATATAAATTTCAAAAATACAAAAACAATATAAAATCAAAAAACCAAAAATATTCTTCTCACGACATGTCTCTCGTATAATCAATATTCTGTACGTTTCTAGAAATGTCATTCAACAATGATACGGATATGTATAGATGCTTGAGCGAGAGTTCTCTAAAATGTTTTCTAAAACATGTCGTTTCTCAAATCTTCTCAAATGATGGCTTTCGTATACTTCAGTACGAAACCCGAACATAAATGATGACTTCTGATTATTTCAGATCAGGACTCGTAATTTCAAAGATGAAATTATTTTCAAAAAGTTCGAGTCTAAACAAACGAAAAGATTTCAAACAAAAACTCATTTTCCAAAAAAAAAAAAAAGACTTGTGTACATTTCAGTACATAACTCGCATTTCAAAAAGATAACTCCCTCCAAACCCTTAATTGATCTTAAAATTCCTGTATGAAATATGCTTTTCATTAAGGGGGAGTATAAAAACAAAAAATGTTCCGATCTCATGCAAAACAAATCCGTCTATATCTCCAAAAGCTTTTCTATTAATCAGTTGATATAAAAAATATCACGAATATGCTATTTTTGTGGGAGAGAAGACGTGATCAAAAATGTTTAAAGATCGTGGTTGAATCTCAAATGAGCTCGACTCAGATATAACCAACGAATTGACGAAGCTTAAATGTCATTAGTTGAAAAGACTTGTCCTGGACGGGTAATAACTTCAAGCTGGTCTAACCAGTGATGTAAGCGTGTCTCGAATAGGACTTGTCTAAGTAGAATGTACCATCTCGAGAGACTTTCTTTGAACTTGACCAGGACGGGTAATAAATTTCAAGCTAGTCTAACTAGTGATGTAAGCGTGTCTCGAATCGGTCATGTTCACTGAAAATCGATCAATTCAAAAGTGGAAACTCTACCCAACATGTGCAAAATTATCTTAAAAACGAATTAGCACATGTGAAGGGGGAGTATTTCAGAAAATGCAAAACTCTTGAAGTGTTAACAAAATGTGTTTAATAATCATAAACACTTTGAAAGATTTTCACAAAAGGTTTTATGGCATGTGATCGATGAACCTAGGATAATCATGGAGTTATAAGGTGATTATGGTTAGGTTTATGTCCTATGATCCGCCAGAGATGGAGGGATCTACCCAAAGACAATTCCAATAGATTAGAATTAGAAGTCCTTAGGTATGATTGAAAAAAGGAGTAAATGAGAAAGGAGAAAGAAGGGGTTGAAGAATTAAAAAGAAAAGTTTATGAAAGGGTGAAAAGAAATAGCCCTCCATGAAAACTTTGGGTAGAAACCGGGTTAATACATCTGATATCGGATATCACAAAGATGATACCGGCATTAAAGAAAAGACGTCATTGACCCAGTGACACGCTGCACAACCCCTCCTAGCCACTCAGGTATCTCTTAAAAGATATTTGTTTCATTTCTCACGGAGAACCTTGCATAATCTATCGGCCTCTCACTCCGAGATGTGTTGATATTGAAAAGGTGTCACTCTGCTCCATGCCTCCGACGACTAAAACCAAAATGCACATAATCGAGTCTAAAGCCATGAGATTCATCAAAAGATCTCTTAGGATACACTTCCAATATAATACACTTTTGTTCGCTAAAAAGGACACAAGGTGTAAAAGAGTCTTTATAAAATCTACGGATCTTGCCATATCTATCGTGATGGTTACTTGTTTCAAACGGTCTACAGTCGTGGAGTGATACTCTGGTATACTTTAGCGGCTCACCTGAATTGTGGGTATACTTTGGTATATCTGTTGTAAGCCTTCTTGAGGGTATCCAATTCAAGAATAGCCTTTGTAAGGATTAGAGACGGTTTTCACTCTATGTTGTTAATTATCTCAAAGTCTGAGCCTGTAAATGCTGGAGATCCCGCCAAGGAGATTCCTTTCATGAATTGAGTCCTTAAGACGTGGGTCTCTACTTGGATTTTTCCATAGTATTGATAATTGTCCCTCAACGGGATTAGGACAGCTGATGTGCCCAACCAAGGTGATTGGAATCAAGGCATTCATCAGTAAAACAATCGTAGTGGCCTGATCTCTAAGAAAAGTCCACAATGATTGATTGGTGATTTCAACTAACATTTTTATGCAGGTACTGATGAAAGTCCCCTTGGAGAAAAGACCGTACACCATCATATACATCAACATCTTCACCTCCACATACTCATACTTATGAAGTTCATTCTCAATAAGCACAAATCAAAGAATGTTCAAAGACAAAATATCAAGTTAAAGACAATGAGTTACGTCAAAGTCAAAGAGCTAATAAAGAAGTAAAGAACAAGTTCAGGAATTAATTGAGGAAGACATAAGTATGAAGTTCAAAGTCTTTCCAAGAAGTATGAGTATGTTGGAAATGACAACACTGCAAACCTGTGAAGATGTTGATAAAAGGCAAGAAAGATCAAAAGACGTTACTTCAAAGATCACAAAGCATGAAGGAACAAAGAATCAAGACTATTCTACAAAGACACACAAAGTTCAAGACAAAGAAGACAGAAGACCTAATCACGTGGAGCATCATCTGAATGACCACCCTTTAGGGGGAGATTGTTAGCATTAAAGAAGTGATGGTAATTCTTATCTTAGGAACTTTGTAAACGTGTTTTAGAATATGGAATAGAATAGTCAAAGGGCTCGAGGATTGGGCTAAGCTAATAGGTTAGTATTATGATAAACTAGTGTATTTATGTTTAATGTATTCCAAGTCCAATCCACAAACCAAACGAAGCCCATGTGAAAGCCTTTTAGGGCAACTCGTGTGTACTATAAATACACCTTAAATGAGTCATTTGAGGTGTGTGCTTGAGTGTGTATATGTGTGTTTTCTTTAATAAAATTCTCTCTTCATCTTACTACTTTCTCTCTCTAGCCTAACGCCACTTATATACTCTTGCACCACCATCGTTGATCAATATTGTGTGATAAAGTTTACTAGATCTAATGTCCTACATTCTAGCCTTAACTTCCAATCTTCTATGTGCCTTTTCTTCAGCAGTTTTAATAGGCACAATAGTCACAACACCAGCAGTAGATGTTTCAATTTTTGGTAAGCTATCACCAATCTCTATGACCTCCCACAAAGAGTAGTCAATCATCTGAATATACTGCTCGATTCTCATTCTCCAGAGCTCATACTCACCAGGCTTGAGCATTGGTACCTTTGATGCAGCAATCATATGTGTAGACTCCGAATCCATGTCTTTAGTAAGGTCTAAACAATCTCGAGCTTAAACAGGTTCTTCTTGATCACAGCTTCTAGATCACAAGCTCTGATACCACTTGTTGATCCCAGTTATGCACTTGATCGAATCCCTTAGCTTGTAAAGGTTTAATTATTTTGAATAAATTCAACACAACTAAGTATAGAAACTGTCTTTGAGTTTATCAAATACAATGCGGAATCTTGTACTTGATCTTAAGAAAAACTTTGTGTCAACAAAGAACACAATTATATCAAACAAAACGCTTCAATATTATTGACTATAATACGAATACTCAACAGTATTAGGGTTTTACAACCTTGAAGCTATAACTCTATGACTCAATGAATACGTATCAATCTCTATGCCCTAGGACCTCCTTTTATAGACTAAGGAGTCCTAGTCGGCTTACAATAACTTTCTATGCAAGATAAATCTTTTTAGAATCTTTTCTATACTTATCTAAACATACTATACATATCAAACCGACTCTAATACTCCAGCAGCACTAATAAACAATCAGTAGTTCTAATCTTTACTCTGGCAGCATTAAGTCTTCAGTAGTTGTAACTTAATACTATCATTACTAAGTTTTCTTCTAGCAACATTAACTACTTAGTGTATATTTCCTTGAAGTTCTCAGCATTTATAATATACACTAGCAGTCTTAATATTCATAAGCAGCAGTAATGATGCGTGGTTTTGTAACCTTACAACAGGTTTTACCTCTCGAGGGATCTCAAGAGGCTTACAACCCCACCAGGCAGTGTACCTGACCGATGTAGTATAGTGTAGTGGTAAGTACGGGGGATTGATCGTTCTCCACAGGGAATAGTGTTCGTTAGGTGTGAAAGGCTACTCTAATTAGGTCTAAGGGTTGAGGAAGATTCTTTTTATGTTTTTATAATTTTTATGAAAGCAAGTAAAATCTCGGTTTTGAAGAGTGGGCGGAATTAGTTGCTAGTCAACTAACCCAAATTACTACAAATGCAAATAAAATAAAATAACAAAAATGAAAATGTGGTGAGAAACTTATGTGTAGAGAAATGTGTTTACTTAGATTTCCTTACTCCCTAACTATCTTTTACCGGTTAATTAGTGTGTATTAGTCGCGTGGATGACGGGTGTATTCCTTAATACCATTCGTGGGGTGGCGTACTTACTTCCCCAACTCTACAAGCTCCTACTTCACTCCTATGTCGAGCCGGCTAGGAAGCTCCTAACATGGGATCACTAGAATTCGCTTGTGCATTAAATACAACCATAAAAACCTTTAGTACGCGTTTGGTTCATGTTTCTTAAGACGTTCAAGCAAGTTACCGAATAGGAAGTTAGCCAGTTTTCTTAAGCCTAACATAGATAAACAATCATCCAATACAACTAATAACACACTAACAACCAATAATCAATAGCTAGGTTTCATTAGATCTAAGCAAACACAAGATAAAATTAGCCTAACATGTTAAACAAAAGACAAGAATAAGATAGAATCAAACAACACATAGACATATTGAATGATTAATTGATAACTTATCTTTCAATGAAACATGGAAGATCTCAAGGCAAAAAGCCCTGAAAAAGTAGCTAGAATCGTCTTAGGGTTTTATCCCAAAATTCCACACACTAAGCTCTCCTTTCTGACAAAAAATTAGAAAACTATATATAGATTTTTGGATCTGACGGCGTCACCTTATGGATTGTGACGCCGTCACCTCGCCGCTTTTAGGGTTCCCGGATGACCTTCTTGACGCCGTCCCTCTTTAGCTCTTCAAAAATCCATTCTGGCCTATCAAGGCTTGACGTCGTCGAACCTTGAACGTGACGCCGTCCCCTTATGATTTAAGCCGTGACGCCCTTGATCAAGTTAAAGCGTGACGCCGTCAGAATTCACATGCTATCTCACTGGCCCGTCATGAGTAAATTTCACGTCCAACTTTTCTTGCCAAGGCATGACGCCGTCCAGAGTAAAGTCTGACGCCGTCAAGAGTAACTTTTAGCCGATTCTTGAGACTTTGCCGTTTTCTTCACTTTAATGCTCCAAAAACGTCCAAAATGCCTCCTTTTCCAGATTTCTCCTCAAAAGTACCTAAAATGACAAAAGGAACGATTTAGGGCAATATTTGATCAAATAAATACGATTTCGGGCTTAAATGACCCCTTAAAAGCGGTACACTTTTCGCTTCATCAAATACCCTTACACTTGAGATTTGCTTGTCCTCAAGCAAATGCGCTTTTATTCTAATCAAAATACAAGTTAGGGGTCATTTAACGCAAACATAAAAGTAATTACAACAAATAATCGTTCCACTTCAATCATAATAAGCACGGAGATTACATACTAGCACCTCACAAGTAGTGTTTAGATACTCACATCTCTCAAGTGTCATCAAAATAAATCTCAAAAAATGAAAACGGATAATATCTCTAACTACCTGTCATAGCAAATAGATTACCATAGGCTTGGGAAAGGATCGAAAACCTCCTCCACTAGGCGTAAGCACCTAAGATAAACTATCAAAGAGGGCTTTTAAATGGGTTATAACGTTAGGTGTAGGGAAAAGGAAAACACGGTTTTGTTGGATACGGGATATTTTACTGGTGGCTAGTTAAAGATCTTGGTCAATTACATGTACTATACAATGTTGCTAAGCCAAGACTAGACTCGATCTTAAGCTAAAAACGAAATAACAAAATAACAAAAATATAAAACAAACATAAAATAAAACGGGATGGTAGTCCGTATGTCTTTTCTATTTTTCATTTTCTCATTTTTTTGTGTTTTTCTTGATTTTTTTTTTTTTTTTTTTTTTTTTTTTTTTTCATACACTCTTGCCCTACCATCCAAAATAATACATCATAGGGGCATTGCATCCCCCTTACACTTGAATTTTTACATAACTTTACAAATACTAATCTAATGACTCGAATTAAGATAATTGAAAAACTTGGAGTACTTTTAAAACATTTAGCACATATGGGGGTAATAAATGATGTTCTTCCCCATTACTTCATTACACTAGTACTTTACCCATGAGTCCCAATCGTCCCAAAACAATATGTACAAGGATATGACTCGACTTAGCAACCATGTAATCAATTAGATAATTAACTTGGGTTTAAACAAATGTTGTAACAATAATGCACTAAAGATGAGTGCATACAAGGTAGGCTAAGGCGATTTGGGTGTACATTTTAGTGGGGTGTAACAAATTCTTCCTTTAAGTAAGATGCTTAAAGGTCGAAACGAAAAGATAGGCTCTGAGGGGTGTACTAGGGGTATCGTGTACTAAAAATGAGTACAACGCAAAGGGTGTGGGAGAATTACTTGACCAATGTAGCCAACGTAATTATAACAAAAACACAGGTGTAAAACAATGGGTTAATCCTAATGCCTCTTATCATGTAGTAAATCTAACTACACGAATGTAGTCTCACTTGTGGCCTTGGAATGGTCCTAACGCAAGTTCTAGAATCTAAGTGCTACCGGTACACACATCATAGCATAAATGCTTTTCCTACCAATTCTAGGGGCGAACCTCACATATTTGGGGGTGGAAAATTTTTTAGTGGTACGGTTTTTTGTGCTAGTCATATAACTCCTATCCGTGAGACGCTCATTAAGATCAAAGTTTCACTTCTATATGTTGTAAAAAATTTTAAATTTGGCACTAAAATTACCTTAACAAGTATTGATCTCAGTTTTATTACACATCTACCATCAAACAAACAAAAATCAAGCGCAATTGTATTCTCTAAAATCGTACTTTTACCCTCCCCTTACACTTAAGATGAACATTGTCCCCAATGTTCAAGTAACAAGATGTAAAAGAAAAAAAATAAAAGAATGAAATCAAATACTCCCCTGATTCGCTCGTTGGATAATGAAATTACACGGTTAAATCTTCTTCCAAGGTAATGTTGAAGCTCCATGACTAATGCATCGCCATAAGCTTGATTCAAAACATTTCCTTGTCCAAAATAACCTGTTAAACCTGAGAAAACAGACACGAAAACCTGCATAACATCGGCGGGAAAAATCTATATATAAGGATATAATGCTTGTGGAATGATAATTTTGCAGATTCCTGGAGATTATAAGTTGGAGATTTAATAAAAACTTTTTATGAAAACAAAACTTTCAAAAATTTCTGGAAATTAAATCTGACGCCGTCAGGTTATAAACCCTGACGCCGTCAGAAATGACCTGACAAAAATTTTCATTTTAAGTTTCCGGAAAATTTCTGGAAAAACCTTTACCTTACTTCCTGGAAATCCTGCAAAACATCATTATGACTCGATACAAGCATTTGACTCAAACAAATACGAATATGTATGTTAATTTATTATTATTATGATTCATGTTCATTTGTGTTCTAATAAACCGATTTAGATTTCCCTTACACTTAACTTTTGCAAAATACCTTTATATGTAGTTAAGACGAAGTTAAAAACAAAATAAAGCATTTTCACAAATTAGTTTTTAACATGAATCAATAATAATAAAACTTAAACACACATACGGAAACAAATAAAATCAAACAAACAAATAAATAAACACACAAAGCAAATAAAGCAAATAACGCTTGGGTTGCCTCCCAAGAAGCGCTTGTTTTTGTTCGAGTCATGAGCCTGACTCTACCCTTATTTAATGGATAAAGGAGAGGTTTTCCCTACACTTAGGATTAAGTGCGGGTGATAGTAGCGATACACACCAGCTCGGTAGGAGTATGCCACGTGAGGAAAGAGTGGTGGATGAATTATATGCTCAAAGGGGTGTGCTCCTTTCATCATAACCTTACCTAGTTCACTTTGGTCAATGGGTGAATTAAAGTTTTCTCCTAAAAAGGGATCATTTTCTATCAACTTCGAGAGATTCCTAGCTGGGAATCCATCTTGACCTAATAAACCCGGTTTAAACCCATAGTGTTTCTTGTGATTAATCATGAATGGGTGATGTAAGTATGAAAGGTTATGGTTCACTCCTATGTCAGCTTCCTCTCTACAAGGCTTAGAGTCTACTACCTTCAACATAAAACTACCCGGACTATATGGTTTGATGGGTGGGTCGGGACCTAATTCAATTCCTAAGTTCACATCTAAGGATGGAAGATTAGGTAACGGTTTTGGTTTAGGCTCCGGTTCATCAAAACTAGGAACTTCCATAGAACTAAAAGAAAGGTTATGACTACAAGTATTCAAACCTATTTCTTCTAGTTTTGTTTGGTCCAAGGGCTCGACCTCTATTGGGGTTCCTATAGTCTCTTCTACTCCTTCCGGGTAAGTCACGGGCGGTGTGGGTGCCTCAAATGATGGTAGGACTTGTGAGGTACTTAGCGGGCTTATGTTACTAACCTCATCATTCCTTGTGTCTAGATCACCTATATCCTCATCATGTGTTTTAGTAGGATCTAACCCTAACATTTTCCCAAGTATCTCAAGTGCTTCTCTAGGCATCTCAACTTCTATGTCCGAATCATAAGGATCATCCTTAATATTCTGGCTGCTATATTCAAATTGCCTAAAAGATTCATCATGTGTTTCTTGAGATTCAACGTCATCGATCATAAAACCTGGGTCTTTTTGATCAATGTGATCATGTTCGGCTAAATCCTCCATCACGTCAAGATCACCTAAGTGTTTGTTTTGTACTATGGCATTACATGACAACCACTTAGGTATCTCAACACTAATGTATTCATCCCCAAACAAACTTGTTTCATGATCCAGGAAATTTATATTCAATTGACTTGTACTAACGTTTGTTGGGTTGTCTACCCTATAATAATATTGGGCACAATCTTCTATGGCATCCCATGCTTCTTCAGCACTTAATTCCCTAAAGTCCCCATTGGCAAAATCCTCAATGCGCATTTGGTCATATTGGCCAACACGATAGTAAAAGGTTCGGGTTAGGGATGCTAAAGCGAAACTATGATGAGGGAATTTTCGGAGTAAATTTCTAAAACGAGTCCATGCATCATATATGGGTTCATCTCGATATTGTTTGAAATTCGAGATGTCAATAGGGTAGAATGGCCTTTGTGGTTGGTGGTATGGTGGATTCGCGTACTCCATAATGGTGAACGGAAGAGTCAATGGAAATTACGAACAAACACACAAAGAAAATAGATAGACTACGAGAAAGCTACAAAATAAAAAGAAAATATCTCACTTGATAGGAATCTTGTGAGTAGACCTAATAAAAATAAAATTTCAACCTAAACAATAACTATTCCCCGGCAGCGGCGCCAAAAACTTGATGCGTGGTTTTGTAACCTTACAACAGGTTTTACCTCTCGAGGGATCTCAAGAGGCTTACAACCCCACCAGGCAGTGTACCTGACCGATGTAGTATAGTGTAGTGGTAAGTACGGGGGATTGATCGTTCTCCACAGGGAATAGTGTTCGTTAGGTGTGAAAGGCTACTCTAATTAGGTCTAAGGGTTGAGGAAGATTCTTTTTATGTTTTTATAATTTTTATGAAAGCAAGTAAAATCTCGGTTTTGAAGAGTGGGCGGAATTAGTTGCTAGTCAACTAACCCAAATTACTACAAATGCAAATAAAATAAAATAACAAAAATGAAAATGTGGTGAGAAACTTATGTGTAGAGAAATGTGTTTACTTAGATTTCCTTACTCCCTAACTATCTTTTACCGGTTAATTAGTGTGTATTAGTCGCGTGGATGACGGGTGTATTCCTTAATACCATTCGTGGGGTGGCGTACTTACTTCCCCAACTCTACAAGCTCCTACTTCACTCCTATGTCGAGCCGGCTAGGAAGCTCCTAACATGGGATCACTAGAATTCGCTTGTGCATTAAATACAACCATAAAAACCTTTAGTACGTGTTTGGTTCATGTTTCTTAAGACGTTCAAGCAAGTTACCGAATAGGAAGTTAGCCAGTTTTCTTAAGCCTAACATAGATAAACAATCATCCAATACAACTAATAACACACTAACAACCAATAATCAATAGCTAGGTTTCATTAGATCTAAGCAAACACAAGATAAAATTAGCCTAACATGTTAAACAAAAGACAAGAATAAGATAGAATCAAACAACACATAGACATATTGAATGATTAATTGATAACTTATCTTTCAATGAAACATGGAAGATCTCAAGGCAAAAAGCCCTGAAAAAGTAGCTAGAATCGTCTTAGGGTTTTATCCCAAAATTCCACACACTAAGCTCTCCCTTCTGACAAAAAATTAGAAAACTATATATAGATTTTTGGATCTGACGGCGTCACCTTATGGATTGTGACGCCGTCACCTCGCCGCTTTTAGGGTTCCCGGATGACCTTCTTGACGCCGTCCCTCTTTAGCTCTTCAAAAATCCATTCTGGCCTATCAAGGCTTGACGCCGTCGAACCTTGAACGTGACGCCGTCCCCTTATGATTTAAGCCGTGACGCCCTTGATCAAGTTAAAGCGTGACGCCGTCAGAATTCACATGCTATCTTACTGGCCCGTCATGAGTAAATTTCACGTCCAACTTTTCTTGCCAAGGCATGACGCCGTCCAGAGTAAAGTCTGACGCCGTCAAGAGTAACTTTTAGCCGATTCTTGAGACTTTGCCGTTTTCTTCACTTTAATGCTCCAAAAACGTCCAAAATGCCTCCTTTTCCAGATTTCTCCTCAAAAGTACCTAAAATGACAAAAGGAACGATTTAGGGCAATATTTGATCAAATAAATACGATTTCGGGCTTAAATGACCCCTTAAAAGCGGTACACTTTTCGCTTCATCAAGTAACTTTATAACCAGCAGGATTAATGACTTAAAGCATTTTTCTTGTAATACCTGAGCAGTTATAATTACATGAGCAGCCTTAACCATCTTGAGCAGCATTAACACCTTTGAAGCTTTAATTCCCAACAACTTGAATTGTTTCATCCAAATTGCCCATGTCAGCCTCTTTACCAGCATCATCATCATCAGTTTCAGCCCATACATCTTCCAATATTGGCATGTCTGGATCATCTGAATATTCAATGCTATCTTTTTCACCAATAGCATCATCTTGTATGCCAGCAGCATTAACAGTTGAACTAGCAGTATTAACTCTGTTAGTGCTGTTAACACCATCATTTTCTCCTGATCATCACTCTTATTGTCTTTTCTTGGATCTTCATCATCCTTCTTGTCATCATCACTTGAATGCTTGACTTCATCATCTTGAGAACTCTTTGGATCTTGGGTTGAGATTGGTGGATCAGTAGTCCATAATGGTAGCAAGATGTACTTCTTAGCAGGTTATGTCTCCTTTCTAGCTTGACCTGCATCATTATTTGCTTTTGTACCTGCAAAACCATTAGACTGTGTACCTGTAACAACTGGCTCATAATTCATTGTTTTTGTTAGTGCATCAATATCAAACAGCCAATCTGGTCCACTACCTACAGCATTAGGTGTACTCTTACTAAACCTAATATGTAAGTTCTCTTCCACTATCCTTGTTCTACTATTGAATACTCTAAAGGCTTTGCTATTAAGAGAGTATCCAACAAAGAAACCTTCATCAGTCTTACCATCAAATTTGCCAAAGTGATCTATGGTATTGAGAATAATAATAGGACACCCAATGGTCTCATAAAACTTAGAATTGGTGTTCTACCATGAAAAAGTTCATATGGGGTCTTGTTATGAGGCTTAACTACTAACACTCTATTTTGCACATAACAAGCAGTACTAATTGCTTCTTCCCAAAAGGTAGTTGGCAACTTAGAATCAGCTAGCATAGTCCTAGCAGCCTCAATTAGTATCCTATTTCTCCTCTCAGCTACACCATTTTATTAAGGAGTTCTAGCTACACTATACTGTCTCATAATACCTTTCATCTCACAAAACTGATTCATGTCCCTATTCTTAAATTCAGTTCCATTGTCACATCTAATCACCTTAACCTTTTTGCTTGATAAATTTTCTGCTCTAGTTATAAAGGACTTAAGAATGCCACTAGTCTCATCCTTAGTAGCTAGAAAGAAAACCCAAGTAAACCTACTATAATCATCTGTGACAACTAGGCAATATATTTTCTTCATTAAATTTTTTACAAATGTTGGACCAAACAAATCCATATGCAACAATTATAAAGGTTGGCTGACAGAGTTCACTATTTTGGACTTACAAGAGGCTCTGTGTTGCTTTCCCTTCTGAAAAGCAACACGGGTTTCATCATGTTCAAAATTTTTTTAAGGTAAACCTCTTGCAAGATTTCCCTTAACCAATTTGTTCATTGTTTTAAAATTCAAGTGACCTAGCCTTCTATACCAAAGTTTAGATTCATCAGATGTGGCTTTTTCAAAAAGACAAGTTAAAACTCCTTTGGGAACAATGTTCTCTAAATCAACACTGTATATATTGTCCTTTCTAGGAACTTTAAGTAAAACTTGACTTTCATTAGTGAACTTAAAGTCAGGAGACAAGACAATACATTCAATGTCATTAAAGAGAACACTATTCTTTTTGTCACACATTTGTGAGACACTAAAGAGATTGAATTTTAACTCTTTGATAAAATACACATTCTCAAAATCTAGTTTACCAGTTTTTATTGTACCTTTGCCTGTGATTTTCCCTCCTTTGGGATTACTCCCAAAAGCAACATATCCTCCATCAATTTCTTCATAATCAGTAAGATAGGACATGTTCCCTGTCATGTGCCTTGAGCATCCACTATCAATTACTTCTTGATCCTGTAAGTCCACCTGTGGATTGCCCTGCACATAAGGTAAGAAAATCAGTTTCTTTTGGGGACCCAAGCCATTACTGACTTAGATCTGCCTTGTGCATCAACATAATAAAATTTCTTTGAAACTATTGATGTACTGTTGTGTTTGGAAACATGGTCTAAAACTTTAATCTTTGGTTTCCAAACCCAACAAACTGAGGCCTTAACAGCATAAAAGTGATTTCCCTGAACTGTATAAATTACTGCTTTTGGCCTAGCAGTATTAACTACTACTTTTGTCTTTTGAATGGGCCTTTGAACAGATGAATGTGCTATTTTTGAAAGATGTGTCATTGACTTAGCATCATTCACTGTTTGTTTTGGTTGAGCAGTATTAACTGGTCTAGCAGTTTTAACTGATACTGCTATTTTTGGAAAACTTTGTTTAGCAGTATTAAGAGATACCATTCCAGACTTCATTAACACTGCCCTTTGACCCATGTTCTATTTAGCACTGGGGTGAGTATTTTTAGAAAAGCTTTGGTGGTTCACCCTCTGAGCATAGTTCCAAACAGGTTTTTGATAGTAATGACAATCAAAACTACCACATAGATAACAAGCCTTATTAAACATCTCAAAATTACTTTCTAATCTTTGAGACATCATGCCATTTCAATTCCTTTGGTTTCCTCCAGGCCTGTTAGTATTCTCCCTAGGTTGCTTAACTTGATTGGCAGTGTTCCTAGCATTTTGTCCATGTGAATTAGGTTTAAAAAACTTAATCTTTTCAACATTAGGTCTAACTGTTTTACTTTCAACCTTAGGTGTAGACACAACCTGGTCCTCATCATCAGACACCCAATCTTCAATAATTGGTGCATCTGTATACTTCCTATCAACTACCTTAGACTCTTTCTCTTTCTCAACTACAGGCTTAATAAATAACTCATTTAAACAAGACAATTTAGGTGTAGGAGGCACAAATTTTCCTATTATGGGAAGGGGAACCTCATTATAGCCTAAACCACTACCTTTCTGACACTTGTCAACAATCTAACAATCTATGATCTTGTTCACACTCTCAGATGCATGTTCAAACCTATTCACACTAAATTGAATGCTTTCTTTTTCCTGTTGAACTACATCTTTTTCTTTTTGAGCTTTTTCAAGCCTTTTCCTAAGCTCTGTAATAAGTGATTCTTTTACAAAAAGTTCACCTTCTAAAACATTAACCTTTTCTACATACTCAGCCTCATTCTTCTTATAAAATTCAAGTCTTTGTTCTACAGACTCTAAGCCTACCTTATAGCCTAAAATATGTAACTCATAATTCTTTAAATCTTCTACTAGTTTATCTGAGCTTTAAGTAACTCAACAGTATCTAGACAAGATTTATAAGAACAACCAGAATCATTAGATACCTCAGAATCAGAACTTGAAGATGAAGATGAATAGGCCATCAGAGCATAGTTAGGTCCTTCTTCAGCTTGATCACTCCAATCATAGCCACCAAGACCATCACAAGACACCAAGGCTGTTGAAGAAGGTGTTTCCACTGGTATACTCCTTCTTGAGCCTTCCTTATTCCTGTTGTCTTGGTTCCTTGGAGCTCTACATTCTCTAGCAAAGTGTCCCTTCCTGTGACAGTTGTAGCATTCAACCTATGTTTTCATTGCTATTGACTGTGAGCTTCCTTCCAGTATTCTTCAAGAATCTTCTTGCCCTCATAGTCAACATAGCCATCTGCCACTTCAAATCCATCTCTTCTAAGTCATCTGGATGAATTTGTTCCAAGTCCTCATGTACAATCTGAGAACTATTAGGTTGAATAGCCAGGAATGCATAAATAACAGCATCACTCAAGTTGTCAATGTTTGTAGAACTAACAGCATTAACTTGAGTGCTAGCAGTAGTAACTCCATGAGCAGTATTAACTGCTTCATCAGTACTGCTAGTGTTATTGTTTGAGGAGGATACAAAAGCCATGTTTTGTGTATTTAAGCTTGAGCTGGACATCCCCTTGACCTCTGCTTCATACACTTTAAGATTGTTGTAAAGGTCATCTATGCTCATTGTGTCCAGATCAGGTTTATTTTTCCACACAACAACATGTGTGTTCCACTCTGGTGACAAAATCCTCAACAGCTTTTGGTTAATGTCTTCTTGGGAAATACTTTCACCCAAAAGCTCTAATTGACTCACAACCTTCTGAAGCCTGTCAAAGGTTTGGTCAAGCTTCTCTGAACTTGGAGCATAAAAGTTCTCATATTGTTGCTTCAAGAGATTCTTCTTGGTCTTCTTAGTAGCAGCATTCCCTCCAAATCTCTTCTCATTCCTGATGTTCATTAGGAATGCCCGTCATAATAGTGCTGTTGATTAGGAATGCCCATCATAAGAGTTAAATGTCAACTGATGTTCATTAGGAATTCCCATCATAAGAGTGCTTCTTGCCTTGACTTCCAATCTTCTTTGTGCCTTGTCTTCAGCAGTTTTAATAGGCAAAATAGTCACAACACCAGCATCAGATGTTGTTGTTTTTGGCAAAGTATTACCAGTCTCTATCACCTCCCATAGAGAATAGTCAATCATCTGAATATACTGCTCAATTCTCATTCTCCAGATCTCATACTCACCAGGCTTAAGCATTGGTACCTTAGATGCAACAACCATATGTGCAGACTCTGAATCCATGTCTTCCAGTAAGATCTTGTGTATTAAAACAGGTTCTTCTTGATCACAGCTTCTAGATCACAAGCTCTTATACCACTTGTTGATCCCAGTAATGCACTTGATCGAATTCCTTAAGCTTGTATAAGGTTAGCAATGCTAGATAAATCTAACACAACTAGTATAGAAACTGTCTTGGAATATATTAAAGTTTATGCAGAATCTAAACTTTAATCTTAAGAAGAATGATGAAGCGAAAAGTGTACCGCTTTTAAGGGGTCATTTAAGCCCTAAATCGTATTTATTTGATCAAATATTGCCTTAAATCGTTCCTTTTGTCATTTTAGGTACTTTTGAGAAGAAATCTGGAAAAGGAAGCATTTTGGACGTTTTTGGAGCATAAAAGTGAAGAAAACGACAAAGTCTCAAAATTATGCTGGAAAGTACCTTTGACGGCGTCAGGGATTGCCCTGGACGGCGTCACGGCTTGGCAACAAAAGGTGGATATGAAAATTACTCATGATAAGCCAGAGAATTTTGCATGAAAAATCTGACGGCGTCACCCTTTGAAGTGATCAAGGTCGTCACGGCTTAAT
Source organism: Artemisia tridentata subsp. tridentata (assembly GCA_021014915.2). Taxonomy (NCBI): domain Eukaryota; kingdom Viridiplantae; phylum Streptophyta; class Magnoliopsida; order Asterales; family Asteraceae; genus Artemisia; species Artemisia tridentata. The sequence goes on from CP139506.1 coordinate 294,651,761, forward strand.
TTAAAGAGGGACGGCGTCAAGCACTAATCTGACGGCGTCAAGCCTTGATAAGCCAGAACGGATTTTGGAGGTCTAAAGAGGGACGGCGTCAGGAAGGCCATCCGGGAACCCTAAAAGCGGCGAGGTGACGGCGTCAGAATCTACAACGTGACGCCGTCAGCCCTTAATCTCTATATATAGTTTTGCAATTTTTTGTCATTAGGGTGGAACTTTGTGTGTGAAAAACCCTAAGACGATTTTAGCAGCTTTTTCAAGGCTTTTTGCCTTGAGATCTTCCATTTTACATTGAAGATAAGTTATCAATTAATCATTCAATATGTCTATGTGTTGTTTGATTCTATCTTGTTCTTGTCTTTTGTTTAACATGCTAGGCTAGGTTTTCTTTGTGTTTGCTTAGATCTAATGAAACCTAGCTATTGATTGTTGGTTATTAGTGTGTTATTAATTGTATGGGATGATTGTTCATCTATGTTAGGCTTAAGAAAACTGGCTAACTTCCTATTCGGTAACTTGCTTGAACGTCTTAAGAAACATGAACCAATGCGTACTAAAGGTTTTTATGGTTGTATTTAATGCATGAGCGAATTCTAGTGATCCCATGTTAGGAGCTTCCTCGCCGGCTCGACATAGGAGTGAAGTAGGAGTTCATAGAGTTGGGGAAGTACGTACGCCACCCCACGATTGGTATTAAGGAATACACCCGTCATCCACGCAATTAATACACACTAATCAACCGGTAAAAGATAGTTAGGGAGTAAGGAAATCTAAGTAAACACATTTCTCTCCACATAAATTTCACCACCTTTTCATTTTTTGTTATTTTATTTTATTTGCATTCGTAGTTAATTGGGTTAGTTGACTAGCAACTAATTCCGCCCACTCTTTCAAACCCGAGATTTTACTTGCTTTCATAAAATTATAAAAACATCAAAAAGAATCTTCTCTCACCCTTAGACCTATTAGAGTAGTTTTTCATACCTAACGAACACTATTCCCTGTGGAGAATGATCAATCCCCCGTACTTACCACTACACTATACTACATCGGTCCGGTACACTGCCTGGTGGGGTTGTAAGCCTCTTGAGATCCCTCGAGAGGTAAAACCTGTTGTAAGGTTGCAAAACCACGCATCAAGTTTTTGGCGCCGCTGCCGGGGAATAGTTATTGTTTAGGTTGAATTGTTATTTTATTAGGTCTACTCACTTGATTCCTATCGAGTGAGATATTTATTTTCTTTTTATTAGATTTCTTTAGTCTATCTTTTTCTTTGTGCCCTTTGTTTGTAAAACCATTTTCATTTGTCACCATGGCGGATGAAATTCCATTTAGATCATTAACAATAGAGGAACAATTACTTTACACGGATAGATTTGCTTCCTGTTGTTCCAATGAATTTTTAAGTGATCTTAGATATATACAAGAGGAGATGGGTGTAAAGTTTGATAGGTTTGATGAATTATGTGCATGTGCGGCTTCTATTAAACAATCATTGTTAGGATCAACTCCTTTTAGTGAAACCCTTTAGAAAAAATTTGAGGAAAGCTTCCTAACCGTGAACCATATGTTGAATGAATTGATGGGTTTATATACATCACAACTTGAGGAAACAAATGAGGAGGATTTATCCGACTATAGGTACCATGAGCAAGAAGACCTAGTTTTTAAGAACATGGACCTTGAATTGGACCAAGATTGTGAGATGGTTAGTGTTGAACTACCTAGTTGCATGAGTGGGATAGATTTCACCAAAACATATGCCACGCATGAGGAATCCTTTAGGCAATTGGAACATAGTAATCAAGTTGAATATTACTATGAATCGGACTTAGAATTTCAAATGGCTAGAGAAGGATTTGAGATACTTAGGAATGTGTTTAGGTTAGATCCTACCAAAACACATGATGAACATATAGGTGATTTAGATACTATGGAGAATGAGGTTAGAAATGCAAGACCACTAAATACCCCACAAGTCCTACCATCATTTGAGGCACACACACCACCCATGACTTACCCAGAAGAAGTAGAAGAGACTATAGGAACCCCAATAGAGGTAGAGCCCTTGGACCAAACAAAACTAGAAGAAATAGTTTTGAATACTTGTAGTCATAACCTTTCTTTTAGTTCTATGGAAGTTCCTAGTTTTGATGAACCGGAGCCTAAACCAAAACCGTTACCTAATCTTCCATCCTTAGATGTGAACTTAGGAATTGAATTAGGTCCCGACCCACCCATCAAACCATATAGTCCGGGTAGTTTTATGTTGAAGGTAGTAGACTCTAAGCCTTGTAGAGAGGAAGCTGACATAGGAGTGAACCATAACCTTTCATACTTACATCACCCATTCATGATTAATCACAAGAAACATTATGGGTTTAAACCGGGTTTATTAGGTCAAGATGGATTCCCAACTAGGAATCTCTCGAAGTTGATAGAAGATGATCCCTTTTTAGGAGAAAACTTTAATTCACCCATTGACCAAAGTGAACTAGGTAAGGTTATGATGAAAGGAGTACACCCCTTTGAGTATATAATTCATCCACCACTCTTTCCTCACGCGGCATACTTCCACCAAGATGGTGTGTATCGCTACTATCACCCGCACTTAATCCTAAGTGTAGGAAAAACCTCTCCTTTATCCGTTAAATAAGGGTAGAGTCAGGCTCGTGACTCGAACAAAAACAAGCGCTTCTTGGGAGGCAACCCAAGCTTTATTTGCTTTGTGTGTTTATTTATTTGTTTGTTTGATTTTATTTGCTTCCGTATGTATGTTTAATTTTTATTATTATTGATTCATGTTCAAAACTAAATTGTGAAAATGCTTTATCTTGTTTTTAACTTCGTCTTAACTACATATAAAGGTATTTTGCAAAAGATAAGTGTAAGGGAAATCCAAATTGGTTTATTAGAACAAATGAACATGAATCATAACAATATTAAATTAACATACATATTAGTAATTGTTTGAGTAAAATGCTTGTATCGAGTCATAATGATGTTTTGCAGGAATTCCAGGAAGTAAGGTATAGGTTTTTCCAGAAATTTTTCGGAAACTTAACATGAGAATTCTGTCAGATCATTTCTGACGGCGTCAGGCATTACAACCTGACGGCGTCAGGTTTTAATTTTCTGAAATTTTTGAAAGTTTTGTTTTTCTACCGGAATCATAAAAAGTTTTTATTAAATCTCTAACTTATAAACTCCAGGAATCTACAAAATAATCATTCCACAAGCATTATATCCTTATATAAATTTATCCCGCCGATGTTATGCAGGTTTTCGTGTTTGTTTTCTCAGGTTTAACAGGTTATTTTGGACAAGGAGATGTATGTGGAATCTAGCTTTTGGCGATGCATTAGTCTTGGAGCTTCTACTTTCTCTTGGAAGAAGATCTAACCATGTTACCTCTTTATCCACCGAGCGAATCAGGGGAGTATTTGATTTCATTCTTTTACCTTATTACTTTTACATCTTGTTATTTGAACATTAGGGACAATGTTCATCTTAAGTGTAAGGGGGGGTAAAGTACGATACTTTAGAGAATGCTATTACGCTTGATTTTTCGTTTGTTTAATGGTAGATGTGTAATAAAACTGAGAGAAATACCTGTTAAGGCAATTTTAGTGCCAAATTTAAAATTTTTTACAACATATAGGAGTGAAACTTTGATCTTAATGAGCGTCTCATGGATAGAAGTTATATGACTAGCACAAAACCGTACCACTAAAAATTTTTCCACCCCCAAATATGTGAGGTTCGCCCCTAGAATTGGTAGGAAAAGCATTTATGCTATGATGTGTGTACCGGTAGCACTTAGATTCTAGAACTTGCGTTAGGACCATTCCGAGCCCACAAGTGAGACTACATTCGTGTAGTTAGATTTACTACATGATAAGAGGCATTAGGATTAACCCATTGTTTTACACCTGTGTTTTTGTTATAATTACATTGGCTACATTGGTCAAGTAATTCTCCCACACCCTTTGCGTTGTACTCATTTTTAGTACACGATACCCCTAGTACACCCCTCAGAGTCTATCTTTTCGTTTCTAACTTTAAGCATTTTACTTAAAGGAAGAATTTGTTTACACCCCACTTAAATGTACACCCAAATCGCCTTAGCCTACCTTGTATGCACTCATCTTTAGTGCATTATTGTGACAACATTTTTTTAAACCCCAAGTTAATTATCTAATTGATTACATGGTTGCTAAGTCGAGTCATATCCTTGTACATATTGTTTTGGGATGATTGGGACTCATGGGTAAAGTACTAGTGTAATGGAGTAATGGGGAAGAACATCATTTATTACCCCCATATGTGCTAAATATTTTAAAAGTACTCCAAGTGTTTTGATTATCTTAATTCGAGTCATTAGATTAGTTATTTGTAAAGTTATGTAAAAGTTCAAGTGTAAGGGGAATGCAACGCCCCTATGATGTATTATTTTGGATGGTAGGGCAAAAGTGTATGCAAAAAAAAAAAAAAAAAAAAAAAAAAAAAAAAAAAAAAAAAAAAAAAAGAGAAAAAATCAAGAAAAATACAAAAAAATGAGAAAAAAAAAAGAAAAAAAACATACGGACTACCATCCCGTTTCATTTTATATTTATCTTATGTTTTTGTTATTTTGTTTTTAGCTTAAGATTGAGTCGAGTCTTGGCTTAGCAACATTGTATAGTACATGTAATTAATCAAGATCTTTAACTCGCCACTAGTAAAATATCCTTTATCCTACAAAACCGTGTTTTCTTTTTCCCTACACCTAACGTTATAACCCATGTAAAAGCCCTCTTTGATAGTTTATCTTAGGTGCTTACGCCTAGTGGAGGAGGTTTTTGATCCTTTCCCAAGCCCATGGTAATCTATTTGCTATGACAGGTAGTGAGAGATATTATCCGTTTTCATTTATGAGATTTATTTTGATGACACTTGAGAGATGTGAGTATCTAAACACTACTTGTGAGGTGCTAGTTTGTAATCTCCGTGCTTATTATGATTAAAGTGGAACGACTATATGTTGCAATTACTTTTATATTAGCGTTAAATGACCCCTAACTTGTATTTTGATTAGAATAAAAGCGCATTTGCTTGAGGACAAGCAAATCTCAAGTGTAAGGGTATTTGATGAAGCGAAAAGTGTACCGCTTTTAAGGGGTCATTTAAGCCCTAAATCGTATTTATTTGATCAAATATTGCCCTAAATCGTTCCTTTTGTCATTTTAGGTACTTTTGAGAAGAAATCTAGAAAAGGAAGCATTTTGGACGTTTTTGGAGCATAAAAGTGAAGAAAACGACAAAGTCTCAAAATTATGCTGGAAAGTACCTTTGACGGCGTCAGGGATTGCCCTGGACGGCGTCACGGCTTGGCAACAAAAGGTGGATATGAAAATTACTCATGATAAGCCAGAGAATTTTGCATGAAAAATCTGACGGCGTCACCTTTTAAAGTGATCAAGGTCGTCACGGCTTAATTTAAAGAGGGACGGCGTCAAGCACTAATCTGACGGCGTCAAGCCTTGATAAGCCAGAACGGATTTTGGAGGTCTAAAGAGGGACGGCGTCAGGAAGGCCATCCGGGAACCCTAAAAGCGGCGAGGTGACGGCGTCAGAATCTACAACGTGACGCCGTCAGCCCTTAATCTCTATATATAGTTTTGCAATTTTTTGTCATTAGGGTGGAACTTTGTGTGTGAAAAACCCTAAGACGATTTTAACAGCTTTTTCAAGGCTTTTTGCCTTGAGATCTTCCATGTTACATTGAAGATAAGTTATCAATTAATCATTCAATATGTCTATGTGTTGTTTGATTCTATCTTGTTCTTGTCTTTTGTTTAACATGCTAGGCTAGGTTTTCTTTGTGTTTGCTTAGATCTAATGAAACCTAGCTATTGATTGTTGGTTATTAGTGTGTTATTAATTGTATGGGATGATTGTTCATCTATGTTAGGCTTAAGAAAACTGGCTAACTTCCTATTCGGTAACTTTCTTGAACGTCTTAAGAAACATGAACCAATGCGTACTAAAGGTTTTTATGGTTGTATTTAATGCATGAGCGAATTCTAGTGATCCCATGTTAGGAGCTTCCTAGCCGGCTCGACATAGGAGTGAAGTAGGAGTTCATAGAGTTGGGGAAGTACGTACGCCACCCCACGATTGGTATTAAGGAATACACCCGTCATCCACGCAATTAATACACACTAATCAACCGGTAAAAGATAGTTAGGGAGTAAGGAAATCTAAGTAAACACATTTCTCTCCACATAAATTTCACCACCTTTTCATTTTCTGTTATTTTATTTTATTTGCATTCGTAGTTAATTGGGTTAGTTGACTAGCAACTAATTCCGCCCACTCTTTCAAACCCGAGATTTTACTTGCTTTCATAAAATTATAAAAACATCAAAAAGAATCTTCTCTCACCCTTATACCTATTAGAGTAGTTTTTCATACCTAACGAACACTATTCCCTGTGGAGAACGATCAATCCCCCGTACTTACCACTACACTATACTACATCGGTCAGGTACACTGCCTGGTGGGGTTGTAAGCCTCTTGAGATCCCTCGAGAGGTAAAACCTGTTGTAAGGTTGCAAAACCACGCATAAAAGAACTTTGTATAATGAAACAGTTATGAACACAAGATTATCAAACAAACAACGCTTCAATATTATTGATTATAATACGAATACTCTGACAAGTATTACGGTTATACAACCTTGAAGCTATAACTCAATCGTAAAACTACGTATTTAACACAATACCCTCGGACCTCCTTTTATTGACCAAGGAGTCTTAGTCAGCTTACAATAACTTTTTCTCTAAGATAAATCTTTCTAAATCTTTTCTATAATTATCTAACCGACTATACATGTATATCAAATAAACAGCATTAACTAAACAACTAACAGTCTTAACATTTACTCTAGCAGCAGTAACTCCTCAACAGTTGTAACTCTGAACTAGCAGCACTAAGTTTGTTCTGGCAGCACTAACCACTTAGAGTATTTTCCATGAAGTTCAGCAACAGTATTAACTTGTTCCAGCAGTCTTAACTCTTCACAAGCAGAAGTAAAATACTTAGAGTATTTTCATTGATTCCCAAGAGCAGTCTTAACCATATGAGCAGCAGTATCATCAACAGCATCAAGAAGCCTTTGAATCCCAACACTGTTAGCAGTCTTAACCATTCGTCTGCCATTCGACATACCCTTTTACCACACAAGGGCGACGACCAGACCACACAAGACGCGACCAGAAAGAAGAATTTAGAGCTATAAGAAGGTCTTGCTAGTACTTTAATTCATAGGAAGATTCGTTTAATTTGTATTAGCAATCTTTTAATCGCTGAGTTAGTGTCTTTTTCACTATTTGATCAGACTTAATTGTTTCCAGCTTTTATAAAGAGTATTTGATGTTTTATTGGATCCTTATGCGTATGTTTTGATTACATATACAAATTTATCGTGCCTTGTCGACCTTAGGCTCGCACAATTACTTCATTAACATCATTTGCATAGTTAATGTAAGCCTGTAAAAGGGATAAATAATATATAAACTTAGTAGTCATTAAGGTGGACTTTATACTGAGATCTGATTAATCGTGACAGGATTAGTCCGTCGAGAAGACTTAATACCCGAAATCTAGATGTTTAGACTGGATCTAGACATTGGAATGAGATACGCATACACGTAAGAATCCACTGAGAGAGAATAGATTTTAGTACTCATCTTATACAGCTAAGCAATTAAACGAGTGACAAATCATCCTAACTATCAGCCAGGCCTGTTATTTGTATCTGTTTTCTATCTGTGTACGTGTGTGTCTATCGCATTATTAGTTTAATTTACAGTTTTACTTAATCTACTCATCGTGCCAGTCTCTCAGGTTTAATTAGAACTAACTTTAGGATTAAAATACTGATAGATACTTAGGTGTTAACGTTCCACTCTTAGTGATCGACACTCTACTTACCAACTAGGCTACATTGATCGGGTACACTGCCCGTTAGTGTTTGTTATAGGTTAAGTCGGCTAAATATAAATGTAAAACTTGATAACAATAAAAACCTATACACAACGAAGCACATCAAGTTTTTGGCGCCGCTGCCGAGGAGTTAATTGTTTAATACTTGAATATTTGTTAGTGTTTTAATTTAGTTTTTAACTTATTTAGTTTTTGATTTTTTGTTTTTAATTTACTAACTTTGTTGTGTATTTGTTTTCTGCATTCATTGTATTTTTCTGCATATTTATTGTTTTCTTGTTTGTTTTTTTTCTGTATTTTTGTTTATTTTTCATTTTTCAGTTTTTCTGCATAATTATTGTCGGCTGTTATTTTGCTGATCTAAATGATACGGCGCATCTAATTTATTAGATAAGGCGTATTGCATTTTTTATTTTATATACAACGTTTCAAGTTAAAAAATTCGAGTATGACGTATCTAATTTATTGGATACGGCGTATTCTGCTTTTAATCGTAAATTTTTGAACACTAAAGCCATAGTGCATGAGATTTTTCTCATACGGCGTATTTATTTATTTATTAAAAATGTATTCGTGTTTTTGAAAACCTAATACAGCGTATTGATTTACTTCGTTACTGCGTATTAATTAGAAAGCTTATATTTTGAAAACATAACGAACGTACGGCATATACGCATCTGCGTACATGGCGTATTTATTTTTATATATAAGCATAACTGAAAATTAACAAATACGGCGCATTGATTCCCATCTATACGGCGTATACTTTTCTAATAAAAGTCTGATTTGTTTTTACGTAAAGAACATACGGTGTACCCAGATTTTTGGATACGGCGTATCTTCTGCAGATATCAGCAAATTTTATTTTTCATATTCCGTTTTCGTTGTTAGTTTTTTGTTATTATAATTTTTCAAAGCTATCCTACTGATACTCTTGTCTTGATTTCAGGAAGTGCATGACCAGGAGTTCTACTAAAGACCTAATTAAACCTTACAGTGAACCTGAAAAAGTTTTTCACTCGCTTAGGAAACTTTTCAAGTCCACAAGCGTTGATTGTTCGAGTTCATTAGAGCTCGATTACTTTTCTGATCAAGAATCTCAGTTTGAAAAAGAAATCACAGAAACAATAATGGAACCTACCATGGAGGAATACATGACTAAGACCAGAGAAGACTATGGTCCGGGTGTTGCTAGGCCTAAGTTTGACAAAGAGGCCAAGTTTGAGTTGAAAGGTCAATCTATCAAGTAGTTGCGTGAAAACACCTTCAGTGGATCGGAGCATGAAGATGCTAATGAGCATGTGGAAAGGACCCTTGAGATAGCAGATTTGTTCACAACTAAGGATGTGACTATTGACCAGCTAATGCTTCGTGTTTTCCCTATTTCACTTACAGGAGCTGCTAATAGGTGGCTAAAGAATGAACCAGCTGGTTCAATTACTGAGTGGGAAGACTTGAAGAAGAAGTTTTTGAAGAAGTACTGCCCACCTGCTCGTACTGCTAAGAAGATGGAGGCTATCAATAACTTCAAGCAAGAGCCCGATGAAACTCTTTATCAGGCTTGGGAACGATTCAAAGATCTATTATTGAAATGTCCTCAACATTATTTAACTACTATGCAGGAGGTGATTTTGTTTTATCAGGGTCTGGATGTGCCTACGCGTCAGATTTTGGATTCTAAGGGGGTTGTACCTCAGATGAGTGCAACCAGGTTGGTTGTGAATTATGCAATGGACCCCATTACACTAAAGATTGCCCATCCAAGAAGGAAGGAGAAACACTTGAAGAAGCATACTACACTCAATTTGGCCAGCCGTTTCAGCCATCAGGAAGGTATAGAGCAGCTGCTCCAGGATTCTACCAAAGGGACAACGGAAATTCATCATATCAAGAAAAAAGACAAGCTTTGGAAGAATCCATGAAGTAACTCATGGTTGATGCTGTAAAAAGACATGAAGAAAACACTGCTTTGATCAAAGAGATTCGTTCTTCAACCAATGCTTCCATCATAAATCAAGGAGCTTCGATCAAAGCATTGGAACTACAAATCGGTCAAATAAGAAAGGTACTTCAAGTGAGGGGATCTGGATGTTTTGTTGTTCCCTTAGCACATCGAGTAATTAACAATTAAGTTAAACTAAGTGAGCTTATGACTGAGATCAATGCAAATAATATTTCTAACAGTTATAATACGTGAATATAAAAAACACAATATTTTTCAACGTTTAAATTCTTATTAGAAATAATTCCAAGAATCTATTACCCAAGTGTTTTGCGGAACAAACACTTGGGATTGAATCGACAAGGGTTTATGGTGTCTCCTATCGAAACTCAAGTTTTGCTTGAGTGGTAACAATGTACCCACTGAGCTATCTCAGTGCGTTGTATAGTCTTTGTAGGAGAGAAGTTACTTTGTAAAAGTTCTAAGCTTTCAATATACAAAGCACACTTAACTTCTCTCCATCTGATCTATTTATACACAAGTAATCTAAGTATAAGTGATTAAAATATTACAAGTTGTTGATGTTGACATAAATAATGCCTAAAAACATTATCAATATTTATTCATATCTCTATGTTTTGATGATCACAAAATGTAAACTCATTAAAACATAAACATATAAAATAAACAACTACTTAGTTGTAAATATTCACTTCTACAACTAAAATCACTTAAGGTATGAATGAACTAATGCTTAATGCATTATATGATCAAAGGAACATTTTCTTAATAACTAGATTTTTTATAAAATGTCAAAAACATTTTATATATTTTAGAAAAATATTTTTGGTAATAAATAAAAAGGTTTAATTTATTATAAATTTATGAATTCAAATTTTTAACCAAAATCAGTAAAAAATGTTCCAGAAAAACCTTCCCCACAAAAAGACAAAACTGGGCAACGGATGGCTTGGGCGGCCCCCTTAATTTTGCTAGGCGGCCCCCTTAAAATTAAGGGGACCGCCCCCTATTTAAGGGGGCCGGCCACGCTCCAGTAGGTTCCAGCTGTCCAGTTTTTCTGCCTATAAATACCAGCCTTCCCCTGGATTTTTACTCACCCTTTTGCACTAAAACTTTCTGTTGTAGATCTCATTTCATATCTTCAAAAAAAAACCTTTGATCATGTAATCTTAAGCATTGGTTTCCAAGTGATCCAAGCTTCCTCCATCCAAGTGCAAAAGAAGAATACTTCTATCAATCAAGACTAGAAGTATTATAACTTAGTAGCATCTTGTTACTCAAGTTATTTGTTTTGTATACTTTGTAAATCTTTCATTCATTTGTATAAAGTGTGTATATAAGTTGTAAACATAAGTGATTAGGCTAGAGTAGTGTGTAAGTAGTGAAGAAGGTGGATAAGTAGTTGTGGAGTAAAGAAGTAGAGTAGAAGTCTTGTAAAGTTGTGAAGTAGAGAAGTCTTGAAGCCGTTGTGAAGCCATAGCCTAGAAGTCGTGAAGCCGTAGCATAGAGGTTGTGTAGCGGTCGTGTTGAAGCCATGAAGTCCTAGTGTTGAAGTCGTGAAGCCGTAGCATAGAGGTTGTGTAGCGGTCGTGTTGAAGCCATGAAGTCCTAGTTATGAAGTCCTAGTGTTGAAGTCGTGAAGCCGTAGCATAGAGGTTGTGTAGCGGTCGTGTTGAAGCCATGAAGTCCTAGTCGTGAAGTTCTAGTGTTGAAGTCGTGAAGCCATAGCATAGAGGTTGTGTAGCGGTCGTGTTGAAGCCATGAAGTCCTAGTCGTGAAGTCCTAGTGTTGGAGTCGTGAAGCCGCAACATAGAGGTTGTGTAGCAGTCGTGTTGAAGTCGTGAAAAAGTCGTGAAGCAGTCGTGAAGCCATTGTGAAGTAGTCGTGAATAAGTTGTGAAGAAGTTGTGTTGTGAAGTTGTGAGATTGGTTCTAGCTACGATTAGAACTCGACATTTAGCTTTGTGTCGTTAAACCCGTGTAAGCCAAAGTTGTGTACGGTTTTCTCCGCCATAAGGGAGCTTATTGAAGTTGTGAAGAAAACTCTCGAGCTTAGTGCTCGGGGAGTGGAGTAGGGCAAGGAAGGTGTCCTTGTAGCCGAACCACTATAAATCCCTCGTGTCTCGGTTAGATCTTTCCATCTCTTACTTACATCTTTATTTATATCGTCATTACTTTTATAACATATAAGCATATATAACTGTTAATAATAATTAGAAGTTGACTTCACATATAGATCAAATTGAAACTCCATTCAAGAAACCAAAACTTTTACAATCAATTTAAAAGAATACATATATAACTAATAATAAGGTTCAAGTTTTATTTTTCATACAAACTTGAATCTAAGTGTTTTAAAAATAAACAACGGTTTTCATAATAAAATTAAAAAGACATAAAACTATTCAACCCCCCCTCCCTTCTAGTTTTCCACAATTGGTATCAGGAGCCACGTCAATTAAGATCTTTAAAATATACTGTATTTTAAAACTTGAATCGATCTATGGCATCCGAAAAATATTTAGAAGGGGAATTTATGCAAACACAACCACTATTTGAAAACTATACTTTTCTTGAATGGAAAAATAAATTTGAAACTTATGTGAAATCAATTGATCTAGATCTTTGGCATGTCATTTCGATTGGTTATTTTGAAAATCAAACAAAAACGGATTTTGAAAGACAAACAAAAACGGATTTTGAAAGTCAAATTGATTATTTGAAAACAAAGAATGAAATAAATAATAAAGCTAAAATAATTATTTATAAAACCTTGCCGAAAGTTGAATATGATAGAATATTCTTCTGTAAAACGGCAAATGATATTTGAAAATTTTCTTAAACTTTCATCAAGAAAAATGTCAAGCCAAAGATGAGGATTTTGATCTTGTACATGAATTAGTTATCTTATAAAATTTAATAGATAAACATTTAGATAAAATAGATACATGTGCTACTAGTTCAAATGTTGTTAATGAAGGTGTTAACGACGAAGACTACATGAATCAACTCCAAAGTGAACTCAATCCAAAATCATGGAGTGACATAGACGAAGGAGAAGATCATCATCCGACTCACCTATCATTCACACGTCGATCATCATCTGAGACATTACGAAGAAAAGCTAGGACGTGAGGTAAGTTCTCTTTTTAAATTTCATAAGTAATTACTTCATGCATATAATCCTATTAATGCCTTAGGATACGCTTAGTCTGATAGGTTGCTTTGCCTCTACACTTTAGTTATATTCGTTCTGTGGCTTAATGAACTAGAAACCCTTTAGTTAGCCCCCCTAAGTATTAGTAAACCAAGCAATCTTCGTATTTGGTACTCTTCGATAGGTAAATTTAGGAACTTAATTTCACTACAAGAAAAGTGGCTTTTTAGGACCCTTTGTCTGGGACGGTATGATAATGGAGTCCTAAAAAACTGTTTAATAGGACATATGAGCGTTTAGGGTCCTTTTTAAATATTTGCTACTTAGGCGGTGTCCTAAAAAGTTATATAATAGGATGGTTAATTATTTGGGGTCATATTATCATATAACTTAATAGGACACTTAAAATATAGATCCTAATAAATTACTTTATAAGACATTTAGTTGTTGGTGTCCCATTATGTGATAGTGTAATACGACACTTGATCACTAGATGTCCTATTATGACATAACCTAATAAGACCCTTGACACTTAGGTCTTATAACTTTAACCTTTATAGGACGTTTATTCATTATGGTTTTATTATAATACACCATAATAGGACACTTGAGTTTTGAGTCATAAGACATCAGTTAGTTAAAACGCTTATTCATAAAAGTTTTATTATAACAAAATTTAATAGGACCTTTGACACGTGGGTATTATAACGTTAACCTTTATAGGACGCTTATGCACAATGGTTTTATTATCGTACACCATAATAGGACATTTCATTTTTGAGTCATATAACATCATTTTTTTAAAACGATTATTCGCAAAAGTTTTATTATAACAAAACTTAATAGGACCCTTAAGACGTGGGTATTATAATGTTAACCTTTATAGGACGCTTATGCATAATGGTTTTTTTTATGATACACCATAATATGACACTTCTTTTTAGAGTCATAAAACATCCGCTTTTTATAATGCTTATTCATATTAAGTTTTATTAAAACATAACTTGATATGACACTTGACACTTGGGTCTCATAAATTCATCCACCATAATAGGACACTTGAAATTTGAGTCATAAAGTATCAGTTTTATAGAACGCTTACTTGCAAAAGTTTTATTTTAACAAAACTTAATAGGACCCTTGACACCTGTGTCTTTTAACATTAACCTTTATAGTACGCTTATTTGTTATGGTTTTATTACCATACGCCATAATAGAACACTTCTTATTTGAGTCATAAAACATCAGTTTTTTAGAACGCTTATTTACAAAAGTTTTATTTAAACATTACTTAATATGACACTTGATACTTGGGTCTCAAAACTTGATACACCATAATAGGACACTTGATATTTGAGTCATAAAAGATCAGTTTTATGGAACGCTTATTCACAAAAGTTTTATTATAACAAAACTTAATAGGACACTAGCTATTTAAGTAACAAAACATCAGGTTTTTACAACGGTTATTCGCAACAGTTTTATTATAACAAAATTTAGTAGGACCCTTGTCACTTGGGTCTCATAGGTTGATACACCATAATAGGACACTTAAAGTTTTAGTCATAAAACATCAATTTTATAGAACGCTTAATTGGAAAAGTTATATTTTAATAAAACTTAATAGGACCTTTGACACTTGGGTCTTATAACCTTAACCTTTATAAGACGATTATTTATTATGGTTATATTATCATACACCATAATAGGACACTTCATATTTGAGTCATAAAATATTAGTTTTTTAGAATGTTTATCAAAAATTTGATTCGCTAAAATCAATGTGTAATTATTTCCAAGGAAACACAAGTGAAGTATGTGTAACCCGGTTCGTTATCCCCAACGAATGATGAATGGAATTTGTGATCTCGATTCGTGATACATGTTTGAATAGTGAAAACCAAGAGATTTTGGATTTTTAATCTAAAATATGTGAACATTAACTAAAAATGACTTAATAAGCAAGGAAAACGACACTCTAAAGAACACGTAGCTAAAAACGTAAAGAAATATAGAACACGCGTTTAAACCGGGAAACCCGAGCCTAAACGTCAAAAAACGATGGAATTCTAATCCTAGAAATGCCAAAATAATTTTCAAGAGTTCTATTTAATAAAAGAAAATTTTAGAAAAAAGAATTATATTTTTCTGATTATTATTTAATTTACTAAGAATTAAAAAACTATTTTAAACTAATTAAATTATTAAAAATACTAGAATTGTTTAGAAAAATCTGAAAATTTTATGATATAGTCTCTCCAAAATGGAGAAACACTTCTCATATTCATGAAATTGATAGAGGATGACTGCCTATTAACAAAAATCAGAGACATCAGTAAGTTAAAAACAAAAAATATATACATCACAGAAACAACAAATCGCATATTGATGTATTATGTTAAACATTATCACAGAAACATCAAAATCATCAGCCGAAACGCTCTGTGCACTAGTTATGGACCCGTACTAAAAATTTGTCAGGTTTAGCCGCGTCCGCGTCCGAGGTTGTCCAGTAGGGCATTTCCGCGTCTTTCCCATAGTTCTTTTGCTTGTTTTGAGTCTTATGTGACCATCATCTGAAAAAAACATACAAATGGCAAAGTACGCAGGTCAAGTAGGTTGGGTGACCAACCAGAATAATACGGAGTAAAGTTTTTGTCCCTTTGTTTCAATATTATAGAAACTAATGATCAAATATGATTACAAATAATTATCTTCTTTGTTTAAGATTTAGCTTAGCATTTGATACATTTCATGTCACTTTGGCTTAGTTTGATAGGCTGACAATCAAACACAATGTCAAGCTGGGATTTTAAAAAACAAGTATCTGGGAGTTTCCACGGATGACATGTGGACGTCCAACTTCTTTCCTGTTTAAAACTGTCAACAGAGATATCCATCAATGTGTTCAAAAAGATTCAAAGTCACAAACAAATGGTTAAAGAGATCCATGGATGCAATTAGGCCACAGCTCAGTTAGTTGAACTACTACAGCCTTTCAAAATTTTTTTTTGAGCTACTACATAATACCATCAGGAGTGATCGACCTTTCAAACTACCGTCCCTTGACTTTGCATCATAGACAATTCTTAATTTTGTCAAAACGAGAAAACTACAATTTTGAATTAAAAAAAAAAAGTCCATGAATGTTCATATTTTCTCCAAAATCGCCATTTAACTAGCTGTTGTGTTTTTTCGGCATATTCTCATGAATAATACTCTAGTGTGTATTTAGACAGACAGGCACAATGGTCAAAGAGTCGACAATCCTATCGGAATTTTCACTTAATATTCTTACAAATATATTGTCTTTTGTGCATGTTTACAATAGTGAAATATAGTTTGCATTGACAACCCAAGCACATAAGTCTCCTATGAGATAGCACGAAAAGAAAACTAGTGCCTTGAATGAACCAATGGTCCAACATCTTGAAATTTATGTTCACCTTATTAGTTCCAATCTACCTCGAGGCAACATTATAACTGATTAACTTCAAATGTCAGGCCTATTACCTTATGTGAACGCTGAACGCTCTAATATATGAATTCTAATCAAATATCAGAACCGGTATTTGTGATCCATCCTTTCTCATGGCTATAACGTGTATCTCCCTAAGCTTATTGGAATAATTATGATCATTTAACTTTTGACCATCATAAAAAACATCTGACTTACAAACAATTATGACTTGTAATGTCGAGTGACTGAATAAGAAATAAAGTAAAATGACTCGCTATTCACTGAAACTTGATGAGACAATTCTAGGCACAAAGTGGTCTTGATAAAGGAGTAAATGATCTTTCCTAGTGATGGATACAAATAATACTGTAAAGAGCGCACCTGTTTTATCATATCAATGATTTGCGGCATGTGATCAGAAACACGAAGTTCAATAGTAGGAGGTAGGCAATGAAGATATTCCATATCCTGATGAAACTATTTACAAAATCGTCTGCTCAAGCTGATGGGATCCTCTCCTAATTGACCCGCTCGAGCAATTATCTACAGAATTTGAAATTTGGAGTAAGTGATGACATCAAATAAGTATATTTTATTAGCATCATTTATCCTATGCTATTCGCTTGTTTTGTATTATTTTATATGGGAATCGATACTTAATCGCTTACTTTTGTGATTCTCAGCTATAAACAAGCATTTGGTGAAAGTTGACTATTTTGGACGTAAATTGGAGCAAAATGGATCAAGTTGGAAAAGTCTACTGAGCTGACGAAGAATACGCCGCATCATTCTTGATAGATGCGCCGTACATAAAGACTTAGATGAATCTGAGACCATTGCCTGACTTTGAAGAATGCGCCGCATGGATTTATCCCATGCGCCGCATATGAAACCTTGGTCAACGAGAAGAACCAACTTGTTTTAATCCAGATGCGCCGCATGAAGCTCCTGATATGCGGCGTATCAATCTCAAGACTTCACCAGATATCCAAGATATTGAAGAATATTCGCAAATATTATAATCTTGGGCCCCACGCGAAGTTACCTTGATACGCCGCATCGGACCAATCCGATGCGCCGTATCGGCCATATACAATCCTTACCAAGAATTCAAGAGATCAAGTGAAGATTAGAAGCTTAATGAAGAAGTCAAGATTACAAGTCGACACTTGAAGATGCTTTCGTATTTTGGCCATAAAATCTTCATCCGGACTCCGATTTAGTTGATTCAAGCGGCCACACGAAGAGAAAAAGAAAATCTATCTGAATCTGAAGGAGATGCGGCGCATCTTGTCCTTAGATGCGCCGTATTGGGAGATGAGGCGCATCTGGTCTTTAGATGCGCCGTATTGGGTCAGTTTCAGACTTGGAGGCTACGTTTACTTATAGATGCGGCGCATCTAACTCTATAGATGCGCCGTATCGACCCAGATTTCAGAATCTATAAATACCGAGCTCATTAACGAATTAGGGTATCATTGGGGACCCTTGGGGTCGTTCCCAGAAGACCAAAAACCCCTCCAAACAGCAGAAGACCTCCTTGAAGATCCAATCATCCTAGAAGATCATCTCAAGAACCTTATATTAAGTGTAATTGTTCGGTTAGCGTATCGTTTTCATTATGAATTCTTATTCGTTTGCTTTGATTACAACTTTATGTATTGTTACTGAGATTATGGGCTAACACCCTTAGGTGTTAGCCATGTTTATGAAGTTTTATTAGTTTTTATGCTTGTGTTGATGTGTTTACTTTGTTATTGGATTGGGTGCTTATCGATAAAAACTCGTTTATTGCTTATAACTAGTAAAAGTCTATGTAACTAGATTATGAACTTATTGGTTTAATGTGGTAACTTAACTATCTGTAATTGTGGTTACTTTAATTGATCATAAGTGTAGTAATCCGAATCCTATTAGTCGGTTTAGAGGGAACACACCGGAACCGTGCCTTATGCCACTATTAGGACTAGTAGCGCGTAATGCCAAACTAGGTTAGACGGTTTAAAGCGATAAGTTAGTATTGATGCTAGATAGGTCACTATGATCATGTCCTCTTTCCCACCACGATGGTAGGTTATTCAATTGTGACAGGATTAATAATCGGATTGATGGCAAAACAATTGAATGAATTATAACAAGTAGACATAAGCATGTATAACTATTAGATGGATTAGGCTTGGCTAACCCGTTCTTCTATATATCGATCTATCTTTAGTTTAGTTATTTACTTGCCTGTATTTAGTTTAATTATACACACAAACTCGTGATAGCCTCTCAGGCTAAACCCCCATCTATCTTTAATTGCTTTCTAGTTTAGTTTAGTTAGATTAGAGACTAGAATACCTTTAGATCACTTTAGCTTCGCTCCTAGTGAACGACCCTTGCTTACCTAGAAACTATCTACATTGACCGGGTACACTGCTCGTTAGTGTTTAGAGTCTATAGGTTAGTTCGGCAAAATATAAATTTAAAACTTGGTAGATTTTTATAGACCTAAAAAAACACATCAAGTTTTTGGCGCCGCTGCCGGGGAGTGATTGTTTAATTTGATTTATTGGTATTTTAGTTTTTATTTGTTTTCGTTAGTTTCTGTGTGTTTTTGTCATTCTGTGTTTCTGTCTCAGAAAGGCAATACGGCGTATTCTTGTCAGTGAATACGGCGCATCTGTCTGATTTCAATACGGCGTATTCTTGTCTGTGAATACGGCGCATTGACGTTCTGCGACAATTTTTTTTTTAGTTTGTGTGATTTTTTTTTTAGTATTATATAATTTGAAAAATCTGTTACAGAAAACTAATACGGCGTATCCATTGTCTGTTGGATACGGCGTATTATCTTGTGTCGATACGGCGTATCCATTGTCTGTTGGATACGACGCATCGATTTTCTGTGACACCAAAAATATTTTTTGTTTTTTATTTTCTGTGTTTATTTAATTTTTATTAGTTTAGTTTTTATTTTTGTTTCGTCTACTGCTGTTCTTGGTTGTTTATCTTTCAGGTAATAATGATGATGGACAATTCGGACATAACAATGGAAGAATATATTAGGTTTGAAGAGGAAAAAGCCTTGAGCAATAATCAGATGTATAGTTGGGAAAGAGCAAGATATTGTGCACAAGTCATCGAGACGAATGAAATTACTATGGAAGAATACTTGTTGCAGGAAAAGGTTAAGTCAAAGAAAGAAAGAAATGGGTTGCCGTTTCAACACACTTGGTGTATGTCAAATGATGATGAGGAGGAGTCATACACCGTAAAACCAATTCCGGCGATTGTTATTGATAGTACTTTTTCTCCGGAGATTGAACAAGATGAGGTGTATACGGAACCTTACATTGAAGAATATTCTGCAATCGTGTTACCGCCATTAGACAATCCAACGGATGAAGATGAAAAGTATTCTGATTTTGAGTTTGAACCATTTGACGCCATAGTTTATGATGACATTCCTCAACCAGATTTTGATCCAACGCAAGTTTTTGAAGAAATCTGGAATGACTTATTTAAGGATGAAATTCGGGACGGTTATGAAATTGCAAGACCATTAGTTGAAGATGGAGACTCACAAGATGAATTGGAGTCACTTACAACAAAAAGTGGTACAAATTTATTTAATACTATTAATCCCGTTACTAATAATCTTGCTAGTTTTCCTAAACATGTTGCAAAACAAAAGGATGATGAGGTGGAGTATATTACACTACCTATTGAAGCACCTGTGATTAACCCGTATTTGGTGGAGCTCGAAGAAGAGTTTGGTGATGAGCTCTTAAACATTGCTATGATTGATGAAGATGATGATTTCGACCCTATGAAGGTTATAGAGGAACTTGAACTTTTACTTGCTAAAGACCCTTTCTCATCTTCTGCGGAAGTCAAGGGACGCCTTACTACTGAAGAGAATAACCAAGAAGAAAGGAGACTCATTTTTCCTCAACATACTACTCTTTCAGATGAAATGGTCAAGTCATCCAATTTATTAACCAAACCGGGTAAGGATAGGAAAGATGTACATATATTGCCAAGGTATGATTTTTATTTATTTCTTCCATCTTTACTAGCAAATTTACACTCTTTTCGTGTTTATTGCTACTATCACCCGCACTTGATCCCAAGTGGGGGGAACGACACCCTATTACACAGTAAATAAGGGTGGAGTCAGGCTCGTGACTCGAACAAAAACAAGCGCTTCGTGGGAGGCAACCCATGCTTATCTTTTGTTTTCTTTTTAGTTTATTTTATTTTCTTGTGTTTGTTTTTTATTTGTTTTTTCTGCATGACTGTTGTTGCTGTATTCTGCTGATACAAACGATACGGCGCATCTGTATTCTAGATGCGGCGTATTGCGTTTTAATTTTATATGCAGCGCATTTAATAATTCGAGTACGGCGCATCTATCCCCTAGATACGCCGTATTCTGTTTTTAATCAGAAAAAATTTAAACCATAACCGACATACGACGCATCTGTTGTACAGATACGGCGTATCTAATTATTTATTAAAAACAGTCTTCGAATTAATAAAATAAGAAGCGACGCATCAATTTCTATCGATACGGCGTATTATCCCATTGCATGCAGTTTAATATTTCCTACAGGTTGTTGATGCGGCGTATCCAATATTCCATGGATGCGGCGCATCGACACTCTGGCCTGTAATTTTTTCGTATTTTTATTTTTATTTTCCTAACCAATGATTAACGAGATGCTCTCGAGATTCTTTTTCTGTGGTCTCTATATTTTTACAGGTCTGGACAATTGAAGAGGTTGATGAACTCCCACATTTTATATGCTCGCATTCTTACATGGAGGATTATACCGAGCAAATCTCAGGGGAGTTTTCCGTTCTAATTCTTTTAATTTCCTGTTTTTAATTTCAAATTAAACAACGAGGACGTTGTTTATCTTAAGTGGGGGGATGGAGAATTAGAACGTTTACTTGTCATTATTTTTCAAAAATATGCTTAATATGTACTTAATATGCTTAAATTTAAAATTTTTCTAGCATGCTTTTGTTTAATCTAAGTTGCATAGCTGCACACATAACCTTATTTTTAAAAATTGTGAACTTATCAAAATTCACAAATCTATGAGTGTGCCGGTGACTTGTAAAATTTAGAACTTGGCTTGTATACTATTCGAGACCACCATAATGAGTATTATTGATATAATTGGAGTGACTTGTCTAACTTGGTAAATTTCTAGGATTACACCCAAATAGCCTATTATATGTTATGTGTTATTAACTAACTACACTGGTTAGTTAACCCCCGTATAAACCCTTTTGTTACTCTCATTTTTAGAGTAAGATACCCCTAGAAAAACACTCAGAGCCATTCCTTTCGTTTCTTACACCTATGTTTAAAATGTTTCGTTACACCCTTACACCTTAGCCTACCCTGTAAATTAGAATCCGTGGTTGGTTAATTGCTATAGGCAAAGTGTGTTTCCTTACATTACCTGTGTTCGCGTGCGTAATTCATTATCTATGGTTAGGTCGGGAAATTGCACAATGCAATTGGAGTGAAAGTAAATATTGTATATCTTTGAGTTTATTTTTCGTGTGTTTACTACTTTCACTATTACCGTTATTTCTGAAGTATGAAAAGTATGGAAAAATTATCCAGAATTATCATTATAGTGATGTGGTGAAATTTTACACATCTATGTTTATGTTAAAAAAAAAAAAAAAAAAAAAAAAAAAAAAAAAAAAAAAATCGAAAAAATAAGAAAAGAAAAAGAAAGAAAGAAAAGTTGGAAGTTAGTTTTAACCAACTTATTTAAAGTTTTGTATTAAGTGGTCGATATCACCACTATTTGTTATACTATATATATGGATTGAATGGGAGTTGGCAGTTATGGGGAACGCCAACTAAGGTTTATTCTTTGATTAAGATCTTATTGAGTATAATTCGTGTTTACCTAAAGCGTGTGTTTCAAGTGTTAAAGCGTGAGTTATTCAATTATATGAGTCTTATTCATGGGATGGTTGGGATAGTGATTAACCACACTTAGGATTTTAATTTATTTGTTTTGTTTATTTTTCATTTTTACACCAATTTATATCCCAAATATTATCCATACCCTATATTATTCTTTATTCAAACCTTTGATTTATTGAGATTAGGGATTTGAGCAATCTTAAATATCGTAGTCGTGGATTCGGCTATGTATTTATGATTTTGTCGCCCTTTTTGGTATAATATTATTGGTGAAGATTACTTGGTCCTATCTTTAGCCTATTCGAGTTAAGGATTTGAGCAATTGCAAGTATCGTGTTCGTGGATTCGATCATGTATTTGTGATTTTGTCGCCTTTTCTGGAATTTGAGATCGATAGAGATTAAGAAGAATGATTAACCCTTAACCAACAAACCCTTTTTACCGCTTTAGACTTGTTATTCCTTAGCTTTAGTGGTGGAGATGTGTATACTTGCCAAGCTTATGACAGAATATTCGTCGCGACTGGACAGTTAAACGATTAGATTTGCTTTTATCAAAATATTTTATTTTACTTCTAATTCGTTAAGTGTTTGGTTGTGCAATTATGATAAAACGAATAAATTCTTAATTATAAAAATACATCCTATTTAGGATACATTTTCATAAGTTTAATCTAAGGTTTACTTGGGGACAAGTAAAGTTCAAGTGGGGGGATATTTGATGACATCAAATAAGTATATTTTATTAGCATCATTTATCCTATGCTATTCGCTTGTTTTGTATTATTTTATATGGGAATCGATACTTAATCGCTTACTTTTGTGATTCTCAGCTATAAACAAGCATTTGGTGAAAGTTGACTATTTTGGACGTAAATTGGAGCAAAATGGATCAAGTTGGAAAAGTCTACTGAGCTGACGAAGAATACGCCGCATCATTCTTGATAGATGCGCCGTACATAAAGACTTAGATGAATCTGAGACCATTGCCTGACTTTGAAGAATGCGCCGCATGGATTTATCCCATGCGCCGCATATGAAACCTTGGTCAACGAGAAGAACCAACTTGTTTTAATCCAGATGCGCCGCATGAAGCTCCTGATATGCGGCGTATCAATCTCAAGACTTCACCAGATATCCAAGATATTGAAGAATATTCGCAAATATTATAATCTTGGGCCCCACGCGAAGTTACCTTGATACGCCGCATCGGACCAATCCGATGCGCCGTATCGGCCATATACAATCCTTACCAAGAATTCAAGAGATCAAGTGAAGATTAGAAGCTTAATGAAGAAGTCAAGATTACAAGTCGACACTTGAAGATGCTTTCGTATTTTGGCCATAAAATCTTCATCCGGACTCCGATTTAGTTGATTCAAGCGGCCACACGAAGAGAAAAAGAAAATCTATCTGAATCTGAAGGAGATGCGGCGCATCTTGTCCTTAGATGCGCCGTATTGGGAGATGAGGCGCATCTGGTCTTTAGATGCGCCGTATTGGGTCAGTTTCAGACTTGGAGGCTACGTTTACTTATAGATGCGGCGCATCTAACTCTATAGATGCGCCGTATCGACCCAGATTTCAGAATCTATAAATACCGAGCTCATTAACGAATTAGGGTATCATTGGGGACCCTTGGGGTCGTTCCCAGAAGACCAAAAACCCCTCCAAACAGCAGAAGACCTCCTTGAAGATCCAATCATCCTAGAAGATCATCTCAAGAACCTTATATTAAGTGTAATTGTTCGGTTAGCGTATCGTTTTCATTATGAATTCTTATTCGTTTGCTTTGATTACAACTTTATGTATTGTTACTGAGATTATGGGCTAACACCCTTAGGTGTTAGCCATGTTTATGAAGTTTTATTAGTTTTTATGCTTGTGTTGATGTGTTTACTTTGTTATTGGATTGGGTGCTTATCGATAAAAACTCGTTTATTGCTTATAACTAGTAAAAGTCTATGTAACTAGATTATGAACTTATTGGTTTAATGTGGTAACTTAACTATCTGTAATTGTGGTTACTTTAATTGATCATAAGTGTAGTAATCCGAATCCTATTAGTCGGTTTAGAGGGAACACACCGGAACCGTGCCTTATGCCACTATTAGGACTAGTAGCGCGTAATGCCAAACTAGGTTAGACGGTTTAAAGCGATAAGTTAGTATTGATGCTAGATAGGTCACTATGATCATGTCCTCTTTCCCACCACGATGGTAGGTTATTCAATTGTGACAGGATTAATAATCGGATTGATGGCAAAACAATTGAATGAATTATAACAAGTAGACATAAGCATGTATAACTATTAGATGGATTAGGCTTGGCTAACCCGTTCTTCTATATATCGATCTATCTTTAGTTTAGTTATTTACTTTCCTGTATTTAGTTTAATTATACACACAAACTCGTGATAGCCTCTCAGGCTAAACCCCCATCTATCTTTAATTGCTTTCTAGTTTAGTTTAGTTAGATTAGAGACTAGAATACCTTTAGATCACTTTAGCTTCGCTCCTAGTGAACGACCCTTGCTTACCTAGAAACTATCTACATTGACCGGGTACACTGCTCGTTAGTGTTTAGAGTCTATAGGTTAGTTCGGCAAAATATAAATTTAAAACTTGGTAGATTTTTATAGACCTAAAAAAACACATCAGTAAGCTATCATGTCATACATGTATAACACTATAACCAGCAGTTGGTATTTGAATTCAGTGTCTTAGGTCAGAACAGAGCAAATCATTTGAGTAAATTTAGTTGCTGAACCATTAAGATTGTGGTATTTATCAATGCAGTTTTAAAATGCAGAAGACAATTTAAGCATAAAACCAGAAGATGAAGTTCTCTGTCATGTGGATCCTTAACATGTTTCTTGTAAGGCTAATTGCAGTCAAAAGTAAAACAATCAATACTCATGTTTAATTTGGGTTCCAAAAACCTGAAACAATGGAATGTACTTTGGTTCTTCGACTACTTGACCACAAAACTACTGTGTCTAAAGCTTTAAATGCTATAACAGTATAAGCACTGTAAAATTTAAATAACAGGTCATGTGCCGATATACCAATAATATATAGATTAAGTTTATTATTGTGATGTTCTCATAAACCACAATAACGGACTGAATTTGGTATCATGCTAGTCTTATTTGCAGTAAACTATAAACCTTTATAAGACAACATATATCATAAAGGTACAATAGAGAAAGTTGACTGACCTTATCATCAACATCAGTAAAGTTTCGAACATAATTGACTTGATATCCCATGAAACGTATATATCTGCCTAAGTTTCAAGTAAAACAAACAAAAAGAAAACTGGTTAATAATAGCCAGGACCAGGACGAGCAGATAAAACAAATCAGACTCACCTGCCACTTGGGGCTGTTGTTGCAGCCAACGATCGCCCTCGATTGGGGCTGGTTTCTCAGCCAACAACACCCCTCGTTGGGCTGTTCTTAGCCGAGAATTAGGACCAAACAAACACCCTTTTGGCTGCTACGCTTGGTCGAAACACAAACCAACCCACACCCTCTTCGTTGACTCACACTTTTGCTTGTCAATAAAATGTGTGTGTCATAATTTAGGAGTCATTAAAGGCTATTTTTCTAGTAGTGTTCACTTTCTTAATCTCTTCATGAACTGCAGCCTTCTTCTCCTCGTTTCCCAATTGTTTTCCACCATTATTCACCACCTGAGTCATATGAACATCACTCTGCGTAGTATGAACATCATCGAACGAACCATTGCCTTCCAGAAGATTAAACTGTTCCATTGCTAAATCAACAACTAAGCTGCATACATAAAACAATAGTATCATTAAATTTGATGTTACGGGGCATTTGGGAATAGTATCATTAAATTTGATGTACGGGGCATTTGGGATTGCTTATTTCAAAGAGTTTATCTATTTAAAGAATAAGCAGATACCAACTTCAATACAATTAACACAAATTGACTCAAAATCACCATATATCAAGCAATAATTCCTACTACAGCTGTATCAACTTATATTGTGCGAGCTTTTGTAGATGGGTCCCGCAGATGGTTATGAGCTTTTGTCATCCATCTGACTACAGTGGATCTCAGTTTATACAGATGCTTTAATTACAGAGCTGTCATAAATTTTATGAAAGGATATCACTAATTATTCAATCTTCATTTTTAGCATCCTACTACATACGAAGGAGATTTCTGCAAATTATCTGCTGTTCACATTCAAGGCGTGTCCATAGCATAAGTAAAAACCTAAGTACAACTTTAAATGCCCTATAACTATCCTTTCTCTAAGTGTGTCTGATAGGCCTTTTCCTCGCCAGGTCTAGTGGCAAATTTTTCCAGGCTTTCACATATTTTTTTGTTTGTTATTTAGTAGTTTTTAGAGGATGACATATTCTTCTAATCACATTACTCTTAACAAAAATGAGCATCGTTAAAAACAATCTACTTAATAACAAACTGATCTCTTAAACGAAACTTTTAACATTTATGGTAAAAGAAATCAGCATTTTCATGTTTGAAGCGGCTTTGTCTTAAACGAAACTTTTAACATTGAGGATTTTCATCAAACACTTGGTGGTCAAAAAATATAATGAGTTCAACAAACATCAATATAACCCATTAACCCATCCTTACAAATACACAAATTAAACACATAAATAACTAAATAAACAAACTAATACTAAAAAATTAAAAGATGAACAAACCTTTAATTTGTGTTGTGGTGGGGGTGGCTGGGGTGTCTGTGGTGGTCGGCGGTAGCAGCGGCGGTGAGCAGTGGTCCGGCAGCGGCGGCAGTGGTGTCTTTTACACAAACATAAACAAACACAACTGTAACAACATTAAAATTATAATTGGACAAAAACTAAAAAAAAAAAAAAAAAAAAAAAAAAAAAAAAAACCTTTAATATAATTAGAAAAAAAAAACAGTGGTGCGTGTGTGGTGGTTTCGGTTGGGAGGATGAGATGAGTTTTGTGTGTGTGTGTGTGTTGAAGGTGGTTGTGGTGGTGTCGAATTTGTGGTATCGATCACAGATTGAAGAAGAAGAAGAATAGCATCGGTGGGCTTTTTTTTTTGAGATAAAGACTTAGAAAAAAAAAAGAAAAGAAAAAAGAAACAGATCTATTGGTCTATTGGTGGTATCAATTATAATTGAAGGCGGGCTATTAAAAAACTTGGCGGGTTGTTTAATTTTTGGTGAAAAAATCTGGTGAAAAAAAAAATCTCTTTGTGTTATTTTTCCTTTTATCTTTATCTTATATATATAAAAAATGATTTAATTTTTTTAATTAATATTAAATAAATTAAAAATGATTTAAATTAGTTATAAATTATTAAAATTATTTAAATTAGTTTAAATTTTTTTTAAATAATTCAGATCCCGAGAACCTGTATGAAATGAGCCGAGTTGTTTCGTTTGATCTGTTTCATTTGCTTGTGAGGTTGTTTTGTTTGACTCTGTATGAAATAAGCCGAGATGTTAAACGAATGAGCCGAGATGATATGGTTGCACATGAGATGTTAAACGAATGAGCCGAGCAATCATGGAACTCGTGCTCAACAACAAAGTTCCAGCTTATCTTGTTCTAGTTGTTTCGTTTGATCTGTTTCGTTTGCTTGTCAAGTTGTTTCGTTTGAGTCTGTATGAAATGAGCCGAGATGTTAAACGAATGAGTCGAGATGATATGGTTGTACACGAGATGTTTAACGAATGAGCCGAGATTATATGGTTTTACACGAGATGTTAAACGAATGAGCCGAGATGATATGGTTGTACATGAGATGTTAAACGAATGAGCCGAGATTATATGGTTTTACACGAGATGTTAAAAGAATGAGCCGAGATGATACAAATGTACATGAGATGTTAAACGAATGAGCCGAGATGATATGGTTGTACACGAGATGTTAAACGAATGAGCCAAGATGATATGGTTGTACACGAGATGTTTAACGAATGAGCCGAGATTATATGGTTTTACACGAGATGTTAAACGAATGAGCCGAGATGATATGGTTGTACATGAGATGTTAAACGAATGAGCCGAGATTATATGGTTTTACACGAGATGTTAAAAGAATGAGCCGAGATGATACAAATGTACATGAGATGTTAAACGAATGAGCCGAGATGATATGGTTGTACACGAGATGTTAAACGAATGAGCCAAGATGATATGGTTGTACACGAGATGTTTAACGAATGAGCCGAAATTATATGGTTTTACACGAGATGTTAAACGAATGAGCCGAGATGATATGGTTGTACATGAGATGTTAAGCAAATGAGCCGAGATTATATGGTTTTACACGAGATGTTAAACGAATGAGCCGAGATGATATGGTTGTACACGAGATGTTTAACGAATGAGCCGAGATTATATGGTTTTACACGAGATGTTAAACGAATGAGCCGAGATGATATGGTTGTACATGTGATGTTAAACGAATGAGCTGAGATTACATGGTTTTACACGAGATGTTAAACGAATGAGCCGAGATGATATGGTTGTACACGAGATGTTAAACGAATGAGCCGAGATGTTAAACCAAACGGCCCTGTTTGGACAACAACATTTTATTAAACAAACAACAACAACAACAACAACAACAACAACAACAACGACAACATTACATATGAAGATTGTCCATGTCACCTAACAGCTCACGGAGTATTGCAGCCGACTGACATGCGTGGTCAGGACTGTCGTGATTCGTTGCCGTTTCAAGTCTTGCATCCAGCATCCTTACTCTTGTCTCTAGCACCTGCTTTTGTGCCTCCAACATGTTTATCCTAAGATCTTTTTCATTACAGTTTGAGCACCCTGTTGGTGCAGATCCAGAACCGTGAGATGTTGAAGCAGAAGAGGTTTTGAAGATAAGAGGTTTTGAAGATAAGATCTTTTTCATTAAAGTTTGAGCACCCTGTATGTGATGTTTTTTTTTTTTTTTTTTTTTTTTTTTTTTTTTTTTTTTATTTCCTGCTCCACAATTACACATAAAGGGATTTTATCGCTGCATCTCAGGTTTTGAAGATAAGAGGTTTGGTGTTATCAGGGGGATGAAGGAGGTGATGTTGTTGCTGTTGTGAGAGAGAGGGAGAGAATATAAGGTGGTGATGGGGGATACGGTTTTTGGATTTTATGTAGATTTTGGATAAGATTTTTTGGATATGTGCGGTATGTGCTGTAACACCCAGTAAATTTCCTAAATTTATTTTACGAGTCGAAATATTTATTTCTGATTTCCCTTAAGCTCTCAAACTTTTCTGAAACTCTTTGAACTTGTTTAGGATTGAAATACAGTGGATATCTTGTTGAAACGTGAGCGTTATTCACTCATCGAGCCAGCACAACTTAAAACACGCGAAACGAATCGAATTTGACAAACAAATTAATTTTGATAAAGTTATGCATATTTATACTCGTTGTTATTGGAAAAATTATTTCGGACACAATGGCGCAAGTTTCATAATTTTTCGAGTCCGTTTGGTATGCCGAATGGGGCCCACATTGTTTTATTATAAAAGAATTACAAATTGGCACAACCGACCCCTGGACTTATTTACCCCGCCTTCACAAACTAAGGTTAAATTACAAGAATGGTCCCTGCGTATTCTAAATACCCGAATTAGGGTTTTACTTTTATTATTATAACACCAATAGCAGGATTCCACTGTTCCGGTGCCGCCACCCTTTTTCCGGCCAAAATTCCAGCGAACCCTTTTTGATGCCGCCGCATAGATCGAGACCACAGAAGTGTTTCTGGAGCATTTGGAGTCAAAGGGAGCTCGTTTGATCTTGTTTTGAAGCCACCACAGCCGACAACCACCATCACCACCACTCTCCGCCACCCCTCTCCTTCTTTCTCCCTTGATTGGTAAGCCACACGCCACCATCTTTGTCATTTATTATTTTTTTTATATAAAACCCTAACCAGTAAAACATTTATATTAACATTATAAAACGAAAATTTATTTAAAACTCAAGTTTCAAAAACAAGATGATATTTGTCTTGGTCTCGACATTACGTATTGACATGCTACGGGGCATGTTTGAGGCTCGGCTTTTGGCTATTTTTTTGTCTTTCGATGGTTTTGATAGGTGTTACGGGGTAGAAGTTTTGGTTGTTCTGCTTGTGTTGTTGTTACCATTGACTAAGTGGCCGCCACCATGACTGGTGTTAGTGGTGGCAATGATGGTTGAATCTGTTGGTCTTCTTTTCTGATAAATTGCTACATGACATTTGCTAAACAGGTTATTAGCAGCACAATTGGTCTTCTTTTCATTGGGAAGATTCTTGAGCCCATCTGGGGTTCTCGAGAGTTCTTAAAGTTCATTTTCATTGTCAATTTTTTGACTTCTGTCTCTGTCTTCATTACGGCCATCTCCTTGTACTATATGACCATCCAAGAAAATCATCTGTAAGTGATGCATATATATTTCATGTCTCCTTTTGGTTACTTGGTCTTCCTTGTTTGTGTTTCCGAGTTATTGGGGAACCTGATATACACGACACTAATAATTATTTCCTCTTTTCTGTTAGTTATTTCCCTCTTTGTGGCTTCATTGGGGTACTTTCAGGGCTCTTAGTTGGTCTCAAGCAGATAATTCCGGACCAAGAATTGCCAACATTAAGACTTAAAATGAAGGTACAAAACATACGAACTTAGGCGACGTTTGAATTTGACTTGATCAACTTAATATGGGAAAAAACTGAATTCCAAAAATCATATGAAAGTTGTTTGTTTATGACTTAATAGAGAAGAAATAATAAGAATGGCTAAAAATATAAAGTGATAATATAGAGGGTGTCTAGAGGTGACTGTTTCAGTCCTATATAATTGTTAATGGATGTATTTGGGTTAATTTTTTACCTCTAGCCGTTCATATGGGTGTTTAGAACTTAGCTTCAAAGGAATTGGGTCCTATGGGTGATAGTTAAACTAAAATATGGTGATGTTGTGGACCCAAAGTAATTTGTACAGTTCTGCATTATGATAACAATGTGGACCTTGGCCATTGCATCTGTAAAGCTTATGATTTGGGGTAGTTCTAATATCGGATATCTCAGAGTGTGCATTCTTTATTCAAGAATAGTTTTAACATCTGAGAGAAGTTGATACTTCTAGAAAAAAGTATAGACTACACAATAACTGTTTCATATACTAACTGTATGAAGTGCTAGCCTTTCACTGAGGTCACTTCCTACGTGTGTGGGAGTACCTAAAATATTAGTTATCAAATTTGGCTGGTCGGGCGGGCTGGTAGCAGGTCAAAACGGATAAGTTTTTTATACAGGTCAAGATGGGTTATGTTGAGTCGTTGACCCACAGACACTTTCTTGTGTATTTATAAATAGTTGGTGTGTTAAACATGATCTTCAAACCTACCATTACAATAATGACATACTTCTTTTGGTACGTTATTTACGATGTTTTTGTCTTCAAATACACTTTGGGTGACGCTTGAGCAAATTGACCCATTTGTAAGTATAACCTCCAAAATTACCACCTCTAATTACAATTTTACAAATAAACAAGGCCACCTGGTCCCAGAGTAACATTACTATTACTATTACTATTACTATTACTATTACTATTACTATTATTTTTTCCAAATGGGATTTACACCATATTAATCAAGTAATTTCCCCCAAAATGGAGAAGCTGATTACTGAGATGTCCAAAATGGAAATATAGCTATTTTGATAGATTGAAACTTGTAAAACCTTCCTTGCCCACATGTTTTCTCAGTTAATGACATAACTTACTTTTGCAGACCAGCGATTGATCCTATCGCTTCAATATTTTATCGAATGCTTTGTGGAAGATCTGAAGCATCAACTGATGGCAGAGGATACACGGTTGGCAGTACTACATTGCCTGGTTCTGATCCCATTGAGGCAACTAGGAGAAGGTAATTTAGTTTTTTTCAATACATTATAGTTTTTAAGCCTTAATTAGATTGCCACACGTATTATACAAGTAAATTTGTCATGCCATTTAAGAATATTTTTCCGAAAAGAGAACATTATATATTTGGCAAAAAACAAGATGATATTTGCTTGCTGTATGGATATGTTAGGTGTCGTTACTTTGTCTTGGTCTCGACATTACGAGACACCACAAGATGATATAGAGATTGGACGAGGATGGTGTGAGGTAAAGATCGAAATGGTGATGTAGTCATGGTGGTATAGAGATTGGACGAGGATGGTGTGAGGTAAACGTTCAAGTACCAACAAAAAGAGATGAAATGTTGGTGAGACCATATGGGTTATTTGCCACAATTGCATACTGTGTTGGTGCAACCATAGCATGACCTTGTCCCTTTATCTCGGTATGTCTTTGTTAAACTTGTGATACCAATAATTTTAATAACATGGAGCTTAATGCTTATACATGGATGTTTATTTGTAGGTGGTCCGTGAGGATTGAGGAAGGATACATGATGACCCCGGACTAAGCTTCTTGTTGCTTTAATTTCTTGTTTAATGTTACAAGACTTTATGTTGGATAATGTCTATACCTTATTTATGTTTAGTGCTTTTGTTATGACAATTGCTTATTTGAAATACAATTTCGTTTTATTCATTTAATAATTAGTTGATGTTTTATTCATATCGTAAAATAGAGTGTGCATGCTGAAAATAGCGTCCTATCATATGACTTGTCAGGACTTTGAAATTGTCCTATTAAACTTATTAACCGTCCTAACAATAAACTTTTAAGGACGCTTAACATTGTAAAAGTGTCCTAATATGTTGTTATTAGGACGTTATTTAGGTTGTTAATAAACATTTTATACGACCAAAAAATTGGTTTCATAATCTTCTTTGAGATATTAGAACCCTTTTCTTGGTGCTAAAGTAGCTATAATGTTAAATGATAAGCGTCCTAACAATTATCTTTTAAGTACGCTTGTATGTGTATCAAAAGATTAAAATTAGGTAACAACATGTTAGAACATTGTAAAAGTGTCCTAATATGTTGTTATTAGGACGTTATTTGGTTGTTCATAGACATATTATGCGACCAAAAAATTTGTTTCATAATCGTATTTGGGATATTAGGACCCTTTTCTTGGTGTTAAAGTAACTATAATGGTATATGATAACCGTCCTAAGAATCAACATTTAAGGACGCTTGTATGTGTATCAAAAGATTAAAAGTAGGTTACCACATGTTAGAACATTGTAAAAGTGTCCTAATATGGTTTTATTAGGACGTTATTTGGGTTGTTTATAGACCTATTATGCGACCATAAAATTGGTATCATAATCTTATTTGAGTTATTAGGACCCTTTTCTTGGTTGCTAAAATATCTATGATGTTGCATCATATGCGTCCTAACAAACTTTTAAGGACCTTTTTATGTGTGTCAAAAGATTAAAAGTAGGTAAGCACATGTCAAAACATTGTAAAAGTGTCCTCATATGGTTTTATTAGGACGCTATCTATGTTATTCATAGACATATAATACGACCATAAAATTGGTTTCATAAGGTATTTAAGATATTAGGACGCTTTGGACCTATTACAACCGCCTTACATGAAACGCTTTCATCGTTGGTCCTATTAAATGAAAGGTCCTAAAAAGTACCATTTAGGACGCTTACGGGGGTACTAAAAAGCCACTTTTCTTGTAGTTAAATTTAGGAACTTAGTTTCTTCTAAAAAGAGAATGACTACTGGAGAATCTATTGACTAGAAACTCAATTTGACCTAACGGTTGAATTGCTTCTATGTGAGAAGTTGGGTGTGTGTAACCCGTAAAAACGATCGTGTTTAGCCTGAATTGAGCACCACTAGTAATAGTCTCATATTCATTCTCCTACTTGAATACATTATTCTTCCTAAATATACCTAACGATAGTTTACTGTTATGAACTTTGCTTTTCACTAGAGCTTTTCATTCCAAGATTTATGTCATCTTGCATATATAAAATTTCTTGATGTTTACTTGCTCCTATGTGATTTGACTGCATGCCTTCGTAATTATTTGTTTAGTTGTTGAATGCATTGTCATTATAATAGCTTTTATTTTTCTCTAACTACTCTGACATGATGTATTTTTGTATTTAGTCATAATACATGCTTAAATGCCATAGGATATGTAGAAAGAGGTAGCATGTGACAATAGACTTAACCAATACCCTTGAGCATGAGATCTTTTATAAACCACTATTTTTAAACCTATAATTAATGGGACTTATTTTTAAATTTGCAAAAACTTCACATTTTGGAAAAATGATTTTTCAAAAGATTATGACACATTTCTATTTTACATGTTTCACCATCCTACCTTTCTTCCAAACTTGTGTCCATAATTACGTGTTTATCAAAACCAAAGATTGGAAAAATATGTTTTCTTTCCTCATAAAAACATTTTGAAATAAAACCAAAACTATTTCATTAAAATATTTTTCACATCCACATAAAAACCCACTTTCAAACATTGTTGAATAATGCCAAAAACATTTCTTTAAATCATGCATGGTGATCTCATATCTGTCATCTATATTTATATATGTGACATTTATAAGTGAACTAAATTTGAAAATAACCATAATTTATTCACTAAGACCTCACTTGGTACAAGTCTAGAAGTCCATGCTATCACAACTCCACATTCCCATGCACATAGATATTCATTAGGATTATTTAACTTGCTTATTAATCTTCCTAAATATGATACTATGAATTACTTGGTGCTATGTAATGTTTTCTTGTCTAACATATATATGTTACATGCTAAATGAGTTGTTTGCATGCTAGATAATAATGTCTAATGAATATGCTTAGCATACATAAGTTATTAAATCTTAAATTGCCTCAAAAGAAGTTGGACTTGCTTGAAACTAAACCCAAAAACACAACCCTTTCAACAATTTTCTGCCAAAAACCCATTTCCAGTAACCTGGAAATCAGCAGATGGGCGGCCCCCTTAATTCATTAGGCGGCCCCCTTAATATTTAAGGGGACCGGCCCCTTAATTAAAGGGACCGGCCATCTGATGGTCGAAGGTGCTGCTCTCTTTTTCTATTTTTTAGCCCATTTTATCCTATACTTCCCAAAATTCACAAACACATTTTGTCACAAACCACCCATCAAAATTTACCTTCCACAATCACATCATCACTAAACCATAAATACCCAACTCCATCATAAATGCTCATCCATATCATCCATCCAAACATGTCATCATCTAACCACCCAAGATCCAAGCCTTCAAGAGTTGCTAAAATCTCAGTGAGGCCCATTTGGAGGAGGAAGCTTGACATTTGCCATAACCCAACAAATGATGTTGTTCAAACTCAACCAACACCTAAACCTCATCCTAATGAACCCTTTCACACACATAACCAATCATCCATATGTCCACCTTCATTCACTCATAATTACCCAAGTTCACAAATGTCTCCACCACCGAGAGTGTCGCCACCACTTCCACCAAATAACAACCACTCTCCATCATCATCACCTTCCACTCAACACTTGAATTTCACTAAAGAACTCAAGGAAGCCCATGAACTTAATTCTCTCCTTGCTTTGCACCTTACTCAAAGCAACTTAGACCCATCACCATCCATCTCACCATCATTACCATCATCACCACATCACTTGAGTCAAATCGAGAAACATGTCAACAATTTACCTTGTTGCATCTTTCTCCAAAATCAAACCATCGCCTTAAATGAGCGTCTCACTTGGATTGAGTATCTTCTCACTAGATCTAATCCAACACCACCACTTGAGCAACATCAAAACCCTCATTCAACATGGTCAAGTCCAAGCTCTCCACCTCCAATTCCTCCATCAACACTCTCTCCAACATCCATACACCCAAACTTACAACCCCATTAATCCAACATTTTTACCCCCTCTTTACCATCATCCATCCAAAATAATTCAAGTTTTTCATGACTCAAGCAAGTCAAATGGATCTCTTAGGCAATTTAAAATTTTCTACTTATTGTATGCTATAAGCAAAATATGTGTTGTATCAATAATTATGTTTTTAACATAATTATTGTCAACTAATGAATGTTTTATTTCTTGTCTTTAATATATGATTGTTATGCTTATTGCTTGTATACTCAATATCATGATATATATACATGCTTGATGATTAATAACATGCTTATTCCATAATATGTTTTAAATGTATGCATGCGTATTTAACATGTTTATGCCACTATTTAATCATTCTTGATGTACATGATTCAAACGGAGCTTGCTGCAAAAACACCCTAAAAATGACCCTTTTCTGGAAATTTTTCAAATTTGGTCGCCTGGGAAAACACCAGATGGGTGGCCCCCTTAATTCCCTAGGCGGTCCCCTTAATTTTAAGGGGGCCGGCCTACAATTAAGGGGACCGGCCATCTGGGCAGTAAAATTTACTGTTTTCTTTTGCATCTTGCGACCCCTTTTATCTAGCCCCAGCTACCATTTCTCTTAAAGGACGAACTGGTATTGGAATTTTACCACAAAACCTCCAAACCTTACCTAAATCAACCATCACCTCCATCAAACACCCATTTTCATTCACCATGCTATCACCAAAATCATCTCTAAGACACCAAAACTCCATCACCACCACCTCAATGTTCATCCCTAAGTGCACCAAATGCACCATCAAAAACACCCTCCACTCATGGCACATCATCTTCATCCATACCTTCCACTTCATCCATCAATAACTACATCAACTCACACCTATCATCACCACCATCAAGAGCATCAACTCCACCTCCTACTCAAGAACCTCCATTCACCCAACTTGTCATTTCCATATCACCAATAACACCTCTTGATGCTCATTTCTCATCATCACCAATACCACCACCATGCTTTACCATCCCTTGGGCTTTACTTGAAGCCCATAGAGACAATTGCCTTTGTTGCATCCACAACCGAACCATCATCTTTGGTCTTAGAGATGAGATATATACTACATGTTTTCATCCCTTGAACACATGCTTAACAACCAACCTCCACCATAACCTCCACCATTTTCACCCACTACACCACCACCACCTTCATTCTCACCAAATTAAGCATATGCAATGCTTAATCAAAAATAAATTTTCAAACTATTTTGTGTGCAAGCCCCATGGAAGATCATGTACTCCTAGAATGATTATGTAGATTGCATTACTTACTAGCTAATGTAGGATTGAATATAATCTTGGATGGTTGTGTATTGATACACAACATTTAATGAATGTCTTTATATGCATGATTATTTTTGCTATATATATGCTTGTGCTTCTAATATTTTTCTTGCAAGTATTCCATATATTGATTCTTTGGTGCCCTCAAACGAGGGGGAGCACACATCAAGGGGGAGTTCTCGTTCCGACAAATTTTGTCTCTAAAACTTGTCGGCTCAACCTTTTTGATGCTACAAAAAGGGGAAGAAGTGAATATAAACTCACTAAATACTTGTCCAAAAATAACTTTTTGGATTTAATGAGTTTAGGTTTTGTAATCATCAAAAAGGGGGAGATTGTTGACATAAATAATGCCTAAAAACATTATCAATATTTATTCATATCTCTATGTTTTGATGATCACAAAATGTAAACTCATTAAAACATAAACTTATAAAATAAACAAGTACTTAGTTGTAAATATTCACTTCTACAACTAAAATCACTTAAGGTATGAATGAACTAATGCTTAATGCATTATATGATCAAAGGAACATTTTCTTAATAACTAGATTTTTAATAAAATGTCAAAAACATTTTATATATTTTAGAAAAACATTTTTGGTAATAAATAAAAAGGTTTAATTCATTATAAATTTATGAATTCAAATTTTTAACCAAAATCAGTAAAAAATGTTCCAGAAAAACCTTCCCCACAAAAAGACAAAACTGGGCAACGGATGGCTTGGGCGGCCCCCTTAATTTTTCTAGGCGGCCCCCTTAAAATTAAAGGGACCGCCCCCCTATTTAAGGGGGCCGGCCACGCTCCAGTAGGTTCCAGCTGTCCAGTTTTTCTGCCTATAAATACCAGCCTTCCCCTGGATTTTTACTCACCCTTTTGCACTAAAACTTTCTGTTGTAGATCTCATTTCATATCTTCAAAAAAAAAAAAACCTTTGATCATGTAATCTTAAGCATTGGTTTCCAAGTGATCCAAGCTTCCTCCATCCAAGTGCAAAAGAAGAATACTTCTATCAATCAAGACTAGAAGTATTATAACTTAGTAGCATCTTGTTACTCAAGTTATTTGTTTTGTATACTTTGTAAATCTTTCATTCATTTGTGTAAAGTGTGTATATAAGTTGTAAACATAAGTGATTAGGCTAGAGTAGTGTCTAAGTAGTGAAGAAGGTGGATAAGTAGTTGTGGAGTAAAGAAGTAGAGTAGAAGTCTTGTAAAGTTGTGAAGTAGAGAAGTCTTGAAGCCGTTGTGAAGCCATAGCCTAGAAGTCGTGAAGCCGTAGCATAGAGGTTGTGTAGCGGTCGTGTTGAATCCATGAAGTCCTAGTCGTGAAGTCCTAGTGTTGAAGTCGTGAAGCCGTAGCATAGAGGTTGTGTAGCGGTCGTGTTGAAGCCATGAAGTCCTAGTTGTGAAGTCCTAGTGTTGAAGTCGTGAAGCCGTAGCATAGAGGTTGTGTAGCGGTCGTGTTGAAGCCATGAAGTCCTAGTCGTGAAGTTCTAGTGTTGAAGTTGTGAAGCCGTAGCATAGAGGTTGTGTAGCGGTCGTGTTGAAGCCATGAAGTCCTAGTCGTGAAGTCCTAGTGTTGGAGTCGTGAAGCCGCAGCATCGAGGTTGTGTAGCAGTCGTGTTGAAGTCGTGAAAAAGTCGTGAAGCCGTTGTGAAGTAGTCGTGAATAAGTTGTGAAGAAGTTGTGTTGTGAAGTTGTGAGATTGGTTCTAGCTACGATTAGAACTCGACATTTAGCTTTGTGTCGTTAAACCCGTGTAAGCCAAAGTTGTGTACGGTTTTCTCCGCCATAAGGGAGCTTATTGAAGTTGTGAAGAAAACTCTCGAGCTTGGTGCTTGGGGAGTGGAGTAGGGTAAGGAAGGTGTCCTTGTAGCCGAACCACTATAAATCCCTCGTGTCTCGGTTAGATCTTTCCATCTCTTACTTACATCTTTATTTATATCGTCATTACTTTTATAACATATAAGCATATATAACTGTTAATAATAATTAGAAGTTGACTTCACAGAATATATAACTAATAATAAGGTTCAAGTTTTATTTTTTGTTAGGAATATAAATATTCAGTTGAAGACTCGGTCACCCCGAGCACTCTCTTGTATCAAATAGCTCGTTGTATTACAAGTAATATTAGTAGTAAAGTAGTTAATTAATATTGTAGAGTGAGTCGGGTCTTTACCCACTGTCAACTCGCTCCACAGTCCTCTAGGGATAAAGTAAGTTGGCTAAGTATAAATCCCCTCTCCTCATGTGGAGAGGGTTGGACCTTTGCAAGCTTTCAATTCATTTTATTTTTTGGTTTATCTCTCTAAAGGTTCCATACTTCTCTCTCTCTCTAGCTTCTTCCTTGTTCGATCCATATAACCACCCAATCTTGTGTTTATTAGTTCATGAATATCCTACGATTGGTATCAAGAGCCATGGTTAGATTCGTGTAGTGCATATTCAGATTCGTGTTTGGTTTTTGGGTGCTTTTTGGTTTGAACAAATAGGTAAGAAAAGACCCTTGTTTGATCTTGTTTTGTGGTTAAAGTAGTGTAAGACTAGCACTTTTATACTCAAAAAGGTGTTTTAGATCGTTCTTGATAAGTTACAACAGTATTTGTGACTTGTTTGTGTAAGATCCGACGTGTTTCTTGGTAGCGGGTTGTACTTCGTACTAAGTTTCATCGCAGCGGTTTAATATTCTGTGAAAGTGATGAAGCGAAAAGTGTACCGCTTTTAGGGGGTCATTTAAGCCCTAAATCGTATTTATTTGATCAAATATTGCCCTAAATCGTTCCTTTTGTCATTTTAGGTACTTTTGAGAAGAAATCTGGAAAAGGAAGCATTTTGGACGTTTTTGGAGCATAAAAGTGAAGAAAACGACAAAGTCTCAAACTCGGCTAAAAAGTACCTTTGACGGCGTCAGGAATTTCCCCAGACGGCGTCATGGCTTGGCAAGAAAAAGGTAGATATGAAAATTACTCATGATAAGCCAGAGAATTTTGCATGAAAAATCTGACGGCGTCACCCTTTGAAGTGATCAAGGTCATCACGACTTAACTTAAAGAGGGACGGCGTCAAGCCATAATCTGACGGCGTCGAGCTTTGATAAGCCAGAACGGATTTTGGAGGTCTAAAGAGGGACGGCGTCAAGAAGGCCATCTGGGAACCCTAAAAGCGGCGAGGTGACGGCGTCAGAATCTACAACGTGACGCCGTCAGCCCTTAATCTCTATATATAGTTTTGTAATTTTTTGTCATTAGTGTGGAACTTTGTGTTTAATTTTGGGAGGAAACCCTAAGACGATTTTAGCAGCTTTTTCAAGGCTTTTTGCCTTGAGATCTTCCATGTTACATTGAAGATAAGTTATCAATTAATCATTCAATATGTCTATGTGTTGTTTGATTCTATCTTGTTCTTGTCTTTTGTTTAACATGATAGGCTAGGTTTCCTTTGTGTTTGCTTAGATCTAATGAAACCTAACTATTGATTATTGGTTATTAGTGTGTTATTAATTGTATTGGATGATTGTTCATCGATGTTAGGCTTAAGAAAACTGGCTAACTTCCTATACGGTAACTTGCTTGAACGTCTTAAGAAACATGAACCAATGCGTACTAAGGTTTTTATGGTTGTATTTAATGCATGAGCGAATTCTAGTGATCCCATGTTAGGAGCTTCCTAGCCGGCTCGACATAGGAGTGAAGTAGGAGTTCATAGAGTTGGGGAAGTACGTACGCCACCCCACGATTGGTATTAAGGAATACACCAGTCATCCACGCAATTAATACACACTAATGAACCGGTAAAAGATAGTTAGGGAGTAAGGAAATCTAAGTAAACACATTTCTCTCCATATAAGTTTCACCACATTTTAATTTTCTGTTATTTTATTTTATTTGCATTCGTAGTTATTTGGGTTAGTTGATTAGCAACTAATTCCGCCCACTCTTTCAAACCCGATATTTTACTTGCTTTCATAAAAAATTATAAAAATACAAAAAGAATCTTCTC
The DNA here is from genome assembly GCA_021014915.2 of Artemisia tridentata subsp. tridentata. Taxonomy (NCBI): domain Eukaryota; kingdom Viridiplantae; phylum Streptophyta; class Magnoliopsida; order Asterales; family Asteraceae; genus Artemisia; species Artemisia tridentata. The sequence continues at coordinate 294,693,453 of CP139506.1, forward strand.
TCACCCTTAGACCTATTAGAGTAGTTTTTCATACCTAACGATCACTATTCCCTGTGGAGAACGATCAATCCCCCGTACTTACCACTACACTATACTACATCGGTCAGGTACACTGCCTGGTGGGGTTGTAAGCCTCTTGAGATCCCTCGAGAGGTAAAACCTGTTGTAAGGTTGCAAAACCACGCATCAAGTTTTTGGCGCCGCTGCCGGGGAATAGTTATTGTTTAGGTTGAATTTTTTATTTTATAGGTCTACTCACTAGATTCCTTTCTAGTGAGATTTTTATTTTATTTTTCTAGGTTTTCTTTAGTCTATCTTTTTTCTTCGTTTCTTTGTTTGTAACCATTACCATCCGACATCATGGAAGGTGGTAATATCCTGGATCCCAACAACCCACCACAACAACCACCACCTCCTAGAGCCCGTACTTTAGGAGACTACTCCCGTCCCAGCCACCACGGCTATCGAAACACCATTGAGCTCACTCAAGGAGCCAATGTCACTCCCTTGCGATCCGACACCATCCGGTTGGTGCAAAGCGGATGCGCATTCCATGGACTTCGCTCCGAAGATCCTAACCAACATCTCAAGGACTTTCTCAAAATCGTTGATTCTATAGACCTTGATGTTGCCACTCGAGAGACGACCCGACTGCGTCTCTTTCAATTCTCTTTGCGGGACCAAGCTAGTCAATGGCTAGAGCGTCAACCCGCAGGATCCATCACCTCTTGGGATGATCTCACCACTCGTTTCCTTGCTCAGTTTTTCCCACCAGGAAGAACTACCAAGCTAAGGAATGATATCTTGATGTTCCAACAACGTCAAGGCGAAACCCTCTACGAGGCATGGACTCGATTCAAGGACTTACTCCAAAAAGTCCCTCACCATGGCATAGAACTTTGGCTCCAAGTCCAAATCTTCTATGACCATATCAATCTCTCCACGAGGCAAACCATTGACCAATCGGCCGGTGGTAAGCTACGTGATCTAAGTGCGGAACAATCATGGGCTCTCCTAGAAGATCTTGCTCTTTATGACAACGAAAGTTGGAGTGATCCCCGTGATTTGAATAAAACGGTCAAGGCAATATCTTTGCCTTCGAACAATTCAAGCACTTCTGACCGTAGGATCATAGAACTTGAAGACCAAGTCAAGTTTCTCATGAAATCCTACGAGGCTCCTAAACCTTCAAGCCAAGTGAACAAAATCACTTCTTCGTGTAAATTATGTAGTGGTCCCCACAACACTCATGATTGCATGAAACTCCCCAAACAGGCTTTCAAAGAATTCGCATCCTCGCGAATCGATAAGGCGGGAGATAAGTGGCTCACTACTAATTATGGACACAAGAATTCCGAAGATAGGTATGAGGCATGGAAGAGTAAGCCAAATTTTAGTTGGAACCAAACTCGAAGCGTATCATTCAATGACTCTACCCCACTCACCTGGTCTGAACATTATCCTCAGCAACATACGCATAAACAACAAAATCGCGAGGAATCACTGCAAAAATTCATTCTCTCTCAAGAAACACAGCTCTCCAAAGTTGAGAATCAATTCAGACAACAGCAAGTTGATATGAACAACAAGGTTGATAACCTGTTAAAGGTTATCAATGATCGCCTTGCTGGCAGGTCAACTTGTGAGTTGGCACGAGTTAATGAGATCAAATCTGTCACGGTGACTCACCAAACACCCCCTCCTGTAAAAATCAAGCACCCTAGTAAACTCTTCAAACACATATCACAAAACGGAAAAGAAACTGGAGATACTCATACCCCTTCGAAACCTCTCCACTTCGTGAACACCATTACAACAATACCTGTTCCTAAACCCAATCTGGACCAACAATCAACCGAGAATGTGGACAATGAAATGGAGGGTGAAGTTCCCGAAAAGAACCCCGAGGCGCCCGACGACTATCTAGACTCACCAAAGAACTCGAGTACAAGAGAGGTGAGTGATGAGGAGGGCTCGGAAGAGAAATCTGAAATGCCTCATGGGCTCCCAGTACTGCTAGACCGCCCCCTGGTGGAGGAACTTGAGAGGGGCACAGCAAAGTTGCCTATGGGATTTGGAGAGAGAATAGAGGATGGCGCTCCCAGGGTCTTTAAGATATCTTGCACCACTAGGAAAAAGTTCATTAAAGATGCCTACATAAACCCCAACTCTTCTATGAATGCAATATCCCTTTCTCTATATAACGAAGCCTTCACCGAACAGGTCAAATATGAAGGGTCTAATATCATCGGGGTAATAAGAAGGGTACCAATTGTGATAGAAAAGTTCCTCTTTCATATCGAGCTAACTGTATTTAATAACATGGACTCTATCATCAGCCCATCCTTAGCTAGCCTTGTTCTAGGCAAACCATTCATAAACACAATGGGAGTGATACTCGATGAGGATGATAGTAGTGCATTATTTACCGATGGTGTCAGGAAAGTGATTTTTCGGGATGGCAGTGAAGAAGTGTATGAGTATCAACCATCAGCAATTTGCAACACATGGGGGCTACACGGTAGAAGGCCTGGCCGAATTAAGCAACGTGATCCGAATAATCTCAAAATACCTTGCATGATTGGTCACAAGCATTTTTATAATGTTTACATTGACACATGTTTACCCAAAAATGTGATGTCCTTGTTTCATTATAACAACATTTGCAGATGGGGAATGATTCATAAAGGGATGGATGACGTTGACATAGATAATGATGTGCAGGTGTTTGTAGGAAACATGACATTCATTATGAGCTTCGCAATCGTCGATAATATCGAAAAGTACATCGATCCCAGGTTATCACAAGTTGTTTTTGGGGCACCTTTTTGCAATGCCACAAGCTTGGTTGTGGACGAGCTCAATGGGATCATGACTTTCACCGATGGGATTAGGGAAATCTCATACCAAACGCCTTACAAGATGAGAGAATTCAAGGAGATTGATTATGGAGGGCTCGATGAGCTAAGTTCCCAACTCGTGTTATGTGACGATGATGTGAGACGGGGATGTAAGGACACTTTTGACCTGTCAAGTGGATTCTTTAAGCATGATAAGGAGCTTAGTTCTAAATACCAAAACAATCCTTTTGATCTCGAGGATCCGAAATACCTTTACTATAAGAGTAATTCTGATAGAGAATCAAATGAAAATGGCCTAGGAACCGTGACCAATGATGGAGTCACGTAATGTACGTGACTTTGAGTCTAGCTACAAGACTCGTTAATAAAGAAAAGCGCTTCTTGGGAGGCAACCCAAGTTTTATTTGCTTTGTTTATTTATTTGTTTGTTTGATTTTATTTGTTTCCGTATGTATGTTTAAATTTTATTATTATTGATTCATGTTCAAAAGTAATTTGTGAAAATGCTTTATCTTGTTTTTAACTTCGTCTTAACTACATATAAAGGTATTTTGCAAAAGTTAAGTGTAAGGGAAATCCAAACCGGTTTATTAGAACAAATGAACATGAATCGTAATAATAATAAATTAACATACATATTAGTATTTGTTTGAGTCAAATGCTTGTATCGAGTCATAATGAGGTTTTGCAGGATTTCCAGGAAGTAAGGTATAGTTTTTTCCAAAATTTTTCCGGAAACTTAACATGAGAATTCTGTCAGATCATTTCTGACGGCGTCAGGATTTACAACCTGACGGCGTCAGGTTTAATTTTCTGAAAATTTTTGAAAGTTTTGTTTTCATAAAAAGTTTTTATTAAATCTCTAACTTATAATCTCCAGGAATCTGCAAAAATTATCATTCCACAAGCATTATATCCTTATATATAGAGTTTATCCCGCCGATGTTATGCAGGTTTTCGTGTTTGTTTTCTCAGGTTTAACAGGTTATTTTGGACAAGGAAATGTTTGTTGGATCAAGCTTTTGGCGATGCATTAGTCATAAAGCTTCTACATTCTCTTGGAAGAAGATCTAACCGTGTTACCACATTATCCACCGAGCGAATCAGGGGAGTATTTGATTTCATTCTTTTACTTTATGCTTTTACATCTTGTTATTTGAACATTGGGGACAATGTTCATCTTAAGTGTAAGGGGGGGTAAAAGTACGATTAGAGAATACAATTGCGCTTGATTTTTGTTTGTTTAATAGTAGATGTGTAATAAAACTGAGAGAAATACCTGTTAGGGCAATTTTAGTGCCAAATTTAAAATTTTTTACAACATATAGGAGTGAAACTTTGATCTTAATGAGCGTCTCACGGATAGGAGTTATATGACTAGCACAAAAACCGTACCACTAAAAAATTTTCCACCCCCAAATATGTGAGGTTCGCCCCTAGAATTGGTAGGAAAAGCATTTATGCTATGATGTGTGTACCGGTAGCACTTAGATTCTAGAACTTGCGTTAGGACCATTCCGAGGCCACAAGTGAGACTACATTCGTGTAGTTAGATTTACTACATGATAAGAGGCATTAGGATTAACCCATTGTTTTACACCTGTGTTTTTGTTATAATTACTTTGGCTACATTGGTCAAGTAATTCTCCCACACCCTTTGCGTTGTACTCATTTTTAGTACACGATACCCCTAGTACACCCCTCAGAGCCTATCTTTTCGTTTCGACCTTTAAGCATTTTACTTAAAGGAAGAATTTGTTACACCCCACTAAAATGTACACCCAAATCGCCTTAGCCTACCTTGTATGCACTCATTTTTAGTGCATTATTGTGACAACATTTGTTTAAACCCCAAGTTAATTATCTAGTTGATTACATGGTTGCTAAGTCAAGTCATATCCTTGTACATATTGTTTTGGGACGATTGGGACTCATGGGTAAAGTACTAGTGTAATGGAGTAATGGGGAAGAACATCATTACCCCCATATGTGCTAAATATTTTAAAAGTACTCCAAGTGTTTTGATTATCTTAATTCGAGTCATTAGAATAGTTATTTGTAAAGTTATGTAAAAGTTCAAGTGTAAGGGGAATGCAACGCCCCTATGATGTATTATTTTGGATGGTAGGGCAAAAGTGTATGCAAAAAAAAAAAAAAAAAAAAAAAAAAAAAAAAAAAAAAAAAAAAAATCAAGAAAAATACAAAAAAAAAATGAGAAAAAAAAAAAAAAAAAACATACGGACTACCATCCCGTTTCATTTTATTTTTATTTTATGCTTTTGTTATTTTGTTTTTTAGCTTAAGATTGAGTCGAGTCTTGGCTTAGCAACATTGTATAGTACATGTAATTGATCAAGATCTTTAACTCGCCACCAGTAAAATATCCTTTATCCAACAAAACCGTGTTTTCCTTTTCCCTACACCTAACGTTATAACCCATGTAAAAGCCCTCTTTGATAGTTTATCTTAGGTGCTTACGCCTAGTGGAGGAGGTTTTCGATCCTTTCCCAAGCCTATGGTAATCTATTTGCTATGACAGGTAGTGAGAGATATTATCCGTTTTCATTTATGAGATTTATTTTGATGACACCTGAGATATGTGAACCAATGCGTACTAAGGTTTTTATGGTTGTATTTAATGCATGAGCGAATTCTAGTGATCCCATGTTAGGAGCTTCCTAGCCGGCTCGACATAGGAGTGAAGTAGGAGTTCATAGAGTTGGGGAAGTACGTACGCCACCCCACGATTGGTATTAAGGAATACACCCGTCATCCACGCAATTAATACACACTAATCAACCGGTAAAAGATAGTTAGGGAGTAAGGAAATCTAAGTAAACACATTTCTCTCCATATAAGTTTCACCACATTTTAATTTTCTGTTATTTTATTTTATTTGCATTCGTAGTTATTTGGGTTAGTTGATTTGCAACTAATTCCGCCCACTCTTTCAAACCCGAGATTTTACTTGCTTTCATAAAAAATTATAAAAATACAAAAAGAATCTTCTCTCACCCTTAGACCTATTAGAGTAGTTTTTCATACCTAACGAACACTATTCCCTGTGGAGAACGATCAATCCCCCGTACTTACCACTACACTATACTACATCGGTCAGGTACACTGCCTGGTGGGGTTGTAAGCCTCTTGAGATCCCTCGAGAGGTAAAACCTGTTGTAAGGTTGCAAAACCACGCATCAGAAAGTTTCTTGTTAGCGGTTTACCCTGATTTGGATGTTTAGGTCCAGCGGCTTGGTTAATAGCGGTTTGTAATTTATCTGTTTCTGGAAAAGACAAACTGTACTGAAAAGGACAGCTTGTCAACTAGTGGCAGCGGTTTGTCAGAAATTGTCAACTAGCGGTTTGTCGTTTTGTGTTAGAGGTTTACGGTTTGTCATATTGTGGTAGAGGTTTACGGGTTTCAGCGGGTTAAGCATCAGTGGGTTAAAGTTCAGCGGCTTTAGTCTCAGCGGGTTAATCATTCAGCGGTTTAAGTTTCAGCGGGTTAATCATCAGCGGGTTAAAGTTCAGCGGCTTTGTCTCGGCGGGTTAATCGTCCAGCAGCTTAGGTTTCAGCGGTTAATTATCAGCGGGTTAGATTCCAGCGGGTTAGCGTTCAGCGGTTTAATCCTCAGCTGTTTAACTGTTAGCGGTTCTGCTTTCAGCGGCTTAATACTTCTGTATTTCAGCGGTTTAAATTAGCGGTTTAGCTCTTCTGGGTCAGAGGTTTGCTATTAGCGGTTCAGTTATCTGTTTCAGTGGTTTACTTTAGCGGTTTGACTTGTACTAGAGGTTTGGTTCTCAGTTTTAGCGGCTTGTTATTAGCGGTTTGTCTAGAAGGGTAGCGGTTTGCTTCTGAATTGCACGTTAGCGGTTCTGAAGATACTTCTAATTCAATGGCGAGCACAGCTTCCGATGATATTCAAGCAGCTGGGTCCGATACCCGTCCACCTATGCTTGATAGGACAGACTATGAGCCATGGGCACAAAGAATACGGCTTTATTGCTTGGGAAAAGAAAATGGGGCAAACATCCTTAAGTCCATTGATGAAGGACCATTTCAGATGGGTACTACCAGAGATGCTGTGACTACTGGTGAAGATGGCACAGTCACACTTGGTATTGACAGACCTCGCACGTATAATGATCTTACTGAGGAGGAAAAGAAGAGGTATGATGCTGATATTAGAGCCTCAAATATCATCATTCAAGGTCTTCCAAAGGATGTCTACAAACTCATCAACTTCAATACAGAAGCCAAGGCAGTATGGGACAATGTGAAGATGTTGTTGGCTGGGTCAGAACTGACAAAGGAAGACAGGGAATCTCAATTGTATGATGAGTTTGAACATTTCAAAATGAACCCAGGAGAGAATATTACAGACTACTATGTGAGATTCCATAAGTTGGTAAATGACATGAGGATAATTAGAATGACTATTCCCAACATCCAACTTAACTCCAAGTTTGTGAACAATATGACTCCAGAATGGGACAGATTTGTTACTGCTGTCAAACTCAACAAAGGTCTGAGGGATACCAACTATGAACAGCTGTATGCCTATCTTCAACAACATGAGAAGCATGATGTCTTTGATCGGGTGTTAAGAGAGAAGTTGAATCCATCCACTTCCAATGATCCACTAGCATTTATGGCAACTGCTGTACCAAACTTTCAACCATCATCTGCTATGAGTCCTCAACTTGACTCAGGCTATACTCAGACTGATAAAATGCTTGATAACCTCACCAATCAAGTATCTTTACTTGTGCAACAGTTCAAAGCTTCTCTCCTTCAGACCAACAATCATTTAAGAAATTCATCCAACCCGCGAAATCTTGCAATGGTGGAGGATGGAAAAATTGTGGTTCAAAATGTGCAAGGGAGAGCTGGCAGAAACATGGGTCGAGGTATTATGCAGAACAGGGCTGGGAATGTCAACTAGGGGCAAGGGAAACAGATCAAGTGCTATAATTGTGGAGGTCTGGGACATATTGCAAGAAACTGCAATCAACCAAAACGACCTAAGAACTCAGACTACTTCAAGGACAAGATGTTGTTGATGCAGGCTCAAGAGAATGGAGCAGTATTGGATGAGGAAGAATTGTTGTTTCTGGCTGGTGATGGGGGTAATACTTTTGATGTTGATGTGGATGAGCAACCAGTCCAAGATATGGCACTCAATGATCCTAATGTCTTCCAAGCTGATGATTGTGATGCATTTGACTCTGATGTGGATGAAGAACCAACTGCTCTAACTATCTTCATGGCCAATTTGTCGTCCTTGGCCTCTCCATCTCAACAAGCTGGTTCTTCAAATGCTTCTGTGATATCTGAGGTACTAAGATTATATGACACATATGAAATAGTTGATAAACAAAAGTTTCCCATCGAAGTACAACAGGCAATTGTCTCTGACTCAAATAATGTTGACATGGATAATAGCAATATGATTCCATATGAACAATATTTGAGTCAGAAAAATGTGCCTAATGTACAAAATGCTGAATCTTCTGTTGTAAATGATGCTTTGTGTTGTTGATGACTTATGTGCCATAGAAATTACACGTGAAATAGATAATGCATGCACTCGTGAAAGTACAGTTCTTGCACCTGATAATAACTTGATCACTAGACTAAACATTTATAAAGAACAAGTAGCTATGTATGAACAGCGTGCTAAGTTTGAGCTTAATGAACGTGAGCAGAAATTAGAAGGTAAAATGAGTACACTCATTAAAGAGTCTAGAGTAAGAGAAAAAACATTAAAACAAGAGTTGAATTCTTTGAAAAGTCAGCTAGAACAGTCTGTCAAACAGAAACAGGAAGTACAAAAGTGTATAACTACACTTAAGCTAGAATTCAAAGAAAAAGAAAAGGAACTCTTAAATGATTTCTCTAGGCTCAAAACCTTAAAAAATAAGCTTGAGGATAAGTTGTACACACAAGACCAAACCAGACAGACTGCCCAAATGATGTATAAGCACAGAAAGTTAAGTGACAAGCATAGTGAAAGCAATGTAGGTAGATCTAAATTAGCTATTCATGAGATTGCTAAGATAGCCCAACCCGCATTAAATGATTCTAATGTGTTGTTTATGCCTAATCACGACCCGCCTGAGCATATCTACACTAAAGAGGAGGATGAGTTAAGTGAGAGAACAAGGGAAAGAATGAATGAGAAAATGAGGGATCCCGAGTGCATAGCCAGACGAATAATAATCAAGCCCCATGACTATAGTGAGGAAAATCGTTTGGCTGTGTTTGCTCCTCAAAAGAAGTTAACACCTGAATAGATATTCTGGAAACAAGATAATGAAAAACTTAAGGAAGAAAAACTTAAGGCCAACACCCCTCTCATTAGAAAAGTTGCGTCCATAACGGTGTATCCTCCCAATACACCTAGGAATTTGGTGCCATTGTCTCTTCCCACTGAATGCAAAACCTTTATTAGCTTATATGTGCTTTGGCAACTGTTTGCTGATTTTGATAAAACATGTAAGAAGAGAATCACACCAACCGGCATTACTGAGGGGGAAAGGTGTTTTGAACATGCAAAAAGGTGTTACTTAACAGAGGTCAAGCCATTCTTTAAACTACTCAAAGAACATTTTGAAGGGCTGCAAACTGCCCTCAACACAGAAATAAAAGAAATAAAAGTAGTGTTTAAAGATATGAAAAATGAGGTGAATGAATATGCAATAGAACTTAAGAGACGCGAAATTGAAAGGAAAAACATGCTCATCAATAATGATAATTTGATTGCTAGATGTATTGCACAAGATGTATTTTTTACTGCAACTGATTCTGCATTATCTGCTTGTCAATATCATGAGTATGCTATGGCTTTAAATGTTACCCAGAATCGTGTTGTGGAGCTTGAGGGGGAGAATTTGAAACTGCTTGAAAAAATTCAAAATGATGATCATGATGACATGGTCAAACGTTTTTCTAAACTAGAGGTTGAACATCTTAACTTACAATTAAAATATCAACACTTAGAAGAAAGATGTAAACTATCAAATGCCAAGACATCTTCGGATGCTCCTGAGTTTGATACGTATTTTGAATTCAGCAAACGGGATGAGAAAATTTAAGCTCACACTAACACGATTCGTCTGTTGAGGGCTCAAATTGCCCAATTGAAGTCCAACAAGTGTGATGTTTATGGCACCAATAAACCGTCGTCGTCAGATTCTTAGAATTTTCAACATCAAGACACCATAAACAAATTCCATCATGAAAATGAGTGTTTTCGAGAAGAAAATTCTAAGATTAAACAACAATACAAAGAGTTATATGACTCAATTAAAGTTACAAGAAATAGTCATAATGAAAGGATAACTTCTTTGTTAAATGAAATTGAGAATCTGAAGACTCAGGTGAAAGGTAAAATGCCATGTGCATCTTGTAATTGTGTTTCATCAAAGGTTTCTGCTTGTAAAATATATGATGTTGATGTGGGGCCTATTCCATTTCCCATAAGAAATAACAGACCTGTCCATCAGATGTATCTTAGTCACCTTAAGGATGGACTTGACACTCTTCGAGAGGTTGTGGAAGAGGACGGAATAGGAAAACCACATGATAAGGCAATAGGTTATGCATGTGTCCTCACAAAAAAGGATCCAGGAACAGCTAGAATATGCTATTAGCTCGGGTCCTAGGTCCAGTTACCAAAAGGATAGCTTAGGTGCCTCATCGTCCACTATTAAGAACAAGCATGTGTCCTTTGATTTACCACCAAGAACATCAGAACCTAGCACATCATTATTAGGAAAGCATGTGTTAGTGAAGCAAACTAATGTTCCCATCATTACTTCTACAGGAGTAAGAAGTGACACCCAAGCTAGCGGGTCAAAGCCTAAAGGCAATGCAAGGAATGATAGAACTGCGCCGGCTAAGAGTGATCACAAGAAAAGAGTAGAAGTCCAACCTAGGAACAATAAGTTTGTAACGACTAGATGGAATCGTGTTGATTCTAGTATCAAAAGTACTGTAATTAATTCGAATTCTAAAATGGTCTGTAAAACATGTGACGAATGCTTAATTTCTGTTAATCATGATGAATGTGTTGTGTCGTCTCTGATATCTCATGTACCACCCCATATTATGCATGTTAGGAAAACTGAAAGTAATGTGAAAAGTTGGAAAGCCACAGGAAAAATCTTCACTAAGGTTGGGTATCAATGGAGACCCACTGGAAGGAAATTCAGTTTAGGAAACAAGAATCCATTGCCTAAGTTGAATAAACATAAAATTGTGAAGATTAAAGAATGGAGACCAACGGGTCGAATCCTTCCATTAGGAACACATAGCCCTTCTAATAGGTCCCTTGTGTGTGCTAACCAAACGGACCCCAAATTCCAGTGGGGATCCACATATTTCAGTTATCCATTGTTGTCTGATTTCAAATGCAGGTCGTACAAATCGTCCTTTGGTATTTGGACTCAGGCTGCTCAAAACATATGACTGGGGATCGCTCACGGCTCAAGAACTTTGTGAAAAAGTTTATCGGGACAGTTAGATTCGGGAATGACCACTTTGGTGCGATTATGGGTTATGGAGATTATGTGTTTGGTAACAGTGTGATCTCACGGGTTTACTATGTGGAAGGATTAGGGCACAATTTGTTTTCTGTGGGTCAATTTTGTGACGCTGATCTGGAAGTGGCTTTCAGAAAACACACATGTTTCGTCAGAGAATTGGATGGTATAGATCTTCTCAAGGGTAGTCGGGGTACGAATCTATACACCATATCAATTGAAGAAATGTTGAAGTCCTCTCCCATATGCTTGCTTTCAAAAGCCTCTAAAACAAAATCATGGTTGTGGCATCGTCGTTTGAACCACCTGAACTTCGGTACCATCAATGATCTTTCCCGCAAAGATCTTGTTAGAGGAATGCCCAGACTAAAATATGAAAAAGATCATCTCTGCTCTGCATGTCAACTGGGCAAAAGCAAGAAACAATCCCACAAACCTAAAACCGTCAACACCAACTTGGAAGTTCTTCATACCCTCCACATGGATCTATGCGGTCCAATGATAGTACAAAGCATAAATGGAAAGAAATATATTCTGGTGATAGTAGATGATTTCTCTCGGTTCACATGGGTAAAGTTTTTTAGAACCAAGGATGAGACTCCAAAGGTGATCATTAAGCTGATTAAACAGCTGCAAGTAAGGCTTAACAAGACTGTCAGAATCATCCGCACTGATAATGGAACTGAGTTTGTCAATCAACAACTCAGAAACTTTTATGAAAATATCGGCATCACAAATCAGAAAAGTATACCTCGCACTCCTCAGCAGAACGGAGTCGTTGAACAGCGAAACCGTACTATAGTAGAAGCTGCAAGAACCATGCTTATATTTTCAAAGGCAACGATGTTTCTCTGGGCAGAGGCCATTGCAACTGCATGCTACACCCAAAACCGATCTCTGATTCATCCCATTCATGAGAAGACTCCCTATGAGTTAATTCACAGCAAACAGCCAGATATATCATTTCTTTGTGTGTTTGGTGCTCTTTGCTATCCTACTAATGATAGTCAAGACTTGGGAAAGTTAAAAGCTAAAGCAGATGTAGGTATTTTTGTTGGATACGCACCAGACCATAGAGGGTACAGAATCTACAACCAGAGAACCCGACAAATCATGGAAACCATCCATGTCACGTTCGACGAGCTAAGTGAGCAAACTGTTTCAGGACAAACCAGTTCTGGACCCGATCTTAAACTTTTGACACCTGGACCAATTAGTTCAGGGCTTGTACAGAATCACACGCCTGCAGAGTCTTTCGTTCCACCAACGAGTGAGGAGTTGAAGAAGCTATTTGATCCTATGTTTGACGAATACTTTGAGCCAACAAATGAAACAATCACAAATGCAGTAGCTGCACCTGACGCTGCGGATGTTCAAGTTCCACAAGGCTCAGAAAACCATCCAGCTTCAGTCTCAATCAGTTTCAATGCTCCTGCTGCAAGTCAATCACCCACAACATCAAATACTCAATCCTCTCCGGTGCAACAAGAATCTACAGATGATCATTCTATGGAAGTTAATCCTTTTGCTCCTATCGATGATGTTCCTTTTGAAAACATATTTGCTCCTGAACCCTCATCAGACATGCCCTCTCACGAAGAACACAGCACGGCAACCTCAATCCAAAACCCTCAACCTCATGACCATCTCAGAAAATGGACCAACGATCATCCAATTGACAACATCATCGGCAATTCTTCTCGTCCTGTATCCACTCGTAAACAACTGGCAACAGATGCATTGTGGTGTTTCTTCAATTCTGTACTATCTAAAGTCGAACCAAAAGATGCCAAAGATGCAATGACCAAAGACTGTTGGTTCGAGGCCATGCAAGATGAAATCCATGAATTTGATCGACTTGAAGTGTGGGAATTAGTGCCTCCTCCAGAGTGTGCTATGATTATCGCTCTCAAATGGATCTTCAAAGTAAAACTTGATGAGCATGGAGATGTTTTAAAGAACAAGGCGCGTCTAGTTGCTAAAGGATACAGACAAGAAGAGGGCATTGATTTTGAAGAATCATTTGCTCCAGTTGCTAGAATTGAAGCTATTAGAATCTTCCTGGCTAATGCTGCAAGTCGAAATATGATAGTATACCAGATGGATGTCAAAACAGCTTTCCTGAATGGTGACTTAAAGGAAGAAGTCTACGTGAGCCAACCTGAAGGATTTGTGGACACTGAACATCCCACGCATGTTTATCGCTTGAAGAAGGCTCTTTACGGGTTGAAGCAGGCACCTAGAGCATGGTATGATACATTGTCCAAGTTTCTTCTAGCAAATGGATTCTCAAAGGGTGTAGTTGATCCAACATTGTTCACCAGGAAGACAAGCAAACATCTACTACTTGTTCAGATTTATGTAAATGACATCATATTTGCTTCATCTGACCCTAGTGAATGTGATAGATTTTCAAAAGAGATGAGCTCAAAGTTTCAAATGTCGATGATGGGACAAATGTCATTCTTCCTAGGATTACAAGTCTCTCAAAGTCCCGGAGGCATTTTCATCAATCAGTCCAAATATGCATATGAGATCTTGAAAAAGTTTGGATTCGATTCAAGTGATCCAGTTGATACTCCCATGATTGATAGATCTAAGCTAGATGAAGACCCGTCAGGGATTCCAGTCGATCAAACGAAGTACAGAAGCATGATTGGGTCCTTAATGTACATTACTACAAGTAGACCAGACCTTCTATTTGCTGTATGCATGTGTGCGAGGTATCAATCCAAGCCTACCAAAAAGCATTTAGAAGCAGTAAAAAGGGTTTTCAGGTATCTTCAAGGAACAGTCCATATGGGTCTCTGGTACCCTAAGGACACGGCCATGGAGTTAACGGCTTATGCTGATGCTGATCATGCGGGGTGTCAGGACACCCGTCGAAGTACTTCAGGAGGAGCTCAGTTTTTGGGGGAAAAGTTAGTTAGTTGGTCTTCTAAGAAGCAAATGAGCACATCCATATCTTCTACTGAGGCTGAATACATTGCTATGTCAGCCTGTTGTGCACAAATTCTATGGATGCGATCACAACTCTCAGACTATGTATTCTCATACAACAAAATTCCTCTATATTGTGACAACAAAAGCGCCATTGCTCTATGTTGCAACAATGTCCAGCACTCCAGGTCAAAGCACATCGACATCAGGCATCACTTCATCAGGGAACAGGTTGAAAAGGGAATTGTGGAGCTGTATTTCGTGAGGACAGAGTTTCAGCTAGCTGATATCTTCACCAAGGCTCTCCCGAGAGAAAGGTTTCAGTTTATTCTCCCGCGTCTTGGAATGAAGAGCTTGTCACCTGAAACCCTCAAGTGTCTTCAGGAGGAAAAGGAGGAGTAAAGGGTTATCTTCTCATATCCTTGTTTATACTTGTATATATCTTTTAAAAAAAAATTAAAAAAAAAAATAGTCTCACCTAGGCATGTCTTCTGTTTATCGATAACATTTACGGACCTAGAAATGTCATTCAATAATGACACGGGTCTTTAAATGAAGCTCGAGCAGAAGTTATAACTAATCGGCTAAAACATGTCTTAATGGTTTGCAGTTACTTCATACTGCAACCCGCTCTATACATTGTGGAAAGCACGTCGCCAAAAGGACGGCTGTTCCACCGACTGGGTGATGTTCACCTGGGCATGGATTACTTTATATCCATGTTACCCGATCTGATGTACGTCTCAGTGCGTCATTTCGTGCATAAGAAGAGAAGTCTTCTTTACATCAAAAACTCTTTATCTTCTCTGATTCTTCAAGAGAGTTTTTGATGTCTCACAAGGTGGTAAATTGAACTAAATTTTCACAAATACTCTTCTCTTAATTGAATGACTACAGCTCTTTAAATAGAAAACGGGTCATTAATTAAGGGGGAGAGTACTTGTTCAAATTTCTAACACCTTACCGACATTGTGCAACATCAGCAGTGACACTCTCTCGTGGTTTAAGGGGGAGCATCGTATGCTCCAGTATCAGAATACATTAAAATTGGACACATTTTCTCCCACATTTTCTAACTCATTTAAATCAATTGGGATCACAAATCTCAAATGGTTTGAAATTTTTGATCGGGGGAGAGAATGTGATTTAAATATGAAATCTGATAAAATGTGATGATTTGTACGTAAAAGTAAGCTCTCCCGTATGTGTTAAACCATTTTGTATATCTATGCACATATTGAGGGGGAGCAAAATGTTTTGGATGTGAAAGTAAGCTCTCCCATAAGTGCTAAACTCTTTTGTATACCAATGCACTTATTGAGGGGGAGCAAAGAATTTGGCATAACATGAGATCGTGACTCAGACTTAACAAATGAATTGACGAAACATATACTGTCATGAATCGAAAGGACATATCCTGGCCGGGTAATAATTTCAAGCTAGTCTAACTAGTGATGTAAGCGTGACTCGAAAAGGATGTGTCTGAGTAGAGTGTACCGTTTCGAGAAACTTTCTATGGACTTGACCAGGACGGGTAATAATTTCAAGCTGGTCTAACCAGTGATGTAAGCGTGTCTCGAATCGGTCATGTTCACTGAAAGTTGATCAATTCAAAAAGTGCGAGCTCTACCTAACATGTGCAAATTTATAAAACTATCAATCGAGCACATGTTGAGGGGCAGCATTTGAAAATTATAAAACTCTCAAGTGTTTGCAAAAAGGTGTTTCTTAATCATGAACACTTTGAGAGATTTTTCAAAGATTTGGTTTGGCAATCGTGGATGAATACCAAAGACCGACCATTTTAATTAATGCATGGAGTTATAAGGATGGTTAGGTTAGGCTCAAGTTCCCACGATCCCGCCAGAGCCGGAGGGATCTACCCAGGGACAATCCACTAGTTAGTATAGAAGTCCTTAGGTATGATTAAAAAGGAGAAAAGTGGATAAGGGAAAAGTGCCGACTGAGATGGAGCTAGTACTGGAACAAACCCAACAAGGTACTAGTAATGAAGTCTCGGTAAGCACTGAAGGGGTTGAAGAATTAAAAAGAAATGAAGTGAGAAAGGGTGAAAAGAAATATCCCTCCTTACAACTTAGGCAGAAACCGGGTCAATACATATGCTGTCAGAATCACATAGTTGATTGCTGGCATTGAAGACAAAGTATCATGGACCCAGTGATACGCTGCACAACCCTCCCTAGCCACTCAAGGTCCCTCAAAGGATTCTTGTTTCAATTGTCACGGAGTTCAATACATCCCTATCGTCTCTCTCACTCCGAGTTAGATGATATTGAAAAGGTGGCAGTCCTCTCCAGCCTCCGCTCACTAAATCAAAACGCACTATAGAGTCTAGAGCCACGAGATTCATAATAAGATCTCATAGGGACACTAATTATTTCTACACTGGTTGTTCAACATTAAGGACACCAGTTGTAAACTCATGAGTCCTACGCAGATCTTAGCAATCTGCCAGAACATTTATGAGAGAATTTACTAATGTAATTCTCAATGATTGAATGGAAATTCCTGCCAGGGTCAACATCAAACAGCCCTGAAAGCAGGTCACTTCGGTAATTCTTTATGGATTACGCTTGGTGGTCACGGCGGTTTCAAACGGTCTACAGTTGTGGAGTGATCTCCAGCGACTCACCTAATCGTTGATGTGCTACGGTTCGATCTTAAAAAGCCCTCTGTGGGTTTTCGATTAGGAACGGTCTTGGTAAGGATTAGAGAGAGTTTTCACACTATGCTGTTAACAATCTCGAAGTCCGAACCTGTAAGTACCGGTCGATTTGTTGCTAACTGTCGTATGCAGGAACTTCTGGCGATTGTAGCTGTGGAATGCTGTAGCTGGTTGCTGTTGTAGCTGGTTGCAGAAAAGATGCCAATCCATCACCACATGTTCACACTACATCATCATTGTAATTCTACAAAGTCATGATCAACCAAAAGACCTTCAACACAGCTTCTGCTAACTCTGATGCTGAAGATCATGACACCCAATAGTGTGAGCATGTCGGCTCAAAGAATACTTCATCACATGGAGACATACTGATAAAAGATGACTTGAAGATACATGTTGGATGATATTTTTGAAGAATAATCAAAATCATCCAAGACAAGGAGAAGTCGTCATAAGTCCACTGCTGAAGGCACAATGATTACTAAAGACTGAAGAATCAATGTCTACGAGCTACAAAGTTAAGATTCATGAATAAGAGTGCTTGATTTAAGAACATTGTTGTCGGGGTGACCTCCCTTAGGGGGAGATTGTTAGGAATATAAATATTCAGTTGAAGACTCGGTCACCCCGAGCACTCTCTTGTATCAAATAGCTCATAGTATTACAAGTAATATTAGTAGTAAAGTAGTTAATTAATATTGTGGAGTGAGTTGGGTCTTTACCCACTGTCAGCTCGCTCCACAGTCCTCTAGGGACAAAGTAAGTAGGCTAAGTATAAATACCCCTCTCCTCATGTGGAGAGGGTTGGACCTTTGCAAGCTTTCAATTCATTTACTTTTTTGGTTTATCTCTCTAAAGGTTCCATACTTCTCTCTCTCTCTCTCTCTAGCTTCTTCCTTGTTTGATCCATATAACGACCCAATCTTGTGTTTATTAGTTCATGAATATCCTACATTTTTCATACAAACTTGAATCTAAGTGTTTTAAAAATAAACAAAGGTTTTCATAATAAAATTAAAAAGAAATAAAACTATTCAACCCCCCCCCCTTCTAGTTTTCCACAGTTGAGGTAGCGTGTCTGACAATTACAAATAGTAATTGTCATTTCCAAGAACCAATAGGAATGGGCTAATAAGACTTTGGGAGTTGTTGGCTGACACTCCATGACTTTTAGCCGCAATAGGGAAGGTTAGTATCTGACAAGAGAAGAGTGTTTGGTCCGACACTTTTATCTTCTCAGATCTTTCCCTTTTGTTCCCGCCTATTCTTCAGGCATTGGTTCCTCAGTCTTCAATCACTTTAATGTTGTTGAGGAGACTGGGGTTCAGTGAGTTCTTGTCCAACACTCACTGAACCATCATCTTCTTCTTCGGCTTAAGTTCTACTCAGGGAGTACCGCCTTCCTGAGAAGTGAATCCTTCTTTTTGAATTCGCCTTAAGCATCCTGAAGATGACTCACTGAGAGACTATTCTCTCAGTGACTTGAATTGTTCTCGGTTTAAGTTAACACTTGGTTAATTTGTGTTCAAATCTTGTTTTAAGTATTCTTGGGTACTGACGAACCCAACAATCTCCCCCTATTTGAATATAAATTATTCCAAGTGTTTTGATCAGTAATGAGTGAGCTAATGACTTCTACCCATACTGAATGTACTAGAATGTAAATAAGGACACTGAAATAATAAAAACATCAACTTATTGATATCATTACAAGTCCTATCAAAACTAAGTACAAAAAAAAGGCGGTGGTGTTGATAGTCAGGCAGATTCATCGGTTCAACTTAATCCTAAGGGCTTCAAGCTTAGGCTTCTTTGACTGCAGTTATTGTTGGTCAGGGTGCTCTTGGATTTTCCTTTTCAGATCTTGACAAAACCTTGCATTTTCAGAAGTTTTGAGTGGGGAGGCCATCATTAGAAAGCCAAGCATGGCTTTGATCCCTTATAGATCAATATCACTCCATCTCTGAAAGGCTTGGTCACCGAACTCATCAATGAAGAACATACCTCTCTCAGGTTGTTCAATGACCATATTGTTCCAGAATGGAACACCTTCAGGGAGAGCCCTATTACAGTCAAGACCAGGAACCTTGATCTCAGGCTCAGCTTCAATCTTCTTTCTCTTTCTTGAAGAAGACTGAGAAGGGGCAGGCTGTTCAGCTGAAGCAGGAAGAAGAGATGGAATACCAAGTTCCTGAGGTGCTGCTGTCAATCTTTCATACCTCAGGCTCAGGGACTTCAACATACCAGGGACCACAACATTTGATTTTTTCGCTAATATTGGACCTAACTCATCCAATTCAGTGATCCCGAAGTCGGTGAATCTGAAGGGGGTATGAACATCAAAGTTTCTCATGTCAGCACCTCTATAGACAGTTGCAGTGGCAGGCGTGGTGTTTCGTTGAATCTTGACATCAGTGATTGGTTCTGGTTTCAACCTGTTTGTCATGATCCACTGATATCTCTTAATCATGTTTTGCCTGATCTCTTCAGTCCTTTTCATTCTTTCTTCCCTTCTTTGCCTGAGGGCAACCATTTCAGCATTCTGAGCTTCCACAAAGCTCTTGCCACCTTTCCTTTTAGCAAGGTCTTTTGCCTCAATCCCAATCTTCTCAGCCTCTTCACTTGCAACCTGAATGAGAGCAAGCTTATTCTGCCTTTCATCTTCAGCAGCTTTCTTTGCTGCCTCCTCTTTCTCTATGTGAGCTTGAATTTTAGCATGAGTGAGAAGTTCCATTACCCTATTGATTTCATAAGGAACCCTGACTGGTTCATCAGGGTCTGGCCTTCTTTCCTTGGAGGCAGGCACCAAGATTGTGGGCTTAGGTTCAGTGGTTGTTAGGATGCCCTTGCCTTTGTCTTGGTGGGATGAAGATGTGGTGGCTTCAGGATTCTCCCCCTCAGTGTGAGAAGGAGGTTGTTCTTGTTCAGGTTGTGGAGGTTCTTCAGTGACATTCTCCCCCTCAACTGTTGCTTGACCCATAGTGAGAGCAAGAGTTGGTTTGCTCACTGAAGTTGAGGGAGCTTGACCTTTGAAGGCCTGATAAATCTCAGTCATCATGGACTTGATGTCTGAGGTGTCCTCCTGAAGAGTTGAGACCTTAGTCTCAAGAGAAGCCTGAGAAGCTTCTAATGCAGTCATCCTTGTCCCAAGATTCCAGGCCATGGAGGAATAAGATGATGCCAAAGAAGCCATGTGGGACTCCATAAGACCCAGGGAAGATCGGATGGAGTCCACTGAAGAGTTGAGTCCCTGAAGATTTGAGGATCTCGGCATAGTTGCCAGCTCAGTCAACTGAGAAGTTTGTTGCTGGTAAGTTTCTGAAGCCTGAAGAACTTTTTTGTTTAGCTCAGGATCATCTTTCACTGACTCTTGAATTGTTTCAACGCTCTTTTGTAAGTTAGTGAGAGCCTCGTTGAACAATTTTAAGTTGTAATCAAGACTCGTCAGGGAGAAGGAGATAAATGACATATGCTCATTTTCATCATCATGATGAGCTTCCACTGATTCCTTCAGGTTTACATAATGAACAGCGGCTTTCGTGTGCTGGTCAAACATTTCTTCTGTCAGACCTTGTGTAGGAAATAACCATATTGATTGTGTGGATGATTCGGGTGGTCTTGGGTTGTGGAAGATTAGATCCATAGTTAGAGAGATGTGAAGAACAAGAGAGAGAGGGAACCCTTGAGAGAAAACTGGATCTATTAGATTGTAGGTGAAATGTGACAAGAGTTCCAACCCTTCCCAAGTGTGGGAAGGGGTATTTATACTACTAATATTGGTGCCCCTAGTGGGCTGTGGAGTGAGCTGACAGAGGGGAAAGCCCCGACCCACTCCACAAATATAACTACGACTAATCTAATAAAACTAATAATACTAATAATACTAAGCTTATATATATAAGCCTACGAGCTATATAAATGCTAATTAGATACTCGGGGTGACCGAGCCTTCATATGAATATTTATATTCCTAACAATCTCCCCCTAAGGGAGGTCACCCCGGAAATAATAACTTGAATTCTAGCATTTTGTCTTCTGATCATGTCTTCATAGCTCGTAGTCTTTGATTCTTCAATGTCTTGAAACTTTGTGCATTCAGCAGTAATCTTTTGATGACTGATCTGTTGTCTTGGATGATCTTTGAGAATTCTTCGAGTTTATCATCCAACATTTGTCTTCAAGTCATCTTTCAGCAATATGTTTCCATGTGATGTGTAAATCTTAGAGCCGACATGCTCACACTATTTGGTGTCATGATCTTTAGCATCAGAGTTTGCAGAAGCCGTGTTAAAGGTCTTTTAGGTTGATCATGACTTTGTTGAGTTACAATGATGATGTAGTGTGAACATGTGGTAGAGGATTGGCATCTTTTCTGCAACCAGCTACAACAGCAACCAGCTACAGCATTCCTCATATACAATCGCCAGAAGTTCCTGCATACGACAGTTAGCAACAAATCGACCGGTACTTACAGGTTCGGACTTCGAGATTGTTAACAGCATAGTGTGAAAACTCTCTCTAATCCTTACCAAGACCGTTCCTAATCGAAAACCCACAGAGGGCTTTTTAAGATCGAACCGTAGCACATCAACGATTAGGTGAGTCGCTGGAGATCACTCCATGACTGTAGACCGTTGGAAACCGCCGTGACCACTAAGCGTAATCCATAAAGAATTACCGAAGTGACCTACTTTCAGGGCTGCTTGATGTTGACCCTGGCAGGAATTTCCATTCAATCATTGAGAATTACATTTGTAAATTCCCTCATAAATGTTCTGGCAGATTGCTAAGATCTGCGTAGGACTCTTAAGTTTACAACTGGTGTCCTTAATGTTGAACACCCAGTGTAGAAATAATTCGTGTTCCTATGAGATCTTTTTATGCATCTCGTGGCTCTAGACTCTATAGTGCGTTTTGATTTAGTGAGCGGAGGCTGGAGAGGACTGCCACCTATTCAATATCATCTAACTCGGAGTGAGAGAGACGATAGGAATGTATTGAACTCCGTGACAATTGAAACAAGAATCCTTTGAGGGACCTTGAGTGGCTAGGGAGGGTTGTGCAGCGTATCACTGGGTCCATGATACTTTGTCTTCAATGCCAGCAATCAACTAAGTGATTCTGACAGCATATGTATTGACCCGGTTTCTGCCTAAGTTGTAAGGAGGGCTATTTCTTTTCACCCTTTATCTTTACAATTCTTTTTCATTCTTCAACCCCTTCAGTGCTTACCGAGACTTCCTTACTAGTACCTTGTTGGGTTTGTTCTAATACTAGCTCCATCTCAGTCGGCACTTTTCCCTTATCCACTTTTCTCCTTTTTAATCATACCTAAGGACTTCTACACTAACTAGTGGATTGTCCCTGGGTAGATCCCTCCGGCTCTGGCGGGATCGTGGGAACTTGAGCCTAACCTAACCATCCTTATAACTCCATACATTAATTAAAATGGTCGGTCTTTGGTATTCTTCCACGATTGCCATAAACCAAATCTTTGAAAAATCTCTCAAAGTGTTCATGATTCTGAAACACATTTTTGAAAACACTTGAGAGTTTTATATTTTTCAAATGCTCCCCCTCAACATGTGCTCGAATAATTGTTTTATAAATTTGCACATGTCAGGTGAAGCTCGCACTTTTTGAATTGATCAACTTTCAGTGAACATGACCGATTCGAGACACGCTTACATCACTGGTTAGACCAGCTTGAAATTATTACCCGTCCTGGTCAAGTCCATAGAAAGTTTCTCGAAACGGTACACTCTACTCAGACACATCCTTTTCGAGACACGCTTACATCACTAGTTAGACTAGCTTGAAATTATTACCCGGCCAGGATATGTCCTTTCGATTCATGACAGTATATGTTTCGTCAATTCATTTGTTAAGTCTGAGTCACGATCTCATGTTATGCCAAATCCTTTTTGTTTCCACAAAACATTTGCTCCCCCTCAATGTGTGCATCGATATATAAAGTAGTTTAGCACACATGGGAGAGCTTACATTTAAATCCAAAACATCACATTTTCATCAGGTTTCATATTTAAATCACATTCTCTCCCCCGATCAAAAATTTCAAACCTTTTGAGATTTGTGATCCCAATTGATTTAAATAATTTAGAAAAACATGGGAGAAAATGTGGTCAGGTTTAACATGTTCTGATGATGAAACATACTTTGCTCCCCCTTAATCTAAGAGGGAGATTCACTGCTCATATTGCACAATTGATTATTATGACACAACTGATATTGACCTTTTTGTGCAGACGATGTAATTATCCGCTTTTCTGAGTTAGTAGTCAACATCAACTATCCAACCACCAACAAATCTTTCGCAAATGTCGTTGATCCCCACTTAGCGAGACCAAAATAGATGAATGGTGGTGATGGTGGTGAAAGTGTTGTTGTTGTTGTTGTTGCCGACATTGTTGTTGAGGTGAATTCCGAGCCAATCAATAGAGTTTGAACGTCTGATCAAATGGTTAGAATGGGAACTGGTACATTCATTTTGGCTATGGAATCTGCATAAGAATATCAACACAGATATACATACATACAGATACACTATTCCTAGATAGCTACCCTTCAGCAGCTTGCCACATTATAATACCAAGTTCATCTTATAATCAAACCCCAATCAGGAACTACGTCAAACCACTATCTAGCATGAAGAGCAAATAGCAATCATGAACATGGCAATTCACACGAATTTCTATATTCAATTCAGGATCTTAGGAACATGATTCTAACATGATAGCAATCTACCTAAGCGAATCCTGAGAACATATGCACAATATCAACAACAATTAAGCAGCAGAGACAAACAACATTTGAAACTCATTCACTTAGTTCATACAAATGTCAGTGGAGTATTCAAAAACATCAAACACAACTGGTTTTCTAACTTCTTTTAGGTTTTGAGTCTTAAAGCATTTTGGGGATTATACGAGGATTCCAAAGTAACACAAATGAATCTTCTAGATACATAAAGCTAGGAAACTATAAGCAAATTGCACATAATGTCCTAAACTTTCTAGCAGCTAACACACTTGGTCATTTGATATATTTAAGCAAGATCCTCTTCAACTAATTCCCCATTAACTACAAAACCATTTCTAACAATTATGATTTAACCAATAAATCCGTTTGATGATATAAAATTTGAATTCACTCTCCCCCTCAATCAATGACCCGTATTCTAGTTGAACCTCAACTAAAATCACGCTTAACCCCACAACTCATCAAACAAGAACTGTCGTGAGGTTTTGTAGTCGTTGATTGAGTGACAAATTTTATGCATAATCCAAGTTTAAACAAATTTCATACAACACATATTCACCAAGTGTCTCACAAATAATTTTCAGAAGAATCATAGAATGAAAACTATTTGTATGCAAAGAAGACTTCTCTTCTTTTTCAAGAAATGATGCACTGAAACGTACATCAGATCGAAGAAACATGGATATAAAGTAATCCATGCCCAGGTGAACATCACCCAGTTGGAGGAACAGCCGTCTTTTTGGCGACGTGCTTTCCCCAGTTTGAAGCGCGGGTTGCTATCTAAAGTAATAGCAAGCCATTTAGACATGTTTTAACAATCCATTTTAACTTCTGCTCGAGCTTCATTTAAAGACCCGTGCCATTATTGAATGACATTTCTAAGTCCGTAAATGTTATCGATAAACAGAAGACATGCCTAGGTGAAACTATTTTTGGACTTTTCTAATTTTAAATTTTTATGGTTTTTCTGATTTTACGATTCTCTATTTACAATTAGCAAGATTTTCTATGTATCTATTTACAAGATGGTATAAAATATGAATAAGTATATATTTACAAGGATACGAACCAGAAACCATTACTCCTCAGCATTCTGAATCTTCTCCACATTCATCACTTGACTTGCTGAAGAGCAATGTGAGCACTTTCAATCAGGGAATGATTCTGGCTCAACACTCTCCCCTAATTAGTGCTCTCCCCCAATCTGACAACCTCTGACGAACACCCATAATTGGAAGAAGACTTTGGATGAACGCCCGAAATATGAAGAAGTCTTTTGATAACCAAATGCATGCCGTCTTTAATCTTCTAACACTCCCGTCCTAGAGTGACTC
This sequence comes from Artemisia tridentata subsp. tridentata, assembly GCA_021014915.2. NCBI lineage: Eukaryota > Viridiplantae > Streptophyta > Magnoliopsida > Asterales > Asteraceae > Artemisia > Artemisia tridentata. Next base: position 294,718,601 of record CP139506.1, read on the forward strand.
CGTAAAAAACCTTAGGCATCTTTTCGGTAGTTTAAGTTGAGCCTCAACTGAAATCTAGCTTAACCTCACAACTCATCAAACAAGAACTGTCATGAGATTAGGTTAACATCAAGTTGGACTTAACCTTAAACTACGGAACAACTTGAACCTAACTTAACTCCACAACTCATCAAACAAGAACTGTCATGGGATTAAGTTAAATATCAAGTTGTAAGAAAAGAGCTCAACATTCTTGAATGTAGAGAAGACTGAAGACTCGACCTTCTTCAAGATTGCCCAATGTGGAGGAATAGAATACCAATCATTTTCATCTCACCAAATGCCTTCCAGTATCCTTACATATAACCCATCAGCCCGCATCATACACATGAGAAGATAACTCCCAACAGAGAATGTAGAGTAGACTGACGACTCGACCTTCTTCAGTCTTTAGTATAACACCAAAGTAACAAGTTGAAACACTGATCATCTATAGTATGTATCCATCCTTGGATATTAAACCCTGATCACGTGAACCTGTTGTGCGTCCTTGATGCACACATTCTCTCTCCCCTGATGGTTACGATTAATCAGCCCATGACGTAACAGTGAAATGTAAATACCAAGGTAACAAGTTGAACCACTGATCATCTCTGCGGTTATCAATACCGGAATATATGATTAAGCCCAATCACGTGAACCTGTTGTGCGTCCTTGGTGTACACATTTCTCTCCCCCATGATGGTTACGATTAATCGGAATCATCATCATGATGTGTACATGTAGCCTGATGACTTGTACTTGAAGCATTGACTAGAAACCCATTGTTGCTGATTATACCAACCCGTGAGACTCGATTAGCATTCCATGACCATGTTCTTCAACACCTTGATAGAGGAAGAAGATGTGTTGGAGAACCATGGTTTGCACGACTCCTGAACTGACTTATTCAGAAGTCGTATGACCATATCTCAATCATCACTCAACATGTAGAATAATATTCACCCTTTCCCCCCCTCAAAAATTGCATATGCCTGCCAACTGCAATTTTTGATGATTGAACAAGTGAATATTAATACCATCAACCGTAAGTAACTCCACTTGACGGTTCTTGAAGACTGACATGTTGTTTATTCACCCTTTCCCCCCCCCCCTCAAAAATTGCATATGCCTGTCAACTGCAATTTTTGGTTGAACAAGTGAATAAGAATATACTCCAATGTGCGCCGATCCACTTGAAGACTGAATAAGCACGGAAAGAGCATGAAACATGTTGATGAGAATGGCCATTAACAAGAAGATTCCTCTTCTTTTGAAGATAAAGTGCACTCAAGCGTACACTTTTCTTTTCTTTGATGAACGAGGCCTGCACTGAAGTGTACAGCCGTCATTATGATGAAGAGCGAGGCCTGCACTGATGTGTACAGACGTCATAATGTTGAAGAGCGAGGCCTGCACTGACTTGTACAGACGTCATCTCTCTCTCTTTACTTCTTCTCTCATCAAACTCGTTACCAACCCCATTATCATTCTGTCAGCTTGATGTCGTGACCACTGATGGAGAAAACCCAATATGATGAACTTGATACTGAAGTAATATAACCCGAACTTGTGACTTAAACTTGTACTAATGCGTGACAAAGAGCGGTGTAGAGACTTCGTGCAACATCGAATCCCTAAGTACTCTATACTCTTCAACCAACCAACCATCAAGTATAAGACGTACATCACCTCTTGGATATCCACAACATCGTGTGACACTGAGCACTACAACGTGACTCCTTAAAGTGATAGTTATTTTGCAATAGAGAGAAAGAAGAAATAACTAGATATCCATGTCCTCGTCATTGTAAATGATGAAAGCTCGAACAAGGATCTCGAAGAATCTTCATCCAACCTCCCCGATATCTTCAGATACTAAGTACACGCACCCATGAAATTTCACTTCAGCCTCAAATAAATAATACTGATCTAACGCCGTAGTCACATCTTGTCAATTAACTGCCCCGATCCAGCCATTTGTGATGTTTTAGCTGATCTTTGATAATGGTTTTAACCCGATCATGGTCAAGAGCGCATAGCCCATCATCACGGGATTTTATAAATCCATGATTTAAACCGAGAAATAAGTTCTTTCGCGGGATTTTACAAAATCAAGAATGAACCGTGAGATAGCAACAGATTGAATGTGGCATGACTGATTAGATATTGGAGAACATCTGTTTGGGTTAAGAATTTCTTGTGAGAATTACAGTTCACATCACAACTTGTAAAACCTTTGTCCAGCTAACCAACCTTGTACACAGATTAGTGACCACTTGATGAAGGAAGCCCGATATACCAATACTGAAAACTGAAGTGGAAGTCCCCAAATTTGTTACTTAAGCTTGCACTAATGTTGGAAGAACGGTGTAGAGAATTAATGCTTCAAGCAAATCTCTAAGTGCTCAATACCCAACCAAAGTATGAGACATTAACACCTCTTGCGATTATCAACAACGTCAATGACGTGTGACACTAGGTACTCCAATAACTCTTAAGTGATAGTTACCCCAACTGCTGGTAACTAGATAACCCAAGTCTTCAACTTAAATTTTGAGCACGAGCAAGTTATCATTGAAGGTCATGCATCCAACCAACCCCGACTTCAAGATAAAATAAGTAGACGCCTTCGTGAAATTCAACTTCAATTACGAATAAAGAATACCGGATTAACTTTGTGATCATCTTGTGTTGTTGACTAGCCAAAGAGAGAAGAAACATGCGCTAATTCTTAGAAGTGCCCATGACTCATAGTCAGTCCTATCAAACACAGCTGTCTGACCCAGCTACTTGGATGTGGAATAGTTGTCGTACTGTGTACAGGATTTTACAGTTCTTGAGATTTATCTGAGAAATAAATTCAAGAACTAACTGCACAACAGTAAGTATCAAACTGCTGTAGACTGAACCACTGAATCCTGAATCGCTACGATCTGACCCGCTGTAACCGTCACTGTTAAAATTGACATCGCTGGAGACGGAACTTCTAGGAAACATGCGATAATTCTCCCCTCAAAAAGGACATGAAATGACCTTTTTGCCAAAGCTGAAAGTCCGTGATGTTTGTGAATTTGTCAGGCACAAAACATGGAAAGAGACAAATGAAACTACTGCAACGAAGATGGTGATTAAGATTCTCTTGTAGTAACCCCCTGCTTTCCTCATCATCAATGGTTTAGTAGATTAACAATTCATTGAAGCTCGTAATATGCCAAAACCGCTTGATGAAATGCATATGACTTTAAAGTGAGTAAAAGGTTAAAACACGTCTCCAAACAAATCACCTCTTGTCTTTAAGCCTGACTACCTCTTGAGAAGATCTTGAACAACAATCCCATTAGAAGCTTGAGACACAACAATTACTTGATGAAGCTTGATAAAGAACAAGTCCGCGACTTAAACTTGCACTAAATTATGATTTAGAACCTATATTGATCACAACAACGTAACTCCTTTAAATATAGGTAGTGACATATACCCAACCTTCCATCCTTTATTGTATATATCCACTTCTTGAACATCCAAGTCTAATCACCTTAAATACGCTCGAGCAAGTGTCATCGAACATCGTGCATCCATCCAACCCCGAGAAGTTTGAGACATTAAGTATACCAACCCGTGAATTAACAAACCATCCAAGTTACCATAATTACCCAATTCCTGCCGATCTTGTAGCACAAACTTATCCCGAAAAAGTAGTCAAACCCCGTAAGTATTATTATGTCTAAATCCAAGTCCCGCCTACATGTCCAAAATTAATCTCACGGGATTTTACAACTCTTGAGATTTAAACCGAGAAATCGAATCTTTCGCGGGATTTTCTAAAATCTACAAGAGAAACCGTGAAATCAACAGGAATAGCTAAGAGTGAAGTGCAATGCTAATCTTCGAAATGCAAGTTATAGAAGTCAAATGTCAACTTGATCAAATTGTAATTAGTCAAGTCACAGTTTGTCAAATTGCAACAAGTCAAATTGCAATCAACCAAATCGCAATAAGTCAAATCGCAAGTGTCAACTCGCAACGTCAAATCGCAACTGGTCAAATCGCAATCAGTCAGATCGCAACAGGTCAAATAGCAACTTGTCACCTCGCAATTAATCAAATAGCAATTTGTCAACCATAACTCAAATCGCAAAGATCAAATTGCGGGCTCACTCAACTCGTAGGTACCAGTAGGACAATGCTGCCAGATCCACAGTTCTAAAATCACATCGAAATTCATATACCCAAATAACCAGCCGTGACGTGTGTATCCTCGTGAGAATAGTGACCGAAATACCATTCCTTTTAGTCAACAAATTGGCAAAAATAAATTAACACCATGTACAAAGAATACATTTGTTAATTATTTTTAAACACAAAGTGTTAACCAATTTACAGATTATTGAATCATTTGTTCCATGTGATCCAATCCTCAGCCCACCATTCGAGTCAATGGTCAGCCCAAAAACAAGTCACGGCCCACTTTTCAAATCGTCCAGCCCATATGTACCCGATCCAATACACTTATTACCCCATATAGTAGGTATTAATACCACTTTAACCATAAATCCTAACACCTTATATTTGGCTGATGTTGATAAGCGCCCAATGAAGGTCAGCCCCATTTAAATTCAGTAAAGTGCTTAACTCATAGCAGCCCAAAAAAAAATTAGTTAAGTCCATATGGCACTTAACACCTTCGCTTCCCAACTCTGGTAAAAGCCCATCTCAAAAACAGATATCACTTATGTGATGCCCTAATCTTTAGGGTATAAAATCCATCTTTTCCCTAATATGTAGTCATTATGGAACCCTAATTCACTCACCACAAACAATCCGCCCCCCTCCTCTTTCTCATTCTCCCAACGCAGGTCAAATAATCTCAAGTATTCCATAAATCGATCTCATCATCATCTTAAAAAACAACAACCAAGCTAGTATCATCTTCATTCTATATAACAATAACCACAATCCCATCCCGTAACTTGCTTGCTTGCATGAATCATACGCGACTCAGTTTCAAAGAGAACGTCTTCAAGATCTCTAAGGGTCTCGGGTAGGTGTGAATGTGTATCATTTTTCGTTATTGATTCTGTTTATGAACGAACGAAGAGAAGTGGATAACATAATTGTTATCTAATTTCTCTTTTGTGTCGGATATAGAACGAATGAGGCTTAGCTTTCAATAAAAAATTGATCGATGATGAGATGCTTTCTTTATATGTTTGTTCATTTCGTTTGAGTTTAAGGATCAATGATGATAAGTTTTTCGTGTTTATTGAGCTTTGAAAGCTGAATACTATTTATTGACACACGAAAAAAATGGCTCAGATCGTTTGATTGTTTAACCATTCTGTTCGAGTCGTAGAGTTTAGGTGATGAACCATGAGGATGGGATTAGTTGTTGGATTTGTTTTTGTTAATGATGTAGACTATGGTGTTGATGATTGTGAAGTCAGTGGTTGTAAAGAATTGGATTTGTTGTTTCGAATGAAGTTGTGTTTGTTTGGTCTGGGTCTGCTTAACTGCTTCTCTCCTTTTAATCTTTCATTATGACATTTGACAACTTGTTGACCAAAGTAGATAGTTTGACCGTTATACCTAGTGACAGACAAACCGAGTTCGTGGTTAATCAGACAAACCGAGTCCGTGGTTAAACAGACAAACCGAGTCCGTGGTTAAACAGACAAACCGAGTATACTTTATATACACAAACCGAGTTCGTGTCTGTATGGACAAACCGAGTTCGTGAGTAAATGGGCAAACCGAGTTCATGACTGTATGGACAAACCGAGTCCAGGACAAACCGCATGTTTGACCAGTCAGCTGTCACTTTCGTACTTTCCTTAAAAACCGGATCTGTGTTTTTCTCTTTCATAACAAACCGCATTCAAGAACATTTCATCACCAAAGTTAATGCAAGGAACCCACGAAAACCAAACACAAATCCACCAACTTTTAACTCCAAACAAGTCACTAAAAGCAACAAGTTAATGAAAATATTGGACAAAGCAACCAAGACCAAGATGTATAATATTTGTGTGTGAGACAAAAAATACGACTTGCTGCTCGAACATAACTGATAAACAGGCACGAGAATAATCTTCAAGCACACACTTATAATCTCACAAGCAACTAATAACCGAGTGGCCAAGACATACGTTCGAACCAAAAGTAAGAACCAAGAAGAGTCCAATAAATAGACAACAGCCAGAGAGAATGAAACAAAGCCCAAAACACATCTTGACAAAATTGACTATCGTGAAACTGTGTATGCAAAGAAAATATGAACAAACTGTACCACTTGAACAGCATTGACATTCATGAAAATGTGTTCGACATTCTTAAAATCGTGTTCAAACCAAGCATACAAGCCCACGACTCCAAGCGACATTATTAACCTCAGCCATAAGCTACCAAATCTCCAAACCATGAACAATATTAACCTCAAAAATGAACAGGCAACCCACGTCCACAAGCAGTTAAGGCCCAAAATACCCAAAGACATGTGACACAAAAGTGATATTACTGTTCGAATCAAGACGACCAAAAAGAGACAATCGAGACCTCAAATCCAAGCACAATCAATCGAACCTAACCATGGCTCTTGATACCAATTGTAGGAAATAACCATATTGATTGTGTGGATGATTCGGGTGGTCTTGGGTTATGGAAGATTAGATCCATAGTTAGAGAGATGTGAAGAACAAGAGAGAGAGGGAACCCTTGAGAGAAAACTGGATCTATTAGATTGTAGGTGAAATGTGACAAGAGTTCCAACCCTTCCCAAGTGTGGGAAGGGGTATTTATACTACTACATATTGGTGCCCCTAGTGGGCTGTGGAGTGAGCTGACAGAGGGGAAAGCCCCGACCCACTCCACAAATATAACTACGACTAATCTAATAAAACTAATAATACTAATAATACTAAGCTTATATATATAAGCCTACGAGCTATATAAATGCTAATTAGATACTCGGGGTGACCGAGCCTTCATATGAATATTTATATTCCTAACACCTTGGAAGAGAGCCTTGTTGGTCTTGAGTAGGAACTTGACCAATTGTCTCTCAGTGAGAGGAAGAGTGTTGTCATACTTGGTGAGGATGTTGTCAATATTCGAAGAACCAGCAGCTTGAGGTTCTGATTCTTCACTTGGATGTGGAGATGACTAATGTGATTGTTCAGGTTGTTCAGAGTGTTCAGATTGTACATCAGTTTCCATATCCTCACCTGCCTCAAAAATTTCCTCTTCACTCTCTTCCTTGAGCTCTTCATCAGACTCAATAAGAGCCTGAAAGTCCCCCATGGACTCAATACCCAAAAATTAAACCGGCTCCTCTTCATAAGAAGACTCGCCTTTGTTTTGGCCAGGTCCTGACCCCGTTGTCATAATAACTGAGTGGGTTTGCTCAGCCTGACTAGCCATAATAACTGGGGTAATACCAGCCTGGCTTTTGGGGGCAGTTCCTGAGTGAATGGATCCGCCTGAGGGGGTGATGGGTTCCATATCAGCGGGTTGTTTCTTTCCCTCTGAGTCTTTGTCCCCCTTAGCGCCTTCAACTACTGATGGGTGTTTTCCAGTAGTATCACTAGGCACTGATTGTGATTGTTTGTGGGTCCCCTTCCCAGTAGGATAATGCTGTCCTACTGAGGATTTAGGACCCTTTTCTCCCTCAGGCCCTGATTGTGATTTATCAGTTCCTTCATCGGGATGTGAGAGGTTGTGGGTCCCCTTCTCAGTGGAGTAGTGCTGCCCCACCGAGGATTTAGAACCCTTTTCTCCCTCAGGAACTGATTGTGATTTGTCAGTTCCTTCATGGGGATGTGAAATGGTGAATGTTCCTGATCCCTCAGACTTGTGTATGTCAGTGGGAACATGTGGAAAGGGTTTGCCCGAGGACACTGAGGATGATTGCTCAGTGCCCTCCGTTGGCCTTTGTTTTGTGGTCAGGAGGGTCTCTGTAGTGGGTGTCTCAGAGGTCTGGGCCACATTCAACCTCTTTTTAAGGTTTAGTTGGTTTTCGGCATCAGTCTCAGTGGCGAGTGATTTGGGTTTAACCACCTTACTAGACTGACCCTTTTTAGTCCTCTTCACCTTCTTTATAGGTGAAGGTACTGGAGAAACAGCGTTCTCCCCCTGAATCACCTCCATCATAAAGGTGGTCAGGGCAATGGGTGTTACCTCAGGGATGCCACTAGAAAAATTGGTCTTATGCAAGACGTCAGGCTTTGTGCCTTCGACGTTAGACCTTTCATAGTCAGAACCAAGAAGGTCCTGAAGCACACAAGAAATAAACCTAGGGTAAGACAAATGTTTTTGCCTAGATTTTCCTGAGAGCTTGGCAACGAGGTCTCGGAAGATTATTCCTCTGATATCAATCTTTGTACCCTCCAGGAGGCTTAACAACATCAATTGTTGTGATGAGTTCAATTGCTCCGTTGAGGATTTATTCCCCCCAAGGACTTGAATGACAAATGTCATCAGGATCCTCTAGACTGGGTGGAACCAGGTTTTGACTAGTGGAGCCTTCTCCAATAAGGCTCCAGCAGACTGATCAGGACGTCTGAGGTCATGAGGTCCTAGAAGGATTAATTCATTTTTGACCTCTTGATCAGTGGGATTGGGCTCAAAAGCCTCAGCAAAATCAAGACCTGTGGCCTTGATGAAGGTGTTGTAATCCAGGGAAAGGGGTCTTTTCCTATTCATCACTGTGAATGTGATGATGGATTCTTTGGTGTCTTTTGGGCAAGTAGCCATAGCAGTACACCAGAATTCCCTCAGGTAGTCATGGTAGATGACTGAGGGGGTCTTGGTAAATGCCTTTGCAAGAAAACAGTTTTGAAGATATTTCATAACGTTCTTGTAGGCTGGGAACTTTTGTGGATAGGAAAAGTTTCCCACCACATTGTTCTTGGTGAGGTCTACACCATCCAATGTGAAATCCACATTAGGGGCATATGTCACAGCTTTAGAAGAAGCCATATTTGTTGGTAAGTCTGGTAACAAAGATGGTTTGGGATTTCTTAAAGCTAAGAACACACACTATTAGTTTTGAGAGAAAAAAATGGGCAGAATTTGCTTAAAATTTCTAATAGACGTGTGTGTGTTCTTTTTGGTCGGGGTATTTATAGGGAATTGAAGTGGAGGGTACTTTAGGCATTAAGCAGATTTAATTTATTCAAAAGAATTATAGGAAACTGTTTTGAATAAAATGTTTTGGGATCCGCATTTAATGCCAATACTCCACTTTTCCCTGGTTTGGCGCAACAGTCAAGGTGAACAGTTGAGCAGTTCTGCAAAAGTGTAATTTGCAGAGATGAGTCATCACATATCTGTAATGTGATTGGAGAGGCATTTAATGCCAAGTGGGAATGTGGTGGCCCAGAGGTGGAAACCAGAAAGGCAAAAAGAACAAATATTCTTATATTAAATAAGAATTCAGTTACCAACCTCGGACATTTACTAACTAGATACTTAGAGCATTTAAGTTAGTATTGAATGTCCTTTTTCAGGGCCCTGAATGACTTTTCATTCAGTGATGGTTTTTCAGGGACTTGGGATTAGTCACTGATGATTCAGGAATATGGAATGATTCCTGAGCTACAAGGATTCAGGAACTTGGGTTTAGTTCCTGAACCTTAAAGATTTCAGGAACTTGGGTTTAGTTCCTGAGGTTGAGGATTCAGTGATTTGTTTTCAATGATGTACACATTGAGTCAGGGACCTGAGGTTTTAAGAATTTACACTTCAGTTGGAAGGATTCAATCAGTGGACTGATTCTCGATATCCAACATTCCTAATTCAACTTTCAGTCTTGTGAAAGTTGGTTCATCCAAAGGTTTGGTGAAGATATCAGCTAACTGATATTCAGTAGGGATGAAGTGTAATTCAATGTCACCATTCATGACATGGTCCCTGATGAAATGATATCTAATATCATTGTGTTTTGTTCTCTGATGAAGAACAAGGTTGTTTGAGATTGCAATTGCACTTGTGTTATCACAAAAGATGGGTACCATCTTATACTGAATTCCATAGTCACTGAGTTGACTTTTCATCCAGAGTACATTTGCACAACAACTAGCTGCTGCAACATATTCAGCCTCAGCTGAGGACAAGGCTACTGATTGTTGCTTCTTAGCACTCCAACAGACTAGTTTCCCACCAAGTATTTGGCAAGAGCCTGAGGTGCTTTTTTTGTCCATGTTGCATCCAGCATAGTCAGAGTCTGAGTATCCTTTAAGATCAAGGCCTGAGCATTTTGGATAATATAATCCAATGTTTGGAGTACCTTTCAGGTACCTGAATATCCTTTTCACAACAGTGATGTGTGATTCTCTTGGGTCAGATTGATATCTGGCACATAGACATACTAAGAATTGGATATCAGGTGTAACACCCCAACCCAACAAGGGTAGAAGCATCACATTATGGTGACAAATCAAAGCATACATAATAGCACAGCGGAAGTCTTAAACAATATACATAAGAGAAAGTCAAGTCAACGTGACTTGAATAATACATAAGTTCAAGGAAAGGAAATAATCCAAAGGTACGAATACAATGAAATCCATGTCCATAACAAAGTCATAAGATAAAGGTGGTCATCTAAGGTTAAAGCTTCATCTATCTCTCATCCCATCCAAAGCATAATCCAAAAGCTCCTAGCTTAGATACCTGCCGCACACGGAAAGAAAACGTGCGGCTGAGCTTAAAAAGCCCAGTGAACAGATACATATAATAAACGGAAACGAACATACGAAGCACAATGAAAGAGATATAAATAAGGTACAAGAGTAAAGGTTAGGACAGTCATCCACCACGAGCCCATATCATAACATATCATATCATAGCATATCATAATCATATAGAGGGGATGCCTCTCGAATAAGCCGATAATATGAGGGGTGTCCTCATGTACCAGTTGGAGTGATCAGCTCCCATATTTTGTGAAAGGAGTGGACTGCACCCAGCCCCAGTCACCATATCATATCATATCAAAACATATCATAACATATCTAGGATGCATCCATACGCCCCGCAAACGAATCATATTGGCCATAACAAATTATAAAGCGCGCATAACATATCATAATGGGGACGGTGTGGTTAATCACTCTGACCACACAAGAGTCATGCCATTGGTGCATCAATGACACGGCCATGTTACCTTCATGGCTAGGAAACATATTTTGGCTCGTAGTATCAAACTGGGGTCAAAGGTCAAAGGTTCATATCAAAGCAAAGGTTCATATGTCATAATCATAGTCCAAAACTCAAAGTTCATATCACAGGGTTCAATAAGAGGTTCAGAAGTCAAAGGTTCATATCGAAGGTTCAAATGCCAAAGGTTCATATCATAGGTTCTAATGCCAAAGGTTCATATCATAGGTTCAAATGCCAAAGGTCAAGAGGTCGAAGGCACCTTATTAAAAAGGGCAGAATATCTGTACCTTATTCCAAAGCAAATAAAACCAGAACTGAAAAAGATGACAAGATCAGGTCCTCTCCTTCTTCACACCTAGAGGGGTAGAAAAGAATTACAAACCTTTCCATTTTAAGTAACTTTCCATTTTAAGTAGGTTTCCATATTTGGTAAGTTTCTATTTTTAGAAAGTTCTCATAATTAGAAAGATTCCCATATTCTCATTTAGTTAAGTCATTATCACAACATATTACGGTTTTAGGGTGGATTTTAACAAGTCACCAAAAGTTTAGGGTTACTTATAACAACTTTACATAAATTAGGGTTTTAAGTGTAATTATATCAAAGATAAGGTTCAAATATGAAAATATCCCAAATAATCTGTTTTGAATCCATATTTATCAAGTTAACAAATTCAGCCCCTCAAGTTTCACCATTTTACACTTTACACCCTTAAGTTACATTATTTACATTTTAAACCTTTTAATATCCATAATTACACATTAGACCCTTAGTTTATCAATTTTACACAATGATCACTTATTTTAATTAGTTATTCGAATTTACCTTCAAGTTTACATAATTTACACAATAGGTCCCTCAATTTATCAAAGTTACATATTTAACCCTTAATTTACATTTTCAACCTTTAATTACCAATAATTACATATTAAGCCATTAAATTACCAAAATGACACATAACTCCCCAAATATAATTTATTACTCAATTCAACCCTAAGTTTCCAGAAATTACATATTTAGTCCCTCAATTTTAAATATTTACAATTCGAATTACAAATTAATAATAAAGACATTTTAACCCTTTAAATTACAAAAATGACACTAGCCCCCTCCACTTATATTTTATTCGAATTTTACTCAGTCCAAATTAAGTTCTAAAAATAACCCATTAGTTTCAAAAGTTACAAGACGCCCCCTCATAATTTAATTACTAACCGATTATACCTTTTATATATAAAACCCTAACTCTAAAATTACCAATAATCATCAAATCATTAGATCATCATCAATCATTATTTTATATATCAAGAACAAGCCCTAGATCACCAAAACCCTAATCGACATATTTTATTTTCTTTTCCTTCTTTATTTACTTAAATCCGGTAAAACAATTAAATCAAAAATAATTAGATTAGGCCTTAACAAATCGAAGTAGCATTTTTCCCAGGCTAATATGATCATGTAGAGTCCAAATAAAATAATTATGAAGCCTCTAAAATTCGGATTGAATTATTTAGGTATTATGCATGTTTTTAAGATTTAATTCGTAAATAATTCATAGGGTGTGCATGGATCGAATTTCTTATTTTATATGAGTTATATGAGGCCAAAGGATCATAGGAAAAATACCAAATCAGAGATTTAACGTGCGAAAAGGCTGTACGAATTGTTCCTATGCGTATAAGAAAAATCGAACCAAAATTCCAATATGACTCCAAAAGCTTCTCCGTGACCTTGTCATTATTTTTCACAGAGTATACGTGATGTAAGGATCACAAGAAAAATGATAAACGAATTTTACAAGGCTCGCATGAATTGATTTAGAATTTACCTTAGAATGTAGCGCGACTAGGAGATTAATTCTCTATGATCGATTCCAACCCAGAACAGCTCCAAAGCTATTTTTAATAGGTCGAATAGGGTGTGAGGATCATGAGAAAATTATCAAAACAAGTGTACAATGATCGGTTCAAAGGATTTGTGATTTACCTTCAAAACTAGCCTCGAAAGAAGAATGATTACCAGATTCGAATCAGGCCACAAACAGCTCTATGGGTATTTTCCCAGCCTCCTTTAAATGGTAAAGATCAAGAGAAAAATGATCTAGCAACTCCAGGAAATCGATTGGCCTAAGGACGAATTATTTTAGGGTTTTGGGAATTCTCGGTTTGTTTTGGGGAGAAGGAAAAAGATAGGAGGGAATAAATAATTGATAAGACCGAGCATGGGGGGGGGATTGGACCCAAATATTCGGTATCTTAGTTGGCAAAATCAATGTGAATGATATTTTCCATTTTCTCCCATTTTTACTATATTTAACAAAATCATTTTAATGTTTATAATTCATTCGGTTCACTTAGGGGTACTTTGGTAATTTCGTGACTTGTAAAAATGTTAAATGGAGTTGTCAAAATTATTTGGTACCATATCTTGTGCATTGCCAGAAGTTTGGGATCGATTTGGTATTTTATAAGTTTTTAATTAAATTTTTAACTTGTAGGGGCAATTTGGTCTTTTACATGTTTTGAATTTTTTTAGGGTTTTACATCAGGCCTTGATGCAAGTAGATACATCAGTGATCCTATCATTCCTCTAAAGAGAGTTTGATTTATTGGTTTACCAGTGAGATCAGGACCAAGGTTGTTTGGGGGAACCATGGGAGTCTTGACTGAGGCACAGTCACTGAGTTCATACTTTTTCAGTAGGTTCTTAAAATACTTCTCTTGACTGATAGTGGTTCCTTTATCAGTCTGCTTGATCTGAAGACCAAGGAAGTAGGTTAATTCTCCCATCATGCTCATTTCAAATTGCTTAGCCATTAGTTTTTTCAAATTGTTTGCAAAGCTTGTAACTTGTTGAGCCAAAGATGATGTCATCAACATACACTTGTACTAGTATGACATCAGTATTTTTCTTATAGATAAACAATGTGTTGTCTATCTTGCCTCTGACAAATTTGTTTTGGATCAGAAAGGCTGAGAGAGTTTCATACCATGCCCTGGGAGCTTGTTTCAGTCCATAAAGGGCTTTATTCAGCTTACAGACATGATCAGGAAACTCATGGCTTCCAAATCCAGGAGGTTGCTGAACATAAACTTCTTCTTTTAGTGAACCATTTTAGAATGCACTTTTAACATCCATTTGGTACACCTTGAAGTTCATGTATGTAGCAAAATCAAGGAAGATCCTCATGGCTTCCATCCTTGCTACTGGTGCAAATGTTTCTTCATAGCCAATGCCTTCTTGTTGATTATAGCCTTTGGCTACAAGTCTGGCTTTGTTTTTAATGACTATGCCATTTTCATCAGTTTTGTTTTTGAATACCCATTTCATGCCAATGACTGAGACATTCTCAGGACATTTGACCAAGGTCATTACCTTGTTTCTGTCAAATTGTTCCAGTTCATCATGCATGGACTGAACCCAACTTGGATGTGTAAGTGCTTCTTTAAGACTTTTGGGTTCAATTGTGGAAATGAAGTCCACAAATAGGCATTCATTGGCTGAGGCTACTCTTAGACTAGCAGCCATGCTCCTGGTGAGCATGCCTTCAGTAGGCTCTCCAATAATATTGACAAGTTCAATGTCCTGAGACCTGGTCCAACTTTCCTGAGGTCCTGGATACTGATTTGAACTTGTGGAGGCCTGATTGGGTAGAGGGGTTGGTTCTGGAGTAGACACATGATCATTGATTGGATCTTGAGTGTCTACCTGATCACTGAGATTGTTTGGTTCTTGAGCATTTTGAACAGACTGATTAATTTCATCAGTGTTTGCATGTGCCTCAACAAACTCGGTGATGGTTAGGTTAGGTAGGTTGTGAGGGATTATGTAATAGGAGAGGTTAGCATCATCTTGATACTGAGTAGAAGGATTGTTTTCAGGATGATATTCATCAGGAGGATATCTTGAAGAGTTATCAATTCCTATCTCTTCTACTGAGGCAGTTGAGAACCTGATTACATCAGTGCTCTCATCAAAGGTAACAAGAAATGTTTCCTCAGTCTGCTGTCTCCTTGTGTTGAACACTCTGAAGGCTTTTGAGACAAGTGAGTATCCCAGGAAGTATCCATCATCAGCTTTTGCATCAAATTTCCCTAAGTGATCCTTGTGATTATGAATAAACACGGGACACCCAAAGACATGAAAGTAGCTGATGTCAGGGATTCTTCCTTTGAATAACTCATATGGGGTTTTCCCGTGTCTCTTGACAATGATGGATCTGTTTTGTGTATAACAGGCAGTTTTGAATGCATCAGTCCAAAAATGGTTGGAAAGGACTGATCCACATAGCATTGTCCTAGCAGCTTCAATGAGTGTTCTATTTTTCCTTTCAGCAACACCATTTTGTTCAGGTGTGTATGGAGAGGAAAAGTTTTGGGAAATACCTTTCTCATCACAGAAACATTCAAGTTCATAATTTTTGAACTCAGTCCCATTGTCAGTTCTAATCTGTTTGACCTTAATGTCATTTTGATTTTGAATGTTCCTGACAAAGGACATGATTGTTTCAGCTGCCTGACTCTTTTTGATCAGGAAGAATACCCAAGTGTATCTAGAGTATTCATCCACTATGACCAGAGTATACTTCTCATGGTTAATACACCTTGGACTGACAGGTCCAAATAGATCCATATGGAGAAGATGTAGGCAGTTCCTGATGGAAAAGTTGGATTTGGTTTTAAAGGATGCTCTGTGATGTTTACCTTTTTCACAAGCTGAGCATGGTTTATCCTTTGAAAACACAAGAGATGGTAAGCCAAGGACCTTGTTTTGTTTTACAAGATTGTTTATGTTTTTAAAGTTCAAGTGGGTGAGTCTCTTATGCCAAAGCCAGTTGAGTGTATTAGTGGCCTTAGCAAAGAGACAAGTTCCATCCTGAGTTAGACTGGACATGTCTAACACATAAACATCTTGTCTTCTTGGTGCAATGAGGACAATTTCCTTATTTACATTGAAGATGGTTCCTTGCTTATCATCAAACTGAACTATGTATTTTGCATCACATATTTGACTGATACTGGTCAGATTGTACTTAAGACCATTTACATAAGCTATCCTAGTAAAGACAATACCATTGCAGTTTACTGAACCATAACCTTCAGTGAGACATGATGAATTATCAGCAAATATCACTTTGGGTCCTGGTTCTTCCATATATTTGTGCAGACACTCCTTAACACGAGTCATGCTCCTTGAACATCCACTGTCTAGATGCCAAACAGGATCCCTGGCATGTCTCTGCACAAATAGTAAACTGGGTCAGTTCTTTCTATGACTCCATTTCATGGAGGGTTTGGTTTTGTAGGTCTTTATGAAAGTATTAATCAATTCATGGTCAGTGGTTGAGTGGACTGAGCTACCACATGTTTTGCATTTAGTCGCAGGGGTAGCCTCAGTAGTCTGAGAGGATTGTTTATTCATTCCTCCTCTTGACTGAATGACCCTCTCTTTTCCTGAGGATTTCTGAGTGGAACTTCCACTAGATTCACAGTGTTTGTCATTTTGACAATCCTTAGGATGATGGTCATTGAATCCACACAATGGGCAAGGTGGAAAAGGCTTGGCCTTTTGCTTCTGTTTCTGCTTAGAATCAGAAGGGTAGTTCAGGCACTGAGCCTTAAGTCCTGAAAAGTTTGACATGACTGAGCATTGTTTATGATCAGAGGTCCTGTGATCTTCCTTTTTGCAAATCATGCAGTAAAGGACTCTATAGCAATCATCAATGAGATAATTTTGTGGAAAACTAGAAGGGGGGTTGAATAGTTTTTACCGTTTTTCAAGTTTTATTTGCTTTGTTACTATATGTTAATTCAAAGGAAACAATCACAAATAAATAATCACACAATATAAACAAAAGATAAAGAGAGGAAAGATCAAACCACACAACACTGTTGTTTATAGTGGTTCGGCTACAGGGACTCTCTTCCTTGCCCTACTCCACTCCCCGAGCTTCCAACTCAAGAGTTTATCTTTCACTAAGAAACAAACTCCTTCACTAGGCGGAGAAAACCTTTACACGTCGCTTACTTCCTTTTCCGGTACTAAGCTAAACACCGGGTTCTTTCACAAGGTAGAACCAACCTGACGTCGCCTATTTACTTTACCGACACTAAGCTAGATGTCGAGTTCTTTACAAGGGTACAACCACTCCCTACACTCTTTGTGCTTTAAGGACTAAAGCACTAACCACACTCACTGATTACAAATGATAGATATGATGTGTGAAACAAACTACAATATCACACAGTAATGCAACTAAAGGATTACGGTTCTGTAGATCCTTGAAAGCTTGATCTCTCTTCTACAAAATGAAAGATCAAAGTGAAATGCAACTATGAATGATGTTAGTAAGATATGTACTGAATGAATATGTGTGTTAAGCTATATGAGTGATGATAAAGCCAAATGATCAGCTTGCTATTTATAGGCAAGCTGATCTTCAGCTGACGGATCCCACGGATCCCATAATAGGGATCCGTCCTTCACTGGACTTGGATCCGTGGGAGATGACAGCTAAGGATTTGTTGTATCTTACCAAATCTTCCATATCTTACCAAATCATCAAATGTCAACTATGTAACTTGTAAATCTAAACAAGATATATCAAGATCTAACAAAGATATTGTATGTGATGTATGCAATGATGTCATGGAATGATTTTAGAATTAAAGTTTCCTTTTAAGGAAACAAGTTACTAAATAAGCAAACTTGTAATTCTTGGTTATTATGTGAAGTGTAAAATGTGTACTTAAGAGACTTAAACTAGTATTTATTATTTGCTAAAAGATATTCCTTTTATTTGTCATTAACAAAACTAAGAAAAGATCAAAGAATATAAATAACGTTTTTGAGACGATATTTGTATTAACAATCTCCCCCTTTTTGTTGATGACAAAACATAAGGTATATTTTTGAGCAAGAAAATAAATATAGTATAATTTCTTAAAAATATATATTAAGTTTGTTTATTAAAGAAAAGTTTTGTAAAAATGTATGTACTGTGATGAATCATAGTTAATGCAAACTTAGTCCTTTCTCCCCCTTTTTGTCGAAACAAAAAGAGTAGCGTAGCGGAATGCGATTTTGAGAACTTTAAAGCTCCCCCTTGTTTTATACTCCCCCTAGATGGAGTAATCAAGGAAATGATGCATGAATCTACAAAACAAACGGTTAGTATATGAAATGCTTATGAATTGCTCCCCCTCGATGTATAATCCTCACTTTTCGAGTACCAACGT
Source organism: Artemisia tridentata subsp. tridentata (assembly GCA_021014915.2). NCBI lineage: Eukaryota > Viridiplantae > Streptophyta > Magnoliopsida > Asterales > Asteraceae > Artemisia > Artemisia tridentata. Next base: position 294,737,021 of record CP139506.1, read on the forward strand.
ATACTTTGAAGGGTATGATATGCTGCAAATGAAGTGTTAGTAATGAATGACTTCAATGAAGAAGTAGAATGCTTGTGAAGTATTCTTCCAAACAAGCCTTTCAATATGTTTTGACTTTTAAAAGTCAAAGTAAGTGTCTGATCATTATTTGTACCTAAAGCAATCATAATCAAGGTATAATATAGGCTATATTAGGATGTTAGTTCACAATGATAATGATAATATGCAATATGTTGATCACTCATAAGCATAAAACATCACATTCATAGATATTGAAAATTTTGTGACAAAAGTCACAATGATGAAATGATGTTACAAGTACAATATAAAGACATCCTAGAAAGAAATAAAAAGTCCTAAAGCAACAATCCAAAAGGTCCTAACAACTAGTCTAGAAAGCTCCTATTGAGGAGGATGAGAGATAGCGTTTAAACGTTCAAGAACATGGTTCAAGATGAGCCTCGTCTCATTTTGAAGCTCATGGACCAAGATGTTGGTCCTTTGGGCCAAGTGAGCCGTTCTCTCACAATGTGCGCAATCATGACTTGAGAAGCCTGGAGGAAGACTAGGTTCCAAGTTTTGTGGTGGTGGTGGTGGTGATGGTGGTTGGTTGTTGTTGTTGTTTGATGGTTGTTGTGGTGTTTGGAGGGAGTTCATAAGGATGTTTTGAATGTCCATTGCTTCATGAAGGCGATGGTCAACCATACCCGAGACACTACAAGAAAAGTGGCTTTTTAGTACCCCCATAAGCGTCCTAAAATGGTACTTTTTAGGACCTTTCATTTAATAGGACCAAGGATGAAAGCGTTTCATCTCGAGCGGTTGTAATAGGTCCAAAGCGTCCTAACCCTTATGAAACCAATTTTATGGTCGTAATATATGTCTATGAACAACACAAATAGCGTCCTAATAAAACCATATTAGGACACTTTTACATTGTTTTAACATGTGATTACCTACTTTTAATCTTTTGAAACACATAAAAACGTCCTAAAAGTATTGTTAGGACGCTTACGATGTAACATCATAGCTATTTTAGCAACCAAGAAAAGGGTCCTAATAACTCAAATAAGATTATGATACCAATTTTATGGTCGCATTTTACGTCTATAAACAACACAAATAACGTCCTAATAAAAACATATTAGGACACTTTTCCAATGTTCTAACATGTGGTAACCTACTTTTAATCTTTTGATACACATACAAGCGTCCTTTAATGTTAATTCTTAGGACGGTTATCATATACCATTATAGTTACTTTAACACCAAGAAAAGGGTCCTAATATCCCAAATACGATTATGAAACCAAATTTATGGTCGCATAATATGTATATGAACAAGCAAATAACGTCCTAATAACAACATATTAGGACACTTTTACAATGTTGTAAAACGTTGTTACCTAATTTTAATCTTTTGATACACATACAAGCGTACTTAAAAGATAATTGTTAGGACGCTTATCATATAACATTATAGCTAATTTAGGACCAAGAAAAGGGTTCTAACATCTCAAAGAAGATTATGAAACCAATTTTTTGGTCGTATAAAATGTCTATTAACAACCTAAATAACGTCCTAATAACAACATATTAGGACACTTTTTCAATGTTAAGTTAATTGTTAGGACGGTTAATAAGTTTAATAGGACAATTTAAAAGTCCTGACAAGTCATATGATAGTACGCTATTTTCACCATGCACACTATATTATTACGATATGAATAAAACATCAACTAAATATTAAATGAATAAAAGGAAATTGTATTTCAAATTACCAATTGTCATAACAAAAGCACTAAACATAAATAAGGTAGACAGAATCTAACATAAAGTCTGTTAACATTAAACAATACATTAACGCAACAAGAAGCTTAGTCCGTGGTCATCATGCATCATCTCTCTCAATCCTCACGGGCCACCTACAAATGAACACCCATGTATAAGCATTAAGGTCCATGTTAGTAAAATTATTGGTATCACAAGATTAACAAAGACATACCGAGATAAAGGGACAAGGCCATGCTATGGTTGCACCAACACAGTCTTCAATTGTGGTAAATAACCCATAGGGTCTCACCAAAATTTCATCTCTTTTTGTTGGTACTTGAACGCTTACCTCACACCATCCTCGTCCAAGCTCTGCACCACCAACAATATCATTTGGGTTCAAGCTCCTCAGCCATCCTTTTGCTACAGTCTCGGTTGAGTTTAGAATGCTTTTAAGGAGAACTTCATCCCCGACCTAGATTTCAGTTTTCAACAAACATTTATCAATTTATAGTTAACACACATGTATTAGGTTAAACAGATGTAATACTGCAGGTATGGAGTTTCTGACTAACATACCATTTTGACTTTTTGATTTTGAACTTATACTTTGACTTTAATGAAACTTGTTTGATCCGTATGCACTAATTATGATTATTTAAGCTATGATAACACTAATTTAAGATACATGAACAAGATTTAGACCAAGTGGGTGAGATTTGATCCTCACAGGTCCCAACAGTGGACTGTGAGAGTGAAGGTAATTTGATTTTGACTTTCTGTAGTTCAAACATTGGTTTTATAGTTTTACTGGTTCTAATATCACCTAAGAGGTCAGAGTGTGCAGATAAACAAGTGAAAAGGCAACTACCACAGTTGAAACAACACAGAACCAAACACCCCTTAATAACTGAGTTAACAAATTTAAAAGGCAAATGAGCATTCTAAATCATAATACTGATACATAAGCTTGTAGCCTAGGTTCATTAGCTATCAAAGATAAAATAAGCTATAACAACTAGAAAGGAACATACCCGTAAGCGTGGAGGTTCAGTGGTTACAACAGGAGAATGTTGTGATGTAAGAGGTGGAACAATGGAACTATCCGTCGACCCATTCTTCTCTGATAACTGGGCTCGTAACTTTTCATTTTCACTAGTAAGTTCTCCACATCTAGACTTCAATTCGTTGTTTTCTATATGAATTGCTGAACGACTTGGTGTTACACCCCAAACATCAGAAGCACGAACACCTAGACCATACATGCCTGCATCACCATTTCGATCTTTACCCATAACTGTAGAAAAAATATCATCTGGTCCAGGATTATCAATCGAACCGTTGGGCAGATTATCACTACGTCGTTTCATATCATCCTGCATTTTATATAAACATGAACAACATATAGGAAAAGCATGTATTACGGAACAAAGCATATTGTGTTTAACTTCTGCTATTAATACACTTTTGCAAACATAAAAGCATATTACTTACAATCGCTTTTGCAGTGTCTTCATTTTTGGTATTTCCATCTTTGTCAGCGAAGCATGCACTAAAAAGATCCAATCGAGTTGGATCTCGTCCCAAAGATGCCTGTATGAATAAAAAGAAAATGAATATTAAAAGTGGATATCGACAGGATACATTAACAATCCCACTTTCACCATACACTTACCTTTAACTCTTCCCTTTTGCGAGCATAACTTTTTTTACCGGTTCTTTGGATCATCTTCTTTTTTGCCCGATTCGCCTTGTTTTTTTCACTTAAACTCTGCAGCAGGAAATTAAAATATCATAATGGGAAATTAACTAATGTTATTTAAAGTGGAAGAGAATTTCACACCTTAGTGTTTTCTGTATTCCAGTACTTCACAAGCTTCTTCCATTGTTTTTTTTGCACTTGCTTTGGCCTAGATTTTATTTGTTGCTTAACTGACAAAGACGGATCATGGTAGAGTTCCTTAACTCTTGCCCTCCAGTTCTTCACCTTCCGCCCAAATGACTGCAATATCCATTTTTCTCCAGCTTCCGGAATATCAAATTTTGTCTAAAAAATGTAATAGCTCACATTAGAAAACAAATACTTTATTCATTAACATACAAATTTAACATTGTGTACCTTTAAGAGTTCAAGCAAAGCTTTTTTTTTTCGACGGCAACTTTATTCCATGGTTTATAAAGCGGACAATACTTTCCACTCCTTGAAAGGGTTCCCATGAAATGAGTCAGATGACTACTTTTGTCGTTAATAGGTTGTCCGTGTTCATTAACTAAAATAGGAATTCTATCCCCTTTTTTTTGGGCCCAAACTTTTGCCATACGTGTTGGTCCTCTCTTTTTATTGCTTACAATCCGACCTACAAAAAGTAAACATGATTTTCAATAGATACGTATACATTTAAAATACTAAATAATTGGAAATGGAGGCAATATCTTAGCGTTGTTTTTTGTCTTGTTTTAATTTAACTTTATTATATAATCTACTTATATGACACAATATATGATATATGATTTTTAAAACGATGCAATAAAGTAGACCATGTTAACCTGTATCATTTCGAGCTTGTGTAACTACATGGTTTTCTTCATTTTCAGAAAGCTCAGCTCTAACCTCTTCTCCGACTAGATCATCGCCGTCATTTGTTAAATCGTTCACAATCTCCAAATCATCCTCATTCTCCAAATCATCCATGTATTTATCTACATCATCTTCTGAAGTAGCTTGTTCAATATCTTCATTCATAGGTATGTCTTCGATATCATCATTTTCAACATCATAAAGGTCTTCATTGTTATCTATATTAAAAAAAAAAAAAAAAAAAAAAAAAAAAAAAAAAAAAAAGTAAGCACCGAAAACAGTTAACTGAATATACACTTAATAGTAATTTATTATCATATATATAGTATTTGAAATTTATAAATAGTTACCATCAGATCTCAAGTCACGCTCCCCGTGGTCATGATCGTTGTCAATTGCAACTAAGTTTCTCGAAGTTGCAGTTAATCTCCCTCTCTTGACAGAAGTTGGTTGATCATTTCTCGTTTGGACTTGGTCGGACTCTTGTACCCTACTACGTATTGCCCTCCCTGTATCAATCTGTTGTCCCTTTTGCGATTGAGATTCTGAAGATGTTAGCCCACTGGAGACATTCGGAGCACCTATTCGTTTTTTTGCTAAATTTTTATATCTAGTCATGGACTGTGGAGCAATGTATTTTCGATGCTGTTTCATGCAAGTAGAATTGTTAGAAAACAAACATAAAGAAAATATAGTAGCCAAATTTATTATTCGTACCTTTGTATTTTTTTGTGTAGCCGCTTCTTGTGGGTTAGACATATAATCTGCATCTTTCTCACCGGTGTCCGTTGGTTTCTTTTTCTTTTTCTTTGTGTTGTCACTCTGTACTAGACTTGTTAAAGAGTTAGCAATATTTTTCACTCCCAAATCTTTTAATCTCTGTTGGTTTTCTTGAATATTTTTCCTTCTGGACATTTCATAATCATTCGTATTTCTCGTGGTGACTTGGCGTTGCATCCTGTTATTTTCCATTACATGTGCACAAAACAAATAAAATTATTATGAGATTGCAAAGAACAATAGTCATTTGAGAACAACAAAACTGAAATCAAATCACTATCTGTTACATGTTACAGAATGAAATACATTATCTACAAACAAAAATAGACGCAAATCCTTCGGTTACATGTCACAGAATGAAATACATTAGCTATAAACTGATATCAAATCACTATCACTATCACTACCCAAATCCTATGACCCAACTTTACACAGGTATATCAACATTCATTTAAATTAAACAGGCCAACTAAAATACAACTTGTACCATATCTCAAATAAGCAGCACTTATGATCACATATGAGACTCATCAAACACACACTTAAGACTCATACCCGAACACAACTTGTACCCGAACCCACCATTTCACACACTTATGATCACTTATGAGGTCAACCAAACACATACCCGAACCCACAAATAAGCAGCACAAATAAGCAGCACTTATGATCACTTATGAGGTCACTTATGAGGTCAACCAAACAATGATAATACCAACCACATACCCGAACCCACCATTTCACACACTTAAGACTCATCACTAACAATGTATAACAATAACAATGTATAACAATGATAATACCAATAATAATAACAATAACAATAACAATAATAATAATAATAATAATAATAATAATAATAATAATAATAATAATAATAATAAGAACAACAATAATAATAACAATAAGAAAGGTTTCCATTACCTGTTGAGTCAGATCTTCAATCAAAAGTGAAAACCCACAATCTTGTTTTGCAGCCCACGTACTAGAACCCTAAAACGAAATTGAGATTTTAACCGTATGTGAAAAACGATTTCCATTAATAAAATCGAATCAAATACTTGATTTCCGAAAAGATATGCTTGATTTTCGCAGCGCCAAAACATTATTATTAATCCGAATTTTTCCCCAAAATTTTAAGCGGGTTTATGAACGTGGGTGGGTAAGTTTTCCACAAAATTTTGATATACTAGTGTATTTTATGAAATGTGTTTATATTTATTAAGCCTATCTAGCTTAATCCATAATGTTTGTCTTTTTAAAAGTTGCTTAAAATTAGTTTAAAAGTCGATCTGTAAAAAGAAAATCGAAAAAAAAAAAAAAAAAAAAAAGGCAAAACGTGGGGTGTGGGATTCGAACTCAAGACCTCTCGCTAGTATAACATGCGCACACACACCACACCCCCTTCCCAAATGCTCTGGAGCACCAGTTCTGCTAGAGTCTCCACTTTAATTCCTTTTAACCTTGTTTTTTCGTTTATAGCTTATTTTCTTTTTCAGCTTATATTAGCTTATCCGTATAAGCTATTTTGTCCTTTGTATTTTTCTTAGCTTTTTTATTTCATAAAGTATTTTAGATAAAAATTTCAGATTTTTTTGATTAGTTTTAGTATTTATTTCGTATTTTTATTTGTATAATAGTAATTAAATCATAATAAATAAAATAAAATTCAAAAAAATATAATTCTTTTTTCTAAAATTTTATTTTATCATATAGAACATGTAAAAATTATAATTGTACCCATAGTGTTTATATTTCATAAATTTTACGTTTTTACTTGCGCACGTACGTTATTTTTATTAATAACGCTCGTTTTCAATTTTCTTTATAGTTTTTGTATACGTAAGTTTTAGATAACCGTTTTTCTTACATTTTTAATCGTTTTTAATTATCTTTCACATATTTTAGCTTAGAATCCCAAAACTCTTTTATTTTCACCTTTCCGCGCGAGGTTTTTAGATTTTCTTAAACTTTTATAATAACTTTGTAAATATAGTTATTTATTTTATTTTCTTTTAATTTGCATTTAAGCCGTTAAGGCATGCAAATTCCCTCTTTGGGAATGTTTGTTTTATTTTCGTCTTGTACGTTTACATTTAATTTAATTTAAACGTACGTTTGTATATCTTTCGCGTTTTTAGGTTTCTGATTGTACGTTTTTAACGATACAGCTGTGACAGAGCTATGACTATTCACATTCCTAGTGTTAGTCAATCAGATTCCTGTTTTTGTATATTCCATATCATTTCAACACGCACATTCGTTATATTACACTTTACACACCTCGTTGGGACATAACGACCCGGGGATGTACTTTTCTGTACTCATGTACTTAACTCCCACGGATTTAAATTGCTTTTTCTCCCGGGCTGCCAGGGCCCTTTATTACGGTTGACCGTTCACAAGCGGTTGGCTTGCGTGATAAAACCTGACGGTTCGGGAGGAATCACTTATACCTGAGATGTTAAACGAATGAGTGGAGATGATATCGTTATTCACGAGATGTTAAACGAATGAGCCGAGATGATATGGTTGTACACGAGATGTTAAACGAATGAGCCGAGATGATATGATTATACATGAGATGTTAAACGAATGAGTGGAGATGATATCGTTATTCACGAGATGTTAAACGAATGAGCCGAGATGATATGATTATACATGAGATGTTAAACGAATGAGTGGAGATGATATCGTTATTCACGAGATGTTAAACGAATGAGCCGAGATGATATCGTTATTCACGAGATCTTAAATGAATGAGCCGAGATGATATGCTTATACCTGAGATGTTAAACGAATGAGTGGAGATGATATCGTTATTCACGAGATGTTAAACGAATGAGCCGAGATGATATCGTTATTCACGAGATCTTAAATGAATGAGCCGAGATGATATGCTTATACCTGAGATGTTAAACGAATGAGTGGAGATGATATCGTTATTCACGAGATGTTAAACGAATGAGCCGAGATGATATGGTTGTACACGAGATGTTAAACGAATGAGCCGAGATGATATGATTATACATGAGATGTTAAACGAATGAGTGGAGATGATATCGTTATTCACGAGATGTTAAACGAATGAGCCGAGATGATATAGTTATACATGAGACAATTTCCCAGAGGTAAACAACTAAATTATTTTCCAGATGATATAGTTAAACGAATGAGCCGAGATGATATAGTTATACGAATGAGCCGAGATGATATAGTTATACGAATGAGCCGAGATGATATAGTTATACACGAGATGTTAAATGGATCGGTCTATCTTAGGGGTGAGCAAACGGACCGGATGGACCGGACCGACCGACAAAACCGACCGGACCGGACCGGACCGACCACATTCGGTCCGGTCCTCGGTCTAAGCTTTTTGGCTAATTCGGTCCTCGGTCCGGTCGGTCCGGTCCGGTCCGGTCCGGACCGACCAAAAAACCGAAAAAACATGCCAAATCTTGCCTAATTGGACCGGACCGACCGAAGACCGACCGGACCGAGACCGGACCGAGACCGGACCGACCACATTCGGTCCGGTCTCGGTCTATGGTTTTTCCGGTTCTCGGTCTTCGGTCCGGTCCGGTCCGGTTTTTGGACCGTGATCACCCTTAGTCTATCTGGTCATGGCCGTTATAGAGTCATAACAGAGGTAAACAACTAAATTATTTTCCGAGGTGTAACAACCGACAATTTCCCAAAATTTTATTCTACGAGCAAAATTAATTATTTTCATGTTTTTTCATACTTTTTCCTCAGTTTTCCTACGTCTTATAATTCTTAGTCGGTTTTTATACGTTTTAGTCCGTGTTTACACGTTCTCGGCCGTTTAATCATGTTTTAGACCGTTTCTACATGTTTTATACGTTTTCCTCATTTTCATATCGTGTTTGTTCATTTGTATGCGCCATGTGGTGATTTTTGCAATGTTTTAAAAACCGGGTTTTTAATTAATCGATCCGGTTTTTACGGTGAAAAGGAATTTTAAACTTGAGTCTGGTTCCTCAAGCCTCTGGAAACTCTTCTTGATATTGTGGTGGATCTCTGACGTGATCACTGTGCATCCTTCCATCCGCAATTATGATTCTGTTATCAATTAATTCATCTCACAGCCACATATTATCTCTATATATATACCCATTTGATAATCTCTCTTAACCCTAATCTAATCTCACAGCCACCAAACTAATAACCCTAATCCCAAATGGCAGAAAACCCCAAATTTGGATGAAATGAAGGCAGCCACAGAGACCGGGAAACTTGCTGATGCTTTCAAAGTATTGATATTGCATGAGAAAGTCGAAGAGAACAACTTCATTGCTCGTATTGGTGAAGAGAGCAGTCAACTGAGAGAGGTCATAGAGAAAAAGTCGAGGACCATTGATGAGGTTGCTCTAAACTTTTCTCGTTTCCATGTTGTTGCTTCTACAGGTCACGATTGTTTGATGGAAATCCAACAATGTGATCGTAGGAAGCTTGATTTGATGGCCCAGCTACTGTTGCTCTCTCGTCGAAGCTTGGAGTTGAAGGATCAGTTGGTGGAGAGGATTGAAGAAGCTGAATCTTCAGATGACGAAGATTAGTATCTTTGGTCTATTTCTTTTGTGTTTTGGGTATCATCAAGGGTAGATGTTTGTGGTGTGTGGATGTTTGTGGTTTTAGTGTTTGGTGAATGTACATGAATGGTTAATGTATTTTGTAAATGAATATTATCTATGAATGGAAGATCAGTTAACGTTTTATATCTATAAATGTTTATTTCTTTTTAACATTTTTTTTTTTTGAACATTGACTTTCATTAAACTAAGTAAGTCATCATAAACATAAGCAAATACCGGATCTAACCTGCACCACTTGCTGATTCCACTCCAAACACCATAAGCGAAGCCACAATTAACCATCAAATGGTCCAAATCCTCATTCGCCAAGCATGAATGTTAACCCGCAACGGAACCCAAGCTTCCCATTTAAAATTAGTTTCCCTCGTCCCATCTCTATCTTTCGTTAACCCCACCTTCACCATCATCTCAATCAATTCACATCCGACAACCGGAAATCAGCAACATCATCAAGAGCAGGTAATACCTCATAATTAAAACCCTAATTGTTTTTGCTAAATTTTTATGAAACAAAATCTGTGGTTAATTGAATTAGGCTCCCTTTCTTTTTGTTGAAATTATATGTGGTTTTATGTGGTTAATTGAATTAGGTTTAAGATGGATACGAGTTGGATGTCTTTACCAAGATTTACCAAAGAATATAAAAAAGGTCTTGACGACTTTCTTGATCATATATTTTATAAGGAGGGTAAAAATGGACAGATTTCATGTCCATGTATTGATTGTGGTAATCAGATATGGGTAGATCGGGAGGACGCTGGAACACATCTGCTATGTGTCGGGTTTATGAAAGGTTATACAATTCCACCTTTCAGTTCCAAATCAAGTGATGCTCCAATGTTGGATGCTGAAGATGACATGCAAGGGTTGGTGAATGATGCCTTCCATCGGTTTGGTGTTGACACACAAGAAGATGACATGGGAACACAAAGTGAAAGTATGAGTATGCCAAACCTAAAGGCGAAAATTTTTTATAAAGTGTTGGGAGAGGCAAAGAAACCACTATATCCTGGGTGTAAGTTATCAGTTCTTTCTTTTATCATTAGACTATTTCATGGTAAGTGTGTTGGGAAATGTAGTGATAATGGTTTCAGCAAGATGCTGGATACAATGAGGGAAGCCTTCCCCGATGCTTCTATACCGAAGTCATTGTATGAACTAAGGAAGATAATTCGAGAGTTGGGACTTAGTTATGATAAAATTGATGCATGTCCTAATGATTGTATGCTGTACTGGAAAGAAAACATTAATAAAACGGAATGTGATATATGCCATACGTCAAGGTATAAAGCAAGTGAAGATGATTCTGCAGATGGGTCAACCACAGCTGATACATGTAAGAAGATTGGAGCAAAGGTGTTGCGTTATTTTCCGCTCATACCACGATTGCAAATGTTATTTATGTCATCTAAAACAGCCGCCTCCATGAGATGGCATGAAGAGAGTCGCACGAAAGATGGTTACTTGAGACATCCTGCAGATTCCCCAGCATGGAAAGCATTTGATTTTAAGTATGATAAGTTTGCCAAAGAATCTCGTAATGTCAGGCTTGGTTTAGCGAGTGATGGGTTTAACCCTTTTGGAACAATGAGTGTTTCTCATAGTACATGGCCTGTTGTTTTGACGCCATATAATCTACCTCCTTGGATGTGCATGCAGAAACCTTATTTCTTTCTAACTTTACTTATACCTGGCCCATCTGCTCCTGGGAATAACATAGATGTCTATATGGAACCGTTAGTGGTTGAGCTACAAGAGTTGTGGGATCTTAAAGGAGTAGACACTTATGATGCATCAACAAAAAGTAACTTTCGGATGCGTGCTTGTTTGTTATGGACGATCAGTGACTTTCCTGCTTATGCAAATTTATCCGGATGGAGCACCAAAGGTAAACTTGCATGTCCTAACTGCCATAAACATACAAAATCAACACGCTTGACTCATGGCAAAAAAGAATGTTTTATGGGACATCGTCGATATTTGCCTACTGATCATGCTTTTAGAAGAGATAAAAACTCTTTTGATGGCACAGAAGAACAAGACAGGCAACCCCGTGGCTTAAGAGGACAAGAAGTACTTGATGAGTTAGATGGTTTTGAAATTAAATTTGGAAAACTTGTTAAGAGCAACCCAAATTTACGTTTTAATTGGAAGAAGAAAAGTATTTTTTTTGAGTTACCGTACTGGAAACATAACTTGCTACGCCATAATCTAGATGTAATGCATATTGAGAAGAATGTTTGTGACAGTGTCCTTGGAACGCTATTGAATCTAGATGGGAAGACCAAGGATCATATAAAAGCACGCCTAGATTTACAAGAAATGGGCATTAGACATGAACTTCATCCTATAGTTCAAGATAACAACAAAGTTTATTTGCCACCTGCTTGTTTCTCAATGGATAAAAAAGAGAGATATTTTTTGTCGTGTGCTTAAGAAGGTGAAAGTTCCAGATGGTTATGCAGCTAACATATCAAGATGCGTAGAGTTAAAACCTCCAAAAGTGTTTGGACTTAAAAGTCATGATTGCCATATTTTGATGCAGCAGTTGCTTCCCATTGCCTTGCGAAATGTGTTGCCTAAGCAAGTGCGCTATACTGTGATGAAGCTATGTCGTTACTATAAACAATTATGCTCAAAGGTTCTTAATCCAAATGATTTGGTTCAAATGGAAACCGAGATTGGAAAAATACTTTGTGATTTAGAAAGGATTTTTCCGCCATCATTCTTTGATGTCATGGTTCATCTTTCGGTTCATCTTGCTTCAGAGGCCAGATTAGGAGGGACAGTTCATTACCGTTGGATGTATCCAATCGAGAGGTGCACATTACTATTTCAGTAAATACCTTTATTAACAAATATTATTGAATCTAAAATTCTTGTTTTTGATATCTCAGGTATTTAGCTACATTAAAATCTTACGTGCGAAACAGGAATAACCCGGAGGGTTCCATTTCAGAAGGATATCTAGCTGAAGAGTGTGTGTCGTTTTGTTCATTGTACTTATCCAGTGATGTTGAGACCGTACATAATAAGACAAGTCGAAATGATGCTGACGATGGTTATGAGGATGTTTTACCTATCTTTTCTATGGCGGGTCGACCGATTGGTGCTACAAAGGTAGAAATAATGGACCTTGACATTTTGGCTAAAGCACATTCATATGTGTTGTTCAATTGTAGTGAAGTTGATGAATTTCGAACGTAAGTAATTATATTAGTTGTGAGTTTCATACATTATATTATACGATTAATAGTTGTCGTTGTTATCATCATTATCATCTGTTAACACTGCAGTGAACATCTGGCGATGGTTCAACATGAAAATCGGAGAAAACGTAAGCGTGACATTCAACGTTTACATAGTGAGACTTTTGAGTCGTGGTTTCAAGATCATGTAAGGAATATACACAGGTTTATTACTTTTGGAAAATAATTATAATGACATAGCATTTTCGACCTACTAATACACGTGTGTATAACAAAACAATTAACACATCTTGCCTTTGTTCAGGTTGAGGAGCTACATGCTAGAGGGGATCACAGAATCACAGAAAGTCTAAGGAACTTGGCAAGTGGTCCATCTGAGTTTGTGAAAAAATATAGGGGATTTATCATAAATGGTTTCCTATTTCACACAAAATATGTAGAACAGAATAGGAAAACACAGAATAGTGGGGTTATGCTTCAGGCCATGACAAACAGTTTCTCGAGTGCTACAGATAACAATCCTATCGCGGGAGATGTAACTTACTACGGGGTTTTGAATGATATCATTGAGTTGGAGTATGCTATTGACAAGAAAGTAGTTTTGTTCGATTGTGATTGGATTTCGAATGGTTCAAGGAAAAAAGAAGATGAAAACGGGTTTACTCTATTGAATTTGAAGGATTGAAGGCTCATAACGAGCCTTTTATACTAGCTTCTCAAGCACAGCAAGTATTTTACGTTGCAGATAGTGTTGACAAAGGATGGCAAGTTGTGATCACGCCAAGATGATATGATTATACATGAGATGTTAAACGAATGAGTGGAGATGATATCGTTATTCACGAGATGTTAAACGAATGAGCCGAGATGATATAGTTATACATGAGACAATTTCCCAGAGGTAAACAACTAAATTATTTTCCAGATGATATAGTTAAACGAATGAGCCGAGATGATATAGTTATACGAATGAGCCGAGATGATATAGTTATACGAATGAGCCGAGATGATATAGTTATACACGAGATGTTAAATGGATCGGTCTATCTTAGGGGTGAGCAAACGGACCGGATGGACCGGACCGACCGACAAAACCGACCGGACCGGACCGGACCGACCACATTCGGTCCGGTCCTCGGTCTAAGCTTTTTGGCTAATTCGGTCCTCGGTCCGGTCGGTCCGGTTCGGTCCGGTCCGGACCGACCAAAAAAACCGAAAAAACATGCCAAATCTTGCCTAATTGGACCGGACCGACCGAAGACCGACCGGACCGAGACCGGACCGAGACCGGACCGACCACATTCGGTCCGGTCTCGGTCTATGGTTTTTCCGGTTCTCGGTCTTCGGTCCGGTCCGGTCCTGGCCGGTCCGGTCCGGTTTTTGGACCGTGATCACCCTTAGTCTATCTGGTCATGGCCGTTATAGAGTCATAACAGAGGTAAACAACTAAATTATTTTCCGAGGTGTAACAACCGACAATTTCCCAAAATTTTATTCTACGAGCAAAATTAATTATTTTCATGTTTTTTCATACTTTTTCCTCAGTTTTCCTACGTCTTATAATTCTTAGTCGGTTTTTATACGTTTTAGTCCGTGTTTACACGTTCTCGGCCGTTTAATCATGTTTTAGACCGTTTCTACATGTTTTATACGTTTTCCTCATTTTCATATCGTGTTTGTTCATTTGTATGCGCCATGTGGTGATTTTTGCAATGTTTTAAAAACCGGGTTTTTAATTAATCGATCCGGTTTTTACGGTGAAAAGGAATTTTAAACTTGAGTCTGGTTCCTCAAGCCTCTGGAAACTCTTCTTGATATTGTGGTGGATCTCTGACGTGATCACTGTGCATCCTTCCATCCGCAATTATGATTCTGTTATCAATTAATTCATCTCACAGCCACATATTATCTCTATATATATACCCATTTGATAATCTCTCTTAACCCTAATCTAATCTCACAGCCACCAAACTAATAACCCTAATCCCAAATGGCAGAAACCCCAAATTTGGATGAAATGAAGGCAGCCACAGAGACCGGGAAACTTGCTGATGCTTTCAAAGTATTGATATTGCATGAGAAAGTCGAAGAGAACAACTTCATTGCTCGTATTGGTGAAGAGAGCAGTCAACTGAGAGAGGTCATAGAGAAAAAGTCGAGGACCATTGATGAGGTTGCTCTAAACTTTTCTCGTTTCCATGTTGTTGCTTCTACAGGTCACGATTGTTTGATGGAAATCCAACAATGTGATCGTAGGAAGCTTGATTTGATGGCCCAGCTACTGTTGCTCTCTCGTCGAAGCTTGGAGTTGAAGGATCAGTTGGTGGAGAGGATTGAAGAAGCTGAATCTTCAGATGACGAAGATTAGTATCTTTGGTCTATTTCTTTTGTGTTTTGGGTATCATCAAGGGTAGATGTTTGTGGTGTGTGGATGTTTGTGGTTTTAGTGTTTGGTGAATGTACATGAATGGTTAATGTATTTTGTAAATGAATATTATCTATGAATGGAAGATCAGTTAACGTTTTATATCTATAAATGTTTATTTCTTTTTAACATTTTTTTTTTTGAACATTGACTTTCATTAAACTAAGTAAGTCATCATAAACATAAGCAAATACCGGATCTAACCTGCACCACTTGCTGATTCCACTCCAAACACCATAAGCGAAGCCACAATTAACCATCAAATGGTCCAAATCCTCATTCGCCAAGCATGAATGTTAACCCGCAACGGAACCCAAGCTTCCCATTTAAAATTAGTTTCCCTCGTCCCATCTCTATCTTTCGTTAACCCCACCTTCACCATCATCTCAATCAATTCACATCCGACAACCGGAAATCAGCAACATCATCAAGAGCAGGTAATACCTCATAATTAAAACCCTAATTGTTTTTGCTAAATTTTTATGAAACAAAATCTGTGGTTAATTGAATTAGGCTCCCTTTCTTTTTGTTGAAATTATATGTGGTTTTATGTGGTTAATTGAATTAGGTTTAAGATGGATACGAGTTGGATGTCTTTACCAAGATTTACCAAAGAATATAAAAAAGGTCTTGACGACTTTCTTGATCATATATTTTATAAGGAGGGTAAAAATGGACAGATTTCATGTCCATGTATTGATTGTGGTAATCAGATATGGGTAGATCGGGAGGACGCTGGAACACATCTGCTATGTGTCGGGTTTATGAAAGGTTATACAATTCCACCTTTCAGTTCCAAATCAAGTGATGCTCCAATGTTGGATGCTGAAGATGACATGCAAGGGTTGGTGAATGATGCCTTCCATCGGTTTGGTGTTGACACACAAGAAGATGACATGGGAACACAAAGTGAAAGTATGAGTATGCCAAACCTAAAGGCGAAATTTTTTTATAAAGTGTTGGGAGAGGCAAAGAAACCACTATATCCTGGGTGTAAGTTATCAGTTCTTTCTTTTATCATTAGACTATTTCATGGTAAGTGTGTTGGGAAATGTAGTGATAATGGTTTCAGCAAGATGCTGGATACAATGAGGGAAGCCTTCCCCGATGCTTCTATACCGAAGTCATTGTATGAACTAAGGAAGATAATTCGAGAGTTGGGACTTAGTTATGATAAAATTGATGCATGTCCTAATGATTGTATGCTGTACTGGAAAGAAAACATTAATAAAACGGAATGTGATATATGCCATACGTCAAGGTATAAAGCAAGTGAAGATGATTCTGCAGATGGGTCAACCACAGCTGATACATGTAAGAAGATTGGAGCAAAGGTGTTGCGTTATTTTCCGCTCATACCACGATTGCAAATGTTATTTATGTCATCTAAAACAGCCGCCTCCATGAGATGGCATGAAGAGAGTCGCACGAAAGATGGTTACTTGAGACATCCTGCAGATTCCCCAGCATGGAAAGCATTTGATTTTAAGTATGATAAGTTTGCCAAAGAATCTCGTAATGTCAGGCTTGGTTTAGCGAGTGATGGGTTTAACCCTTTTGGAACAATGAGTGTTTCTCATAGTACATGGCCTGTTGTTTTGACGCCATATAATCTACCTCCTTGGATGTGCATGCAGAAACCTTATTTCTTTCTAACTTTACTTATACCTGGCCCATCTGCTCCTGGGAATAACATAGATGTCTATATGGAACCGTTAGTGGTTGAGCTACAAGAGTTGTGGGATCTTAAAGGAGTAGACACTTATGATGCATCAACAAAAAGTAACTTTCGGATGCGTGCTTGTTTGTTATGGACGATCAGTGACTTTCCTGCTTATGCAAATTTATCCGGATGGAGCACCAAAGGTAAACTTGCATGTCCTAACTGCCATAAACATACAAAATCAACACGCTTGACTCATGGCAAAAAAGAATGTTTTATGGGACATCGTCGATATTTGCCTACTGATCATGCTTTTAGAAGAGATAAAAACTCTTTTGATGGCACAGAAGAACAAGACAGGCAACCCCGTGGCTTAAGAGGACAAGAAGTACTTGATGAGTTAGATGGTTTTGAAATTAAATTTGGAAAACTTGTTAAGAGCAACCCAAATTTACGTTTTAATTGGAAAGAAGAAAAGTATTTTTTTTGAGTTACCGTACTGGAAACATAACTTGCTACGCCATAATCTAGATGTAATGCATATTGAGAAGAATGTTTGTGACAGTGTCCTTGGAACGCTATTGAATCTAGATGGGAAGACCAAGGATCATATAAAAGCACGCCTAGATTTACAAGAAATGGGCATTAGACATGAACTTCATCCTATAGTTCAAGATAACAACAAAGTTTATTTGCCACCTGCTTGTTTCTCAATGGATAAAAAAGAGAGATATTTTTTGTCGTGTGCTTAAGAAGGTGAAAGTTCCAGATGGTTATGCAGCTAACATATCAAGATGCGTAGAGTTAAAACCTCCAAAAGTGTTTGGACTTAAAAGTCATGATTGCCATATTTTGATGCAGCAGTTGCTTCCCATTGCCTTGCGAAATGTGTTGCCTAAGCAAGTGCGCTATACTGTGATGAAGCTATGTCGTTACTATAAACAATTATGCTCAAAGGTTCTTAATCCAAATGATTTGGTTCAAATGGAAACCGAGATTGGAAAAATACTTTGTGATTTAGAAAGGATTTTTCCGCCATCATTCTTTGATGTCATGGTTCATCTTTCGGTTCATCTTGCTTCAGAGGCCAGATTAGGAGGGACAGTTCATTACCGTTGGATGTATCCAATCGAGAGGTGCACATTACTATTTCAGTAAATACCTTTATTAACAAATATTATTGAATCTAAAATTCTTGTTTTTGATATCTCAGGTATTTAGCTACATTAAAATCTTACGTGCGAAACAGGAATAACCCGGAGGGTTCCATTTCAGAAGGATATCTAGCTGAAGAGTGTGTGTCGTTTTGTTCATTGTACTTATCCAGTGATGTTGAGACCGTACATAATAAGACAAGTCGAAATGATGCTGACGATGGTTATGAGGATGTTTTACCTATCTTTTCTATGGCGGGTCGACCGATTGGTGCTACAAAGGTAGAAATAATGGACCTTGACATTTTGGCTAAAGCACATTCATATGTGTTGTTCAATTGTAGTGAAGTTGATGAATTTCGAACGTAAGTAATTATATTAGTTGTGAGTTTCATACATTATATTATACGATTAATAGTTGTCGTTGTTATCATCATTATCATCTATTAACACTGCAGTGAACATCTGGCGATGGTTCAACATGAAAATCGGAGAAAACGTAAGCGTGACATTCAACGTTTACATAGTGAGACTTTTGAGTCGTGGTTTCAAGATCATGTAAGGAATATACACAGGTTTATTACTTTTGGAAAATAATTATAATGACATAGCATTTTCGACCTACTAATACACGTGTGTATAACAAAACAATTAACACATCTTGCCTTTGTTCAGGTTGAGGAGCTACATGCTAGAGGGGATCACAGAATCACAGAAAGTCTAAGGAACTTGGCAAGTGGTCCATCTGAGTTTGTGAAAAAATATAGGGGATTTATCATAAATGGTTTCCTATTTCACACAAAATATGTAGAACAGAATAGGAAAACACAGAATAGTGGGGTTATGCTTCAGGCCATGACAAACAGTTTCTCGAGTGCTACAGATAACAATCCTATCGCGGGAGATGTAACTTACTACGGGGTTTTGAATGATATCATTGAGTTGGAGTATGCTATTGACAAGAAAGTAGTTTTGTTCGATTGTGATTGGATTTCGAATGGTTCAAGGAAAAAAGAAGATGAAAACGGGTTTACTCTATTGAATTTTGAAGGATTGAAGGCTCATAACGAGCCTTTTATACTAGCTTCTCAAGCACAGCAAGTATTTTACGTTGCAGATAGTGTTGACAAAGGATGGCAAGTTGTGATCACGCCAAGATGATATGATTATACATGAGATGTTAAACGAATGAGTGGAGATGATATCGTTATTCACGAGATGTTAAACGAATGAGCCGAGATGATATAGTTATACATGAGACAATTTCCCAGAGGTAAACAACTAAATTATTTTCCAGATGATATAGTTAAACGAATGAGCCGAGATGATATAGTTATACGAATGAGCCGAGATGATATAGTTATACGAATGAGCCGAGATGATATAGTTATACACGAGATGTTAAATGGATCGGTCTATCTTAGGGGTGAGCAAACGGACCGGATGGACCGGACCGACCGACAAAACCGACCGGACCGGACCGGACCGACCACATTCGGTCCGGTCCTCGGTCTAAGCTTTTTGGCTAATTCGGTCCTCGGTCCGGTCGGTCCGGTCCGGTCCGGTCCGGACCGACCAAAAAACCGAAAAAAACATGCCAAATCTTGCCTAATTGGACCGGACCGACCGAAGACCGACCGGACCGAGACCGGACCGAGACCGGACCGACCACATTCGGTCCGGTCTCGGTCTATGGTTTTTCCGGTTCTCGGTCTTCGGTCCGGTCCGGTCCTGGCCGGTCCGGTCCGGTTTTTGGACCGTGATCACCCTTAGTCTATCTGGTCATGGCCGTTATAGAGTCATAACAGAGGTAAACAACTAAATTATTTTCCGAGGTGTAACAACCGACAATTTCCCAAAATTTTATTCTACGAGCAAAATTAATTATTTTCATGTTTTTTCATACTTTTTCCTCAGTTTTCCTACGTCTTATAATTCTTAGTCGGTTTTTATACGTTTTAGTCCGTGTTTACACGTTCTCGGCCGTTTAATCATGTTTTAGACCGTTTCTACATGTTTTATACGTTTTCCTCATTTTCATATCGTGTTTGTTCATTTGTATGCGCCATGTGGTGATTTTTGCAATGTTTTAAAAACCGGGTTTTTAATTAATCGATCCGGTTTTTACGGTGAAAAGGAATTTTAAACTTGAGTCTGGTTCCTCAAGCCTCTGGAAACTCTTCTTGATATTGTGGTGGATCTCTGACGTGATCACTGTGCATCCTTCCATCCGCAATTATGATTCTGTTATCAATTAATTCATCTCACAGCCACATATTATCTCTATATATATACCCATTTGATAATCTCTCTTAACCCTAATCTAATCTCACAGCCACCAAACTAATAACCCTAATCACAAATGGCAGAAACCCCAAATTTGGATGAAATGAAGGCAGCCACAGAGACCGGGAAACTTGCTGATGCTTTCAAAGTATTGATATTGCATGAGAAAGTCGAAGAGAACAACTTCATTGCTCGTATTGGTGAAGAGAGCAGTCAACTGAGAGAGGTCATAGAGAAAAAGTCGAGGACCATTGATGAGGTTGCTCTAAACTTTTCTCGTTTCCATGTTGTTGCTTCTACAGGTCACGATTGTTTGATGGAAATCCAACAATGTGATCGTAGGAAGCTTGATTTGATGGCCCAGCTACTGTTGCTCTCTCGTCGAAGCTTGGAGTTGAAGGATCAGTTGGTGGAGAGGATTGAAGAAGCTGAATCTTCAGATGACGAAGATTAGTATCTTTGGTCTATTTCTTTTGTGTTTTGGGTATCATCAAGGGTAGATGTTTGTGGTGTGTGGATGTTTGTGGTTTTAGTGTTTGGTGAATGTACATGAATGGTTAATGTATTTTGTAAATGAATATTATCTATGAATGGAAGATCAGTTAACGTTTTATATCTATAAATGTTTATTTCTTTTTAACATTTTTTTTTTTGAACATTGACTTTCATTAAACTAAGTAAGTCATCATAAACATAAGCAAATACCGGATCTAACCTGCACCACTTGCTGATTCCACTCCAAACACCATAAGCGAAGCCACAATTAACCATCAAATGGTCCAAATCCTCATTCGCCAAGCATGAATGTTAACCCGCAACGGAACCCAAGCTTCCCATTTAAAATTAGTTTCCCTCGTCCCATCTCTATCTTTCGTTAACCCAACCTTCACCATCATCTCAATCAATTCACATCCGACAACCGGAAATCAGCAACATCATCAAGAGCAGGTAATACCTCATAATTAAAACCCTAATTGTTTTTGCTAAATTTTTATGAAACAAAATCTGTGGTTAATTGAATTAGGCTCCCTTTCTTTTTGTTGAAATTATATGTGGTTTTATGTGGTTAATTGAATTAGGTTTAAGATGGATACGAGTTGGATGTCTTTACCAAGATTTACCAAAGAATATAAAAAAGGTCTTGACGACTTTCTTGATCATATATTTTATAAGGAGGGTAAAAATGGACAGATTTCATGTCCATGTATTGATTGTGGTAATCAGATATGGGTAGATCGGGAGGACGCTGGAACACATCTGCTATGTGTCGGGTTTATGAAAGGTTATACAATTCCACCTTTCAGTTCCAAATCAAGTGATGCTCCAATGTTGGATGCTGAAGATGACATGCAAGGGTTGGTGAATGATGCCTTCCATCGGTTTGGTGTTGACACACAAGAAGATGACATGGGAACACAAAGTGAAAGTATGAGTATGCCAAACCTAAAGGCGAAATTTTTTTATAAAGTGTTGGGAGAGGCAAAGAAACCACTATATCTTGGGTGTAAGTTATCAGTTCTTTCTTTTATCATTAGACTATTTCATGGTAAGTGTGTTGGGGAAATGTAGTGATAATGGTTTCAGCAAGATGCTGGATACAATGAGGGAAGCCTTCCCCGATGCTTCTATACCGAAGTCATTGTATGAACTAAGGAAGATAATTCGAGAGTTGGGACTTAGTTATGATAAAATTGATGCATGTCCTAATGATTGTATGCTGTACTGGAAAGAAAACATTAATAAAACGGAATGTGATATATGCCATACGTCAAGGTATAAAGCAAGTGAAGATGATTCTGCAGATGGGTCAACCACAGCTGATACATGTAAGAAGATTGGAGCAAAGGTGTTGCGTTATTTTCCGCTCATACCACGATTGCAAATGTTATTTATGTCATCTAAAACAGCCGCCTCCATGAGATGGCATGAAGAGAGTCGCACGAAAGATGGTTACTTGAGACATCCTGCAGATTCCCCAGCATGGAAAGCATTTGATTTTAAGTATGATAAGTTTGCCAAAGAATCTCGTAATGTCAGGCTTGGTTTAGCGAGTGATGGGTTTAACCCTTTTGGAACAATGAGTGTTTCTCATAGTACATGGCCTGTTGTTTTGACGCCATATAATCTACCTCCTTGGATGTGCATGCAGAAACCTTATTTCTTTCTAACTTTACTTATACCTGGCCCATCTGCTCCTGGGAATAACATAGATGTCTATATGGAACCGTTAGTGGTTGAGCTACAAGAGTTGTGGGATCTTAAAGGAGTAGACACTTATGATGCATCAACAAAAAGTAACTTTCGGATGCGTGCTTGTTTGTTATGGACGATCAGTGACTTTCCTGCTTATGCAAATTTATCCGGATGGAGCACCAAAGGTAAACTTGCATGTCCTAACTGCCATAAACATACAAAATCAACACGCTTGACTCATGGCAAAAAAGAATGTTTTATGGGACATCGTCGATATTTGCCTACTGATCATGCTTTTAGAAGAGATAAAAACTCTTTTGATGGCACAGAAGAACAAGACAGGCAACCCCGTGGCTTAAGAGGACAAGAAGTACTTGATGAGTTAGATGGTTTTGAAATTAAATTTGGAAAACTTGTTAAGAGCAACCCAAATTTACCTTTTAATTGGAAGAAGAAAAGTATTTTTTTTGAGTTACCGTACTGGAAACATAACTTGCTACGCCATAATCTAGATGTAATGCATATTGAGAAGAATGTTTGTGACAGTGTCCTTGGAACGCTATTGAATCTAGATGGGAAGACCAAGGATCATATAAAAGCACGCCTAGATTTACAAGAAATGGGCATTAGACATGAACTTCATCCTATAGTTCAAGATAACAACAAAGTTTATTTGCCACCTGCTTGTTTCTCAATGGATAAAAAAGAGAGAGATATTTTTTGTCGTGTGCTTAAGAAGGTGAAAGTTCCAGATGGTTATGCAGCTAACATATCAAGATGCGTAGAGTTAAAACCTCCAAAAGTGTTTGGACTTAAAAGTCATGATTGCCATATTTTGATGCAGCAGTTGCTTCCCATTGCCTTGCGAAATGTGTTGCCTAAGCACGTGCGCTATACTGTGATGAAGCTATGTCGTTACTATAAACAATTATGCTCAAAGGTTCTTAATCCAAATGATTTGGTTCAAATGGAAACCGAGATTGGAAAAATACTTTGTGATTTAGAAAGGATTTTTCCGCCATCATTCTTTGATGTCATGGTTCATCTTTCGGTTCATCTTGCTTCAGAGGCCAGATTAGGAGGGACAGTTCATTACCGTTGGATGTATCCAATCGAGAGGTGCACATTACTATTTCAGTAAATACCTTTATTAACAAATATTATTGAATCTAAAAATTCTTGTTTTTGATATCTCAGGTATTTAGCTACATTAAAATCTTACGTGCGAAACAGGAATAACCCGGAGGGTTCCATTTCAGAAGGATATCTAGCTGAAGAGTGTGTGTCGTTTTGTTCATTGTACTTATCCAGTGATGTTGAGACCGTACATAATAAGACAAGTCGAAATGATGCTGACGATGGTTATGAGGATGTTTTACCTATCTTTTCTATGGCGGGTCGACCGATTGGTGCTACAAAGGTAGAAATAATGGACCTTGACATTTTGGCTAAAGCACATTCATATGTGTTGTTCAATTGTAGTGAAGTTGATGAATTTCGAACGTAAGTAATTATATTAGTTGTGAGTTTCATACATTATATTATACGATTAATAGTTGTCGTTGTTATCATCATTATCATCTATTAACACTGCAGTGAACATCTGGCGATGGTTCAACATGAAAATCGGAGAAAACGTAAGCGTGACATTCAACGTTTACATAGTGAGACTTTTGAGTCGTGGTTTCAAGATCATGTAAGGAATATACACAGGTTTATTACTTTTGGAAAATAATTATAATGACATAGCATTTTCGACCTACTAATACACGTGTGTATAACAAAACAATTAACACATCTTGCCTTTGTTCAGGTTGAGGAGCTACATGCTAGAGGGGATCACAGAATCACAGAAAGTCTAAGGAACTTGGCAAGTGGTCCATCTGAGTTTGTGAAAAAATATAGGGGATTTATCATAAATGGTTTCCTATTTCACACAAAATATGTAGAACAGAATAGGAAAACACAGAATAGTGGGGTTATGCTTCAGGCCATGACAAACAGTTTCTCGAGTGCTACAGATAACAATCCTATCGCGGGAGATGTAACTTACTACGGGGTTTTGAATGATATCATTGAGTTGGAGTATGCTATTGACAAGAAAGTAGTTTTGTTCGATTGTGATTGGATTTCGAATGGTTCAAGGAAAAAAGAAGATGAAAACGGGTTTACTCTATTGAATTTTGAAGGATTGAAGGCTCATAACGAGCCTTTTATACTAGCTTCTCAAGCACAGCAAGTATTTTACGTTGCAGATAGTGTTGACAAAGGATGGCAAGTTGTGATCACGCCAAGATGATATGATTATACATGAGATGTTAAACGAATGAGTGGAGATGATATCGTTATTCACGAGATGTTAAACGAATGAGCCGAGATGATATAGTTATACATGAGACAATTTCCCAGAGGTAAACAACTAAATTATTTTCCAGATGATATAGTTAAACGAATGAGCCGAGATGATATAGTTATACGAATGAGCCGAGATGATATAGTTATACGAATGAGCCGAGATGATATAGTTATACACGAGATGTTAAATGGATCGGTCTATCTTAGGGGTGAGCAAACGGACCGGATGGACCGGACCGACCGACAAAACCGACCGGACCGGACCGGACCGACCACATTCGGTCCGGTCCTCGGTCTAAGCTTTTTGGCTAATTCGGTCCTCGGTCCGGTCGGTCCGGTCCGGTCCGGTCCGGACCGACCAAAAAACCGAAAAAACATGCCAAATCTTGCCTAATTGGACCGGACCGACCGAAGACCGACCGGACCGAGACCGGACCGAGACCGGACCGACCACATTCGGTCCGGTCTCGGTCTATGGTTTTTCCGGTTCTCGGTCTTCGGTCCGGTCCGGTCCGGTTTTTGGACCGTGATCACCCTTAGTCTATCTGGTCATGGCCGTTATAGAGTCATAACAGAGGTAAACAACTAAATTATTTTCCGAGGTGTAACAACCGACAATTTCCCAAAATTTTATTCTACGAGCAAAATTAATTATTTTCATGTTTTTTCATACTTTTTCCTCAGTTTTCCTACGTCTTATAATTCTTAGTCGGTTTTTATACGTTTTAGTCTGTGTTTACACGTTCTCGGCCGTTTAATCATGTTTTAGACCGTTTCTACATGTTTTATACGTTTTCCTCATTTTCATATCGTGTTTGTTCATTTGTATGCGCCATGTGGTGATTTTTGCAATGTTTTAAAAACCGGGTTTTTAATTAATCGATCCGGTTTTTACGGTGAAAAGGAATTTTAAACTTGAGTCTGGTTCCTCAAGCCTCTGGAAACTCTTCTTGATATTGTGGTGGATCTCTGACGTGATCACTGTGCATCCTTCCATCCGCAATTATGATTCTGTTATCAATTAATTCATCTCACAGCCACATATTATCTCTATATATATACCCATTTGATAATCTCTCTTAACCCTAATCTAATCTCACAGCCACCAAACTAATAACCCTAATCCCAAATGGCAGAAACCCCAAATTTGGATGAAATGAAGGCAGCCACAGAGACCGGGAAACTTGCTGATGCTTTCAAAGTATTGATATTGCATGAGAAAGTCGAAGAGAACAACTTCATTGCTCGTATTGGTGAAGAGAGCAGTCAACTGAGAGAGGTCATAAAGAAAAAGTCGAGGACCATTGATGAGGTTGCTCTAAACTTTTCTCGTTTCCATGTTGTTGCTTCTACAGGTCACGATTGTTTGATGGAAATCCAACAATGTGATCGTAGGAAGCTTGATTTGATGGCCCAGCTACTGTTGCTCTCTCGTCGAAGCTTGGAGTTGAAGGATCAGTTGGTGGAGAGGATTGAAGAAGCTGAATCTTCAGATGACGAAGATTAGTATCTTTGGTCTATTTCTTTTGTGTTTTGGGTATCATCAAGGGTAGATGTTTGTGGTGTGTGGATGTTTGTGGTTTTAGTGTTTGGTGAATGTACATGAATGGTTAATGTATTTTGTAAATGAATATTATCTATGAATGGAAGATCAGTTAACGTTTTATATCTATAAATGTTTATTTCTTTTTAACATTTTTTTTTTTTTTTGAACATTGACTTTCATTAAACTAAGTAAGTCATCATAAACATAAGCAAATACCGGATCTAACCTGCACCACTTGCTGATTCCACTCCAAACACCATAAGCGAAGCCACAATTAACCATCAAATGGTCCAAATCCTCATTCGCCAAGCATGAATGTTAACCCGCAACGGAACCCAAGCTTCCCATTTAAAATTAGTTTCCCTCGTCCCATCTCTATCTTTCGTTAACCCCACCTTCACCATCATCTCAATCAATTCACATCCGACAACCGGAAATCAGCAACATCATCAAGAGCAGGTAATACCTCATAATTAAAACCCTAATTGTTTTTGCTAAATTTTTATGAAACAAAATCTGTGGTTAATTGAATTAGGCTCCCTTTCTTTTTGTTGAAATTATATGTGGTTTTATGTGGTTAATTGAATTAGGTTTAAGATGGATACGAGTTGGATGTCTTTACCAAGATTTACCAAAGAATATAAAAAAGGTCTTGACGACTTTCTTGATCATATATTTTATAAGGAGGGTAAAAATGGACAGATTTCATGTCCATGTATTGATTGTGGTAATCAGATATGGGTAGATCGGGAGGACGCTGGAACACATCTGCTATGTGTCGGGTTTATGAAAGGTTATACAATTCCACCTTTCAGTTCCAAATCAAGTGATGCTCCAATGTTGGATGCTGAAGATGACATGCAAGGGTTGGTGAATGATGCCTTCCATCGGTTTGGTGTTGACACACAAGAAGATGACATGGGAACACAAAGTGAAAGTATGAGTATGCCAAACCTAAAGGCGAAATTTTTTTATAAAGTGTTGGGAGAGGCAAAGAAACCACTATATCCTGGGTGTAAGTTATCAGTTCTTTCTTTTATCATTAGACTATTTCATGGTAAGTGTGTTGGGAAATGTAGTGATAATGGTTTCAGCAAGATGCTGGATACAATGAGGGAAGCCTTCCCCGATGCTTCTATACCGAAGTCATTGTATGAACTAAGGAAGATAATTCGAGAGTTGGGACTTAGTTATGATAAAATTGATGCATGTCCTAATGATTGTATGCTGTACTGGAAAGAAAACATTAATAAAACGGAATGTGATATATGCCATACGTCAAGGTATAAAGCAAGTGAAGATGATTCTGCAGATGGGTCAACCACAGCTGATACATGTAAGAAGATTGGAGCAAAGGTGTTGCGTTATTTTCCGCTCATACCACGATTGCAAATGTTATTTATGTCATCTAAAACAGCCGCCTCCATGAGATGGCATGAAGAGAGTCGCACGAAAGATGGTTACTTGAGACATCCTGCAGATTCCCCAGCATGGAAAGCATTTGATTTTAAGTATGATAAGTTTGCCAAAGAATCTCGTAATGTCAGGCTTGGTTTAGCGAGTGATGGGTTTAACCCTTTTGGAACAATGAGTGTTTCTCATAGTACATGGCCTGTTGTTTTGACGCCATATAATCTACCTCCTTGGATGTGCATGCAGAAACCTTATTTCTTTCTAACTTTACTTATACCTGGCCCATCTGCTCCTGGGAATAACATAGATGTCTATATGGAACCGTTAGTGGTTGAGCTACAAGAGTTGTGGGATCTTAAAGGAGTAGACACTTATGATGCATCAACAAAAAGTAACTTTCGGATGCGTGCTTGTTTGTTATGGACGATCAGTGACTTTCCTGCTTATGCAAATTTATCCGGATGGAGCACCAAAGGTAAACTTGCATGTCCTAACTGCCATAAACATACAAAATCAACACGCTTGACTCATGGCAAAAAAGAATGTTTTATGGGACATCGTCGATATTTGCCTACTGATCATGCTTTTAGAAGAGATAAAAACTCTTTTGATGGCACAGAAGAACAAGACAGGCAACCCCGTGGCTTAAGAGGACAAGAAGTACTTGATGAGTTAGATGGTTTTGAAATTAAATTTGGAAAACTTGTTAAGAGCAACCCAAATTTACCTTTTAATTGGAAGAAGAAAAGTATTTTTTTTGAGTTACCGTACTGGAAACATAACTTGCTACGCCATAATCTAGATGTAATGCATATTGAGAAGAATGTTTGTGACAGTGTCCTTGGAACGCTATTGAATCTAGATGGGAAGACCAAGGATCATATAAAAGCACGCCTAGATTTACAAGAAATGGGCATTAGACATGAACTTCATCCTATAGTTCAAGATAACAACAAAGTTTATTTGCCACCTGCTTGTTTCTCAATGGATAAAAAAGAGAGAGATATTTTTTGTCGTGTGCTTAAGAAGGTGAAAGTTCCAGATGGTTATGCAGCTAACATATCAAGATGCGTAGAGTTAAAACCTCCAAAAGTGTTTGGACTTAAAAGTCATGATTGCCATATTTTGATGCAGCAGTTGCTTCCCATTGCCTTGCGAAATGTGTTGCCTAAGCAAGTGCGCTATACTGTGATGAAGCTATGTCGTTACTATAAACAATTATGCTCAAAGGTTCTTAATCCAAATGATTTGGTTCAAATGGAAACCGAGATTGGAAAAATACTTTGTGATTTAGAAAGGATTTTTCCGCCATCATTCTTTGATGTCATAGTTCATCTTTCGGTTCATCTTGCTTTAGAGGCCAGATTAGGAGGGACAGTTCATTACCGTTGGATGTATCCAATCGAGAGGTGCACATTACTATTTCAGTAAATACCTTTATTAACAAATATTATTGAATCTAAAATTCTTGTTTTTGATATCTCAGGTATTTAGCTACATTAAAATCTTACGTGCGAAACAGGAATAACCCGGAGGGTTCCATTGCAGAAGGATATCTAGCTGAAGAGTGTGTGTCGTTTTGTTCATTGTACTTATCCAGTGATGTTGAGACCGTACATAATAAGACAAGTCGAAATGATGCTGACGATGGTTATGAGGATGTTTTACCTATCTTTTCTATGGCGGGTCGACCGATTGGTGCTACAAAGGTAGAAATAATGGACCTTGACATTTTGGCTAAAGCACATTCATATGTGTTGTTCAATTGTAGTGAAGTTGATGAATTTCGAACGTAAGTAATTATATTAGTTGTGAGTTTCATACATTATATTATACGATTAATAGTTGTCGTTGTTATCATCATTATCATCTGTTAACACTGCAGTGAACATCTGGCGATGGTTCAACATGAAAATCGGAGAAAACGTAAGCGTGACATTCAACGTTTACATAGTGAGACTTTTGAGTCGTGGTTTCAAGATCATGTAAGGAATATACACAGGTTTATTACTTTTGGAAAATAATTATAATGACATAGCATTTTCGACCTACTAATACACGTGTGTATAACAAAACAATTAACACATCTTGCCTTTGTTCAGGTTGAGGAGCTACATGCTAGAGGGGATCACAGAATCACAGAAAGTCTAAGGAACTTGGCAAGTGGTCCATCTGAGTTTGTGAAAAAATATAGGGGATTTATCATAAATGGTTTCCTATTTCACACAAAATATGTAGAACAGAATAGGAAAACACAGAATAGTGGGGTTATGCTTCAGGCCATGACAAACAGTTTCTCGAGTGCTACAGATAACAATCCTATCGCGGGAGATGTAACTTACTACGGGGTTTTGAATGATATCATTGAGTTGGAGTATGCTATTGACAAGAAAGTAGTTTTGTTCGATTGTGATTGGATTTCGAATGGTTCAAGGAAAAAAGAAGATGAAAACGGGTTTACTCTATTGAATTTTGAAGGATTGAAGGCTCATAACGAGCCTTTTATACTAGCTTCTCAAGCACAGCAAGTATTTTACGTTGCAGATAGTGTTGACAAAGGATGGCAAGTTGTGATCACGCCAACGCCTAGACATGTTTATGACATGGATGAACAAACAATTCTTGATGACGTGGAAACACATTTGCAGGGTGACTCATTTATGGGTCCTCAACATGACGAAACAATGGATATTGAATTGGTTAGAGGTGGTTTCGATGGAACCGTTGTGGACAACAATGACTTAGTTATTGCCGATGAAGAAGATCCAGTTGAAGAAGCTTCATGATTTCAATTAGGTAAATAGTAATAATCCCTCTTTTTATCTTCTTTTGTCATTTAACAGTTCTTATTTCCCCTATTGTGGCTTAGTTGTCCTTTTAGTGTATTATTAGTCATCTAGTTTGCTTTAAATTTAGGTAATTTTAACTTTTTAGCTAGCTACTCCGTACTTTTTAGAAGACCAACATAATAACTACACACCCTCATCACTATTTTTATGGTTCCACTCAATTACTAGAATAGATCTGATAATTTGCATGTTTCTACTTATTTTGATGTTCATTAGTTATATTTGATATGATTTGATGCTTGTTGTTCATTATTGAATCATATATTTGAATATTGGATTTGACTGTGGTGATTTGATTCAATCTGAGTTCTGAATTTGCTGAGTTGTTGTTGTTGTTTGCTGTTTAACTGAGGTTGTTTGATCATATGGGACTGAGTTGGGTGATTATGGTTGATGTTTGTGGAATGATTAAGGTTGAGTTAGTGTAAGTCAGTGGTAAAAGGGGTGTTTGGTTTGCGCTAAATTTATAGGTTAGTTTGCTTGCTAAGTTTTGGAATCTGCATAAACATAAATAGTTAAGGTAATATAGGTTAGTTAAAGTCAGTTGGGTTGGTAATATAAGCAGAAAGTCAAAATCATCTTTGATCTCTCATAATCAGCTTAGTAATTTGATTCAGTAGGCCATATTAGATTTATAGGTTCAAATCTAGTTAACTTAGCTTAAATTAGTTCAATTGCAGCTTAATATAACTAGTATAAGCACTTAGGAGTAGTATAATTTGGATTTAGTCAACATTTGTTCAAAAATCAAAAAGTCAAAAAGTTTCTTATTGTCTGTTTTGGTCAGGATTTCAAAGAGGTGCACAGGCCTCATTTTTTATTCAAAATACAATTGGAAAGTTGTTTTGAAAATTATTCCAGGTTGTTTTCAAGTTGCAAAAAGAATTTTGAAATTTGGAATTGATTTAAGCCTTTGAAAGTGCTTTTGAAATTGAGTGTTTGCTGAATAGTTCCCCTGTATCACAGTTGTTAAGCCTATTTCACAAGCTTGCACAATAGAGAGTAGACACATAAGCTAGTGATTTCTTGGAGGTAAAACATTCCTGAGGTGATAAGCTTTCCATAGCAGCTTTTGAGGACTTTTTGAGGACTGTTAGATGTTGGAATTTTACCAAGTCTCATGGCTTTAGCAGGTTTGGAGTTTGCTTGGGTCTCATCAAGTACTACTTTGGGTATGGGTCAGTTTGGGATATTGTGTGTTGGTATCATATGGTTTGGGTTATTGTGTGTTGGTGGGATATTGTGTATGGGTCAGTATGGGTCAGTTCAGGGTACTCGAAAGTATCTTGTGAACTGGTGATTAGATTTTTGGCAGCTTTCGACACTGTTAATCTTGGTGTTTGGTGCTGCAACATGTGTTATGATTGCTATGGTTCTCCCCCTGTTGGTATCTCAGATCACTGGAGTTACGGTATGCCTCTCAATGCTCAGTGCTCAGGCTTTGGTTCTAGATATTTTGATAATGTTTCTACCTTCATCAGTTGGGATATAAACAGCAAGGGGATTTTTGGGTTTATGGTTTCTATGGGATCTCTCAATTCAGGTTATGCCAATGTATCTTGTGAGCTGATGATTAAGATTGTCACTATTATTTTGATGGCTCACAGGTCTCAAGATTATATATGGTTAAGGGTAAAAATCAATAGGGATGCTGCTCAGATGTTGATCCTACCTGGTCATTTTTTGGTCTGCAATTTTCAATGTGTCATTTGTGCTGAGAAGTTGTGTCTACTTGGACTTCTTTTGGCCTGCAATTTTGAATGTGTCATTTGTAGCTGTGTAGATAGCTATGATGGGTATTGTAATTTGCTTTTCTTAGTTATTAGCAGTTTCAGTCATTGCCATTGTTGGGGGTTGTCCAACATGGCTTATGTTTGTATCCTGTTCTTGGAGTTGTCCAGCTACAGCAGTTATTGATTTCCTAGGCAAGAGTTGGTGTTGATAGGGGTTGTCCTATCACATTCCCTTCTCTTGTGCTTTCCCCTGTATATTCCATCTTTTTTTTAATATAATTTACCTTTAAAAAAAAAAAAAAAGACTTTGTACCATCTGCACTGCTATTCTTGTTGAAAGCAATCAAGTTAGAAAACTCATGAGCACCAGATTACTAACATAAAAGGTGCTAGCCAAATTCAGTTGGAGAAATTTTAATTTTTTTTGAATACTAATTTAACTAAGTATTTTTTACAAGGTAGATGGAAGAACTTGTCAAGTCGGTTGACTAGTTAGAAAAGCATTAGTCACCTGATATGCATTTTTAAGTGTATGAGTTTATAGTACACACCTAAGTAAGTCATATGTATTGCACATCATACGTTCTTGCACCAGATGCAATGTCGTATTACACTATCACATAATAAGGAGTGTTCTATTATGGCGTATGATAATAAAACCACAACAAATAAGCGTACTATAAAGGTTAATGTTAAAAGACACAGGTGTCAAGGGTCCTATTAATTTTTGTTAAAATAAAACTTTTGCAACTAAGCGTTCTATAAAACTGAATAAGCGTTATAAAAAGCGGATGTTTTACGACTCTAAAAAGATGTGCCATATTATGGTGTATCATAAAAAAACCATTATGAATAAGCGTTCTATAAAGGTTAACGTTATAAGACGCTATTGTCAAGGGTCCTATTAACTTTTCTTATAATAAAAAACGTTTGCGAATAAGCGTTCCATAAAACCGATGTTTTATGACTCAAATATCAAGTGTCCTATGATGGTGTATCAATCTATGGTACCCAAGTATCAACTGTCATATTAACTTATGTTTTAATAATACATTTGCGAATAAGCGTTCTAAATAATTAATGTTTTATGACTTATGTATCAAGTGTCCTATTATGGTGTATTGTAATAAAACCATAATGAATATGCATCCTTTAAGGGTCCTATTAAGTTTTGTTATAATAAAACTTTTGCAAATAATCGTTTTAAAAAAATGATGTTAAATGACTCAAAAATGAAATGTCCTATTATGGTGTACAATAATAAAACCATTGTACATAAGCGTCCTATAAAGGTTGACGTTATAATACCCACGTGTCAAAGGTCCTATTAAATTTTGCTATAATAAAACTTTTTGTGAATAAGCGTTTTAACTAACTGATGTCTTATGACTCAAAACTCAAGTGTCCTATTATGTCTTATTAGGTTATGTCATAATAGGACATCTAGTGATCAAGTGTCGTATTACACTATCACATAATGGGACACCAACAACTAAATGTCTTATAAAGTAATTTATTAGGATCCATATTTTAAGCGTCCTATTAAGGTTATGTCATAATAGGACATCTAGTGATCAAGTGTCGTATTACACTATCACATAATGGGACACCAACAACTAAATGTCTTATAAAGTAATTTATTAGGATCCATATTTTAAGCGTCCTATTAAGGTTATGTCATAATAGGACATCTAGTGATCAAGTGTCGTATTACACTATCACATAATGGGACACCAACAACTAAATGTCTTATAAAGTAATTTATTAGGATCCATATTTTAAGCGTCCTATTAAGGTATATGATAATAGGACCCCAAATCATCGACCATCCTATTATATAACTTTTTAGGACATTGCCTAAGTAGCAAATATTTAAAAAGGACCCTAAATGCTCATATGTCCTATTAAACAGTTTTTTAGGACTCCATTATCATAGCGTCCCACACAAAGGGTCCTAAAAAGCCACTTTTCTTGTAGTGAGAGAGTATAGAGTTGTGTTAACTCCGCACTTATTTCCTCTTGTGTTTGAGGAATGTTGCTCCACATCGCCTCATCTATGGCGATGAGTGTTGAAGTTGGTGATAGTGGTGGTATTTGGGGACGAGGTTGTGGTGCTTCACGGTATAGAGGACCATGAATCTCCGGATGGAGAGGATGAAATAGCATAGGTTCTAAGTTTTCAAGACTTATTGGTGGAGGATTGGTTGATGTAGGTGGAAGATCTTCTAACTCTTCAAGATATGGTTGTGGAGATGTTGGTGGTGTCCTAAAGAGTTCCATGGGTTGGAGTTTTGGTGAGGATGGTGATGAGGCAGACTTCTCAGACTGTGATGGAGCGGGAGCGGGTGGTGGTGTGGTTGCTACAGGAGTTATGGTAGGAGGTGGTGTTTTTATGACTACATGTGACGGAGTTGGAGTGGTTAAAGTAAGGAAGTTTTCACTAGCAATGGGTGAGGATATGTTAAGTGGTGATGATTCTTCAGAGGAGGAATTGTGAATGTTGATGAAACAACAAGGTTTCACACTAATACGGGCTGTTCTTTTTAGTGGCTTAGATGTGGAGGAGTTGTTTGATTTTGTCATTGAAACTTTTTGGTGAAGTATGATAGCTAAAATGTACAGGAGAAGAAATGGTTGTGATGTGAATTGAAGATCCTAAAGTGCTAATTTATAGACAGAAGGTTTGTGAGTCTGTGTGTTTGGATTTGATGTGAATCCAATAGAGAATGTTGGTTTCTAATGATTTGGAACAAAAATTTGTGCAGGTCATATCAAGGAAGTCAATCCATTGAGCTTGGGTTGAGTAATTTGTTGTGGATACGCAGTAAATACAAGGAGATAGTGGAAAATCTTATGATTTGATATTTCCACGGATTTGACGGATCCCTAAAAAGGGTTCCTTCTTTGTATTAGTTTGGTAACTCACACCAAAAATTCAAAAATTTAAATTTTGGTGGGAATTTTTGTTCCTAAGTTTCTAAGAATTTCTAAATTATTCTAAGATGAATTATGATCAGTGAATGAATCTTAAATGATACTAAACACTAAGATTTAAGAATCGAGATGAGTCAAAAAAGTTTTAGAATTTTACTGGGGAACCTGCGGATCCAAGTTGTATCAAATGCGGATCCAAAGTTTGGGATCCGCCAAATCCGTAGGTAGGCGGATGACGGAACCAACGATAAGCCTTGGCGGAGCCAATGTTTGGGATCCGCCGGATCCGTGTCCTAATTGCTAAAACTAAACAGAAGACTTGTCATATTTCGCGTTTTTCGACGAAAACCCTAAAATTCACCTAGACCTTACTTAACATCTAATATGTATATCAAAACAACTAAATATGATAACATTAACACACGATTGAACATAGTTTAATCCGTTCTTTGAAACTTACCTTTTTAGGTGTTATGCCAAACATAGGCTATAACGCGGAAAATTGATAACCATGACGGTTATCTACCTGCAAATGTTAGTTATTACACATACATAACAAGTATTATCAGATAGAGTCGAGACACATAGAAGTTTAACATCACATAGTCTAACATTGTTTAAATCCAAACACTCCTTCAACTAAGCTTCTTCTTCAACTTCTTCATTCCTTTGTGCAATTTCATCATCCAACGACCAAGATTCTTTACCATTCCCTTAATGTTACGATACTCAGCGGATTCATTTGGAATTGGAGGAAGATGGCTTAAGTATTCGGGTGGAGCAATTCTAGAATTTGGCAAACCATCATCTTCACTCATTGAAGATGATGAGGATGATGTTGGTACACGAGGACGTTTACCTTTATCAACACTAACCCTAAAGTCACTCAAAGGAACGAAGGTATGTTCAATTTCATTGTATTCAGGAACAAAACCTAACGGGTTTGGACGGGCGGGGGCAAAGGCTCTATAGAGTCGAGTTAAAAGCATTCCATAAGGCATTGCAATCTTGCCTTGAACCGGAATGTCACACATTCTTTTGGCAACATAATAAGCAAGATTGAAGGGTTGATGAGTAGAGATGTTTGTTAGGAATATAAATATTCAGATGAAGGCTCGGTCACCCCAAGCATCTAATTAGCATTTATATAGCTCGTAGGCTTATATATATTCGTTTAGTATTATTAGTAATATTAGTATTAACTTAGTCGTATTTATATTTGTGGAGTGGGTCGGGGCTTTCCCCACTGTCAGCTCACTCCACAGCCCACTAGGGGCACCAATATGTAGTAGTATATAAGCCCCTTCCCACACTTGGGAAGGGTTGGAACTCTTGTCACAATTTCACCTACAATCTAATAGATCAAGTTTTCCCTTTCAACTCTCTCTCTCTCTAGTTCTTGCATCTAACTCAAACTATGGATCTAATCTTCCATGAATCAAGACCACCCGAATAGATCCACACAATCAAGATGGTTATTTCCTACAATTGGTATCAAGAGCCATGGTTAGGTTCGATTGATTGTGTGTGCTTGGTTCGAATCGTGGCTTCCCATTCTCTCGGTATTACTGGTTTGTATCGAACAATATTCATTTGAGCCTAATACTTTATGTTAATTTCTTGTCTGCTTAATATAATCCTTCGTCCATTTGTAGTACTGGTCAAGATTTGAATATGAGTCAAATGCTTAAAGCCCATGGTCAAGTCAAATCTTTATATCATATTTAAAGCCCACTTGTGGTGAATTCATTTATTCTTGTTCAAACCTGTTTTCAACGCAACAAAGATGTGGTCACTATTTTCTTGACTTTATGCACAAATTTATGCACAATCATCAATCAACATATCGTGGTTTATATCGTCTGGGTCACACTTTGTTTGTTTGGTCTTTATTTGTGGTCTTTATTTTCAAGAAAGTCACTAGATGTAAGTTGGTTTGTTTTGCTGATTAATGGTGTTAAATGGATATTCTTGGATGCGGTTTGTGTATATTTTTTGGATAGTAGCCAAAAAGGGAAAAGGACAAAACTGGTGATAGTGACATACAGTCTTGCACAGATGCGGTTTGTGGTCTTACAAGGATGCGGTTTGTGTCTATAATATTGGTTTTATCGTTCATGCTGTTTGTCTATTTATCATGAACGCGGTTTGTCTGTGTGATTATGGATGCTGTTTGTATGTATGATAATGAACGCGGTTTGTCTGTATTATGACGAATGCGGTTTGTCTAATTGATCATGGATGCGGCTTGTGTGTTTGCACAGACGCGGCTTGTGTGTTGTGCACAGACGCGGCTTGTGTGTTGTGCACAGACGCGGCTTGTGTGTTTTGCACAGACGCGGCTTGTGTGTTTGCACAGACGCGGCTTGTGTGTTTTGCACAGACGTGGCTTGTGTGTTTTGCACAGACGCAGCTTGTGTGTATGCGGCTTGTGTGTATTGCATACATGCGACTTGTATGGGTTGATAAAGGTGAAACAAAATAGAGGGAGATGAAGCAATGACAAAGACCATAACCATTTGAACAACAGTCAACACAACAACAACAGTCAACAATTCACAACTGCCTCATCAACGACTGCTTACAACAATTACAATCAACTTCAAATCTAATCTAAACCTAAACCTCATATTCACACTTCAATCACAAACAAAGACTCGGATTGTAAAATCACACAATTAAAAGATCTCAGCCGTCCCTGTTCGTGTGGAACTATTTTTCATAGGACCTTCATGACTTCTCAAAAGTCAAACACACGAAAGAACAATATTCATCATCGATCTAGTGTTTGAAGCAAAACTTCAATTAAATATCCGAATCGATCTATGAAAGAACCAAAAAAACAAGTGTGTTTTACTTCTTTCATTTTGTTCGGGTATAACGAATCACAACAAACTAAAACAAAAAACAAAACTATTCGAAACTGCTTCAAGAAGAGAACAAGAACAATAGTGTCCATACTCTTTCTTAGTTTCGACTTTCAATCAAGATAACATATTCACCTACCCGAGACCCACGAAGTGATCTTGAAGCCTCTCAATTTATTTCTTGATTCGGATTAAGCTGCAAGTGAATAACAAGGTAAAGGTAGGGTAGATATTGTATTTGTGAGAATCGATATGAAGGATTTGTTGTTTGATTGTTATGATGAGATGGTCATTCGGATTAATTTTGTGATGATGAAGGAGATGAGATTAGAGGTGTTGGGTGAGAGGACAGTGAAAGGGGGCGGAGATTAATAGGAGATTAGGGTTGGGGTTGTGCATTACTACCTTTAAATACCCGTACCTTTAGGGTATAAGAGATTTTAGATCTAATGTGTCTTTGGGCTAATTTCTATTAGTTATTTAAATGGGCCGGTTAAGTGCTTAAAATTAGATAGATTTACAGTGGGTCACGTGTAATCTACAATTGGAATCCTCGTTGATCAGTGGGTCACGTGAAACTGTCTTGACTTTGGTTATTTGTCGGTTTGTGGTGTGTAACAATGAAGTAGTAATGGCGTTGACTGATATTTCAATATTCCTATGGCACTTGACTGACTGGTATCACGTGTTATTTAATATTCATATTCTTGGTATCCACATGGTTTTGGAATATTGGATATTGTATTGGGCCTAGTATCTTGTTTTATGTATGGTTGGACCGAATATGCACTTCGTATCTTGTGGATTGGACCAGGTTGGGCTTGAACATGATGGACTTATGTTTTATTGAGTGTGGTCACAAGGATGATTGGGAATGGTTTTATTTCGGTCATTATTCTCACGTGGATACATATGTCACGACCAGTATTTAGGTTTATTAATGTCATCGGGATTACAGGGCTGTGGATTTGGCAGAGTTGTCCTATTAGTGCCCACAATTTGAGTGAGCCTGCAATTTGATCCTTGCGATTTGAGTTACAGTTGACAAATTGCGAGTTGATTAATTGCGATTTGTCAAGTTGCTATTTGACTTGTTGCGACTTGACTGATTGCGATGGTGCCAATTGCTATTTGACGTTGCGAGTTAACACTTGTGATTTGACTTATTGAGATTTGGTTAAATGCAATTTGACTTGTTGCAATTTGACATAATGTGACTTGACTTGTTGGAACTTGATCAAGTTGTGAATTGACTTCTGTGACCTGAATTTCAAAGATTATTATTGCACTTCACTCTATGCTATTCTTGTTGATTTCACGGTTTCCCCTGTAGATTTTAGAAAATCCCGCGAAAGATTCGATTTCTCGATTTAAATCTCAAGAGCTGTAAAATCCCGTGAAATCAATTTTGGACAAGTAGGCTGGACTTGGATTTAGACATAATAAGACTTACGGGGTTTGACCAATTTTTCGGGATAAGTTTGTGCTTCGAGATCGGCAGGAATTGGGAAATTATGGTGACTTGGTTGGTTTGTTAATTCACGGGTTGGTGTACTTAGTGTCACAAACATCTCGGGGTGGATGGATGCACGATGTTTGATGACCCTTGCTCAAGCGTATTTAAGGTGATTAGACCTGGATGTTCAAGAAGTGGATATATACAATAAAGGATGGAAGGTTGGGTATATATCACTACCTATATTTAAAGGAGTTACGTTGTTGTGCTCAATATAGGTTCTAAATCACAATTTGCAATTTAAGGTGATTAGACTTGGATTTTCACGAAGTGGATATATACAATTAAGGATGAAAGGTTGGGTATATATCACTACCTATATTTAAAGGAGTTACGTTGTTGTGCTCAATATAGGTTCTAAATCATAATTTAGTGCAAGTTTAAGTCGCGGACTTGTTCTTTATCAAGCTTCATCAAGTGATTGTTGTTTCTCAAGCTTCTAATGGGATTGTAGTTCAAGATCTTCTCAAGAGGTAGTCAGGTTTAAAGACAAGAGGTGATTTGTTTGGAGACATGTTTTAACCTTTTACTCACTTTAAAGTCATATGCATTTCATCAAACGGTTTTGGCATATTACGAGCTTCAATGAATTGTTAATCTACTAAACCATTGATGAGGAGGAAAGCAAGGGGTTACTACAAGAGAGTCTTAACCACCATCTTCGTTGCAGTAGTTTCATTTGTCTCTTTCCATGTTTTGTGCCTGTCAAATTCACGATCATCACAGACTCTTAACTTTGGCAAAAAGGTCATTTCATGCCCTTTTTTAGGGGGAGAATTAGGCGTGTTTCCTAGCAGTTTCGTCTCCAGCGATGTGAATTGTGAATTTTAGCGGCTCCAGTTACAGCGGGTTAGATCGTATCGGTTCAGTCTCCAACGGTTTGAATCTTAGCAGTTCCGGTTTCAGCGGGTCAGATCGTAGCGATTCAGGATTCAGTGATTCAGTCTCCAGCAGTTTGAATATTAGCGGTTCCAGTTTCAGTGGTTTAGCTTTCAGTGGTTTGGGTCTTAGCAATTTGACTAAGATTTCAGCAGTTTGATACTTAATGTTGTGCAGTTTGTTCTTGAATTTACTTCTCAGATGAATCTCAAGAACTGTAAAATCCTGTACACAGTACGACAACTATTCCATGCACTGCACCTGATAAAATCCAAGTAGCTGGGTCAGAGAGCTTAGTTTGATTAGACTGACTATGAGTCATGAGCACTGCTGAGAATTAGCGCATGTTTCTTCTCCTTTTGGCTAGTCAACAGCACAAGATGATCACGAAGTTCATTTGGTATTCCTCATTTGAAATTGAATCTGAATTTCACGAAGGCGTCTACTTATTTTATCTTGAAGTCGGGGTTGGTTGGATGCATGACCTTCAATGATAACTTGCTCGTGCTCAAAATTTAAGTTGAAGACTTGGGTTATCTAGTTACCAGCAGTCGGGGTAACTATCACTTAAGAGTTATTGGAGTACTCAGTGTCACACGTCAATGACGATGTCGATAATCGCAAGAGGTGTTAATGTCTCATACTTTGGTTGGGTATTGAGCACTTAGAGATTTGCTTGGAGCATTAATTCACTACACCGTTCTTCCAACATTAGTGCAAGCTTAAGTAACAAATTTGGGGACTTCTAATTCAGTTTTCAGTATTGGTATATCGGGTTTTCTTCATCAAGTGGTCACTAATCTGTGTACAAGGTTGATTAGTTGGACAAAGGTTTTAAAAGTTGTGATGTGATCTGTAATCTTCACAAGATATTCTTTACCCAAACTGATGTTCACCAAAATCAAAATCAGTCATGCCACATTCAATCTGTTACTGCCACACGGTTTCTTCTTGATTTTGTAAAATCCCGAGAAAGAACTTATTTCTCGGTTTAAATCATAGATTTGTAAAATCCCGTGATGATGGACTATGCGCTCTTAACCATGATCGGGTTAAAACCATTATCAAAGTTCAGTTAAAGCATCATAAAGGGCTAGATTTGGGCATTAACCACAAGACGTGACTACGGCGTTAATTCATTATTATTTGTAACACCCTCTAATTTGGTTTGTGGCAGCGGAAAAGTAATTAGGGTGTTACGGTGAGGATCGAAGTTAAAATTCCAGAAAACGGCCCAGAAGGGGCGTTTTGAAAGTTATATGTCATTCAAAATAATATCCTTGATACAAAGTGAAATATTTGATTTGAAAATCCCATGAAAAGATGTGATAATTTTGAAAGGAATGACATATTCGATTTTACACCATTTAAGTTATCAGAGTAAAAGATGCCCGCCCCGTGTCTTGTCCTGCTCCGTTAATTACCTGAGATAAACATGCTTAAAACGTCAACACAATGGTTGGTGAGTTCGTGGAGTTTGATAGAAAATATCTCTCTTTGAAAGGTGTATAGTGATAATAGTTCTTCATGAAATAAATAAAGAGTTGCATTGTATAAAATTTCACAAGTGAATCATGTATGATCTCCAAAATCATAAGTTTCATATTATAAATGAAGTTGAGCTACGTTGTTATATGCTCGAAATGGGATGTTGAGTCAGCCTTTAAATGTAATGATATACCAAGCATTTTGGGTTAATTTGTGCAGAATTCTCATTTAAATCACATATGATAACCGTTAAAGTTCAAGTACGGAATTCGTAATTATATCACATAGTGGAAATGATAATCTAGAATCTGAAGTCTATCAGTATAAAGTGGTGGTCTTCTAATACAGCTGTATCCTAGGATATATATATGAAACATTCATATATTCATAAATTTATATTGCCCTAAGCCTCATGACACGCAAAACGTTAACAGAGTACCATAAAACGGCGGTGTCCCACCAGGGTCACTGGTGGGTTTTTATGGCCCTCGTGTTAATAGGTACTTGCCAATTCCTATTTTTCTCAAATATAGTGCATCGCGACTAAATACGACTAACCATATAGGCATTCCGTCACAGTATTTAGTGGGATAGGTCGTCAGCCTCTAACAGGTTTTGAAGCTGTTCACTATATTCGCGCTCACCGCAGTGATTAATGGCTCATGATAAAGGGACTTTTTGGCAATAAAGTGTGCTTAGGCAATATAGGTGAATCATGCGTAATTTTAGTCTTGGCAATTATTTATAGTGAAATGTAGAAATATCATATTAAGTAGTAGTACATTCATTTGTCACATGAATGCATACAATGAGTCTCAGTATCATATTACATCAAGCAGCTTACAATGTTATCTTCCAAGTTCCGTGTTTAAGCTAACAGACAATTTGCACTTATAATGAGCATGTATTTCTTTTCAAGTATGATTCAAACATGTAAGCATAGTGGATGATTTTGAGTAAATCATATGAGTTTTATATAAGTAACTTAAAACAGT
This sequence comes from Artemisia tridentata subsp. tridentata, assembly GCA_021014915.2. Classification (NCBI taxonomy): domain Eukaryota; kingdom Viridiplantae; phylum Streptophyta; class Magnoliopsida; order Asterales; family Asteraceae; genus Artemisia; species Artemisia tridentata. The sequence continues at coordinate 294,780,275 of CP139506.1, forward strand.
TAAAGCATGTATCTCCCCCAAAAGTGTTATTAAAAACAAGTATTAAAAGAGTAGGGGCTACGACTCACCTGGAACGTATCCGGCAAGACGAAATTATAAGATCATGTAAACGATCACGAAAACTTCTTCAATACTAGACCTGAATATAAGCGAAGTCTAAGAGTCTAATTTTCTACTAATAACGACTGTGGAAAGGATAAATCGTATAACGATTTGATCGGTGATGTGAGTGTGTGATATGCTTAAAATGCGTCAATATAATATATCTATAATATTATCTCGGTTCTTATCTCAATCGACCCACAATATTACTTTCTCGAAATATACTGAAATAATATGCAAGTGAAGTCGCTTAATATTTCTAATAGCGAAACTTTAAATAATGCATAACTTAAAATGAAACATGCATATGAAATGAAGGGTGCAAAATGAAAATAAATTAAGAATGTCAAGTGAAATTAAATAAGTCCTTGCCCTTTTCAGATTTTACAATTTTTAGTCTAACTGTGATCGCGTTACGTCGTTAGTCCTCGGTTAAGTCCAAAGTCCATAATAGTCCAAAATTTGTCCATATGTCCATATAAGGCTCGGAGTTCAATGGTATGTTAATTTAAGTCCTTTGTAAACTGTTTTCACAGCTTCAGTCCATGGGTTTCATGGTTTGGCAGTTTTGGTCCTTCCGGTTAGTTCGCGTTGCATTTTTAGTCCTTTTTGCATAAAAATGACGGGAAAAATATTCTGAAAATTTCTATAACTTTATTAAGTTCATTTTAACTTATTCTAAGTGCTTATTCTGAAAAAGAGCTTATTTTCATATTAATGGGCCAATTAACGATTTAGCTTAAGGCCCGTTACTAAATTTAAAGGCGAGGGCGTGAAAATAGTTTTGGGCTTGAACTTGGGCTATTTTTATGATTCTAAAAATATATTTCTTGGCCCACTGGACCGGTTACACGCAAAACCTTATTGGGCCTTAGCTATGTCCATTATCGAAATGGGTTGTTGGTTGGTATTTTCTGAAATGAAGTTCCAATGTTTATGCGACTATTCTTAGCTGCTTTTTAAGGTTGTGACTGAAGATTTGCTACACGTTGTTTCATGAAAATAATAGTTAGTCGTGTGGTTTAATTGGTCGGTAAAAATATGGTGTGGTTGCTTGCTCAATAGTCGAGTTATAATGTCTTCTTTAAGGTGACACGAGACTGTTTATGTACACAACATTTCCTAATTGTTTTTTTTTCAATATGTGACATAGAATGTTTAGCATTTTACTTGTGTCGTTTTAAAGGGTTGTAACCCGCTTAGTTTTACAAGGTGTCTAAACGAAGAATATAATTTGTTACTTTGTGTAATAGGTCGTGAAAAGAGAGGTAGGGTTTTTAAATTATATTGTGAGGTATGAAGTTAGTTCTAAGGCTACTTGAGACTGTTTGTGTGCGTATAAGGATATTTAGCATATTTTTGTTTTCCCAGTTATATTTATAATGTGTGCTACAAAGTTTTCATACGTTCGAGAAAAAGAAATGATGCATGCATGTGAACATATCTTTAAACATAAAATGAGGTGCGAGTTGTGGTGTTTAACCCATCACAGTGGAGTTGGATTCGACATCTGTATATGTTTCTAAACAAGTTAATGTATTTTTAAAATATAAATGTGTGACATGAAATGATGCATGAAATGTCCTCTTATTGTGCATGTAATTTATATGATGACCTGTGTAATTTTCTCAGTGGAGGTTCATTACCATCTTGAGTACTTCATGCATTTATGGTTTGTGAAACGTAAATATGTAACATATACTTGTTCGAGTGACTAAAGAGCATGCATGTGTGATGTAAAATCTAACGTGATATATCAAAACAACAAAAGGTTACGAGGCACTTACTACACCTTCTTGAGGTGGGTAGTGGTTACGTAGAGAGGAGCTAGACACAAGGGTGATTCAACTCTTTCAAAGTTGACCTAATCGTGGCTGTAGGTTATCCCATTTCTTTCGAATCAATTTACAGTCGAGAAGGTGAATGGTTCTAATTATTTGGGAAAGTCTTATTTGATAATAGGGCATGAGAACATGTAGAGGGGACGATAGTGAGAGGTGGTAAAAGACATTGGGGTTCGACTGAAATTACCAGGGCGAAGGAAACAATTTAATAACTAGGTTCGAATTGCGTTTCCACATGTTTCTGTTTTGCTTAGTTGTTCCATGAGTTTAGGCTAAAGTGGCTGGTCATATAGGAAGATTAGTGAGAGTGAAAGGGAGGGTGTGGTAAGTGGTGTAGATGGCCAATGAAGAGTAGGTTATATGTACAAAAATTTGACACGTTTCTTATAACTAGAAGACTTCAGTCAATCATTTGCTTCTCCTGTAGTTAGATGGACACCTAGGTATGTTATTGCAAAATATCTAGGAAGTTTGGTGTAGTTTTGTCTATTGTGGTTGGATTTTACTTGTGCTCACTTGTTATTCCTACTTGTGTGTAATTGAGGGAATGAGAATACTCTCGGCAGTAATGGTACTAGTTATTCAACTTCTTTAGTCTTGAGTTTATAGGAAAAGGGATTAGAGTGGATGACATATACGAGTGGATGTTTGCGTGCATATAGTTATTTGAGATTCGATCCCTTTTTCTGTAAGTTATATAAGATAAAGTGTAATGCGTGTGCTTATGAGTTCATGTATACGCATATGTACATAGAAAGATAGCATTGTATTTTGTTGTTGGGTTTTACTTGTACGTGTTTGTTATTTATTCTAATGTCACATTTGAAATTAGCGAGGCACATGGTTCTTCGGTTGTTCCATTATTGTTTCATTTGTGAATGAATGTTAGAAAGAGTCTTCGAAGTTGGTAGAAGAAATTGAGTGTAATAATGATTGAGTTTTATGGTTTTTGTTATATTGGATTGAGTTAAGATGGGGCAATCAAAGTGACCTTGAATACTATAGAAATACTCGACATTTAGGTCCAAGGTTTGGCTTTCCTAGAGTTTAGTGTGTCGTGATCGAGGAGATGTAAAAATAGTCAAGGGTTGCGTTTAGTAATTTAATGTAGGAAGTGTGTTTTGGTAAAGGTTTGGCTGTCGAATTACAGGTAATAACAAAAGAAATAATCATTTTGGGAGTTGGGCTAACGTGTGCAATGTTGGAGTGGTGATTGGGCTTGTTGCATTCAAGGGTCCGGTTGTTTATAGCTTAAATAGGTTTTTAGTTTTGTAATTAGTATAAGTGAATGAAATAAGTGTAATGTATTGTGGGGTTTTTGGTAATTATGAATGGGTTGAGATTTGCAATTTGTAAAATATAAACTTAGTGTAACTAAAGTTTTTGGGAATCACTGAGTATTGAGATACATGTTGTCGTTTAGTATATGTCGCGAATACATACTGTGGAAGTAATAAGAGAAAAATTTAAATTCCCTCGCAAGAATCGGGTTTTAGTAGTCAGTAACTCTAGGTTATCTTTAATTGATTAGGATTATCATGGCGGATTTTCGTGGGATCTTACAGTATCTACCCCTCAATTTTGAACTTCGTCCCGAAGTTCAGTCCGTGATAGGTGTTGAGAAAATGTGGGGTTCTGAGGTGAGAGTTTATGGAAGATGTTGTCGAGAGATTTCTTATTTGACTAACCAGATGCGAGATTTCAACTAGATTTATTTGTACTACCCTAATTAAGTTCGAATGTTTGGTCAACAGTTTAATTTATGGGTTACGAATAGTGAAAGTAACGACCGAGAGTAGGAAGTATTTAGCATTTAATGTTTAGTGTTTTAGCGGTCGAGACTAGGGGATTTTTAGTGGTAGTGATTTGAAATTTTAATGATCGTGAATAGTAAAATGACGGGTACTTTCTCCACTTAGATTTCCTATTTAACTCTATCCACTCTTTTTCCTTTTTCACTTTTCCGCTCCTCCTTTTTCATTCAACCTCTTTATCTTCTCCGAAAAAAAATATCACCATGCCGTCGATCGTCATCTTTGCCGCCACCGTATACATTGTTTTCGTCGCCACTTATTTAGCTTTCTTCCCTGATGAAAACTCCGACTACTACATCGCATCCTTGGTGTTCATTGTACCTCTCACGGTTTTAGCGATTAATGTTGACAAGATTTTAGGGTGAGGATCTCGGGCTAGTGTGGTTATAAAGTAGTTTTGTTGTATGTCGATGTAACCTTTAATGAATGTGGAATAAAATCTCGTTTATGTTTAGTTATATGTCTCGATATAGCTTTTAATATTTTGTTGTATTTTATGGCGCAGAATAATTAAGGTGCTTCATCCTATGGTGGCTCTTGCTATCGTTGGATTGGTGGGGGTCATTGTTTCTATGGTGGGTCAACCGATTGAAGATTGTATGCCTTATATTGTGTTTATTGTACTGTTAGCACTTCCGATGTTAATCATTTCGCTATGTATTAACTTCCGTGGTTTCAAATAAAGTTTATGTTATTTGTGTTTTCCATAGATTGTTATGAATTCTCATAGTCTTCTAGTTTCGTATTTTTCTTGACTTTGTATAATAGAGCAGTGAGTAATGGGTAATGAGTGTAGATTTGATTGAGGTTGGCTAGAAGTGAGTTTTATAAATAAATTATTTTGTCTCGAGATCTTGTTTTTGGAATGAAAATTGTTATTCTATCGCGTTTTGAAAAATAAACCTGACTCATAATTTTTTATTTTTTTTTTATTATTTTTTTTTTATTATTATTTTTTTTTTTTGTGAAGAAAAACTTGTTTAGATAAAGTCTTAAGTGATAACACGAAATTGGTTTGCTATAAAACCGTGTCTTACGTTAATAGCTTGTTTGTATTAAATTTTCAAAGTATCCAAGTTGTTAGTTAAGTATGGAAGTTAGGCGGGGAAATTAATATGTTATAAGATGGGACGTGTTGTAGTAAAAAAATTTCATTTGTTTCTTAGGGTTGTTAACCGTTGTTGGGGGCAACGAGAAACACGAAAGTTGGTTTGTTTTGATTGTAGTTGAGTTCACAAAATGAAATATGGCCCAATAACTAGACAGGGTTTCGTTTGAGTTTGCTGAGGTTGTTGGGAACTTAAATTAAACAAAGTATTTAAGCAATATATGATTTTTGTTGAAGTCATTTGAGAACATGATAGTCAGGCTGAGTTTTGATTGTCACATGCTCGAGTATTGGAAAAGATTCGTTACGTATGATTTGTTGGTAAGTGCCTAATTGAGACGTATGGAAATATTGGTATGTTGTTAAGTGAATGATCCAAAGTAAACGGGTATGAGTCGATTAGATTAGAAATAAATCTCAAGTTCTTAAGTTTAATTAGAGTTGAGTTCGAGTATTAATGATAAACAAGGGTGCGTTGGGTTGTTGTTAGCAATAAGTCGAGAATAAGTGTTTCAGGGATAAGTTTAGTTTGGCGAATGTGAGATGTTCAGCACATATTCCCTACAATATTTGGTAATTAGGTGGTTTCGAGATCATTGACATTTCGTATAATGCCTGAGAGTTTCGAGAGAACGTTAGGAGGTTCACAATTTCCTAGAGTATGAGTAGTCAAATCGTATGGAAAGTGTTATTTGTATGTGGCGTGTTCAGAATTTTTAAATCATGGTGGGGCGTGTTTAACGCGATTTGTTTCTGCCTCTTGCGTTGAATTGCGAAAACCAAAGTAACTATTTTATTTACCACGTATCTAAGAGCTAGTTGCTAGTTTTAATAGACACAGCTTTTGAAAGTTTTACCGTTTGAATACAAATGGTTATATTTCTTAGAATAATTGAAAAATATTTTTCAAGCCCTTATAAATACCATTGGCGTGCTTGGGTTACCCATACACACACAATCAATGGCTTGTAAGTTACCACATACCGCTGAACAAATTCAACTGTACATCAAAGCAGAAACTGAGGGTAGTGACATGGATCATCAAAATGCTATTGTGAAGGTCATTTTGCAGTTGGAGGCTACAAAACAATCGAAACGACGATTTAGAGAAAGCTATGCTAAGTGCACAGACATTTCAGATGGTAGGAAGCATGTGATCGACAAGTTTTTGTATGATGAATCTTGTAAAGATGCTGCTGTCATCGAATCGCTGTGGTCTTGTGTTCATCAGATAGATGACCAGATTTCTAACAAGGTTCGTTGGAGTTTGGAAGAGAATGTTGAAGCTGCTAGGGTTGAACATCAACAACAACAACAACAACAACAACAACAACAACAACAGAATCCATCATTACCACCACAGCAACAACAACCACAACTACAACAAGGTGCATCAAGTTCATCTACACCAAGGGTGGTTGTGCAACAACAACATTTGCCTCATCTGGATCATTTCCAGCCAAGTTTCGAGGAAAATGTGGCAATTGGTGATGGTGGTTGGACTCCTGCCATGGATTGGGAGCTGAGCAGGTTGGAAGCTCAATGGGAGGAAGAGAAGTTGGCGAGCTTTGATCCTTATGATGACGGCTATGATTCCAACAATTCTCAGACTTGGGATCATCCGGACTACCTTTGAAGTTTAGGTTTAGGTTTATGTGCTGTTTTAATCCAGTATCGTATGTAATATTTAAGTATTTCCTTCAAGTTTATTTGAATAATATGGTGTTTGGATGTTATGCTATGAACACAACTTGGAAAAGAACTCGTTACTCTGCTAGATTTAGATATTTTACAGAAATCTGTACGGGTAATCTATTTGTTAAACAAAGAGTTTTGTCGATAACAGATTTTCACATAGGGATATTTGAATGAAGATTCGGTGTATATAGAGAAAGTTGCTGAATTCCGGCTTTTAGGGTATGGAATATCTTGTTTGTCTTGGTGTGAAGAATAGTTATTGCAAGTGGCTAGAATAGTAAGAGACAGTATTACGATAGGAGTGTTGCTTTGAATTCGTATACTAACACTATGTATCATTAGTTAGGGGTTCTAATGAGAGTTATGCTGTGTGTTTGATGAATTTTTTTTTATGGTTATCGGTTTCATACTAGTGCCCTTTACAGATATAAATAAGCCCACTTATTTATAATTCGTTATTTACATAGAGAGGCGTCCCAAACAATGTAAATAAGGAAATATAAACTTATGGTTCGGCGCCTTACAATTTCTTTATTTAGATAAAAGGCATCCCAATCATTCAAATAAAGACATTGCAACCCATCCTGCTTAAGAATTTCTGATTTAATATTCATATTAGTCCACAATTAATTTCTGCGCGGATTTTCCGGTATACAGTAAGATTTACTTCACAGGCATCTATAAAGATACGAGTAAGATAATTAAAGATGGTTGGTACGATACTTGAAATAGTTGGTAAGTACATATATATAACGTCGAGTATGAACAATATAGTGTAAAATGTGTGAAGAATAAACATCAAGCATGTAAAGATTAGTACAAAACAATCTTAATAGGTAATGTATTGAGCACGGCAGTCTGCAGACACGGAAGGCATAAGATGATAAGGTGTAAAATCGTTTATTTTGAAAATGTGGTTATAGTTCATTGTTTTAAAATGTTTGATTCTCTATAACCATAGGCTCTGATACCAAACTGTAACACCCTCTAATTTGGTTTGTGGCTGCGGAAAAGTAATTAGGGTGTTACGGTGAGGATCGAAGTTAAAATTCCAGAAAACGGCCCGGAAGGGGCGTTTTGAAAGTTATATGTCATTCAAAATAATATCCTTGATACAAAGTGAAATATTTGATTTGAAAATCCCATAAAAAGATGTGATAATTTTGAAAGGAATGACATATTCGATTTTACACCATTTAAGTTATCAGAGTAAAAGATGCCCGCCCCGTGTCTTGTCCTGCTCCGTTAATTACCTGAGATAAACATGCTTAAAACGCCAACACAATGGTTGGTGAGTTCGTGGAGTTTGATAGAAAATATCTCTCTTTGAAAGGTGTATAGTGATAATAGTTCTTCATGAAATAAATAAAGAGTTGCGTTGTATAAAATTTCACAAGTGAATCATGTATGATCTCCAAAATCATAAGTTTCATATTATAAATGAAGTTGAGCTACGTTGTTATATGCTCGAAATGGGATGTTGAGTCAGCCTTTAAATGTAATGATATACCAAGCATTTTGGGTTAATTTGTGCAGAATTCTCATTTAAATCACATATGATAACCGTTAAAGTTCAAGTACGGAATTCGTAATTATATCACATAGTGGAAATGATAATCTAGAATCTGAAGTCTATCAGTATAAAGTGGTGGTCTTCTAATACAGCTGTATCCTACGATATATATATGAAACATTCATATATTCATAAAGTTATATTGCCCTAAGCCTCATGACACGCAAAACGTTAACAGAGTACCGTAAAACGGCGGTGTCCCACCAGGGTCACTGGTGGGTTTTTATGGCCCTCGTATTAATAGGTACTTGCCAATTCCTATTTTTCTCAAATATAGTGCATCGCGACTAAATACGACTAACCATATAGGCATTCCGTCACAGTATTTAGTGGGATAGGTCGTCAGCCTCTAACAGGTTTCGAAGCTGTTCACTATATTCGCGCTCACCGCAGTGATTAATGGCTCATGATAAAGGGACTTTTTAGCAATAAAGTGTGCTTAGGCAATATAGGTGAATCATGCGTAATTTTAGTCTTGGCAATTATTTATAGTGAAATGTAGAAATATCATATTAAGTAGTAGTACATTCATTTGTCACATGAATGCATACAATGAGTCTCAGTATCATATTACATCAAGCAGCTTACAATGTTATCTTCCAAGTTCCGTGTTTAAGCTAACAGACAATTTGCACTTATAATGAGCATGTATTTCTTTTCAAGTATGATTCAAACATGTAAGCATAGTGGATGATTTTGAGTAAATCATATGAGTTTTATATAAGTAACTTAAAACAGTTAAAGCATGTATCTCCCCCAAAAGTGTTATTAAAAACAAGTATTAAAAGAGTAGGGGCCACGACTCACCTGGAGCGTATCCGGCAAGACGAAATTATAAGATCATGTAAACGATCACGAAAACTTCTTCAATACTAGACCTGAATATAAGCGAAGTCTAAGAGTCTAATTTTCTACTAATAACGACTGTGGAAAGGATAAATCGTATAACGATTTGATCGGTGATGTGAGTGTGTGATATGCTTAAAATGCCTCAATATAATATATCTATAATATTATCTTGGTTCTTATCTCAATCGACCCACAATATTACTTTCTCGAAATATACTGAAATAATATGCAAGTGAAGTCGCTTAATATTTCTAATAGCGAAACTTTAAATAATGCATAACTTAAAATGAAACATGCATATGAAATGAAGGGTGCAAAATGAAAATAAATTAAGAATGTCAAGTGAAATTAAATAAGTCCTTGCCCTTTTCAGATTTTACAATTTTTAGTCTAACTGTGATCGCGTTACGTCGTTAGTCCTCGGTTAAGTCCAAAGTCCATAATAGTCCAAAATTTGTCCATATGTCCATATAAGGCTCGGAGTTCAATGGTATGTTAATTTAAGTCCTTTGTAAACTGTTTTCACAGCTTCAGTCCATGGGTTTCATGGTTTGGCAGTTTTGGTCCTTTCGGTTAGTTCGCGTTGCATTTTTAGTCCTTTTTGCATAAAAATGACGGGAAAAATATTCTGAAAATTTCTATAACTTTATTAAGTTCATTTTAACTTATTCTAAGTGCTTATTCTGAAAAGAGCTTATTTTCATATTAATGGGCCAATTAACGATTTAGCTTAAGGCCCGTTACTAAATTTAAAGGCGAGGGCGTGAAAATAGTTTTGGGCTTGAACTTGGGCTATTTTTATGATTCTAAAAATATATTTCTTGGCCCACTGGACCGGTTACACGCAAAACCTTATTGGGCCTTAGCTATGTCCATTATCGAAATGGGTTGTTGGTTGGTATTTTCTGAAATGAAGTTCCAATGTTTATGCGACTATTCTTAGCTGCTTTTTAAGGTTGTGACTGAAGATTTGCTACACGTTGTTTCATGAAAATAATAGTTAGTCGTGTGGTTTAATTGGTCGGTAAAAATATGGTGTGGTTGCTTGCTCAATAGTCGAGTTATAATGTCTTCTTTAAGGTGACACGAGACTGTTTATGTACACAACATTTCCTAATTGTTTTTTTTCAATATGTGACATAGAATGTTTAGCATTTTACTTGTGTCGTTTTAAAGGGTTGTAACCCGCTTAGTTTTACAAGGTGTCTAAACGAAGAATATAATTTGTTACTTTGTGTAATAGGTCGTGAAAAGAGAGGTAGGGTTTTTAAATTATATTGTGAGGTATGAAGTTAGTTCTAAGGCTACTTGAGACTGTTTGTGTGCGTATAAGGATATTTAGCATATTTTTGTTTTCCCAGTTATATTTATAATGTGTGCTACAAAGTTTTCATACGTTCGAGAAAAAGAAATGATGCATGCATGTGAACATATCTTTAAACATAAAATGAGGTGCTAGTTGTGGTGTTTAACCCATCACAGTGGAGTTGGATTCGACATCTGTATATGTTTCTAAACAAGTTAATGTATTTTTAAAATATAAATGTGTGACATGAAATGATGCATGAAATGTCCTCTTATTGTGCATGTAATTTATATGATGACCTGTGTAATTTTCTCAGTGGAGGTTCATTACCATCTTGAGTACTTCATGCATTTATGGTTTGTGAAACGTAAATATGTAACATATACTTGTTCGAGTGACTAAAGAGCATGCATGTGTGATGTAAAATCTAACGTGATATATCAAAACAACAAAAGGTTACGAGGCACTTACTACACCTTCTTGAGGTGGGTAGTGGTTACGTAGAGAGGAGCTAGACACAAGGGTGATTCAACTCTTTCAAAGTTGACCTAATCGTGGCTGTAGGTTATCCCATTTCTTTCGAATCAATTTACAGTCGAGAAGGTGAATGGTTCTAATTATTTGGGAAAGTCTTATTTGATAATAGGGCATGAGAACATGTAGAGGGGACGATAGTGAGAGGTGGTAAAAGACATTGGGGTTCGACTGAAATTACCAGGGCGAAGGAAACAATTTAATAACTAGGTTCGAATTGCGTTTCCACATGTTTCTGTTTTGCTTAGTTGTTCCATGAGTTTAGGCTAAAGTGGCTGGTCATATAGGAAGATTAGTGAGAGTTAAAGGGAGGGTGTGGTAAGTGGTGTAGATGGCCAATGAAGAGTAGGTTATATGTACAAAAATTTGACACGTTTCTTATAACTAGAAGACTTCAGTCAATCATTTACTTCTCCTGTAGTTAGATGGACACCTAGGTATGTTATTGCAAAATATCTAGGAAGTTTGGTGTAGTTTTGTCTATTGTGGTTGGATTTTACTTGTGCTCACTTGTTATTCCTACTTGTGTGTAATTGAGGGAATGAGAATACTGTCGGCAGTAATGGTACTAGTTATTCAACTTCTTTAGTCTTGAGTTTATAGGAAAAGGGATTAGAGTGGATGACATATACGAGTGGATGTTTGCGTGCATATAGTTATTTGAGATTCGATCCCTTTTTCTGTAAGTTATATAAGATAAAGTGTAATGCGTGTGCTTATGAGTTCATGTATACGCATATGTACATAGAAAGATAGCATTGTATTTTGTTGTTGGGTTTTACTTGTGCGTGTTTGCTATTTATTCTAATGTCACATTTGAAATTAGCGAGGCACATGGTTCTTCGGTTGTTCCATTATTGTTTCATTTGTGAATGAATGTTAGAAAGAGTCTTCGAAGTTGGTAGGAGAAATTGAGTGTAATAATGATTGAGTTTTATGGTTTTTGTTATATTGGATTGAGTTAAGATGGGGCAATCAAAGTGACCTTGAATACTATAGAAATACTCGACATTTAGGTCCAAGGTTTGGCTTTCCTAGAGTTTAGTGTGTCGTGATCGAGGAGATGTAAAAATAGTCAAGGGTTGCGTTTAGTAATTTAATGTAGGAAGTGTGTTTTGGTAAAGGTTTGGCTGTCGAATTACAGGTAATAACAAAAGAAATAATCATTTTGGGAGTTGGGCTAACGTGTGCAATGTTGGAGTGGTGATTGGGCTTGTTGCATTCAAGGGTCCGGTTGTTTATAGCTTAAATAGGTTTTTAGTTTTGTAATTAGTATAAGTGAATGAAATAAGTGTAATGTATTGTGGGGTTTTTGGTAATTATGAATGGGTTGAGATTTGCAATTTGTAAAATATAAACTTAGTGTAACTAAAGTTTTTGGGGATCACTGAGTATTGAGATACATGTTGTCATTTAGTATATGTCGCGAATACATACTGTGGCAGTAATAAGAGAAAATTTTAAATTCCCTCGCAAGAATCGGGTTTTAGTAGTCAGTAACTCTAGGTTATCTTTAATTGATTAGGATTATCGTGGCGAATTTTCGTGGGATCTTACATTATTATTTATTTGAGGCTGAAGTGAAATTTCATGGGTGCGTGTACTTAGTATCTGAAGATATCGGGGAGGTTGGATGAAGATTCTTCGAGATCCTTGTTCGAGCTTTCAATACAATGACGAGGACTTGGATATCTAGTTATTTTGTCTTTCTCTCTATTACAAAATAACTATCACTTTAAGGAGTCACGTTGTAGTGCTCAGTGTCACACGAAGATGTGGATATCCAAGAGGTGATGTACGTTTATACTTGATGGTTGGTTGGTTGAAGAGTATAGAGTACTTAGGGATTCGATGTTGCACGAAGTCTCTACACCGCTCTTTGTCACGCATTAGTACAAGTTTAAGTCACAAGTTTGGGTTATATTACTTCAGTATCAAGTTCATCATATTGGGTTTTCTCCATCAGTGGTCACGACATCAAGCCGACAGAATGATAATGGGGTTGGTAACGAGTTAGATGAGAGAAGAAGTAAAGAGAGAGTAATGACGTCTGTACAAGTCAGTGCAGGCCTCGCTCTTCAACATAATGACGTCTGTACACTTCAGTGCAGGCCTCGTTCTTCATCATAATGACGTCTGTACACTTCAGTGCAGGCCTCGTTCTTCATCATAATGACGTTTGTACACATCAATTCAGGCCTCGTTCTTCAAAGAAAAGAAAAGTGTACGCTTGAGTGCACCTTATCTTCAAAAGAAGAGGAATCTTCTTGTTTATGGCCATTCTCATCAACAAGTTTCATGCTCTTTCCGTGCTTATTCAGTCTTCAAGTGAATCGGCGCACATTGGAGTATATTCTTATTCACTTGTTCAACCAAAAATTGCTGTTGACAAGCATATGCAATTTTTGAGGGGGGGGGGGGGGAAGAGTGAATAAACAACATGTCAGTCTTCAAGAACCGTCAAGTGGAGCTACTTACCGTTGATGGTATTCATATTCACTAGTTCAATCATCAAAAATTGCAGTTGGCAGGCATATGCAATTTTTAAGGGGGGGAAAGGGTGAATATTAATCTACATGTTGGTTGATGATTGAGAAATGGTCATACGACTCCTGAATACGTCAGTTCAGGAGTCGTGCAAACCATGTTTCTCCAACACTACTTCTTTCGTCTATCAAGGTGTTGAAGAACATGGTCATGGAATGCTAATCTATATAATCTCACGGACTGGTTCTAATCAGCAACAATGGGTTTCTAGTCAATGCTTCAAGTACACGTCATCAGGCTACATGTACACATCATGATGATGATTCCGATTAATCATAACCATCATGGGGGAGAGAAATGTGTACACCAAGGATGCACAACAGGTTCACGTGATCGGGCTTAATCATTTATTCCGGTGTTGATAACCGCAGAGATGATCAGTGGTTCAACTTGTTACCTTGGTATTAATGTTTCACTGTTACGTCATGGGCTGATTAATCGTAACCATCAGGGGAGAGAGAATGTGTACATCAAGGACGCACAACAGGTTCACGTGATCAGGGCTTAATATCCAAGGATGGATACATACTATAGATGATCAGTGGTTCAACTTGTTACTTTGGTGTTATACTCAAGACTGAAGAAGTTCGAGTCGTCAGTCTACTCTTCATTCTCTGCTGGGAGTTATCATCTCATGTGTATGCTGCGGGCTGATGGGTTACATGTAAGGTTACTGGAAGGCATTGGGTGAGATGAAGATGATTGGTATTCTGTTCCTCCACATTGGGCAATCTTGAAGAAGGTCGAGTCTACAGTCTTCTCTACATTCAAAAATGTTGAGCTCTTTTCTTACAACTTGATATTTAACTTAATCCCATGACAGTTCTTGTTTGATGAGTTGTGGAGTTAAGTTAGGTTCAAGTTGTTCTGTAGTTTAAGGTTAGGTCCAACTTGATTTTAACCTAATCTCATGACAGTTCTTGTTTGATGAGTTGTGAGGTTAAGCTGAAATCAAGTTGTTACTGAGCTTAAATTTATGGTTTAGCTTAACCTCATGACAGTTCTTGTTTGATGAGTTGTGGGGTTAAGCTAGATTTCAGTTGAGACTCAACTTAAACTATTGAAAAGATGCCTAAGGTTTTTATCGGCGATACTCAAAGACGGGAGTGTTAGAAGACTAAAGACGGCGTGCATTTGGTTATCAAAAGACTTCTTCATATTATGGGAGTTCATCCAAAGTCTTCTTCCTATTATGGGTGTTCATCAGAAAGGTTGTCAGATTGGGGGAAAGCACTAATTAGGGGAGAGTGAAAAGCCAGAATCAATCCCTGTTTAAAAGTGCTCACATTGCTCTTCAGCAAGTTAAGTGATGAATGCGGAGAAGATTCAGAATGCTGAGGAGTAATGGTTTCTGGTTCGTATCCTTGTATATATATATATACATATATATATATATATATATACTTTTTTTATTATTATTATTTTTTTTTTTGCTTCTTACATTTTTTTTCATATCTTATATTTTTTTGTAAATAGATATATAAAAATCTTGCTAATTGTAAATAGAGAATCGTAAAATCAGAAAAAACCATAAAAAATTAAAAAATAGAAAATACCAAAAATAGTTTCACCTAGGCATGTCTTCTGTTTATCGATAACATTTACGGACTTAGAAATGTCATTCAATAATGGCACGGGTCTTTAAATGAAGCTCGAGCAGAAGTTAAAATGGATTCTTAAAACATGTCTAAATGGCTTGCTATTACTTTAGATAGCAACCCGCGCTTCATATTGGGGAAAGCACGTCGCCAAAAAGACGGTTGTTCCTCCAACTGGGTGATGTTCACCTGGGCATGGATTACTTCATATCCATGTTTCCTGATTTGATGTACATTTCAGTACATCATTTCTTGTAAAAGAAGAGAAATCTTCTTAGTATAACAAATAGTTTTCATTCTATGATTCTTCTGAAAATTATTTGTGAGACACTTGGTGAATATGTGTTGTATGAAATTTGTTTATGCTTGGATTATGCATAAAATTTGTCACTCAATAAACGACTACAAAACCTCATGACAGTTCTTGTTTGATGAGTTGTGGGGTTAAGCTTGATTTTAGTTGAGGCTCAACTAGAATACGGGTCATTGATTGAGGGGGAGAGTGAATTCAAATTTTATATCATCAAACGGGTTTCTTGATTAATTCATGACTCTTAGAAAAGGTTTTGCAGTTAATGGGGTATTAGTTGAAGAGGATATTGCTTAAATATATCAAATGACCAAGTGTGTTAGTTGCTAGAAAGTTTAGGACATTATGTGCAATTTGCTTGTAGTATCCTAGCTTCATATAACTAGAAGGTTCATTTGTATCTCTTTGGAATCCTCGTTTAATCCCCTAAACACCTTATGACTCAAAACCTAAAAGAAGTAAGAAAACCAGTTGTGTTTGATGTTCTTGAATACTCCTATGACATTTGTATGAACTAAGTGAATGAGTTTCAAATGTTGTTTGTCTCTGCTGCTTAATTGTTGTTGATATTGTGCATATGTTCTCAGGATTCGCTTAGGTAGATTGCTATTATGTTAGAATCATGTTCCTAAGATCCTGAATTAAATATTGAAATCTGTGTGAATTGCCATGTTCATGATTGCTATTTGCTCTTCATGCTAGATAGTGGTTTGACGTAGTTCCTGATTGGGGTTTGATTATAAGATGAACCTGGTATTATAGTGTGGCAAGCTGCTGAAGGGTAGCTATTAAGGAATAGTGTATCTGTATGCTTGTATATCTGTGTTGATATTCTTATGCAGATTCTATAGCCAAAATGAATGTGCCAGTTCCCATTCAAACCATTTAATCAGACGTTCAAATTTTATTGATTGGCTCGGAATTCACCACGACAACAACATCGGCAACAACAACAACAACAACAACACCTTCACCTCCACCACCATCATTTCAACAAAGAAGTACTTACTCGGATCACGCCAAGAGGGGATCGACAATACTTGAGAAGATTTGTTGGTGGATGGATGATTGATGTTGACCACTGACTCACACAGAAAAGCGGGTGATTATATCGTCTGCGCAAAAAGGTCAAACTCATATGTGTCATAATAATCAAATGTGCAAAATAAGCAGTGAATCTCCCTCTTAGATTAAGGGGGAGCATAGTATGTTCCATTATCAGAATATATTAAATCGGACACATTTTCTCCCACATTTTTCCAACTTATTTAAATCAATTGGGATCACAAATCTCAAATGGTTTGAAATTTTTGATCGGGGGAGAGAATGTGATTTAAATATGAAATCTGATAAAATGTGATGATTTGAACATATATGCAAGCTCTCCCGTATGTGTTAAACCATTTTATATATCAATGCACATATTGAGGGGGAGCAAAATGTTTTGGATGTGAAAGTAAGCTCTCCAGTAAGTGCTAAAACTCTTTTGTATACCAATGCACTTATTGAGGGGGAGCAAAGGATTTGGCATGCATCTCATGCGAGTGTGACTCAGACATAACAAATGAATTGACGAAACTTGAACTGTCATCAATCGAAAGGATGCGTCTTGGCCGGGTAATAATTTCAAGCTGGTCTAACCAGTGATGTAAGCGTGTCTCGAAAAAGACGTATCTGAGTAGAGTGTACCGTTTCGAGAAACTTTCTGTGGACTTGACCAGGCCGGGTAATAATTTCAAACTGGTCTAACCAGTGATGTAAGCGTGTCTCGAATCGGTCATGTTCACTGAAAGTTGATCAATTCAAAAAGTGCGAGCTCTACCTAACATGTGCAAATTTATAAAACAATCATTAGAGCACATGTTGAGGGGGAGCATTTGAAAATTATAAAACTCTCAAGTGTTTGAAAAAAAATGTGTTTCAGAATCATGAACACTTTGAGAGATTTTTTCAAAGATTTGGTTTATGGCAATCGTGGATGTACACCAAAGACCGACCATTTTAATGAATGTATGGAGTTATAAGGATGGTTAGGTTAGGCTCAAGTTCCCACGATCCCGCCAGTGCCGGAGGGATCTACCCAGGGACAATCCACTAGTTAGTGTAGAAGTCCTTAGGTATGATTAAAAAAGGAGAAAAGTGAATAAGGGAAGAGTGCCGACTGAGATGGAGCTAGTACTGGAACAAACCCAACAAGGTACTAGTAAGGAAGTCTCGGTAAGCACTGAAGGGGTTGAAGAATGAAAAAGAATTGTAAAGATAAAGGGTGAAAAGAAAGAACCCTCCTTACAACTTAGGCAGAAACCGGGTCAATACATATGCTGTCAGAATCACTTAGTTGATTGCTGCCATTGAAGACAAAGTATCATGGACCCAGTGATACGCTGCACAACCCTCCCTAGCCACTCAAGGTCCCTCAAAGGACTCTTGTTTCACTTGTCACGGAGAACAATACATTTCTATCGTCTCTCTCACTCCGAGTTAGATGATATTGAAAAGGTGGCAGTCCTCTCCAGCCTCCGATCACCAAATCAAAATGCACAATTGAGTCTAGAGC
This sequence comes from Artemisia tridentata subsp. tridentata, assembly GCA_021014915.2. Lineage (NCBI taxonomy): Eukaryota > Viridiplantae > Streptophyta > Magnoliopsida > Asterales > Asteraceae > Artemisia > Artemisia tridentata. Next base: position 294,798,115 of record CP139506.1, read on the forward strand.
CACGAGATGCATAATAAGATCTCATAGGGACACGAATTACTTCTACATTGGTAGTTCAACATTAAGAACACCAGATGTAAACTTATGAGTCCTACGCAGATCTTAGCAATCTGCCAGAACATTTATGAGAGAATTTACAAATGTAATTCTCAATGATTGAATGGAAATTCCTGCCAGGGTCAACATCAAGCAGCCCTGAAAGCAGGTCACTTCGGTAATTCTTTATGGATTACGCTTAGTGGTCACGGCGGTTTCTAACGGTCTACAGTCGTGGAGTGATCTCCAGCGACTCACCTAATCGTTGATGTGCTACGGTTCGATCTTAAAAAGCCCTCTGTGGGTTTTCGATTAGGAACGGTCTTGGTAAGGATTAGAGAGAGTTTTCACACTATGCTGTTAACAATCTCGAAGTCCGAACTTGTAAGTACCGGACGTTTTATTGCTAACTGTCGTATGCAGGAACATCTGGTGGTTGAAGCTGATTGCTGTTGCAGCTGTTTGCGGTTGTAGCTGATTGAGGTTGCAGCTGAATGCGGTTGTAGCTGGTTGCAGAAAAGATGCCAATCCTCTATCACATGTTCACACTACATCATCATTGTTACTCAACAATGTCATGATCAACCTAAAAGACCTTTAACACGGCTTCTGCAAACTCTGATGCTAAAGATCATGACACCAAATAGTGTGAGCATGTCGGCTCAAAGATTTACACATCACGTGGAGACATACTACTGAAAGATGGCTTGAAGACACATGCTGGATGATATTTTCGAAGAATACTCAAAATCATCCAAGACAAAGGAAAGGCCATCAAAAGTTCACTGCTGAAAGCACAAAGATACAAGACTTTGAAGAATCAAAGACTACGAGCTATAAAGACAAGTTCAGAAGAAAGAATGCTAGAATTCAAATTATTATTTCCGGGGTGACCTCCCTTAGGGGGAGATTGTTAGGAATATAAATATTCAGATGAAGGCTCGGTCACCCCGAGCATCTAATTAGCATTTATATAGCTCGTAGGCTTATATATATTCGTTTAGTATTATTAGTAATATTAGTATTAACTTAGTCGTATTTATATTTGTGGAGTGGGTCGGGGCTTTCCCCACTGTCAGCTCACTCCACAGCCCACTAGGGGCACCAATATGTAGTAGTATATAAGCCCCTTCCCACACTTGGGAAGGGTTGGAACTCTTGTCACAATTTCACCTACAATCTAATAGATCAAGTTTTCCCTTTCAACTCTCTCTCTCTCTAGTTCTTGCATCTAACTCAAACCATGGATCTAATCTTCCATGAATCAAGACCACCCGAATAGATCCACACAATCAAGATGGTTATTTCCTACAATGTTGTACATCATATGACACAAACAAGCATTGATATGATCACGATTTCCTATGGTGCACATCACATTAGCCCTTAAGACGTCTTCCATTTTCTTGAATTCGGGTTTGAGTTCATTTAGCTCCATTGCAAATGGATCTCTAGCAACTTCACGGCCATGATACATCCTTGTGGGGTTATTCTTAGGAATGAAGAGATGTTCCCTAATCTCTTCTTTTGATGCGAGAGGAGTGACATATGGTGACGTCCTATCGAGATTGGATTCTAAGATTGTTAAGGACCATTTGTCCGAGTAGATACATGTCCCTTGACTTGGAATGCCCAAGACCTCACCAAATTGATCAAGAGGGATGTTGACAAAATTACCATTTAAAGTAAACTGAAGACTTAAGAAACCTTGGTCACATGAACTAAGACCTACACTAGCATAGAACTCAAGAATGAACCTAGGGATGATTGGTTCATCTATATCCAAAAGAGTATCAAATCGTATGGCGGCTAATTGTTCCCTAAGTTGTGTTCCTTCATAGAACGAGGAATCTACGACTCTACCCTCATGGACATACTTTTTCTCTAAAGTTTTGAAAATTTCGATTTGGGCATTGGTTAGACCTTTGGTTTTGTGGACTTCTGGTAAGTAGTTAACGGTTCTTTTGTGATCGTAGTTGGTTGCGGGAGGCATGATTTTCCTAAATACAAAAATTACATAGTTTTAGTTAAAATGATCAAATTAAGTGTAAAATTCCTAGTGTGTGCCTACATGGGGACAATGTGGAGGTGCGGTTATCTCGACCCTTTTTGATGCGTGAAAATTTAGTTTATGCAAGTTTAGTGTAAAAAACAAGAGATAACCCAAACGCTCCTATTTCAATGTAGCTACGGTTGAATGTACCCGAAAATACATATTAATTATGTATTTCCTTTAGCATTCAAGAGACATTATGCAAGTGATGGCTAAAAGATAACGTTTTTGCATTTGTATGAACAATGTTCCAAAAAAAATCATTTTACCTAGTCGTTAGAAGGTTTTAGTAAGAAAATTTTCAAGGGGTTTTTGTTAAATTAAGACAATGTGCTATGAGATGTAATTCCTAACTAAGAAAAACATGTTTTTAAGTGTAATGCAGTAAATATGCTTCATGATTTGTCAAAAATTATGCATATACCCCAAGTTTTGGTTTTGTGCATGAAATAGAAATCCTAGACGCAGATCAGGAGTATAAATATGATAAGAATACTTACAGTGGTGTTAGAAGCACAAATTTGTGGAAGAAAATGGTCTAAATTGTGAAGGAGATTTAGTGTGTGTCGAATACAGTAGGGTGATATGTTTTGGAGTGAGGAATGAATAGTACTTGTTCTTGTTTATTAAATAATAAACTTGACTGTGCATGCGACGGATCCGGCGGATCCAAAACAAAGGATCCGTCCTTGTTATCGATTGGATCCGCGAAAAAGAACACAATTTTTTGTTTAGTGTCGAGTGTGGCTAAACTAATATTTACACTAATGTTTTTCCTAATCACTAGGTTCCATTAATCCTAATCCAAGTCTAAGATAGTTGAAAGGTTCTCGTTTAAGTGGTTTTGTGAAAATATCGGCAATGTTGTCCTCTGAGGAAACTTTCACAATTGAGATGATTCCCTTCTGTACATTGTCGCGAAGGAAGTGATGGCGTATTTCAATATGTTTGGTTCTAGCATGTTGGACTGGATTTTTGCTTAGATCGATAGCACCTTTGTTGTCGCAAAGAATGGGAATGTTGTTGAGTTCAATTCCATAGTCGACAAGAGCTTGTTTCATCCATAGTGCTTGTTGACACGCCTTTCCTGCAGCCACATACTCTGCCTCTGTTGTTGAGATTGCGAGGGTAGTTTGTTTCTTAGCGAACCATGATGTGAGACAATATCCTACAAAAGTACAAATACCGCTAGTACTTTTCCTATCAACATAGTCACCGGCATGATCTGAGTCAGTATACACTATGGTTTCTACACCCGTTCCTTTGGGATACCATAATCCTAAGTGTGTAGTACCTTTGATGTACCTAAATATCCGTTTAACGGCTTCAAGATGGGATGTTTTTGGATCTTCTTGAAAACGTGCACATAGACAAACACTAAACATAATGTCAGGCCTACTAGCCGTAAGATAGAGTAAACTACCAATCATTCCTCTATATTTAGTGCAATCTACGGATTCATTTTCTTCATCCTTTGTGAGTTTGGTTTCGGAGGACATGGGTGTTCTCATGGGTTTTGAGTCTTCAAGACCAAACTTCTTAAGCATATCTTTGATATACTTTGATTGGTTGAAGAATATCCCATCTTCTAATTGTTTAATGATGCGTGGTTTTGCAACCTTACAACAGGTTTTACCTCTCGAGGGATCTCAAGAGGCTTACAACCCCACCAGGCAGTGTACCTGACCGATGTAGTATAGTGTAGTGGTAAGTACGGGGGATTGATCGTTCTCCACAGGGAATAGTGTCGTTAGGATTGAAAAACTACTCTAATAGGTCTAAGGGTGAGGGAAGATTCTTTTTGTATTTTTATATTTTTATGAAAGCAAGTAAAATATCGGGTTTAAAGGAGTGGGCGGAATTAGTTGCTAATCAACTAACCCAAATAACTACAAATGCAAATAAAATAAAATAACTGAAAATGAAAAGGTTGTGAAACTTATGTGGAGAGAAATGTGTTTACTTAGATTTCCTTACTCCCTAACTATCTTTTACCGGTTGATTAGTGTGTATTAATTGCGTGGATGACGGGTGTATTCCTTAATACCAATCGTGGGGTGGCGTACGTACTTCCCCAACTCTACAAGCTCCTACTTCACTCCTATGTCGAGCCGGCTAGGAAGCTCCTAACATGGGATCATTAGAATTCACTCGTGCATTAAATACAACCATAAAAACCTTAGTACGCATTGGTTCATGTTTCTTAAGACGTTCAAGCAAGTTACCGAATAGGAAGTTAGCCAGTTTTCTTAAGCCTAACATCGATAAACAATCCTCCAATACAATAAATAACACACTAATAACCAATAATCAATAGTTAGGTTTCATTAGATCTAAGCAAACACAAGATAAATCTAGCCTAGCATGTTAATTAAAAGACAAGAACAAGATATAATCAAACAACACATAGACAAATTGATTGATTAAATGATTACTTATCTTTAATTAAACATGGGAGATCCAAGGGTATGAAAACCCTTAAAAATGGCAGAAATTCGTCTTAGGGTTTCTCCTCACAAAGTTGCACACTAATGACAAAAAATTGCAAAACTATATATAGAACTTAGTATCTGACGGCGTCACGTTGTAGATCTTGACGCCGTCACCTCGCCGTGTCTAGGGTTCCCAGATGGCCTTCCTGACGCTGTCCCTCTTTAATGCTCCAAAATCCTCCCTGGCTTATCAAGGCTTGACGCCGTCAGAATAGTGCTTGACGCCGTCTCGCTTTAACTTAAACCGTGATGGCCTTGATCACTTCAAAGGGTGAAGCCGTCAGATTTTCCATTGTAAAATTCTCTGGCTTATCATGTGTATTTTTCATATCCACCTCTTTTGCCAAGCCATGAAGCCGTCAAGAGCAATCCTTGACGCCGTCAAAGGTACTTTTTCAGCCAATTTTGAGACTTTGTCGTTTTCTTCACTTTTATGCTCCAAAAACGTCCAAAATGCTTCCTTTTCCAGATTTCTTCTCCAAAGTACCTAAAATGACAAAAGGAACGATTTAGGCCAATATTTGATCAAATAAACACGATTTAGGGCTTAAATGACCCCCTAAAAGCGGTAAACTTTTCGCTTCATCAAATACCCTTACACTTGAGATTTGCTTGTCCTCAAGCAAATGCGCTTTTATTCTAATCAAAATACAAGTTAGGGGTCATTTAATGCTAACATAAAAGTAATTACAACAAATAGTCGTTCCACTTTAATCATAATAAGCACGGAGATTACAAACTAGCACCTCACAAGTAGTGTTTAGATACTCACATCTCTCAGGTGTCATCAAAATAAATCTCATAAATGAAAACGGATAATATCTCTCACTACCTGTCATAGCAAATAGATTACCATAGGCTTGGGAAAGGATCAAAAACCTCCTCCACTAGGCATAAGCACCTAAGATAAACTATCAAAGAGGGCTTTTAAATGGGTTATAACGTGAGGTGTAGGGATATGATAAACACGGTTTTGTTGGATAAGGGATATTTTACTGGTGGCGAGTTAAAGATCTTGATTAATTACATGTACAATGTGGCGTTGCTAAGCCAAGACTAGACTCGACTTAAGCTAATGAAAATAAAATAACAAAAACATAAAATAAACATAAAATGAAACGGGATAGTAGTCCGTATGTTTTTTCTATTTTTCTTTTTCTCATTTTTTTTTTCTTGATTTTTTTTTTTTTTTTTTCATACACTCTTACCCTACCATCCAAAATAATACATCATAGGGGTGTTGCATTCCCCTTACACTTGAACTTTTACATAACTTTACAATTAACTATTCTAATGACTCGAATTAAGATAATCGAAACACTTGGAGTACTTTTTAAAATATTTAGCACATATGGGGGTAATAATGTTGTTCTTCCCCATTACTCCATTACACTAGTACTTTACCCATGAGTCCCAATCGTCCCAAAACAATATGTACAAGGATATGACTCGACTTAGCAACCATGTAATCAATTAGATAATTAACTTGGGGTTTAAACAAATGTTGTCACAATAATGCACTAAAAATGAGTGCATACAAGATAGGCTAAGGCGATTTGGGTGTACATTTAAGTGGGGTGTAAAAAAATTCTTCTTTTAAGTAAAATGCTTAAAGGCCGAAACGAAAAGATAGGCTCTGAGGGGTGTACTAGGGGTATCGTGTACTAAAAATGAGTACAACGCAAAGGGTGTGGGAGAATTACTTGACCAATGTAGCCGAAGTAATTATAACAAAAACACAGGTGTAAAACAATGGGTTAATCCTAATGCCTCTTATCATGTAGTCAATCTAACTACACGAATGTAGTCTCACTTGTGGCCTCGGAATGGTCCTAACGCAAGTTCTAGAATCTAAGTGCTACCGGTACACACATCATAGCATAAATGCTTTTCCTACCAATTCTAGGGGCGAACCTCACATATTGGGGGTGGAAAATTTTTTAGTGGTACGGTTTTTGTGCTAGTCATATAACTCCTATCCGTGAGACGCTCATTAAGATCAAAGTTTCACTCCTAAATGTTGTAAAAAAATTTAAATTTTGCACTAAAATTGCCTTAACAGGTATTTATCTCAGTTTTATTACACATCTACTATTAAACAAACAAAAATCAAGCGTAATTGTATTCTCTAAAGTATCGTATTTTACCTCCCCTTACACTTAAGATGAACATTGTCCCCAATGTTCAAATAACAAGATGTAAAAGCATAAAGTAAAAGAATGAAATCAAATACTCCCCTGATTCGCTCGGTGGATAATGTGGTAACACGGTTAGATCTTCTTCCAAGAGAATGTAGAAGCTTTATGACTAATGCATCGCCAAAAGCTTGATCCAACAAACATTTCCTTGTCCAAAATAACCTGTTAAACCTGAGAAAACAAACACGAAAACCTGCATAACATCGGCGGGATAAATCTATATATAAGGATATAATGCTTGTGGAATGATAATTTTGCAGATTCCTGGAGATTATAAGTTAGAGATTTAATAAAAACTTTTTATGAAAACAAAACTTTCAAAAATTTCAGAAAATTAAAACCTGACGCCGTCAGGTTGTAATTCCTGACGCCGTCAGAAATGATATGACAGAATTCTCATGTTAAGTTTCCGGAAAATTTCTGGAAAAAACCTATACCTTACTTCCTGGAATTCCTTCAAAACATCATTATGACTCGATACAAGCATTTGACTCAAACAAATACTAATATGTATGTTAATTTATTATTGTTACGATTCATGTTCATTTGTTCTTGTAAACCGATTTGGATTTCCCTTACACTTAACTTTTGCAAAATACCTTTATATGTAGTTAAGACGAATTTAAAAACAAGATAAAGCATTTTCACAATTTAGTTTTGAACATGAATCAATAATAATAAAAATTAAACATACATACGGAAGCAAATAAAATCAAACAAACAAATAAATAAACACACAAAGCAAATAAGGCTTGGGTTGCCTCCCAAGAAGCGCTTGTTTTTGTTCGAGTCACGAGCCTGACTCTACCCTTATTTAATGGAAATAGGGGAGGTTTTCCCTACACTTAGGATTAAGTGTGGGTGAAAGTAGCGATACACACCCTTAGGGTGGAAATATGCCACGTGAGGAAAGAGTGACGGATGAATTATATGCTCAAAGGTGCGGGATCCAATCATCATAACCTTACCTAATTCAATTGGGTTAGTGGGCGGATTAAGATTTTCTCCTAGAAAGGGATCATCTTCTATCAACTTCGAGAGACTCCAAGTTAAGAATCCACTTTGACCTAATAAACCCGGTTTAAACCCATAATGTTTCTTGTGATCAATCATAAATGGGTGATGTAAGTATGTAAGGTCATGGTTCACTCCTATGTTAGCTTCCTCTCTACAAGGCCTAGAGTTTACTACCTTAATCTTAACATTACCCGGACTACATGGTTTGATGGGTGGATCGGGACCTAATTCAATTCCTAAGTTCACATCTAAGGATGGAAGATTAGGTAACGGTTTTGGTTTAGGCTCCGGTTCATCAAAACTAGGAACTTCTATAGAACTAAAAGAAAGGTTATGACTACAAGTATTCAAACCTATTTCTTCTAGTTTTGTTTCTTCCAAAGGTTCTACTTCAATTGGGGTTCCTATAGTCCCTTCTACTTCTTCCGGGTAAGTCACGGGCGGTGTGTATGCCTCGAATGATGGTAGGACTTGTGGGGTACTTTGTAGGTTTGTGTTATTTACCTCATCCTTCCTTGTCTCTATATCAATTATATCCACATCATGTGTTTTAGTAGAATCTAACCCAAACATGTTCCTAAGTATCTCAAATCCTTCTCTAGCCATTTCAAGTTCTAAGTCCGATTCATAAGAATCTTCCCCGATAACATGATTACTATGTTCAATTTGCCTAAAGGATTCATCATGTGTTCCTTGAGATTCAAAGTCATTGATCATAAAACCTAGGTCTTTTGTCTCAATATGCTCATGTTCGGCTAAATCCTCCTCAATTGTTTCCTCAAGTTGTGATGTATACGAACCCATTAATTCATTAAACTTATGGTTCACGGTTAGGAGGCTTTCCTCAAAATTTTTCCAAAGGGTCTTATTAAAAGGAGTTGATCCTAACAATGATTGTTTAATAGAAGCCACACATGCACATAATTCATCAAACCTATCAAACTTTATACCCATCTCCTCTTGTATATATCTAAGATCACTTAAAAATTCATTGGAACAACAGGAAGCAAATCTATCCGTGTAAAGTAATTGTTCCTCTATTGTTAATGATCTAAATGGAATTTCATCCGCCATGGTGACAAATGAAAATGGTTTTACAAACAAAGGGCACAAAGAAAAAGATAGACTAAAGAAATCTAATAAAAAGAAAAATAAAAATCTCACTAGAAAGGAATCTAGTGAGTAGACCTAATAAAATAAAAATTCAACCTAAACAATAACTATTCCCCGGCAACGGCGCCAAAAACTTGATGCGTGGTTTTGCAACCTTACAACAGGTTTTACCTCTCGAGGGATCTCAAGAGGCTTACAACCCCACCAGGCAGTGTACCTGACCGATGTAGTATAGTGTAGTGGTAAGTACGGGGGATTGATCGTTCTCCATAGGGAATAGTGTCGTTAGGATTGAAAAACTACTCTAATAGGTCTAAGGGTGAGGGAAGATTCTTTTTGTATTTTTATATTTTTATGAAAGCAAATAAAATCTCGGGTTTAAAGGAGTGGGCGAAATTAGTTGCTAATCAACTAACCCAAATAACTACAAATGCAAATAAAATAAAATAACTGAAAATGAAAAGGTTGTGAAACTTATGTGGAGAGAAATGTGTTTACTTAGATTTCCTTACTCCCTAACTATCTTTTACCGGTTGATTAGTGTGTATTAATTGCGTGGATGACGGGTGTATTCCTTAATACCAATCGTGGGGTGGCGTACGTACTTCCCCAACTCTACAAGCTCCTACTTCACTCCTATGTCGAGCCGGCTAGGAAGCTCCTAACATGGGATCATTAGAATTCGCTCGTGCATTAAATACAACCATAAAAACCTTAGTACGCATTGGTTCATGTTTCTTAAGACGTTCAAGCAAGTTACCGAATAGGAAGTTAGCCAGTTTTCTTAAGCCTAACATCGATAAACAATCATCCAATACAATAAATAACATACTAATAACCAATAATCAATAGTTAGGTTTCATTAGATCTAAGCAAACACAAGATAAATCTAGCCTAGCATGTTAATTAAAAGACAAGAACAAGATATAATCAAACAACACATAGACATATTGATTGATTAAATGATTACTTATCTTTAATTAAACATGGGAGATCCAAGGGTATGAAAACCCTTAAAAATGGCAGAAATTCGTCTTAGGGTTTCTCCTCACAAAGTTGCACACTAATGACAAAAAATTGCAAAACTATATATAGAACTTAGTGGCTGACGGCGTCACGTTGTAGATCTTGACGCCGTCACCTCGCCGTGTCTAGGGTTCCCGGATGGCCTTCCTGACGCCGTCCCTCTTTAATGCTCCAAAATCCTCCCTGGCTTATCAAGGCTTGACGCCGTCAGAATAGTGCTTGACGCCGTCTCGCTTTAACTTAAACCGTGATAGCCTTGATCACTTCAAAGGGTGACGCCGTCAGATTTTCCATTGTAAAATTCTCTGGCTTATCATGTGTATTTTTCATATCCACCTCTTTTGCCAAGCCATGACGCCGTCAAAGGTACTTTTTCAGCCGATTTTGAGACTTTGTCGTTTTCTTCACTTTTATGCTCCAAAAACGTCCAAAATGCTTCCTTTTCCAGATTTCTTCTCCAAAGTACCTAAAATGACAAAAGGAACGATTTAGGGCAATATTTGATCAAATAAATACGATTTAGGGCTTAAATGACCCCCTAAAAGCGGTACACTTTTCGCTTCATCATTTAATTTGGAGACCTAAGAAAAAGTTTAGTTCCCCCATCATACTCATTTCAAACCCGTCATGAATGATTTTTGAGAAATCGTCGCACAACTCTTGACAAGTTGAACCAAATATAATGTCATCCACATATATCTGGACTATGATAATATGTGATCCCTTTTTCTTGGTGAAGAGAGTATTATCTACTAGGCCCATGGTATACTTATGGTCAACTAGGAAGGTCTTAAGTCGATCATACCAAGCCTTTGGTGCTTGCTTAAGTCCATATAAAGCTTTCTTAAGTTTGAAAACATAATTTGGTTTTTCAAAGTCGGCAAAGCCGGGAGGTTGTGCAACATATACTTCTTCATTTATAAAACCATTTAAGAAAGCACTTTTGACATCCATTTGAAATAACTTAAAATCATGTGCACATGCATATGCAAGTAATATCCTAATAGACTCAAGTCTAGCTACGGTTGCAAAAGTTTCATCGTAATCTATACCTTCTTGTTGATTGTAGCCTTGAGCTACTAGCCTAGCTTTATTTCTAGATACAATACCATTTTCATCCATTTTATTTCTAAAGACCCATTTGGTGCCAATTATGGTTTGGTTTTTAGGTGGAGGGACCAATGTCCAAACATCATTTCTAATAAATTGATTTAGTTCTTCTTGCATAGCAATTACCCAAGATTCATCTTTTATTGCCTCGTTTATATTTTTAGGCTCAACCGTTGAAATAAAACAAAAATAATTACTTTCATTTTGAGCTTTGGATCTTAATGTTCTTTCATTAAGTTTTCCTATGACGTTTTCTAATGGATGACTTTTAGTTTCTTTAATATTGACTATTTCTCCTTTTATGGGTTCATTGTCATTTTCAATGTTTTCTATATCATTAGCCATTTGACTTTCAACTAAGTCATCATCTACCAAAGGTGATGTCTTAGAGGGAGGTGGACTTTTGTTGAATGTTACGTTCAACGATTCCTCGACTCTTGATGTTTCCTTGTTTAATACTATGTATGCTTTACTGTTTTGTGAGTACCCAAGAAATACACCTTCATACGACTTTGGGTCGAACTTGGTGAGATAATCCTTTGTGTTTAAAATGAATCACTTGCTTCCAAAAACTCTAAAATATCCTAATGTAGGCTTTTTACCTCGATAAATTTCATAGGGAGTTTTATTTAAAAATTGTCTAATTAAAACTCTATTTAGGATATATGTGGAGGTATCTACAGCGTGACACCAAAACGTTTGAGGTATGTTTTGTTCATTTAACATAGTTCTACTCATTTCTTGAATTGTTCTATTTTTACGTTCTACTACACCATTAGATTGAGGTGTACGAGGAGCCGAGAAATTATGAGTTATTCCATTATTATCACAAAAATTTCCAAATTGGATTTCATTGTCAAATTCTCGACCATGGTCAGTTCTAATAGATACTATGTTACTTCCTATTTGATTTTGAATTTTCTTGCTTAGAATTTCAAATTTATCGAATGCCTCATTTTTAGTTTTCAAAAATTTAGTCCATGTATATCTAGAGTAATCATCTACTATGACTAAAGTGTAAAAATTTCCTCCATAACTTTGTATAGCCGACGGGCCAAACAAATTCATATGTAATAATTCTAGGCATCTAGATGTAGATACCATGTTTTTAGCCTTATGGCTATTATGTACTTGTTTCCCAATTTTGCAAGCATCACAAAAGTGTTGGTCATATTTCAACTTGGGTAGGTTCCTAACGAGTTCTTTGGATGACAAAGATTGAATAAGCCTCATATTAGCATGACCTAAGCGTCGATGCCATAGAGTTGAGTTTTCTTGCAAGGAGGTAAGACATAACTTATCTTTAGGTGTTTTATCTAATTTCATAACATAGACATTATTCTTTAAAACACCTTTTCCTACGGTTATGCCATCTTTAAGTATTTTACTTCCATTTTCACTGAAAAGGATGTTATACTTTTTGCGGCATAATTGACTTATACTAAGTAAATTAAATCCTAAATTATCTACATGAGCAACATCATCAATAGATAGAGAGTCATGAGAGATTGTACCTTTTCCAATGATTTTACTTTTAAGCTTGCTACCGAATGTGACATTACCTCCGTCATACACTTGGTAGGTTGAGAAAAGATTTTTGTTTCTCGTCATGTGTCTTGAGCACCCACTATCTTTGATCCACTCATCAGGTTCAAGATCAACTTTCAAGCATACCTAAGTTCATAAAAGACTCAAGCATTTGGTCCCCAATATCTCATGGGTCCATTTGGGTTAAACATGACATTATCATGGTTTATGTACTGAAATGGTGGACAATTTTTCCACGACATATAATTAGGACCATGAAAGTTTCTAGGCATGTTTTGGTTCCAATTATTTTGATAAGTGTGTTGTGGATTAACTATACTCTTTGGAAAGGGATGTTTGGGAAAACTCATTTGAGGTCTCTGTTGATCCGTTTTAACTCTATATTCATTTCTAGCTTGACCTCTTCCTAAAGATACTGCTGGTTTGTGTTTATTATTGGTTATGTTACTGTTAGGTTTCTTAGTAACTTTAACAAACTCGGAACGGTCGACTTTGTGAACCTTCTGTTCAACTTCTGTACCCGCGGATCCTTTGGATACACCTGGCGGATCCAAATTTTTGGATCCGTCGGATCCGTGAGTGTCCAACTTGGTTGAATCAGTTTTATTCACAGTCTGTTCCTTATGATCACTTAATGTTCCTAGTTTCATAAAGCCTAGTCCTGTTTTATCATGAGGTAGTTTTTGCATTTTCATTATTTCATCTGCACAACTTATGTTTTTATCAAACCTTTTAAACTTTGAATTTTGTTTGATTAAATCTTCCTGTGTGGTTCTTAAGGTTTCTAGTTCAAGTTTTAGTTCTTGACAAGACACACACGTTTCTTTACTATCTTTACCTTTTTCAATTCGTATTGCTTTTTCTTTAAGCCAAAATACTTCATTTTCTAAAAGTGTTGTCTTTGTTTTCAAAAATTTGTTTTTGTTTATGATTTTTAAAGTGACGTCACATAGTTTATTATATTCTACTTCTAAGGTTTCATCATCTATAGAGGAGTATGAATCAGAATGTACCTCTTCTGTGTCATTAGCCATAAGAGCAATTTCGTTGTTCATAGGCTCATCATCATCATCATCTCCTTCACTATCGCTCCAAGCTCCACTAACGAAGGCTCTTTGAGACTTGGTCTTTGGAGGCTTTGGACATTCTCCTATTAAGTGACTGGAGTCACCACACCTATAGCATTTCCTATCAACCTTACCTTTCTTATCGTCACGATCATTTCAAGAGGATTTCTTTTCATCACGAGGTGGTTTTACAAACTTTCCTCGTCTCCTGAAGAATTTCTTGAAATCCCTCACGGCCATTGCATACTCTTCATCATCACTGTTTGAACAAGATTCATCATCGTCACTTGACTCGGCTTTGGCTTTCAAGGCAATAGACTTAATCTTCTCCTTTTTGCCTTTGACAATTTCCGAGTCTTTTTCCATAATCATTTCGTGAACTTTTAGGTTTCCTATGAGCTCATCCAGTGCCATGCTTGAGAGATCCTTAGATTCTTCAATAGCTGTCACCATTGCTCTCCATTTCGGATGGAGTGCTCTTAGAAATTTCCTGACAAAATTCTTACTAGAAAAAGATTCGTCAAGTGCTTTAAGTGATGTAATAATAGTATTGAACTTAGCAAACGCACTATCAATGGTCTCATCTTCAGAGATAACAAATTGTTCGTATTGTTGAACAAGAAGATCAATTTTGTTATCTTTTACTTGTGAGTTCCCTTGGTGTGTGATAATAAGAGATTGCCAAATATCCTTAGCCGTTTTACACATAAAAACTCTTTCATATTCTTTCTTAGGTAAGGCATTATAAAGCATCATTTTGGCTTCATTATTTTTGGCAATTAGTTTCTTTTGCTCATCACTGTGACGAGTAAGAGAAGCTCCTTCATCCCGACCACCTGAAATATTATTACTAATAGGTTTGTAATCACCATCAACTATTATATACCATAGATCTATATCCTTTGATTTTACATAAGTCTCAAAGTGATTTTTCCAATAAATAAAACAATTTGGTTCAAATAGAGGTGGTCTCTGCATAGATTGTCCTTCTTTAAAGTTTTCAAAATCCATGGATCGTTTTAAGTTTTAAAATACAATATATTTTAAAAATCTTAAGTAACGTAGCTCTTGATGCCAATTGTGGAAAACTAGAAGGAGGGTTGAATAGTTTTTACCGTTTTTCAAGTTTTATTTGCTTTGTTACTATATGTTAATTCAAAGGAAACAATCACAAATAAATAATCACACAATATAAACAAAAGATAAAGAGAGGAAAGATCAAACCACACAACACTGTTGTTTATAGTGGTTCGGCTACAAGGACTCTCTTCCTTGCCCTACTCCACTCCCCGAGCTTCCAACTCGAGAGTTTATCTTTCACTAAGAAACAAACTCCTTCACTAGGCGGAGAAAACCTTTACACGTCGCTTACTTCCTTTTCCGGTACTAAGCTAAACACCGGGTTCTTTCACAAGGTAGAACCAACCTGACGTCGCCTATTTACTTTACCGACACTAAGCTAGATGTCGAGTTCTTTACAAGGGTACAACCACTCCCTACACTCTTTGTGCTTTAAGGACTAAAGCACTAACCACACTCACTGATTACAAATGATAGATATGATGTGTGAAACAAACTACAATATCACACAGTAATGCAACTAAAGGATTACGGTTCTGTAGATCCTTGAAAGCTTGATCTCTCTTCTACAAAATGAAAGATCAAAGTGAAATGCAACTATGAATGATGTTAGTAAGATATGTACTGAATGAATATGTGTGTTAAGCTATATGAGTGATGATAAAGCCAAATGATCAGCTTGCTATTTATAGGCAAGCTGATCTTCAGCTGACGGATCCCACGGATCCCATAATAGGGATCCGTCCTTCACTGGACTTGGATCCGTGGGAGATGACAGCTAAGGATTTGTTGTATCTTACCAAATCTTCCATATCTTACCAAATCATCAAATGTCAACTATGTAACTTGTAAATCTAAACAAGATATATCAAGATCTAACAAAGATATTGTATGTGATGTATGCAATGATGTCATGGAATGATTTTAGAATTAAAGTTTCCTTTTAAGGAAACAAGTTACTAAATAAGCAAACTTGTAATTCTTGGTTATTATGTGAAGTGTAAAATGTGTACTTAAGAGACTTAAACTAGTATTTATTATTTGCTAAAAGATATTCCTTTTATTTGTCATTAACAAAACTAAGAAAAGATCAAAGAATATAAATAACGTTTTTGAGACGATATTTGTATTAATAGATTTGTATAGTTGCACAGTTCACATCTTTTCAGGGGTTTTGTGGGTTTGGGTTTGGTCTTTGAGGAAGCTGGTTTTTGTTCCTTCTTGGATTGAGAAGGTTTCTCAGAAGATGCAATCTTCTCTCCCAGCTTCCTGACCATTTCAGCTAACTGATCAAATTTTGAATCAGGGCTTTGGGTTGTTACTTCAGAAGGGACTGAAGTTGATGAGTCATCAGTATTTACTGAGACATCAAGGGTTGGTCTCTTCAGGATGGTTGTTCCCTTTCCTGATCTCTCCTTTGGAGAGTGTGGTGAGAAGACCATTGGTGGGAGGCCTAAGTTAGGTACAGCACCCTGAAGGGTATTCAGTGGAGGAAGTGGTGGGTATGATTCTGATTCAGACTCATTCACAGACTCAGTAATACTGAGTTGTTCAGTGAGTTCGAGCTTACTGAGTTGTTCAGTAAGTCCAAGCATATTTTTCAAGGCCTGACTTTCAGGAAGCAAGATCTTTCCAGTCTCAAAGTTTGGTAACTTACTGACTGGGTTGTCCCTGACAATCCAGTCATTAGACTTGGGAAGCATTTCTTGCTCAAAAGATATGCCAGCTGGAACAAAGTTTAGTTCATTATGCCACACATTTGGATCAACCATAAGAGGGTAAATTCCAATGGTTTTCTGAGAGATTAATCCCACAGTGTCAAAAACCTTGGGGTTCTTCTTGGTCCAGCTTTGGATGACAGCCTTTTCTTTGTTAAGTTCAGTTTGAAGGGCTTGGTTTTGTTTCAAAATCTCAGTGTTCTGAATTTGTAGAGTTATTGTTTCTATCTTGGCTTGCTTTAGTACAAGCAGTTCATCTCTACATTTATTCAATTCTGACACAATATTGTTATATTTTGAAAACAGGTTAAGCCTTTGTTCCTCAACAAACTTTAAATCAACACAAATATAATTCATGTAAGACTGCCAATCAGAATCATCATCCATAGAAAGTAAAGTATTTACCTTCTTCATGGTGATGTTGACCCACTCTCCATTCCTAGCATGGCTTTTTCCTACAGCCACCTGATCCTCTTCAGAAAGAGCCATCAGTGCACTAACTCTTATTTCCTCATTTGAGGAAACCTCTTCTTCATCCCAATCATATGCTTCAGCTACTAATACCTTGTTCTTTGTCTGAATAGGTTTGGATGTTTGAGCAGCCTGAGACAATATGGGGTTAGTTTCAAGAAGTGCAAGTTTAGCTTTGATTTTCCTATATTTTGTTTCAAAATCCTTTTGACCCTTGTTTTGAAATTGTTGGGTGGACTGAAACATTTTAGGTTGAAACTTGCTAGTTCCTGAGGAACTGTTTCCTGAGAATTTGTAAGAGGGTTCTGAGATAGTTTTAGAATAACAGTCCCTAGCAAAATGACCCTTTTTACCACATTTAAAGCATTCAGTGGTCTCATTTGCTTTTGGTTTTGTAAAGTTTGACTGATTTCTTTTGATGAAACGTCTTGAACTAGCAAGGAGTGCCCTTTCTTGGAATTCCAAGTTCAAGTTGTTCAGGTACTCCTCACCAGTCCTTTCATCAATTTCATCTTCAGAATCCTCTTGATAATCCTGCACAACACCATTAGAATAGAAAGCAGTTGATATGGGTGTGGAGGTTAAGGCCTTTTTGGAATCAAGAGCTTTTGAGTCAGGGTATCTCCTTGAGATCAAGTTGTCTTCATAGACAAACTTCCCATAAATTTCAGGGAGCTCAAGGGTCTGGATGTGGTTAGCATTCCTCAGGCCTTGTGAGAAGTTGAGCCACTTCTCAGGGAGACTGTTGACAAAGCCAACATTAGTCTCATGCTTAGATAAGGCCACACCATCATTTGATAGCTCATTTATCAAAGTCTTGTATCTGGTGTAGGCCTGAGAGAGACTTTCAGAGTCCTTTGCCCTGAAAGTATTGTACTCAAGTTTAAGGTCCATGACCCTATTTTCCTTGGTATCTGAGGGACCCTCAAAGCTATTAACCAAGTCATCCCAGGTTTGCTTGGCTGTAGAACAGTTGATGACTGATTCCATTATATCGTCAGGAAGACATGATATAAGGATGTTTTTCAGGCGATGGTCCTGATTGACCACCCTCCTCTCATCTATGGTCCATTGAGCTTCAGGCTTAATTAGCCCTACAGCAGTTTTTGGGACAAATGGGCCATCCTTTATACAAGCGATGTAGTAGGGTTCCATCCCAGTTAAATAACAAATCATACGTTTTTTCCATTTGTTAAATTTGCCAGCCTCAAGTCTGGGTGCTACAGCAGAATAGCTGCCACCCTTTTTATCGACTAACTGGGGTACATTGGTATCAGTCATTTTAGGATCTTGGTTTTAAAAAACAGGAGCTCTCTGGGTTTTTGAAAGGTTTTATAAACCAGAGGCTCTGATACCACTTGTTGTTCCCTTAGCACACCGAGTAATTAACAATTAAGTTAAACTAAGTGAGCTTATGACTGAGATCAATGCAAAGAATATTTCTAACAGTTATAATACGTGAATATAAAAAACACAATATTTTCAACGTTTAAATTCTTATTAGAAATAATTCTAAGAATCTATTACCCAAGTGTTTTGCGGAACAAACACTTGGGATTGAATAGACAAGGGTTTATGGTGTCTCCTATCGAAACTCAAGTTTTGCTTGAGTGGTAACAATGTACCCACTGAGCTATCTCAGTGAGTTGTATACTCTTTGTAGGAGAGAAGTTACTTTGTAAAAGTTCTAAGATTTCAATATACAAAGCACACTTAACTTCTCTCCATCTGATCTATTTATACACAAGTAATCTAAGTATAAGTGATTAAAATATTACAAGTTGTTGAGGTAGCGTGTCTGACAATTACAAATAGTAATTGTCATTTCCAAGAACCAATAGGAATGGGCTAATAAGACTTTGGGGGTTGTTGGCTGACACTCCATGACTTTTAGCCGCAATAGGGAAGGTTGGTATCTGACAAGAGAAGAGTGTTTGGTCTGACACTTTTATCCTCTCAGATCTTTCCCTTTTGTTCCCGCCTATTCTTCAGGCATTGGTTCCTCAGTCTTCAATCACTTTAATGTTGTTGAGGAGACTGGGGTTCAGTGAGTTCTTGTCCAACACTCACTGAACCATCATCTTCTTCTTCGGCTTAAGTTCTACTCAGGGAGTACCGCCTTCCTGAGAAGTGAATCCTTCTTTTTGAATTCTCCTTAAGCATCCTGAAGATGTCTCACTGAGAGACTGTTCTCTCAGTGACTTGAATTGTTCTCGGTTTAAGTTAACACTTGGTTAATTTGTGTTCAAATCTTGTTTTAAGTATTCTTGGGTACTGACGAACCCAACAAGTTTACCTGGCTCAATTGAGACCAATCCAAGAGACCATGTCAAGGCGATCACCACCACTAAAGAAGTGGTGCCTAATGTACCCTTTCCTGGACGATTGTTAAATGCTGCTAACGCTGAGAAGCCAAAGTTTTTCTTTAACTCTTCAATCAGTTTAAGAAGATTACTCAAGGAAAAGTCAAGAATTGAAGAAGAGATAAAGGCTACTATGAAATAAGAGTGCTCTACAACTGATCACAACGCCTTGCCTCATAAAGAAAAAGACCCAGGGAGTTTTACATTACCTTGTCATATTAATGATATGTCTTTTAGTAAAGCCTTAGCTGACTTAAGAGCTAGTGTTAGTGTTATGCCCTATAAGACCTTCACCACTTTAGGTTCAGGTAAATTAGCTCAAACTAAGTTAATTATTGAACTGGCTGATAAGACTGTGAAACATCCCGAGGGTATAGCTAAAAATGTGCTAGTTAGGATTGAAAATTTTGTCTTTCCCGTAGAATTTGTTGTTCTAGATATGACTGAGGATATCAAAATTCAATTGATCCTCGGAAGACCATTCTTGTCTACTTCTCATGCTAAAATCGATGTCTTTAAAAGAAAATTATCTTTAAGAGTAGGGGATGACAAATTAGTTTTAAATGTGATAATCCTATTAAGAGCATTATTAAAAGTGTTTATGTGCTAGGATTAAGAGAACGCATGGAACTAGACTTAGAAGCTTGGCTAATGGGCGAAACCTTAATCATAAATAGATCACTTGACCAAATTGAAGGGGATTATATTGAATTAAATGACCTTAATGTGCCATTTGAACTTATTGATCATGTGATGGAGGATCCAAAACCCGAAATTGAGGATGGAGAAGTTGTGGATATTCCAAGGGTTAATGTTATTAGTACTAGAAACTCTGACGAGATTGAGGGATATCCTAGCTTTTGTAACTATGGAAGAAAAATCCATGTTAACTGTGCTTATAACTTACAATTTTCATGCATGATAGGATACAAACATGTAGATGCTAATTTCTTCCCTATTTTACCGATTAATGTAATGTCAAAAAGTTTTTATAATTCAATTATGAAAAAGAAAATGGAGTATAAGGGGGAGAAATGTAGTCGGGACCTTTATGAATGTGCCTATTTTTGTTGGAAATTTTTCAATTGTTACATATTTCACTATTGTGGAAGACATGGATGCTTATTGTGACAAGGAAATGGGTGATATAATTGTTGGGAGCCCATGTTGTAGGGAAATCAACGTTAATGCAAAAAGATTTGAAGGGAAAATTACCCTACACAATGAAAGCGACAGCGTCACCTATATGATGCCTCGTACTCACCCAGGATTTAAGAATGCCACGAACCAGGTATGCTATAGAATGTCACCATTTATCACTGTAGATAAGAATGATGAAGAAAGAGGGATCATGTATCCATACCAAAAGATGAAAGGATTCTATAAAGGAGTGGTGCATTTGGGACCGGAATATGTTCATGATGAATGAATTGTCAAATGGCTCACACAAGAACAAGTGAGCATGCATAAGAAGTAAGAGCTGAACATGAGTCTAACTTAAAGACTCTGGAATAAAGAGAAGTGTATACCAGGAGACAAACTGGATTTGTTATTTCTGTTTTCTTTTATCGAGTCTGTCAGACCTGCACATCGATACGGCGCATCCCATAAAAAGGATGCGGTGTATCGACTGTACAGGTCACATCTATCCTTCTATTTTTCTACATTTAATTTTTATTTCTGAACTTTGAACTTTCTGTCAATTATTTAGATGCGGCGTATCCAGGTTTCAGGATACATCATATGAAGTTCCTGACTCGTATTTTATTCCAGGCTCGATACGGCTCAACCCTTCCCATGGATACGGCGTATCGACTGACCTGATGAAATTTTTCAATTTTATTTTTAATTTTTAGTTTTGTTTTCACTAACCATCGATTAATTAGAGACACACTAGATGTGATTTTTATGTTTACAAACACAGGTTGTCTACAAGAAGTGGTGGTTCACATACATTCTATATTTTCTGTGTGTTGTAGCCATGTTGGCATTCAGACGCCATTACACACAGAAAATAAAAAGTAGCTCACAAACGCATCATGGAGGATCATACCGAGCAAATCTCAAGGGAGTTTTTGTTGGAGAATGCTCGTGTCATAATAACTAATTATATGGCTAGATATATGTGAGCCTATGGGGTCACACACTTATACACAGAGACACCATTTTATAGATTGTATTTATCGTATTTACAATATATAAACGACTACGTAACTCGGGATCAATAATGGGCTACTAATAACTAAGCTAGTACTTAGTTTATTGGATTGGACCAACAAATGGGCAAGCCCATTTAGGGCCCCCATGGCAAGCCTAGGTGAGAAAGGAACAAGGGAGAAAGATCAAGGGGCAAAGTGTAACTTTGATCATGATAAGTTCAAATGAGATTTGGTCTTTGATTATGACTTATCACATTAAAGACTTACCAACTTTCTCTCCTCCTTCCTCTCCCTAATGACCACGAAATTAATCACACCCATATTAGGGTTTGTGGTTTTTTATCCCATCTAACCTTATTCTAGTGTAGTTCAAGGCTAGATCGCGTGTTACGTGTTCAAGACTAGCATCGGGTGGTGATCGATGACGTGTAGTGTGGATTATTCATAGAGGTGATCTTCTTTGGTCACGTTTGGTTCTTATTTCATTCAATTCGTGTAGTGATATTGGTGGTGTTACCCGGATCACGCTACAAAGGTATAAAACATGTTTGTTTAATTTGTTTTTATTTAGATTGATCATATGGCTATATGGATCCTGTTATGGTGATGTTTTTCCGCTGTGCTCATTTGTTTAACATGTTATTTTATCATACATCACCTATAGTGGTATCACGAGCCATCATATGTTGTCATATGATCATCTTGTATGCGTAAAAATGGCTAAAAACATGGTTTTTTAATGGATTTAAAAGTGGGATTTTAAAACAGCCCCTAGGGCTTATATATTATGAATATGTCGACTTTTATAAGGTCTTAAGATCTGGACTTTTTGATCCTATGGCCATTTGTTATGCATACGTTGTTTGTTTACTTGATCGGTACCCGTAAAATGGCCTAAAAACGCGTTTTTTGGAAGATTTTTAACCCGATTTCAAATCAGCCCATGAGGCTTATTTTTCTGTGGTAAAATGGTGTTAAGAAGGTCCTAACATCAGTGGGGTTTGAGTCTTTGGCCATTTGTCACGCGTACCATTCGGGGTTTTAATCTTGTTAATTATTTCTTCGATTCGTTGGCTAACAATTTATTTCTTGTTATTTATTTTGTTATCCATGGCAAATACATGCATGTTTGTCCATGGAGTTAGCCAACACCATGTAATAATCTTTATTTGAATGTATTATTATGTGTTCATATGCAAAGCCGATGAAAACCTAGACCACTTGTGCGTTGTGATTGTGATTGTTGGTTGTTTTTTCTTGTTTTGGGGTTTGCCATTGTTTCGGCACTTTTGTAATGTAATTCATTTTTGGTGTAGCCAATGTTTGGGCATTTTACAGTAGATACAAAGTAGATTAGTTGTATTTTACTTTATATGTATTGTAAACAAGAGCTTGGAAGCAAATGGCGAAAGATTGAAGAGTTGTAGACTGAAAGTTGCTGCTGGACACCTGTTGGGAAAACGTGATTACCTGCTGATTGGCAAGGTATTTTTTTCTAAAATTTTTGGTGCAGGTCCACAAGACATAGGGCTACAACTTTGTCAACTGGGCCGAATCATGAGGAGGTGATCTTCCTAG
This sequence comes from Artemisia tridentata subsp. tridentata, assembly GCA_021014915.2. Taxonomy (NCBI): domain Eukaryota; kingdom Viridiplantae; phylum Streptophyta; class Magnoliopsida; order Asterales; family Asteraceae; genus Artemisia; species Artemisia tridentata. The sequence continues at coordinate 294,821,144 of CP139506.1, forward strand.
GCATTTGGGCCTTGCAAAACAGAAAAACTGGGCTGACAGAAACTGAAGTTCATGTGCATAATGGGCTTTTTACTTGCTCATGATTGTCTTGGAGCAAGTGGGAGCCCTCCGTGTGGTTGTGGTTTGTGTCCCTAGTTGACTCTTGGTTCTCGTGATGGCTCACGAGACCAAGCATAGGATTTTCATCGGTTGAGGCTTTGCATATTGTGGTTGTATGTTTGGTTGGTTGTTTTTATGTATGTTGTGACTACATGTAAAACGGAAAAATGTTTTCTTAAAACTTGAAACTAAACATAAACCATTTTGAACTAAGTCTTATGATTTAGTTTAACTAAGTTTAAATATGATTTGAAACTTAAAAATCATTGTTTTCTAAATAACACTTGAACTAGTTAAGATTGTTTATTTATTGATTTATTGTATTGTCCAAACTTAATTAAAATCCACCTAGGATTTATATTAGTCTTGAAAATGGACAACTTGACACACATAAATTAAAACAATGATTAGACTTAAGTTAAGAAAAGTTTTTAACTTGTGCTACGAAGAATGAATGCATGCTTCTTTCGTACACGTTTTTGATCCACATCAAAACTATTTACCCGTCAAAATTTAAGTCACGCCGTCCAATTATGAGAACACTTGCAATTACCTTTTAGCATCTGGTCAGACCTAGGCTGAATTGTAACCCAAGGTGACTATTCTCCATGGTCAGACCAAGGATTATTCCCACAGTTTTCAAATTGGATGACTTAATCGAGTAGTGTGGTCAGACCCTTACCCGAGGCAAAGATGGGACTAAACATGCCTACATGACACTAGTTGTTTGACACTAGATGCCATGAGTCCCATAAGGATCTAAGAGTTGTACATGTAATACAATTGGTGATCGTCGCCTACCTATTGAATCCACCATTTCTAGTAGATCAACTGCATTAATGGTCGAACCTCAATGAGGATCTTAGCCTTTTCGTAAATTAATTGTTTTAAATTATAAACATGGGGTAGTTAATTTATAAAAGGATAATTATCGAAAATACTAAAATTGAACTTTGTAAATTCAATTAATGCAACGCATACCGTAAACAAGAGTTTGTTCTTTTCTTGTTAAAAGGACGAACTAAGTCGATCTTTCCTTGTAAGAAAGAGACTTATTCCTATCCTTTTTCTTTATGAGGAAAAGCCATAATAGGAATATTTGAATTTTCCTAATTCTAATCAAACTCAAGGAAAACCTACTCTAGAAATCGTGATGTCTTGTAAAAGTCAAAACGGTTAAGTATGGTTACACATCTTATTCCTTCAACGTTGTTTTATAACCCTTGTTTCGGTTTTGAAACATTGAAGAAATATAAGATATTTGGACAACCAAGAACACGTGCACTTGACTTGACCTCTTTGGTCAGACCTTAGGGCCATTTCAATCCATGGCAAATTTTGCTCATTGGTCAGACCTTTGGCGATATTTGCATGTTCTTGCTTGGTCAACCTATTTCGTACTAGCTACCAAACTAAAATGAGTTTAAATAATTAGAAGATGGAAGTATCAATAAACCGCAATGTGGTAAAGGCAAATACTAGCATGATTACCTAGCAGTTTGCCTTAACCCAATATGCCTACTAAGGTCCTACATACCCTTGTGGTAAAGTAGACCAATTATGGAGGAAATGCATGCCTATTTTCAAGTTAAAATAGCAATGATGGCTAGCCCATCATCTATATGTTAGAACTTGATGCACTTTCTTGAATACCTAAGTACATGTTTACTAGTCAAAGTGACTCACATTAGCAATAATGTGTAGATATTCAAAGAAAGATGGAAAGTATCCAATCACTACTCACTCTCCACTAGTGACGTAACACATTGTAATGTTGTCTAATCCAGTGGGAGCTACGTGATTATATTACTGGTGACGTAACACATGTAATGTTGTCTAATCCAGTGGGAGCTGTAAGCTTTATTACTTGCAAGTTGCCCATCTTATTTCCAGATTGTCTTGAAATAATACACTACTTTCCACGTGTTAAGCATCATAGTTTATATAAGAACCATTGCATAAGTTTTATATGATAACTTGTCGCGTTCCTGATGTTGCTTCCTGAAATGTTATCTATAAAATTGTTATGCATGATTCATTATTCAAACGATAAAGTTCTACATATCTATATTTTGATTTTTGACTAAAAATCATATGTTATCTTATACATTGTCATATTGCTCATACAAACAAACGAGCGTAGTGTTGTTTGCATGCTCTCACGATGTTGTGCCATGCACAAGTGGGAGAAATCTTAATGGTGTGCCAGGTACAACATATAACAATATGACTAATAGTTTTTCTTGACTGAAAGGCATGAAACCAAAATTCTACTAGGACTTCTACACATAAAATGTAGGTTGCCCTAATTAGAACAAATATCAAGATAACATGAAAAGCTACTTCAACATATTCACTGAATTGTTTAGTAAATATGATTATGTCTTCTTGTAATGTCATAATCATGAAGTATGAAATTAACTTGAAATTACTATTGAGGCCAAGTGTCGGCGCTCGTAATTACTTTAGTTGAATATGTTTAGGTCTCTTGTAAAGACACAAACATCAATTCAGTTAATTGTTGAAAGACAAATAACGTAAAGTAAGACGTTGATTTTTTATGTCTTCTTGTTAAGACATGTACACTTACGACGTATAACATTAAATGTTTATGTTTTCTAGTCAAAACATGCACATGAAGTAAAGTATGCAGTAGGCTAAAATTACTATTGATGCCATCTGGTTTGACTTGGTTGGCAGATATGTAAGCCAAAAGGTATAAGTTCATCTAATGAGTTGTGTGATAGTCTCACAACATCAGTCCTCATGGAATACCACAACTTTATGGTATGTCCATCATGGAAAATCAAACACTATTGATATTGTTTGATCTTTGATGACTTAAACTGTTTTACCTCCAAAGCTATCAAGGTTAGAAATTGGGTGTGCCATGTGTACACTCAATATGATTCCAACCCAGAAGGAATTTAAGACACCATTGTATTATGGCATGGGATGAATCCCATTATGTCTTAATTGAAGTTCTTAATTTGTTAACTACTTAAGAGTAAATAATTAACAAACTAGAGTCAAGAACTAACGGTGTATTATGGATGTCCCACTTGAAAAAAATTTATTGTTACTCAAGATGCTGAGTATCTAGAGATTAGTCTCTACATACAAAAGCAAGTGGGAGTACCTTTAGACCTTGAAGTTATTCAAGAACTAAATACACAACCTTCTGAGTACACTTGCTAATGTCATACTATGGTTGAACATGCATATGTTAAACCATAGATTGATATCTCTCATTCATAAATCCGCAAGGATTCCTCTTGCACCTGAATGATATAGTTTTTTATATCAATGCTAAGAGACATAAGTTAGAGGATCATGGTGAACCTGCTAACTACTGAGATGCATTATCAGATATTGTATCTGATGAGTAGCTCAAAACTATGAATGTTAAGATGCAGCCCTTAAAAGACAATCACTCATGGAGCTTGATTGATCACTTACAAATCAGTTAGACTGTGAGGTTAAGAATGAGTTTCTTGATAAGAAGACTCAAAAGGGAAAACTTGTACACAAGTTTAATGCACGACTAGTAAAAGGAGTTTACTCGTACTCAAGTAATTGACTATGACTAAATCCTTCTGCCTAGAAACATTAAATGTATAAAGATGATTAATTGTCATACCTGTTTTCATATAAATGAAATATGACAATAGGATATCAAAACACTTTTCTTGTTGATTACCTTTGCGAGGACGATGAGTAATCAAAAGGGTTTATGAATCCATATAATCTTTATTATGTATACAAGATAAAATAATCCATGTGTGGATTAGATCATGCATCTAGGAGCAAAGATCTTGAGTTAATTATAAAATCATTAATTTGATTTTGATTAACAAGATTACTCCTAAGTACACTAACAGCAAGTTGGAGCACTGTATTTATTTTCTTAAATCTCATATGTCATTAACATATTAGAAACAATATTCTATCTAAGCTAGACTTTAATCCTTAGCTTGGAATGAAGTTTCTCTTGAGGGATTTATAAAATAAGACATACAACCTTGTTATATATATGTTTATTAGAATAAACATAAGCGGTTATTAAGTCTAAACACAATATGACACGTTATTGAGGGGAGTCTCAATGATCAATCACACTTGATGAGATTGAACACATGATTGGAAATCTTAAGTTCAACTAAAGGATTCATCATGTAAGTCATATTACGCATTGGGCTATGTTTATCATTTGCATGAATGCAAGATGAGTTGATAACAAATATCTAAGTGAACGTCATTGGATAATTGTTAAACGAACATTATAATGGACCTACGAATGACCAAAGATATGTTCAAACGTTTACGGATATTTGAGGAGCTCTGTTTTGTTTGCATACGTTAATGCTTATTCAACTGAGATGATACTCAACCACAGTCGTTGTCATCATGAATGATGACATTGATGACTAGATGTGCTCGACTGAGAGCATTAATGCGTTATACATTAAAAGAATAAGAATACCTTATAGTTTGAGAAACTATTCAGATGACTATCAAAAGTAGGTGTCTTGCTAGCTTCAAACACCCTATGGAATGTATTGTTGCAATACTCATCATGTACTTGAATGCACACATACAAAGGACAATCATCATTCAAACCTTTCATGAATTATGAAAGAAGTATTCTCAAAGTTTACTCAGATGACTACTTGTTGCCTTGTACAACATGATTCGATCATGGTGGGAACATCGGATTCCGACCTATGAGTAGTCTTATGCATATCTGTTTTTAGTATTTGGATAATGGAACCGTAAGCAGTCGTATTATATAATGAATTGATATACATGGTATGATCGTCTTCATTTATACTACTGTGTTCTATATTTGCATGTTTAATCCATGAATAATTTATTTATTCTAAAATTATCCATTGTCGGTTGACGATACGGGAGTATCATCAAATTAAGACAAATGTGAGCGTGTTGGTGATTTATTTGCCACACTCACATGTTGTTCATTGTGATGAACATTGGATTGACCCAACCTACGAGTATTCACTACATGGATCGTTGTCAATAGTGAATCTCGCAAGAGGTTATGTCTCTTATCCTTAGACTTGAGATGCAAGCAGGTCTTGCATGTGTGGAATTTTATTCCTTGATATGGTTAAACGCTGTCCTGAATAAGGTAGTTATAAAGACCATCTTCAGGAGTGATATGAAGCACATGAATGACACGTGCAGTCAAAATAGGATTTATTCCTCCACATGTTATGGAGTTAGATACTATTGGGCCCCTCGATGAATTGAACAGATGTTTGTATGGCCGTACCCAACTGGGATTAAGATGAATCTTAAATCCACTTGGTAATCTTGTTCAATATCCATATCGAGAAACAGAATAGTTGAACTATTATAATGACTTTTGATCCATGTCTAATGTTCAACACGGTATCTGAAACAAAAGGATAGATGACATATAAACCATCTGAAATGAGACGTTTAAGAAACTAACCTCACATATTTCTAGGGGCATTGGCGTGTTGCTAGACGCTAACCATTGCTTGTATAATTACTCGATTATTATGACGTCGCAAGTGGGAGCTGTTGGAGAATGCTCGTGTCATAATAACTAATTATATGGCTAAATATATGTGAGCCTATGGGGTCACACACTTATACACAGAGACACCATTTTATAGATTGTATTTATCGTATTTACAATATATAAACGACTACGTAACTCGGGATCAATAATGGGCTACTAATAACTAAGCTAGTACTTAGTTTATTGGATTGGACCAACAAATGGGCAAGCCCATTTAGGGCCCCCATGGCAAGCCTAGGTGAGAAAGGAACAAGGGAGAAAGATCAAGGGGCAAAGTGTAACTTTGATCATGATAAGTTCAAATGAGATTTGGTCTTTGATTATGACTTATCACATTAAAGACTTACCAACTTTCTCTCCTCCTTCCTCTCCCTAATGACCACGAAATTAATCACACCCATATTAGGGTTTGTGGTTTTTTATCCCATCTAACCTTATTCTAGTGTAGTTCAAGGCTAGATCGCGTGTTACGTGTTCAAGACTAGCATCGGGTGGTGATCGATGACGTGTAGTGTGGATTATTCATATAGGTGATCTTCTTTGGTCATTTTTGGTTCTCATTTCATTCAATTCGTGTAGTGATATTGGTGGTGTTACCCGGATTACGCTACAAAGGTATAAAACATGTTTGTTTAATTTGTTTTTATTTAGATTGATCATATGGCTATATGGATCCTGTTATGGTGATGTTTTTTCCGCTGTGCTCATTTGTTTAACATGTTATTTTATCATACATCACCTATAGTTTTCCGTTCTAATTCTTTCTATTTCCTGTTTTTAATTTCATTTTAAACAACGAGGACGTTGTTTATCTTAAGTGGGGGGTGGAGAATTAGAACATCACTTGTCCTTATTTTTCAAAAATTTGCTTAATATGTGCTTAATATGCTTAAATTTAAAATTTTTCTAGCATGTTTTTGTGAAATCTTAGTTGCATAACCGCACACATAACCCTTATTTCCATATTGTAAGAATTTAGCCTTATCCGTTTCTATTGGGAATTAAACCAACAGTTAGTACTGTCAGTTCTAAATTAGTACTGCTGAAGATTCGTTCAAGATTACACTAACAGTCCTAAGTAAGTTAGTACTGCTGATACAGAAGGTTAGTACTGATTATAAGATAAAGATGAAAGTCGTGTGAAGATATATATAGAAAAGATGTAATGTATATCTTATTAATATAGATTTATACGGTAGATAGTTTACTTGTAAAGGACTCTTTGTCCTATAAAAGGAGATCCTAGGTTAAGTTTTAATGATATGCATTATTATTAGAGCTTTAAAGCCTTATTGTAATTCTTGTGATATTCCAAGATCACTCGTAATATATTGAAGCTAATCGTTTGGTTAAACATTGTGTCATTATTTTACTGTTACATTCATATAAACACATACATCACCAAACACAAAATCTTCTAAGTACTTGGTAGTAAATTCCGTGTGCTACTAAGTATATATTCAAAGTATCTTCAACACAATCCGTGTGTTTAGATCCGGTCAAGTGGTATCAGAGATAGGTTTCTGATACTTTGAGAATTAGAAGATCCAGAAGTTCTTACCAAGAAGATGGACATGGAAACACCCCAAACCTCAATTCTTGCCAAACTCCCCATGCTGAAACAGAATGAATACGATCTATGGCGGCTCAGAATTGAGCAATATTTCATGGTGCAAGACTATGCACTATGGGATATCATTATCAATGGTGATTCCTTCAAACCGACTACTTCTGAGGAAACACATGCTGATGGTTCCAAGACAACAAAGCTCAATACTGAACCAGTGACTAATGATGAGAGAATTAAGAAGAAGAATGATCAAAAGGCTAGGAATTTGTTACTCATAGCAATTCCTAATGATCAAGTGCTAAATTTTAGCCAGTATGAGACTGCTAAGACTCTTTTTGAAGCAGTGGTGGAGAGATTTGGTGGCAACGAAGCTACCAAGAAGGCTTAAAGAACTCTACTTAAACAGAGTTATGAGAACTTCAGTGCCTCAAGCAATGAAACTTTGGATCATATCTTTAATTGGCTTCAAAGGATCATTAGTCAACTTACTGTGTTAAAAATTGTGATTCCACAGGAAGATCTTAACATGAAGTTTCTTAATAGCCTACCTGCTGAATGGAACACTTATGTTGTGGTTTGGAGTAATAAGCCAGAGCTGGAGAAGATGACATTGAATGAACTCTACAACAATCTCAAGATTGTTGAGCAGAAGGTGAAGAAGAGTGGAAGCACCAGTGCTAGTTCTGGGAATATGGCATTCTTATCTTCTCCCAGCAGTACCAGTCCTGAAGAAGAAGAAGCAGTTTGTACTGCTAGCCCTAAAGTTAGCACTGCTAGTGTAAAAACTAGTACTGCTGGCTTGACTGAGGAGACCATATATGCATTTGTGTCAGAACAATCTGGTGGGTCTCAAATCTTCAATGAAGACCTTCTTCAGATTGCTGAAGATGATTTGGAAGCTATGGATTTAAAGTGGCAGTTGGCCTTGATAAGTATTAGGGCTAAGAAGTATTATCAAAGAACTGGGAACAAGATTACCTTCAATGGAAGAGATGTAGCTAGGTATGATAAGTCCAAGGTGGAGTGCTATAATTGTCACAAGATGGGGCACTTTGCCAGGGAATGTAGGAGCCCAAGACAGCAAAACAACAAAGGTCAAGGGTTCAAGAGTCATCAAGGAACAAGGAGAACAGTGAATGTGGAAGATACTTCTTCCAAAGCAATGGTGGTTGTGGATGGAGCAGGTTTTGATTGGAGCTTTATGGAAGAGGAGGAGGAACCAGCTAACTTGGGATTAATGGCTTTCTCAGACTCAGAGGTACATATTGTTCAAAAATGTTCAAATTCCTGTTTTGCTTTAAAAGATTATGAAACTCTTAAGAAACAGTATGATGATCTTAGAGTAGAATTTAATCAAGTAAATTTTAGTCTGTTTAATCATAAAAGAGGACTAGCTATTTTGGAAGAACAACTTGATTTTTATAGAAAGAATGAGTCTAACTTTAATGATGATATAGTTAAGGCAAAGGCACGAATCAGAGTGATGCGGAAGCAATGCTACTTACATGGATGTCCTAGTCTACCCATTCCTCACCGGTTATAACTTATGTTCCTATGGGGAGATCCTAAAGCAATTTCTCAAATGTTGTCTTATGAGTGCCTACAGTGGAAAGTTAGTGGTCCAAACTTACACAGGTCAAGGGTAAATGCATTACAAGTCGCAGCCTGTCTCTCTGATACCATAATTGTAACACCCCAACCCGATAAGGGTAGAAGTATTACGTTATGGTGACATATCAAAGCAAACAAAAGCACATGTGTAAATAATACAAAATGAATTTCAAAGGTTACAAAGAGAAAATCTGAAACTACAAGGTTACAAGTGGATTACAATAATTACTAAGTCTAAATATCGTCTCTTCTAGTCATCTCTAATCCGGAATAGCTTCTAAGTCAAAGTCACTCTTCACTCATACCCAGCTTCCTACTAAAACCTGCCGCAGGAAAAGAAATGCGGCTGAGCTTAAAAAGCCCAGTGAACAGATATATATACAAAGCATAACATAAAAGTAAGTAAGCACAAACAGCGAAGGAATAAGAATACGAAACGAAAAACATAATCATCAAAGTCGTACGAATTTTAAAGAGAACTAAGAATCAAGAGTGCATGAGAACTGAATCGAAAATGAAACAAGAATGGAATCAAATAATGAGAAGGGTCATATAAGGATGTGCCATAAGAACTCCAAATCAAAATCCGTCAAATCATACACATATCATATCATATCATAAGTATACGAAGAGGGGAGACCTCTAAGTATTAATCAAAAGTGTGAAAAGGAGTGCAAGGCACACACCACCTGGTCACCAAATCATACACATACAAAAGTCCTAGGATGCATCCATACGCTCCCTAACAAAAATATGTATGTCAGTTCTAGACTGGTCACACATATGGGGTTGGCCAATAATGCGCATACAAATCAAATCAAAAGGGGGAACGCCGTAGATCTATCACACCTCTACGGGAGTGTCATGCCTAGGGTGCCATCCTAAACATGGTCCTAGTACCTCTAGAACTAGGTAAGCTCAGGCACGGATTTATCAAAGCATACATAATCATAATCTAATAAGCATGGCAAACATAATCATAGCATAGCATAGCAGAGACATTTAAACAAATGTCAGAATGGATCAAATAGAATGACGATCATACAATGAAAGTCATGAATCAAATAAGGGGAAACATATCAGGCATCGGATCGAATAGAAATATCCCTACTGAAAAGGGAAAGAATATATGTACCTTAACACAGCACACAACGAAAGCAAATGAAATCAAAAGAAGCAGAAGGTCACTCCTTCTTCACCCGATCTACATAATCATAAGTTTTCTTATAAGTTCATAGTCTCATAGTCGTATAGGTTTCATTTTAGTTTTCTTTCCATTTTAGGTAACTTTCCAAAAATAGCAAGTTTCCGTATTTAGTAACTTTGGTTATTAACATTCTCGTATGTCAATTTAAAGTATTAAAGATGATCATATTCGTAGTTTAAGGTTCATAATGTCTTTTACAAAAATTTAGGGTTCATAAAGTAGTTTCCATGATTTTAGGGTTTATTATGTAATTATCACAAGTTTAGGGATTAATATGCAATCCTCATAAATTTAGGGTGTAAAATGTAATTACTATAAAGTTACAGGTGTTCACAAGTTAGGTCCTTTAGTTTTAGCAATTAACAATTTAAACCCTTTAGTTTATAAAATAAACACAAAACACCTTTTAATTTCCTTTTTAACCTTTTTATAATTTCTCACAGTTTTATATACGAAATTGTTAGGTTTTCTATAAATTGTAAACCGCATAAGAACTCAGTAATAAAATTCCCAAAAATTCCCAGAGATGCTCAAATGTCTTAAGTGTTTTATCAAACTTTTTCTAGATTTTATTAAGTAGCATAACTATGGATTAAAATTCACTTAAACCAACTCGTCCAGATTTCTGATTAATTTTACTATACGAAAAGTTATTAATTAGAAACCCTTTAAGAAAAATTCACAAAAATCTACAAAAATTCCAGTAAGTAATAGACATCCTGAATATTACCCAGTTCAAAGGACACCTCCTAATTCGACACGGTTTGGAAATTAAAATTCAAAAACCCGGACTGATTTTCCAGACTCACAAATCCGATCAGACACATAATTTTCCAAAAATCAAAAGGTAACCTTCCAGGCCTCCAAAAATTACAAAATTAATTTTCCCAGGTAGCCATTTCATTGAACTTAGTTTTAGATGCTTAAAACACCAAAATATACGTTCACATCATTTATTTACAGCCGGTTAAAGTCGAACAAAATTCCAGATTAGTAGCAGTTTTCACAGCTTCAAGCATAAACTTAGGGTTTTTATCACTCCAATCATCAATCCTTAATACCAAACGATTATAGGTGAGTTTATATCATGTCTAGGTCAATTATAACAGGTCTTAACATAATCACATCTAATAATTTCATCATATAAACTCCTGGTCGATCCATACATAACAGATTTTTAGGGTTTTCATAACTTATCATTTTATGTATAGTTCTTATGATTCCATGTGAGTCCTTTACATATATTTTGACATAACAAGAATAAGAACATGACAAGGATTGAGCAAAGATGATACAATACCCTCGTAGACCACGAAGAACAAGAAAAGAACAAAGTTAACACACGAACGAATTCCTTTCTCTCCTTTTGATTCGTATGGCAGAAACACTTAGAACAAGAACGAGATTCAAGGGCTTCTTTTGGTTGTATTCAAGTCGACAGCAGCAGCAAAAGAATGGAGGAGCCGACACTTTGAAGGAGTTAGGGTTTTCTCTTCTTATTTTTATTTTTTTTTTTTTTTTTTGGGAACTTATTATGGTCGTACCCCCAGTTAAATTTTTAAATCTGATGTTTGGGAACTTATTATGGTCGTACCCCCAGTTAGGTAGTACTCTGTCTTGGTTCTCGATGGTAAATTTTATTATTGTTATTTATTAAACAAAGAAAACGGAAAATATTTTTGGTGTTTTTATTTTTTATATGATAATAATAATAATAATATATATAGAAAAGAAAAGAAAAATATTTTTGTATTTTATATTGTTTATGGGAAATAGTAACTTCTGGAAGAAGGATCTCAAATCACTAATCGCTTAAACTCTACATAATAGTCGCAACACAACCTCCCCGGCAGCGGCGCCAAAATTTGATCCGTGCTAAATAGATATAAATATTATGCAACGACGGATACGCGTGAATAATTACAAATTACCCCTTTGTGAAAAAGGATACTTGCAAAAACTCACGTTCGTGTGTAGTGTGAAGCCAGGTAAGTAATTACCCGGATCGTTTCCCAACGAGGTGTGAATGGGCAAACTGTGGAAAGTTAGGATTAGAGTGACTGATGATATGATATGAGATTTTGCTTTTTAATTAATCTAAATAACAAATTAAAAACAAATATACACAAGAAAATTAAACGCGAATTAATAAATTAAAAACGCGTAACGGGGAAATCTAAAATGGGACTAAAAAGTAAAATTTATGAAATTAAAACCTAAAAATGTAAAATTACTTAAAACTTATTTAAAAACTAAAATTATATTTTTTACACTTTTTATTTAATTATTATTAATTATTTATTATTTAATAATTATTTAAAACTAATTTAAATTATAATAAATACTAAATAAACAAAGAAAAATCTAAAACTTTTTCTATAAATATTATTAATTAAAAAGAAGTAAAGAAAATTATAAAAATGAAAATTACTTAATTAAAAATTTAAAAAGATAAAATCTATTAAATAGAAGCTATCACTTATTTTCTATTTTGTTTTTCTTAAGGTCTAAAAATATGATTATATTTTTCCTGGATTATACTTAATAAAAGAAAATTATGAAAATTAAAATTATATTTTTCTGATTAATATTCTATTTATTATGATTTAATTACTATTAGAAACTAATTAAAAAGATTAAAAATATCAAATGACTTAGGAAAAATCTGAAAAATTCAGGATAAGTCTAAATTAATATTTAAAAGCTAGGAAAATTAAAATCAAAAGTCTAATAAGCCCAATGAGCTGATTTGGGTAGATAAGCAGTTAGCAAATAAGCTAAAAATAAGCTAATAAGCACAAAAATTAACCAAAAGCTCAGAACAGGTTTAAACAACTTATATAAGCACAATACAACTGAAAAATACAAATAAGCACAAGAAATAAGCAAGAATAGCACTAGGGCAGTAGGCTTGTTCTGGTTTTAAGAACTTGGATTTTCCAAACAAGCTATAAGCTAGAAAATAAGTTAAGGGCTGAAATAAAAAGCTAAATGGGACTGTTTACACTATAATTAAGCTAAGGGATTCAAGAACAAGCTGGCTGATAAGCCAGAAAAGCTCAATAAGAGCTTATGGTTTCTGAGACTGCTGATGTGCTTATGCACAGGGCAAAATGGGAGCTTTTCAAGGCTCCTAAAAGCTATCAAAAGCTTTTCTAAAAATCTGACCAAAAATACTAGGGTGAGATGAGCTGGGGAACTTTACTAATCCAGAATTTCAGCTTGTGAGGGCTTATGAGGATTAAACTAAAAATCTGCACAGGGTCTCTAAAAACCACAAAAACTGGTAAAGTGAACTGATGTGGGTCTGTTTTAGTGTAGACTTGGTGCAAGGTTCTAGGATTTTGGGACTTTACTAAATAGGCTAAGTGGGACTCAAAAAGGCTAATGAAAAGACCAGAGTAAGCTTGTAGCTTCTAATGGCTTATTTGGCTGTTTCAGGTTTTAAGGTTCATATAGCAGACTGAGAACCTTAAAATCCTTAAGATTTTGTATAAAGCTTACACTAAAAGCTTCTAACTGCTGATTTATTCAAGATCAAGTTTGAGTGATGTGCAAATGAACAGTATAAGATGGGTTTTACCCGTTTGACTCAAAAAGCCAAACACTCCTTTAAGGGTGACTGTCTTGATTTTTAAGCTGGGAATGTGCTATTAAGCTAGGGTTATTTAATGAACTATGGTTAAATAACTTATTTAAATGCTAAAAAGTAATAAAAACTGGGTCACAGCTTATAAATAAGCTGTTCCTAATTTTAGTCTAATATAAGCTATTTGACTGATTTTAAGGTAAAATAAAGACTGAGGTAATTAAAACTAATTTAATTGATGAAATATAAATAATAACTAGTAATAAGCAGGAATTTATGGAATTAAGCTATAAATAAGCAGTAGCACAGTAAATTGGATTTTAAGCTAAGAATTTAAAAAGCTTACAACTGATGAGCTTATGGAGCTGAGGAACAAAGAACTAGAACCAATCTAGCTTGTCAGAAACAAGCTAGAAAACCCAGAAAATCCTTCCAAATCAGCTTATTCACCCCAAAACAGCTTATTAGCCTCTCAGGTTGACTTTTGTTGACTTTTCTCCATTTCTTGAATTAGTACTAGTATAATCTATATAAGCTTACAGGAAGCTATGATGAGCTTATGTGAGCTTATAGCAAGGTATTTGAGGCTTTGATGATAGTTTTAAAGGTACTTAGAGCTTATACGATTTAACAGATAAATTGGAAACTTGAATTACTAGTGAAACTAAGTTCAATACTAACACAATAAGAACAAATGAACTTGAATTAACTTGTATTGATTACTGATAACTTGTATTACAAAAGATAACTACTGAATGTGAAAAATACGATTAGCTAAAATTAACTACTTGCCATAAAAGGCTACAAAAGCTTTCTATTTATACTAAACTATGGTGGGATCTTCTTGTAATCTTCCTCTGATTCATTTCCAGCCCTTGGATGGTCTTCATTTGATCTGAGCCTTTAAAACAGGTTTTGGCGCCAAAATTGAGTGAGTGGGAAAAATTATCACATGGGTCTGTACCTGCTGGAGAAGAAGCAATTAATGCGTTTTGGGAGTGTTAGGTGAAGTATGGAGGAAGGAAGAGGGGGTGGGTGTGTCAGAGAGGCGGTGGAGGATGGTGGTATTGGTGACTGGTTTTGGCGGGTCAATGGTTTAGAAGAAGAGTTTGACTGAGGGTCAAACTTCTGGGTTTAATAAAAAAGGGTTGGGTCGGTTTATTGATTGGGCTTGGGTATTATAGTTGGGCTGGGGTATGTAGTTGGGTTATAGGATTGGGTTTATTAATATAAGGGTTGGGTTTTTATTAATAAAAGGTGGTCCGGTTGGTTTGTTTTAGCACAAGGACCATTCTTGTAATTTCTGAAAATTGGAGGACCATAGTTGTACATCTTCCAAAATAAACCAAGGGTGATTCCTGCCATGTTTCAATAATCCAGGGACCATACATGAGATTTCCAACAATAAAATTTCCCAGGGACCATTTTTGCAAATTCTGAAAGTGCAGGGACCAAACTTGTAAATTATTGAAACTTTTCACCAAAGGACTAAATATGACAACTATTAATTTCAAAAGGACCTTTGGTGACTTTTCTTACAAAACAAATGCCTAGGGACTAAATTTGACAAGTTTTGAAAGTTGAGGGACTGAAACTGCCAATTTTCAAACTTTGTTCGTTTTTCACTTGTTTTCAATCTTTTTGCATTTGAAACATATAAAACACAATCCCTGGGATATTTTCAGTATTTTGATGCATTTCTGAGTGTTTTTGGATGTTTTGGCAGTTCAGATACAACAAAAATGATGAGTATTTAGACACTCATCAATCCCCCACACTAAACTATTGCTAGTCCCTAGCAATCTTTTATGAAGTTTTAATGGATTTTTCTCTTTACCAAAAGCCATTACTTCTGGAGTAGCCAATGTTTTAGTATGTGATACTTTGGTACAATGATAACCAAATGATTTTGAGCAAACCATCAGCTGTCAACGGGTTTGATTTGTCTTTACCAGAAGCCGTTTGCTTCTGGACTAGCCAACTCTTAGATCAATTACAACTATTATCTTTGGTGAGCTGATTACCAATTATGGTTTTTCACTTGCCTTAACCACAAGCCATAACCTTGCGGGCTAGCCAACTCTTTACTTATAAAGATATGGTGAGTCGAATACCATACAATTTTTGGCAAATTGTAAGCCATCAACAGATTTGAGACATCTTTACCAAGAGCCATTTGCTCTCGGATTAGCCAATCCTTATGTGGGTTAGACATGGCGGACTGATAACCATTTATTGCGTTCTAAGTGAGAAAAAATTTTAAAATTTTGGCTAAAATGGGGGTACTAGATGGTACATATGATCAAATTCGCTAGAATTCCCCCCCACACTTAGAACTGAATATTGCCCTCAATATTCAAAGCACCGGTTGTTCTACCAACACTTAGAACGGAAAAAGGAAATATTAATAGCCATTTATTTTATATAGACACACTCTTTTTTTTTTTTTTTTTTTTGATATACAACATGTGGGGTATCTCCCCCACACTTTGTGGTAGAACAGAGAAAGAAAACAGAGATACGGGTGAGAACCCATGTTGTGCTAATGTTTTTGATCACCGAGTCACTAGCTTGACTCGATCCCCGCATTCATTGGTTCATGGGGAAAGTTTGGAGATCCGGGACAACCATGGGTGGTATATCCTCTCCAAAGTAGTGTTTCAAACGATGACCATTCACTTTGAAATTTGGACCGTCATTTTGAGATAACTCAACGGTTCCATATGGATAGACCTTTGTAATAGTGAATGGACCCGACCAACGGGATTTGAGTTTGCCTGAGAAGATCTTTAATCTTGAATTGAAAAGAAGGACTCGATCACCAACGTTAAAAACGCGGTTCTTTATTTTTGAGTCATGAATCTTCTTTGTCTTTTCTTTGTAGATCAAAGAGTTCTCGTATGCTTGATCACGAAGTTCATTTAATTCATTCATTTGAACTTTACGGTGATCACCCGCAGTTTGGAGGTCAAAGTTAGCATGTTTCAAGGCCCAGTAGGCTTTGTGCTCTAATTCGATCGGAAGATGACATGCCTTTCCGTACACAAGTTTGTAAGGCGTACACCCGATGGGTGTTTTGTAAGCTGTACGAAAGGCCCATAGTGCATCATCCAACTTATCCGACCAGGATGCACGATTTTCTCCTATAGTCCTTTCTAGGATTCTTTTAATACAACGATTTGAAACTTCTACTTGTCCACTTGTTTGTGGGTGATACGCAGTAGAAAGACGGTGATTTACACCATACTTTTGCATGACTTTGTCAAATTTGTCATTGCAAAAATGCGTACCACGATCACTGATTATAGCACGTGGAGTTCCAAAACGGGCAAACAGAGCTTTCAGGAATTTTACAACCACTCGGGCATCATTAGTGGGTAAAGCTTTTGCTTCAACCCATTTTGACAAATAGTCAACAGCCACGAGAATGTATTTATTTCCTCGAGATGATGGAAATGGCCCCATAAAGTCAATGCCCCAGACATCAAAGATTTCACAAACTTGAATAGCATTTTGTGGCATTTCATTTCATTGTGAAATATTTCCGTGACGCTGACAAGCTTCACAAGTTTTGATTAGATCTTGGGCATCCTTATAGATTGTGGGCCAATAAAACCCAGAATCAAACACCTTTTTGGCGGTGTAGTTTGGACTATGATGGCCCCCAGTGGGTCCAGCATGGCAAGCTTTGAGAATGTCAATAGCTTCCTGTCCGTAAACACACCGTCGGATGACTTGATCCGCACAGATTTTGAACAAGTAGGGGTCGTCCCAGAAGTAATGTTTAACATCCTTGAAGAATTTATTCTTCTGTTGGGTCGACATCCCTTTCACTATGAAGTTACCCGCATGGTAATTTGCGAAGTCAGCAAACCATGGGGTAGTAGAATCTCCACGAAAAGTAACCGCATTGAGTGTCTCGAGAGGAAATGTTTCATTTATTTCCTTTTTCTCGAAAACATCTTGGTGTGGGTTCTCTAATCGGGATAGATGATCAGCAGCTAGGTTCTCAGCTCCTTTTTTATCACGTATGGTGATATCAAATTCTTGCAGGAGGAGAACCCAACGAAGCAATCTCGGCTTTGCATCTTGTTTTGCAAAGAGATATTTGAGAGCCGAGTGATCCGTATACACGACACATTTCGTCAAGATCAAATATGGCCGAAACTTCTCAAAGGCATACACCACAGCCAATAATTCTTTTTCTGTAGTGGTGTAATGAGTTTGAGCTTCAGTCATGGTTTTACTTGCGTAGTGGATAGGCTGAAAGTGTTTGGCTTTTCGTTGCCCCAGGACTGCACCGATAGCAAAATCACTTGCATCGCACATGAGTTCAAAGGGAAAATCCCAGTCGGGGGCAACTAGAATGGGTGCTTCAGTAAGCTTTTTCTTTAATATTTCAAAAGCTTTGATGCACTCGGGTGAGAAGATAAAAGGAGCATCCTTTTCAAGGAGATGAGTCATAGGCCGGGCGATTTTAGAAAAATCTTGTATGAATCTACGATAGAAACCGGCATGACCCAAAAAACTCCTAATACCTTTGACGGTAGTGGGATGAGGTAATTTAGCAATGACATCAACTTTAGCTCTGTCAACCTCAATCCCATTCTTTGATATCTTATGGCCGAGGACAATGCCCTCTTTAACCATAAATTGACTCTTCTCCCAATTTAGACAAAGATTGGTGTCTTTACACCTTTTCAACATGTTTTCTAAATTGGAGAGACATGCTTGGAACGAATCCCCAATGACTGAGAAGTCATCCATAAAGACCTCCATAGTTTTCCCGATCATATCGGTAAATATGGCCATCATACACCTCTGGAACGTGCCTGGAGCATTACATAAGCCGAAAGGCATACGTTTATAAGCAAAGGTTCCATAAGGGCACGTGAAAGTAGTCTTTTCTTGATCTTGTGGATCAATGGGGATTTGAAAGTAACCCGAGAAACCATCAAGGAAACAATAGTACTCGTTTCCCGCTAATCTCTCAAGCATCTGGTCCATGAAGGGTAGAGGAAAATGGTCTTTTCGGGTGGCATCATTTAACTTACGATAGTCAATGCAAACACGCCACCCAGTAACCAATCGAGTTGGAATCAACTCATTCTCCTCATTTGTGACAACAGTTATGCCACCCTTTTTTGGAACACAGTGAATGGGACTAACCCACGGACTATCAGAGATGGGATAAATCAATCCGGCATCAAGAAGTTTGAGAACCTCTTGTCTGATAACATCGTGGATTTTGGGATTAACCCTTCGCTAGTGTTGGACTGCTGGTTTAAAGTCATCCTCCATTAAAATCTTGTGAGTACAAAATTCAGGGTCGATACCCTTTATGTCGGAGAGTTTCCAAGCAATGGCTTGCTTGTGTGACTTTAAGACATTTTGATGCGTGGTTTTGCGACCTTACAACAGGTTTTACCTCTCAAGGGATCTCAAGAGGCTTGCAATCCCCACCAGGCAGTGTACCTGACCGATGTAGTATAGTGAAGTGGCAAGTACCGGGGGATTGATCGTTCTCTAGGGGAATAGTGTCGTTAGGATTGAAAAACTACTCTAATAGGTCTAAGGGTGAGGGAAGATTCTTTTTGTATTTTTTTTATATTTTTATGAAAGCAAGTAAAATCTCAGGTTTAAAAGAGTGGGCGGAATTAGTTGCTAGTCAACTAACCCAAATAACTACGAATGCAAATAAAATAAAATAACTGAAAATGAAAAGAGTTGTGAAACTTATATGGAGAGAAATGTGTTTACTTAGATTTCCTTACTCCCTAACTATCTTTTACCGGTTGATTAGTGTGTATTAATTGCGTGGATGACGGGTGTATTCCTTAATACCAATCGTGGGGTGACGTACGTACTTCCCCAACTCTACAAGCTCCTACTTCACTCCTATGTCGAGCCGGCTAAGAAGCTTCTAACATGGGATCACTAGAATTCGCTCATGCATTAAATACAACCATAAAAACCTTAGTACGCATTGGTTCATGTTTCTTAAGACGTTCAAGCAAGTTACCGTATAGGAGGTTAGCCAGTTTTCTTAAGCCTAACATCGATAAACAATTATCCAATACAATTAATAACACACTAATAACCAATAATCAATAGTTAGGTTTCATTAGATCTAAGCAAACACAAGATAAATCTAGCCTAGCATGTTAATTAAAAGACAAGAACAAGATATAATCAAACAACACATAGACATATTGATTGATTAAATGAATACTTATCTTCAATTAAACATGGGAGATCCAAGGGTATAAAAACCCTTAAAAATGGCAGAAATTCGTCTTAGGGTTTCTCCTCACAAAGTTGCACACAATGACAAAAAATTGCAAAACTATATATAGAACTTAGTGGCTGACGGCGTCACGTTATAGATCTTGACGCCGTCACCTCGCCGTGTCTAGGGTTCCCGGATGGTCTTCCTGACGTCGTCCCTCTTTAGTCCTCCAAAATCCGCTCTGGCCTATCAAGGGTTGACGCCGTCAGAAATGAGCTTGACGCCGTCTCTCTTTAACTTAAACAGTGATGGCCTTGATCATCTTAAAGGGTGACGCCGTCAGACTTTCCATTGCAAAACTCTCTGGCGCGTCACATGTATTTTTCATATCCACCTCTTTTGCCAAGCCATGACGCCGTCTGGAACAATCCCTGACACCGTCAAGTGTACTTTTCCAGCCGATTTTGAGACTTTGTCGTTTTCTTCACTTTTATGCTCCAAAAACGTCCAAAATGCTTCCTTTTCCAGATTTCTTCTCCAAAGTACCTAAAATGACAAAAGGAATGATTTAGGGCAATATTTGATCAAATAAATACGATTTAGGGCTTAAATGACCCCCTAAAAGCGGTACACTTTTCGCTTCATCAAATACCCTTACACTTGAGATTTGCTTGTCCTCAAGCAAATGCGCTTTTATTCTAATCAAAATACAAGTTAGGGGTCATTTAACGCTAATATAAAAGTAATTACAAAAAATAGTCATTCCACTTTAATCATAATAAGCACGGAGATTGCAAACTAGCACCTCACAAGTAGTGTTTAGATACTCACATCTCTCAGGTGTCATAAAAGTATATCTCATAAATGAAAACGGATAATATCTCTCACTACCTGTCATAGCAAATAGATTACCATAGGCTTGGGAAAGGATCGAAAACCTCCTCCACTAGGCGTAAGCACCTAAGATAAACTATCAAAGAGGGCTTTTAAATGGGTTATAACGTGAGGTGTAGGGATATGATAAACACGGATTTGTTGGATAAGGGATATTTTACTGGTGGCGAGTTAAAGATCTTGATTAATTACATGTACAATATGGCGTTGCTAAGCCAAGACTAGACTCGACTTAAGCTAAAAACAAAATAACAAAAACATAAAATAAACATAAAATGAAACGGGATGGTAGTCCGTATGTTTTTTTCTACTTTTCTTTTTCTCATTTTTTTTGTATTTTTCTTGATTTTTTCGATTTTTTTTTTTTCATACACTCTTGCCCTTACATCCAAAATAATACATCATAGGGGCGTTGCATTCCCCTTACACTTGATCTTTTACATAACTTTACAAATAACTATTCTAATGACTCGAATTAAGATAATCGAAACACTTGGAGTACTTTTTAAAATATTTAGCACATATAGGGGTAATAATGTTATGTTCCCCATTACTCCATTACACTAGTACTTTACCCATGAGTCCCAATCGTCCCAAAATAATATGTACAAGGATATGACTCGACTTAGCAACCATGTAATCAATTAGATAATTAACTTGGGGTTTAAACAAATGTTGTCACAATAATGCACTAAAAATGAGTGCATACAAGGTATGCTAAGGTATGCTAATGCTTAAAAGTCCATGGAATGCGCATCCGCTTTGCACAAACCGGATGGTGTCGGATCGCAAGGGAGTGACATTGGCTCCTTGAGTGAGCTCAATGGTGTTTCGATAGCCATGGTGGCTAGGACTGGAGTAGTCTCCTAAGGTACGGGCTCTAGGAGGTGGGTGTTGTTGTGGTGGTGGGTTGTTGGGATCAAGGATATTACCACCTTCCATGATGTCGGATGGTAATGGTTACGAACAAAGAAACGAAGAAAAAAGATAGACTAAAGAAAATCTAGAAAAATAAAATAAAAATCTCACTAGAAAGGAATCTAGTGAGTAGACCTAATAAAATAAAAATTCAACCTAAACAATAACTATTCCCCGGCAGCGGCGCCAAAAACTTGATGCGTGGTTTTGCGACCTTACAACAGGTTTTACCTCTCGAGGGATCTCAAGAGGCTTGCAATCCCCACTAGGCAGTGTACCTGACCGATGTAGTATAGTGAAGTGGCAAGTACCGGGGGATTGATCGTTCTCTAAGAGAATAGTGTCGTTAGGATTGAAAAACTACTCTAATAGGTCTAAGGGTGAGGGAAGATTCTTTTTGTATTTTTTTATATTTTTATGAAAGCAAATAAAATATCGGGTTTAAAAGAGTGGGCGGAATTAGTTGCTAGTCAACTAACCCAAATAACTACGAATGCAAATAAAATAAAATAACTGAAAATGAAAAGAGTTGTGAAACTTATATGGAGAGAAATGTGTTTACTTAGATTTCCTTACTCCCTAACTATCTTTTACCGGTTGATTAGTGTGTATTAATTGCGTGGATGACGGGTGTATTCCTTAATACCAATCGTGGGGTGGCGTACGTACTTCCCCAACTCTACAAGCTCCTACTTCACTCCTATGTCGAGCCGGCTAAGAAGCTCCTAACATGGGATCACTAGAATTCGCTCATGCATTAAATACAACCATAAAAACCTTAGTACGCATTGGTTCATGTTTCTTAAGACGTTCAAGCAAGTTACCGTATAGGAGGTTAGCCAGTTTTCTTAAGCCTAACATCGATAAACAATCATCCAATACAATTAATAACACACTAATAACCAATAATCAATAGTTAGGTTTCATTAGATCTAAGCAAACACAAGATAAATCTAGCCTAGCATGTTAATTAAAAGACAAGAACAAGATATAATCAAACAACACATAGACATATTGATTGATTAAATGAATACTTATCTTCAATTAAACATGGGAGATCCAAGGGTATAAAAACCCTTAAAAATGGCAGAAATTCGTCTTAGGGTTTCTCCTCACAAAGTTGCACACAATGACAAAAAATTCCAAAACTATATATAGAACTTAGTGGCTGACGGCGTCACGTTATAGATCTTGACGCCGTCACCTCGCCGTGTCTAGGGTTCCCGGATGGTCTTCCTGACGCCGTCCCTCTTTAGTCCTCCAAAATCCGCTCTGGCCTATCAAGGGTTGACGCCGTCAGAAATGAGCTTGACGCCGTCTCTCTTTAACTTAAACCGTGATGGCCTTGATCATCTTAAAGGGTGACGCCGTCAGACTTTCCATTGCAAAACTCTTTGGCGCGTCACGTGTATTTTTCATATCCACCTCTTTTGCCAAGCCATGACGCCATCTGGAACAATCCCTGACGCCGTCAAGTGTACTTTTCCAGCCGATTTTGAGACTTTGTCGTTTTCTTCGCTTATATGCTCCAAAAACGTCCAAAATGCTTCCTTTTCCAGATTTCTTCTCCAAAGTACCTAAAATGACAAAAGGAACGATTTAGGGCAATATTTGATCAAATAAATACTATTTAGGGCTTAAATGACCCCCTAAAAGCGGTACACTTTTCGCTTCATCACCTTTATTAGAGCAATCTTTTCCTCATCACTTAAATCTTTAGCAATAATGACGGGTAATTTATCATCACCCTCCAAAAATGCGTACTCAAGATGAGGCGGTAAGTCTTTGAGTTCGACCTCAGGAAATTCATCGTTTTTCTCAACTGATTTGATTTCCTCATTATGAAGTTCAACGGGAGGGAGTGGAGGAGAATTGTCCTGATTCAACAATTTCTCAAGAAAAAGAATATCTCCCTCCAGATCAATCTCAGCGTCATCAATTCCTTCCAGAAATGAATCACACTTGAGAAAAGCCTCGATCTCTTCCAAATTGAAATTACTTCCCTCAAACGGAGTGAGAGAAGGGGAAGAGTCGGAAATGACAGGTAGAGAAGATGTGGGTGGATCACCACTCACAGAATTATGAAAATAACCAACAATTTCTTGAGAGTACTCCTTTGAAGCAATATCAATGACATCGATTCGGTTAACCGATTTAGAATCATAATTTGAGGAGTACCTCGAAGTTTGATCATGGTTAAAGGTAACAGCTTCCTTATCCACACGCAAGGTGATCTCATGCTTAAATACATCAATAAGAGCATGGCCCGTTTTTAGGAATCCTCTTCCAAGAATGAGAGGAACCTTTTGATCTGCGTCGAATTCAACAACCACAAAGTCAGCTGGAAAATGGAACTTCCCTACTTTTATAAACACATCCTCGGCAATGCCGAGAGGAAGTGATATAGTTCGATCTGCAAGCTCAAGAGTCATGCAGGTAGGGGTAAGAGCCGAAAGAGAAAGTTTCTTCCATACTGAATGAGGCATCAGGTTGATGCTTGCACCAAGATCGGCCAAGGCATAGCATTCAACCATTCCCGGGAATACACAAGGTATTAGAAACTTTCCAGGATCTCCAAGCTTCTCCGGAAGCTTTTTCAAGATAACCGCTGAGCAGTTCTCATTTAATGGAGTTTTAGCCATTTCAATCAGTTTTTCCTTGTTGCTTAATAAGGGTTTGATTGTTGATGCAAATTTGGGCATCAGAATGATAGCATCCGCAAAACTTATGTCAAAATGTAATTCTTTAAAGATTTGAAAGAATTTGTCTATTTGTTGACTAGCCTTCTCACGGAGCTTTTGCTCATTTAAGCGCGATGGGTAAGGAATATGAGGTTTGGATTTAGGAGCAATGACTTCAGGAGTCTCAGCAGATTCAAAGACAACTCCTGGTTTGGATTTCTTTTTAGGGACAACTGGAGGATGGACATGTGCTGTACTTTGTGGGTTTGGAATTTGCACTTTGTCCGTTGTATCCTCCGTTTCTTTTTCCATTTCATACAACGGAGGAGGAATAGGACCAGAGGGTCCCTCATAAGGAGCACCACTCCGAGTGCTGATAGCTTTGACGAAAGTGGTATCTTCATCATCATCATCACTGTCATCAAGCACACTGACAGGAACAGCATTGAGCATATCGGAATAATATCTGGCTGTTCTTTGCTCACTAAGTTTGGTTGACAAACTTTTAACCGTAAATCGTGATAGAGTAGGATCTATTCTTGACGGCTGAGGAGCAATTGTGGGTGTAGATTTTTGGATGACCGAAGGTTGGACGTATTTAGCACTTCCATTGTTAGAGGGAAGTACCGGGTCCTTTATCACCTTGAGTCCAACATGAGATTTACCACTACGTGTACTGACAGCTTTGAGTTCACCCCTAGGGTTGACAACAGTGTTACTTGGGAGACCTCCCGAGGTAGAAGGTAGATCATTTAAAGATTTTTTTATATCATTTATTTGGGTAACCAATAACTGGTTTGTCTTATATTGTGTCCTATTTGTCTCCTCTTGAGATTTTATGAATTGCCTAAGCAACTCATCTGAGGAAGTCTGATTTTGGTTTTGGACATTCCATTGTTTTTGGTTAAAGTTACCCTGATTCTGACCTCGGTTTTGATTGAAATTTTGGGAATTGTTGAAATTTTGTCCCTGATTTTGAACAAAGCGATTTTGATTATTCTGATTTTGCACGGGTGGAAAACCAGGTAGTACCATAGCATTCGGTGCTCGGTACTGAGTCTCAGCATGCGGACGGTATTGATTTTGGTTTACTGCAGCTACGGGAGCTGGGTAAAGAGAAGCATCGGTTGCTTGACAATCATAATACGCATGTGGGCCACCACAAGTTTCACACACTTTGTTTATTGCTTTGATTTGTTCCGGTTTATGAATTTCACTCTTCAGTTCTTTCATTTCCTTCATCATGCAACGCATTGAATCCGTAAGGAAGGCTAACTCTGATGAGTTACCGGATGAAGAAGCAGGAGTGACAGGAACATTCACTTTGTTTCGAGAAATAGGAACTTTTGATTTATTTTCACAAATTTCAACCACCTCTCTAGGTTTACGATTCAAGATATTGCCACCGGCGGCTGCGTTAAGTGCATCTTGATCGTTTTGGGTCAACCCATTATAAAACATATTTATCTGTTGTAACACCGTGAAATCGTGATGTGGGCATTTTCTTAGGAGATCTTTAAATCTGTCCCATGCCTCTCCGAAATTTTCATCAAAACCTTGACGAAATCCAGCAATTTCATTTTTTAGATTAGTCGTCTTTGATGGAGGGAAGAAATAATTGACAAATTTCTTTACGAGATCTTCCCAGGTTTCAATGGATCGAGGGGGTTCTTTATCCAGCCAAATCCGGGCTGCCCCCTCAAGTGAGAATGGAAATAGCATCAATTTGATAACTGTTTGCGGCACATTCTTGTAATTGATTGTAGAGGTCAACTTATTGAACCAACGAATGTGTGCATATGGATCCTCTCGTTCAAACCCGTGGAATTGGTTTGTGGACACGAGCTGAATCAAATGTGTTTTCAGTTCAAAATGATCAGAATCGATGGTTGGTAAAACGATGGCATCTCCGTAACCCTCGGTGGGTGCCTGGAGCATTTCAGCCATTGTGCGTTCGTCCGCCATATTATCAGTGAGAACAGTACGAATCTCGGGTTCGACTATTTGGGCAGCACGTCTACGATTACGTCTTCTCGGAATATCTACGAGTTCACGTAAAGGAATTGATGACGTGGAAGAACGAGTGCGCATGCACTAAGTAAAATATTTTAATTAAATCAAGAACGAAGCAAAACACAAGTGAACTTAAACCAATAATCAACAAGCGTACGGTAGCTCTCTAAAAGATAAACGCACAGAGTGGCGGAGAAGCAAAGGTGGGCAATTATGCTCCTTAAAAACCCGCTTCTTTCAGTCCGACAATTTAATGTCAGACTATCCTTAAACCTCCGTTATAGTTTGTTTATCAATCAAAGGTGAGCCGATATTCGCAAGTGATACAAAGGCAAGTTTTAAATCTGATGTTTGGGAACTTATTATGGTCGTACCCCCAGTTAGGTAGTACTCTGTCTTGGTTCTCGATGGTAAATTTTATTATTGTTATTTATTAAACAAAGAAAACGGAAAATATTTTTGGTGTTTTTATTTTTTATATGATAATAATAATAATAATATATATAGAAAAGAAAAGAAAAATATTTTTGTATTTTATATTGTTTATGGGAAATAGTAACTTCTGGAAGAAGGATCTCAAATCACTAATCGCTTAAACTCTACACAATAGTCGCAACACAACCTCCCCGGCAGCGGCGCCAAAATTTGATCCGTGCTAAATAGATATAAATATTATACAACGACGGATACGCGTGAATAATTACAAATTACCCCTTTGTGAAAAAGGATACTTGCAAAAACTCACGTTCGTGTGTAGTGTGAAGCCAGGTAAGTAATTACCCGGATCGTTTCCCAACGAGGTGTGAATGGGCAAACTGTGGAAAGTTAGGATTAGAGTGACTGATGATATGATATGAGATTTTGCTTTTTAATTAATCTAAATAACAAATTAAAAACAAATATACACAAGAAAATTAAACGCGAATTAATAAATTAAAAACGCGTAACGGGGAAATCTAAAATGGGACTAAAAAGTAAAATTTATGAAATTAAAACCTAAAAATGTAAAATTACTTAAAACTTATTTAAAAATTAAAATTATATTTTTTACACTTTTTATTTAATTATTATTAATTATTTATTATTTAATAATTATTTAAAACTAATTTAAATTATAATAAATACTAAATAAACAAAGAAAAATCTAAAACTTTTTCTATAAATATTATTAAGTAAAAAGAAGTAAAGAAAATTATAAAAATGAAAATTACTTAATTAAAATTTAAAAAGATAAAATCTATTAAATAGAAGCTATCACTTATTTTCTATTTTGTTTTTCTTAAGGTCTAAAAATATGATTATATTTTTCCTGGATTATACTTAATAAAAGAAAATTATGAAAATTAAAATTATATTTTTCTGATTAATATTCTATTTATTATGATTTAATTACTATTAGAAACTAATTAAAAAGATTAAAAATATCAAATGACTTAGGAAAAATCTAAAAAATTCAGGATAAGCCTAAATTAATATTTAAAAGCTAGGAAATTAAAATCAAAAGTCTAATAAGCCCAATGAGCTGATTTGGGCAGATAAGCAGTTAGCAAATAAGCTAAAAATAAGCTAATAAGCACAAAAATTAACCAAAAGCTCAGAACAGGTTTAAACAAATTATATAAGCACAATACAACTGAAAAATACAAATAAGCACAAGAAATAAGCAAGAATAGCACTAGGGCAGTAGGCTTGTTATGGTTTTAAGAACTTGGATTTTCCAAACAAGCTATAAGCTAGAAAATAAGTTAAGGGCTGAAATAAAAAGCTAAATGGGACTGTTTACACTATAATTAAGCTAAGGGATTCAAGAACAAGCTGGCTGATAAGCCAGAAAAGCTCAATAAGAGCTTATGGTTTCTGAGACTGCTGATGTGCTTATGCACAGGGCAAAATGGGAGCTTTTCAAGGCTCCTAAAAGCTATCAAAAGCTTTTCTAAAAATCTGACCAAAAATACTAGGGTGAGATGAGCTGGGGAACTTCACTAATCTAGAATTTCAGCTTGTGAGGGCTTATGAGGATTAAACTAAAAATCTGCACAGGGTCTCTAAAAACCACAAAAACTGGTAAAGTGAACTGATGTGGGTCTGTTTTAGTGTAGACTAGGTGCAAGGTTCTAGGCTTTTGGGACTTTACTAAATAGGCTAAGTGGGACTCAAAAAGGCTAATGAAAATACCAGAGTAAGCTTGTAGCTTCTAATGGCTTATTTGGCTATTTCAGGTTCTAAGGTTCATATAGCAGACTGAGAACCTTAAAATCCTTAAGATTTTATATAAAGCTTACACTAAAAGCCCCTAACTACTGATTTATTCAAGATCAAGTTTGAGTGATGTGTAAATGAACAGTATCAGATGGGTTTTACCCGTTTGACTCAAAAAGCCAAACACTCCTTTAAGGGTGACTGTCTTGATTTTTAAGCTGGGAATGTGCTATTAAGCTAGGGTTATTTAATGAACTATGGTTAAATGACTTATTTAAATGCTAAAAAGTAATAAAAACTGGGTCACAGCTTATAAATAAGCTGTTGCTAATTTTAGTCTAATTTAAGCTATTTGACTGATTTTAAGGTAAAATAAAGACTGAGGTAATTAAAACTAATTTAATTGATGAAATATAAATAATAACTAGTAATAAGCAGGAATTTATGGAATTAAGCTATAAATAAGCAGTAGCACAGTAAATTTGGATTTTAAGCTAAGAATTTAAAAAGCTTACAACTGATGAGCTTATGGAGCTGAGGAACAAAGAACTAGAACCAATCTAGCTTGTCAGAAACAAGCTAGAAAACCCAGAAAATCCTTCCAAATCAGCTTATTCACCCCAAAACAGCTTATTAGCCTCTCAGGTTGACTTTTGTTGACTTTTCTCCATTTCTTGAATTAGTACTAGTATAATCTATATAAGCTTACGGGAAGCTATGATGAGCTTATGTGAGCTTATAGCAAGGTATTTGAGGCTTTGATGATAGTTTTAAAGATACTTAGAGCTTATACGATTTAACAGATAAATTGGAAACTTGAATTACTAGTGAAACTAAGTTCAATACTAACACAATAAGAACAAATGAACTTGAATTAACTTGTATTGATTACTGATAACTTGTATTACAAAAGATAACTACTGAATGTGAAAAATACGATTAGCTAAAATTAACTACTTGCCATAAAAGGCTACAAAAGCTTTCTATTTATACTAAACTATGGTGGGATCTTCTTGTAATCTTCCTCTGATTCATTTCCAGCCCTTGGATGGTCTTCATTTGATCTGAACCTTTAAAACAGGTTTTGGCGCCAAAATTGAGTGAGTGGGAAAAATTATCACATGGGTCTGTACCTGCTGGAGAAGAAGCAATTAATGCATTTTGGGAGTGTTAGGTGAAGTATGGAGGAAGGAAGAGGGGGGTGGGTGTGTCAGAGAGGCGGTGGAGGATGGTGGTATTGGTGACTGGTTTTGGCGGGTCAATGGTTTAGAAGAAGAGTTTGGCTGAGGCTCAAACTTCTGGGTTTAATAAAAAAGGGTTGGGTCGGTTTATTGATTGGGCTTGGGTATTATAGTTGGGCTGGGGTATGTAGTTGGGTTATAGGATTGGGTTTATTAATATAAGGGTTGGGTTTTTATTAATAAAAGGTGGTCCGGTTGGTTTGTTTTAGCACAAGGACCATTCTTGTAATTTCTGAAAATTGGAGGACCATAGTTGTACATATTCCAAAATAAACCAAGGGTGATTCCTGCCATGTTTCAATAATCCAGGGACCATACATGAGATTTCCAACAATAAAATTTCCCAAGGACCATTTTTGCAAATTCTGAAAGTGCAGGGACCAAACTTGTAAATTATTGAAACTTTTCACCAAAGGACTAAATATGACAATTATTAATTTCAAAAGGACCTTTGGTGACTTTTCTTACAAAACAAATGCCTAGGGACTGAATTTGACAAGTTTTGAAAGTTGAGGGACTGAAACTGCCAATTTTGCAAACTTTGTTCGTTTTTCACTTGTTTTCAATCTTTTTGCATTTGAAACATATAAAACACAATCCCTGGGATATTTTCAGTATTTTGATGCATTTCTGAGTGTTTTTTGGATGTTTTGGCAGTTCAGATACGACAAAAATGATGAGTATTTAGACACTCATCAATCCCCCACACTAAACTATTGCTAGTCCCTAGCAATCTTTTATGAAGTTTTAATGGATTTTTCTCTTTACCAAAAGCCATTACTTCTGGAGTAGCCAATGTTTTAGTATGTGATACTTTGGTACAATGATAACCAAATGATTTTGAGCAAACCATCAGCTGTCAACGGGTTTGATTTGTCTTTACCAGAAGCCGTTTGCTTCTGGACTAGCCAACTCTTAGATCAATTACAACTATTATCTTTGGTGAGCTGATTACCAATTATGGTTTTTCACTTGCCTTAACCACAAGCCATAACCTTGCGGGCTAGCCAACTCTTTACTTATAAAGATATGGTGAGTCGAATACCATACAATTTTTGGAAAATTGTAAGCCATCAACGGATTTGAGACATCTTTACCAAGAGCCGTTTGTTCTCGGATTAGCCAATCCTTATGTGGGTTAGACATGGCGGACTGATAACCATTTATTGCGTTCTAAGTGAGAAAAAAAAATTTAAAATTTTGGCTAAAATGGGGGTACTAGATGGTACATATGACCAAATTCGCTAGAATTCCCCCCCACACTTAGAACTGAATATTTCCCTCAATATTCAAAGCACCGGTTGTTCTACCAACACTTAGAACGGAAAAAGGAAATATTTAATAGCCATTTATTTTTATATATACACACTCTTTATTTTTTTATTTTTTTTTTATTTTTTATTTTTTTTTTTTGATATACAACATGTGTGGTATCTCCCCCACACTTTGTGGTAGAACAGAGAAAGAAAACAGAGACACGGATGAGAACCCATGTTGTGCTAATGTTTTTGATCACCGAGTCACTAGCTTGACTCGATCCCCGCATTCATTGGTTCATGGGGAAAGTTTGGAGATCCGGGACAACCATGGGTGGTATATCCTCTCCAAAGTAGTGTTTCAAACGATGACCATTCACTTTGAAGTTTGGACCATCATTTTGAGATAACTCAACGGTTCCATATGGATAGACCTTTGTAATAGTGAATGGACCCGACCAACGGGATTTGAGTTTGCCTGAGAAGATCTTTAATCTTGAATTGAAAAGAAGGACTCGATCACCAACGTTAAAAACGCGGTTCTTTATTTTTGAGTCATGAATCTTCTTTGTCTTTTCTTTGTAGATCAAAGAGTTCTTGTATGCTTGATCACGCAGTTCATTTAATTCATTCATTTGAACTTTACGGTGATCACCCGCAGTTTGGAGGTCAAAGTTAGCATGTTTCAAGGCCCAGTAGGCTTTGTGCTCTAATTCGATCGGAAGATGACATGCCTTTCCGTACACAAGTTTGTAAGGCGTACACCCGATGGGTGTTTTGTAAGCTGTACGAAAGGCCCATAGTGTATCATCCAACTTATCCGACCAGGATGCACGATTTTCTCCTACAGTCCTTTCTAGGATTCTTTTAATACCACGATTTGAAACTTCTACTTGTCCACTTGTTTGTGGGTGATACGCAGTAGAAAGACGGTGAGTTACACCATACTTTTGCATGACTTTGTCAAATTTTTCATTGCAAAAATGCGTACCACGATCACTGATTATAGCACGTGGAGTTCCAAAACGGGCAAACAGAGCATTCAGGAATTTTACAACCACTCGAGCATCATTAGTGGGTAAAGCTTTTGCTTCAACCCATTTTGACAAATAGTCAACAGCCACGAGAATGTATTTATTTCCTCGATATGATGGAAATGGCCCCATAAAGTCAATGCCCCAGACATCAAAGATTTCACAAACTTGAATAGCATTTTGTGGCATTTCATTTCGTTGTGAAATATTTCTGTGACGCTGACAAGCTTCACAAGTTTTGATTAGATCTTGGGCATCCTTATAGATTGTGGGCCAATAAAACCCGGAATCAAACACCTTTTTGGCGGTGTAGTTTGGACTATGATGGCCCCCAGTGGGTCCAGCATGGCAAGCTTTGAGAATGTCAATAGCTTCCTGTCCGTAAACACACCGTCGGATGACTTGATCCGCACAGATTTTGAACAAGTAGGGGTCGTCCCAGAAGTAATGTTTAACATCCTTGAAGAATTTATTCTTCTGTTGGGTCGACATCCCTTTCACTATGAAGTTACCCGCATGGTAATTTGCGAAGTCAGCAAACCATGGGGTAGTAGAATCTCCACGAAAAGTAACCGCATTGAGTGTCTCGAGAGGAAATGTTTCATTTATTTCCTTTTTCTCGAAAACATCTTGGTGTGGGTTCTCTAATCGGGATAGATGATCAGCAGCTAGGTTCTCAGCTCCTTTTTTATCACGTATGGTGATATCAAATTCTTGCAGGAGGAGAACCCAACGAAGCAATCTCGGCTTTGCATCTTGTTTTGCAAAGAGATATTTGAGAGCCGAGTGATCCGTATACACTACACATTTCGTCAAGATCAAATATGGCCGAAACTTCTCAAAGGCATACACCACAGCCAATAATTCTTTTTCTGTAGTGGTGTAATGAGTTTGAGCTTCAGTCATGGTTTTACTTGCGTAGTGGATAGGCTGAAAGTGTTTGGCTTTTCGTTGCCCCAGGACTGCACCGATAGCAAAATCACTTGCATCGCACATGAGTTCAAAGGGAAAATCCCAGTCGGGGGCAACTAGAATGGGTGCTTCAGTAAGCTTTTTCTTTAATATTTCAAAAGCTTTGATGCACTCGGGTGAGAAGATAAAAGGAGCATCCTTTTCAAGGAGATGAGTCATAGACCGGGTGATTTTAGAAAAATCTTGTATGAATCTACGATAGAAACCGGCATGACCCAAAAAACTCCTAATACCTTTGACGGTAGTGGGATGAGGTAATTTAGCAATGACATCAACTTTAGCTCTGTCAACCTCAATCCCATTCTTTGATATCTTATGGCCGAGGACAATGCCCTCTTTGACCATAAAGTGACTCTTCTCCCAATTTAGACAAAGATTGGTGTCTTTACACCTTTTCAACATGTTTTCTAAATTGGAGAGACATGCTTGGAACGAATCCCCAATGACTGAGAAGTCATCCATTAAGACCTCCATAGTTTTCCCGATCATATCGGTAAATATGGCCATCATACACCTCTGGAACGTGCCTGGAGCATTACATAAGCCGAAAGGCATACGTTTATAAGCAAAGGTTCCATAAGGGCACGTGAAAGTAGTCTTTTCTTGATCTTGTGGATCAATGGGGATTTGAAAGTAACCCGAGAAACCATCAAGGAAACAATAGTACTCGTTTCCCGCTAATCTCTCAAGCATCTGGTCCATGAAGGGTAGAGGAAAATGGTCTTTTTGGGTGGCATCATTTAACTTACGATAGTCAATGCAAACACGCCACCCAGTAACCAATCGAGTTGGAATCAACTCATTATCCTCATTTGTGACAACAGTTATGCCACCCTTTTTTGGAACACAGTGAATGGGACTAACCCACGGACTATCAGAGATGGGATAAATCAATCCGGCATCAAGAAGTTTGAGAACCTCTTGTTTGATAACATCGTGGATTTTGGGATTAACCCTTTGCTGGTGTTGGACTGCTGGTTTAAAGTCATCCTCCATTAAAATCTTGTGAGTACAAAATCCAGGGTCGATACCCTTTATGTCGGAGAGTTTCCAAGCAATGGCTTGCTTGTGTGACTTTAAGACATTTTGATGCGTGGTTTTGCGACCTTACAACAGGTTTTACCTCTCGAGGGATCTCAAGAGGCTTGCAATCCCCACCTGGCAGTGTACCTGACCGATGTAGTATAGTGAAGTGGCAAGTACCGGGGGATTGATCGTTCTCTAAGGGAATAGTGTCGTTAGGATTGAAAAACTACTCTAATAGGTCTAAGGGTGAGGGAAGATTCTTTTTGTATTTTTTTATATTTTTATGAAAGCAAGTAAAATCTCGGGTTTAAAAGAGTGGGCGGAATTAGTTGCTAGTCAACTAACCCAAATAACTACGAATGCAAATAAAATAAAATAACTGAAAATGAAAAGAGTTGTGAAACTTATATGGAGAGAAATGTGTTTACTTAGATTTCCTTACTCCCTAACTATCTTTTACCGGTTGATTAGTGTGTATTAATTGCGTGGATGACGGGTGTATTCTTAATACCAATCGTGGGGTGGCGTACGTACTTCCCCAACTCTACAAGCTCCTACTTCACTCCTATGTCGAGCCGGCTAAGAAGCTCCTAACATGGGATCACTAGAATTCGCTCATGCATTAAATACAACCATAAAAACCTTAGTACGCATTGGTTCATGTTTCTTAAGACGTTCAAGCAAGTTACAGTAAAGGAGGTTAGCCAGTTTTCTTAAGCCTAACATCGATAAACAATCATCCAATACAATTAATAACACACTAATAACCAATAATCAATAGTTAGGTTTCATTAGATCTAAGCAAACACAAGATAAATCTAGCCTAGCATGTTAATTAAAAGACAAGAACAAGATATAATCAAACAACACATAGACATATTGATTGATTAAATGAATACTTATCTTCAATTAAACATGGGAGATCCAAGGGTATAAAAACCCTTAAAAATGGCAGAAATTCGTCTTAGGGTTTCTCCTCACAAAGTTGCACACAATGACAAAAAATTGCAAAACTATTTATAGAACTTAGTGGCTGACGGCGTCACGTTATAGATCTTGACGCCGTCACCTCGCCGTGTCTAGGGTTCCCGGATGGTCTTCCTAACGCCGTCCCTCTTTAGTCCTCTAAAATCCACTCTGGCCTATCAAGGGTTGACGCCGTCAGAAATGAGCTTGACGCCGTCTCTCTTTAACTTAAACCGTGATGGCCTTGATCATCTTAAAGGGTGACGCCGTCAGACTTTCCATTGCAAAACTCTCTGGCGCGTCACGTGTATTTTTCATATCCACCTCTTTTGCCAAGCCATGACGCCGTCTGGAACAATCCCTGACGCCGTCAAGTGTACTTTTCCAGCCGATTTTGAGACTTTGTCGTTTTCTTCACTTTTATGCTCCAAAAACGTCCAAAATGCTTCCTTTTCCAGATTTCTTCTCCAAAGTACCTAAAATGACAAAAGGAACGATTTAGGGCAATATTTGGTCAAATAAATACGATTTAGGGCTTAAATGACCCCCTAAAAGCGGTACACTTTTTGCTTCATCAAATACCCTTACACTTGAGATTTGCTTGTCCTTAGAGGTGGCAAAACGGGCGGGCCGGGCGGGCACGGGCTACGGTTCAAACGGGCTACGGGCTAAACGGGCTACGTGCTAAACGGGCGCGGGCTAAACGGGCGCGGGCCAAACGGGCACATGTTATACAAATCGCTTTAGAAAAGACTCAAAACGACGAAATAAATTATTCAAACGTAACACCTCATTTATATTTAAAAAATTAAATATATTATATCTATAAGTTTTTTTTAAAAAAACAATTGTAATGTTCTCCAATTGAGAGAAAATTTCTGCCCGTTTGTGCCCATTTAACTCCTAAATGGGCAATATATGCCCATTTCAAAAAAAAATGAGGGACGAAATGTGCCCAAATCTTTTAAAATTTTGCCCAATTAGCCCATTTTTTTGAGTTTGGGCACAAATTGTCACCTCTACTTGTCCTCAAGCAAATGCGCTTTTATTCAAATCAAAATACAAGTTAGGGGTCATTTAACGCTAATATAAAAGTAATTACAAAAAATAGTCGTTCCACTTTAATCATAATAAGCACGGAGATTGCAAACTAGCACCTCACAAGTAGTGTTTAGATACTCACATCTCTCAGGTGTCATAAAAGTATATCTCATAAATGAAAACGGATAATATCTCTCACTACCTGTCATAGCAAATAGATTACCATAGGCTTGGGAAAGGATCGAAAACCTCCTCCACTAGGTGTAAGCACCTAAGATAAACTATCAAAGAGGGCTTTTAAATGGGTTATAACGTGAGGTGTAGGGATATGATAAACACGGATTTGTTGGATAAGGGATATTTTACTGGTGGCGAGTTAAGGATCTTGATTAATTACATGTACAACATGGCGTTGCTAAGCCAAGACTAGACTCGACTTAAGCTAAAAACAAAATAACAAAAACATAAAATAAACATAAAATGAAACGGGATGGTAGTCCGTATGTTTTTTTCTACTTTTCTTTTTCTCATTTTTTTTGTATTTTTCTTGATTTTTTCGAATTTTTTTTTTTCATACACTCTTGCCCTACCATCCAAAATAATACATCATAGGGGCGTTGCATTCCCCTTACACTTGAACTTTTACATAACTTTACAAATAACTATTCTAATGACTCGAATTAAGATAATCGAAACACTTTGAGTACTTTTTAAAACATTTAGCACATATAGGGGTAATAATGTTATGTTCCCCATTACTCCATTACACTAGTACTTTACCCATGAGTCCCAATCGTCCCAAAACAATATGTACAAGGATATGACTCGACTTAGCAACCATGTAATCAATTAGATAATTAACTTGGGGTTTAAACAAATGTTGTCACAATAATGCACTAAAAATGAGTGCATACAAGGTAGGCTAAGGCGATTTGGGTGTACATTTAAGTGGGGTGTAAACAAATTCTTCCTTTAAGTAAAATGCTTAAAGGTCGAATCGAAAAGATAGGCTCTGAGGGGTGTACTAGGGGTATCGTGTACTAAAAATGAGTACAACGCAAAGGGTGTGGGAGAATTACTTGACCAATGTAGCCAGCGTAATTATAACAAAAACACAGGTGTAAAACAATGGGTTAATCCTAATGCCTCTTATCATGTAGTAAATCTAACTACACGAATGTAGTCTCACTTGTGGCCTCGGAATGGTCCTAACGCAAGTTCTAGAATCTAAGTGCTACCGGTACACACATCATAGCATAAATGCTTTTCCTACCAATTCTAGGGGCGAACCTCACATATTTGGGGGTGGAAAATTTTTTAGTGGTACGGTTTTGTGCTAGTCATATAACTCCAATCCATGAGACGCTCATTAAGACTAAAGTTTCACTCCTATATGCTGTAAAAAAATTTCAAATTTGGCACTAAAATTGCCCTAACAGGTATTTCTCTCAGTTTTATTACACATCTACCATTAAACAAACAAAAATCAAATGCAATTGTATTCTTTAAAGTATCGTATTTTACCCCCCCCCCCCTTACACTTAAGATGAACATTGTCCCCAATGTTCAAATAACAAGATGTAAAAGTAATAAGGTAAACGAATGAAATCAAATACTCCCCTGATTCGCTCGGTGGATAAAGAGGTAACATGGTTAGATCTTCTTCCAAGAGAATGTAGAAGCTCCAAGACTAATGCATCGCCAAAAGCTTGATTCCACATACATCTCCTTGTCCAAAATAACCTGTTAAACCTGAGAAAACAAACACGAAAACCTGCATAACATCGGCGGGATAAATTCTATATAAGGATATAATGCTTGTGGAATGATAATTTTGCAGATTCCTGGAGTTTATAAGTTAGAGATTTAATAAAAACTTTTTATGAAAACAAAACTTTCAAAAATTTCAGAAAATTAAAACCTGATGCCGTCAGGTTGTAAGGCCTGACGCCGTCAGAAATGATCTGACAGAATTTTCATGTTAAGTTTCCGGAAAATTTCTGGAAAAACCTATACCTTACTTCCTGGAATTCCTGCAAAATATCATTATGACTCGATACAAGCATTTGACTCAAACAAATACTAATATGTATGTTAATTTATTATTGTTACGATTCATGTTCATTTGTTCTAATAAACCGATTTGGATTTCCCTTACACTTATCTTTTGCAAAATACCTTTATATGTAGTTAAGACGAAGTTAAAAACAAGATAAAGCATTTTCACAATTTAGTTTCGAACATGAATCAATAATAATAAAAATTAAACATACATACGGAAGCAAATAAAATCAAACAAACAAATAAACAAATAAACAAAGCAAATAAAGCTTGGGTTGCCTCCCAAGAAGCGCTTTTCTTTATTAACGAGTCTTGTAGCTAGACTCAAAGTCACGGGTTCTACGTTTTTCTATACCGCAACTTAAATGCGGTTTTAAAGTTTTTAATCACATTGTCATCCCATATGTATTCCGGACCTAAGGCCATGCATCCCGAATATTTAATCCTCTCTACATTGTGATTATTCTCACTCACATCGAATGTAGGGATATTGTCGACATCTAAGTCTTCAACACCCTTGA
Source organism: Artemisia tridentata subsp. tridentata (assembly GCA_021014915.2). NCBI lineage: Eukaryota > Viridiplantae > Streptophyta > Magnoliopsida > Asterales > Asteraceae > Artemisia > Artemisia tridentata. The sequence continues at coordinate 294,859,841 of CP139506.1, forward strand.
ACTTTTCAAACTTATAAGGCATCTTATATTTAACACACTCGGTTACCTTGGAAAAAGTGATGATGCCCTCGTCCCTATCATAGATCATTTTAGATGTGTTGACAAATGGTTCACCCAAAACTATCTCACCTAAATGTTGGTCTATGATTCCTCTTACATCTTCTAAGATCATGAAATCACATCGATAAGTGAAGTTTTTAATGAAGACGTGTATGCCTCTAACTCTCCCAACAAAGTTACATAGTCGCTTGGGGTTATAGGGATCTTGCCTAGGTTCTAACTTAACGCTCATAATCCAATTGTAGTAGAGCCTAGACATGATATTCATTGGGGCCCTCAAGTCAATATAAGTATGCTCTCTAAACATATGACCAATCATGCATGGGACTTTCACATTCATATGGTTTCCTTTCCTAATCCATGGGTTTTTCCGATACTTTGCGGGACAAGGATACTTCAAGAGGAACTTATGGTGACTTAACTCGGTTTTGGTTGGGAAAAATTTCTCAAAGAGTCTAAAGTCATTCCTAAGCTCGAAGTTATCTAGGCTTGTGTTGGTCCTAAACTTGATTTCACTCTTAACCAACTCATTGAGTTCTCTTAGCTCACTAATCTCATTAACAATCCTCTCACGCAACGAAGTAATCGCTTTAGGTAGAAAGAATCTAGCTAGGAAACGGGTGGTAAGATCTTTCCAAGACAAGATGGAGTTCATGGGTAATTGCCACAACCATTGCCGAGCATGGTCGCGTAGAGAAAATTGAAAGAGACGCAATCGGGTTGTCTCTCGAGTGGCAACATCAAGGTCTATGGAATCAACGATTTTGAGAAAGTCCTTGAGATGTTGATTAGGATCTTCGGAACGAAGTCCAAGGAATGCGCATCCGCTTTGCACAAACCGGATGGTTTCGGATCGCAAGGGAGTGACATTGGCTCCTTGAGTGAGCTCAATGGTGTTTCGATAGCCATGGTGGCTAGGACGGGAGTAGTCTCCTAAGGTACGGGCTCTAGGAGGTGGGTGTTGTTGTGGTGGTGGGTTTTTGGGATCAAGGATATCACCACCTTCCATGATGTCGGATGGTAATGGTTACGAACAAAGAAACGAAGAAAAAAGATAGACTAAAGAAAATCTAGAAAAATAAAATAAAAATCTCACTAGAAAGGAATCTAGTGAGTAGACCTAATAAAATAAAAATTCAACCTAAACAATAACTATTCCCCGGCAGCGGCGCCAAAAACTTGATGCGTGGTTTTGCGACCTTACAACAGGTTTTACCTCTCGAGGGATCTCAAGAGGCTTGCAATCCCCACTAGGCAGTGTACCTGACCGATGTAGTATAGTGAAGTGGCAAGTACCGGGGGATTGATCGTTCTCTAGGGGAATAGTGTCGTTAGGATTGAAAAACTACTCTAATAGGTCTAAGGGTGAGGGAAGATTCTTTTTGTATTTTTTATATTTTTATGAAAGCAAGTAAAATCTCGGGTTTAAAAGAGTGGGCGGAATTAGTTGCTAGTCAACTAACCCAAATAACTACGAATGCAAATAAAATAAAATAACTAAAAATGAAAAGAGTTGTGAAACTTATATGGAGAGAAATGTGTTTACTTAGATTTCCTTACTCCCTAACTATCTTTTACCGGTTGATTAGTGTGTATTAATTGCGTGGATGATGGGTGTATTCCTTAATACCAATCGTGGGGTGGCGTACGTACTTCCCCAACTCTACAAGCTCTTACTACACTCCTATGTCGAGCCGGATAAGAAGCTCCTAACATGGGATCACTAGAATTCGCTCATGCATTAAATACAACCATAAAAACCTTAGTACGGATTGGTTCATGTTTCTTAAGACGTTCAAGCAAGTTACCGTATAGGAGGTTAGCCAGTTTTCTTAAGCCTAACATCGATAAACAATCATCCAATACAATTAATAACACACTAATAACCAATAATCAATAGTTAGGTTTCATTAGATCTAAGCAAACACAAGATAAATCTAGCCTAGCATGTTAATTAAAAGACAAGAACAAGATATAATCAAACAACACATAGACATATTGATTGATTAAATGAATACTTATCTTCAATTAAACATGGGAGATCCAAGGGTATAAAAACCCTTAAAAATGGCAGAAATTCGTCTTAGGGTTTCTCCTCACAAAGTTGCACACAATGACAAAAAATTGCAAAACTATATATAGAACTTAGTGGCTGACGGCGTCACGTTATAGATCTTGACGCCGTCACCTCGCCGTGTCTAGGGTTCCCGGATGGTCTTCCTGACGCCGTCCCTCTTTAGTCCTCCAAAATCCGCTCTGGCCTATCAAGGGTTGACGCCGTCAGAAATGAGCTTGACGCCGTCTCTCTTTAACTTAAACCGTGATGGCCTTGATCACCTTAAAGGGTGACGCCGTCAGACTTTCCATTGCAAAACTCTCTGGCGCGTCACGTCTATTTTTCATATCCACCTCTTTTGCCAAGCCATGACGCCGTCTGGAACATTCCCTGACGCCGTCAAGTGTACTTTTCCAGCCGATTTTGAGACTTTGTCGTTTTCTTCACTTTTATGCTCCAAAAACGTCCAAAATGCTTCCTTTTCCAGATTTCTTCTCCAAAGTACCTAAAATGACAAAAGGAACGATTTAGGGCAATATTTGATCAAATAAATACGATTTAGGGCTTAAATGACCCCCTAAAAGCGGTACACTTTTCGCTTCATCACCTTTATTAGAGCAATCTTTTCCTCATCACTTAAATCTTTAGCAATAATGACGGGTAATTTATCATCACCCTCCAAAAATGCGTACTCAAGATAAGGCGGTAAGTCTTTGAGTTCGACCTCAGGAAATTCATCGTTTTTCTCAACTGATTTGATTTCCTCATTATGAAGTTCAACGGGAGGGAGTGGAGGAGAATTGTCCTGATTCAACAATTTCTCAAGAAGAAGAATATGTCCCTCCAGATCAATCTCAGCGTCATCAATTCCTTCCAGAAATGAATCACACTTGAGAAAAGCCTCGATCTCTTCCAAATTGAAATTACTTCCCTCAAACGGAGTGAGAGAAGGGGAAGAGTCGGAAATGACAGGTAGAGAAGATGTGGGTGGATCACCACTCACAGAATTATGAAAATAACCAACAATTTCTTGAGAGTACTCCTTTGAAGCAATATCAATGACATCGATTCGGTTAACCGATTTAGAATCATAATTTGAGGAGTACCTCGAAGTTTGATCATGTTTAAAGGTAACAGCTTCCTTATCCACACGCAAGGTGATCTCATGCTTAAATACATCAATAAGAGCATGGCCCGTTTTTAGGAATCCTCTTCCAAGAATGAGAGGAACCTTTTGATCTGCGTCGAATTCAACAACCACAAAGTCAGCTGGAAAATGGAACTTCCCTACTTTTACAAACACATCCTCGGCAATGCCGAGAGGAAGTGATATAGTTCGATCTGCAAGCTCAAGAGTCATGCAGGTAGGGGTAAGAGCCGAAAGAGAAAGTTTCTTCCATACTGAATGAGGCATCAGGTTGATGCTTGCACCAAGATCGGCCAAGGCATAGCATTCAACCATTCCCGGGAATACACAAGGTATTAGAAACATTCCAGGATCTCCAAGCTTCTTCGGAAGCTTTTTCAAGATAACCGCTGAGCAGTTCTCATTTAATGGAGTTTTAGCCATTTCAATCAGTTTTTCCTTGTTGCTTAATAAGTGTTTGATTGTTGATGCAAATTTGGGCATCAGAATGATAGCATCCGCAAAACTTATGTCAAAATGTAATTCTTTAAAGATTTGAAAGAATTTGTCCATTTGTTGACTAGCCTTCTCACGGAGCTTTTGCTCATTTAAGCGCGATGGGTATGGAATATGAGGTTTGGATTTAGGGGCAATGACTTCAGGAGTCTCAACAGATTCAAAGACAACTCCTGGTTTGGATTTCTTTTTAGGGACAACCGGAGGATGGACATGTGCTGTACTTTGTGGGTTTGGAATTTGCACTTTGTCCATTGTATCCTCCGTTTCTTTTTCCATTTCATACAACGGAGGAGGAATAGGACCAGAGGGTCCCTCATAAGCAGCACCACTCCGAGTGGTGATAGCTTTGACGAAAGTGGTATCTTCATCATCATCATCACTGTCATCAAGCACACTGACAGGAACAACATTGAGCATATCGGAATAATATCTGGCTGTTCTTTGCTCACTAAGTTTGGTTGACAAACTTTTAACCGTAAATCGTGATAGAGTAGGATCTATTCTTGACGGCTGAGGAGCAATTGTGGGTGTAGATTTTTGGATGACCGAGGGTTGGACGTATTTAGCACTTCCATTGTTAGAGGGAAGTACCGGGTCCTTTATCACCTTGAGTCCAACATGAGATTTACCACTACGTGTACTGACAGCTTTGAGTTCACCCCTAGGGTTGACAACAGTGTTACTTGGGAGACCTCCCGAGGTAGAAGGTAGATCATTTAAAGATTTTTTTATATCATTTATTTGGGTAACTGATGGGCGTGCGTTGGAGTAAAGTTTTGGCAGTTTTAATGCCTACTCAAGTTTTAAATTTATATTTAGCCGACTTATCAATAACACACACACTTAACGAGCAGTGTACCCGGTCAGTATGAATATAATGGTAAGTAGAGTGTCGATCACTAAGAGTGGAACGTATTATCTCGTTATTCTAATCAGTATTTTAATATCCTAACGCAAGGGGGTTTCAGCCTGAGAGACTGGCACGATTTGTTTGCAATTAAATAATAAAATAAACCAATAGGCACGAATTAGCAAGTAGCACACACGTACACAGATAAATACTCGAGACAATAAGAGGGCTGTCCTTATAATTAAGTAGATTGTCACTTGTTTTATTGATAGCTTTATATGAAGTGTATGTAGTTAACCCTTTCTCGTTGGTCCTATGCTTATCGGCGAGTAAACCCTTAATGATTACTTATGTCTAAAAGTTATTCCTAAGTGATCAATTTAGTAATAACCGTGGGAGCCACATTATTTTCCGCAGTCAAATGCCCGCAAGCCACTAATAAACACAGAGGTTATCAATGCACTAATAAGTAGTAACCAAAGACATCAACATATAAACTTTAATTGATGGGAAAGCAAGTATTAAAGGGAGTGCAATCTTTCGTTGCCACATTACACAAGCCACCAATCCTGATGAATTAAAGTTTGCTAACACAATAAAACAAAACTACTTAATGAATTAAACACATGCAGCACCTTCTTACAGCTCTTGTATCTTCGTTTGGTGTGTCTTGTGCTGCCTCCTTGACTGAATTCGTCCTAGGGTTCTCCTTGTTCGGTCTTCGGTATTATATGGTACGTTGACAAAAACTCCGGAATTCGTCTAGTCTTGGGGTATTTATAGTTTCTGTCTGAGGGAAGATGCGGCGCATCTAGTAAGTAGATGCGGCGCATTGACTTAACTTCGCGTGGGGTCCAAGATTATAATATTCAGGAATATTCGTACACCGCCAGAAGATGCGGCGTAACTCCGTGATTAGATGCGGCGCATGTCCTCTTGTATCTTGGATCGTATCTGGTGATATCTTGATAGAGATGCGGCGCATGTCATGAGTGAGATGCGGCGCATCTGGAGCAGATTAGTCTTGATCTTCTTCATTTCAGTAGACTCTTAACTTTATGCATGTTTTGCTCCATAATTAGTACAAAATCGCCAAGTTTCACCAAATGCTTGTTTTTACCTGAGAATTACAAAAGTAAACGATTAAGTATCAATCCTCATACATAATATAGTAAAACAAGTCAAATTAATAGGATAAATGATAGTAATAAAATGTACTTATTTGAGTTCATCAAATATCCCCCCACTTGAACTTTACTTGTCCCCAAGTAAACCTTAGAATTTCTCTTATGAAAATGTATCCTAAAAGATGTTAGGATTTATTTTTATATCAAGCATGTATTCGTTTATTTCATAATCACACAACTAAACACTTAACGAATTAGAAGTATAATAAAATAATTTGATAAAAGCAAATCTAATCGTTTAACTGTCCAGTCGCGACGAATATTCTATCATAAGCTTGGCAAGTATACACATCTCCCCCACTAAAGCTAAGGAATAACAAGTCTAAAGCGGTAAAAAGGGTTTGTAGGCCTAAGGGTTAATTATTCTCTTTCACTATCGATCTCAAATTCCAGAAAAGGCGACAAAATCACAAATACATGATCGAATCCACGAACACGATACTTGCAATTGCTCAAATCCTTAACTCGAATAGGCTAAAGATAGGTCCAAACTTCACCAATAATAATATATCAAAAAGGGCGACAAAATCATAAATACATAGCCGAATCCACGACTACGATACTTAAGATTGCTCAAATCCCTAATCTCAATAAATCAAAGGTTTGGTTGGATAAAGAATAATAAAGGGCATGGATAACATTTGGGATATAAATTGGTGTAAAATGAAAAATAAACAAAACAAATAAATTAAAATCCTAAGTGTGGTTAATCACTATCCCAACCATCCCATGAATAAGACTCATATCATTGAATAACTCACGCTTTAACACTTGAAACACACGCTTTAGGTAGACACGAATTATACTCAACAAGATCTTAATCAAAGAATAAACCTTAATTGGCGTTCCCATAACTGCCAATTCCCATTCAATCCATAGATATAATATATAACAAATAGTGGTGATATCGACCACTTACATAACTTTACATCGTTGGTTTTAAAAACAAACATCCAACTCTTTTTCTTTTTCTTTTTCTTTTCTCATTTTTTCGATTTTTTTTTTTTTTTTTTTTTTTTTTTTTTTTTTTTAAGAAACATAAACATAGATGTGTAAAATTTCACCACATCACTATAATGATAATTCTGGATAATTTTTCCATACTTTTCATACTTCAAAAATAACGGTAATAGTGAAAGTAGTAAACACACGAAAAATAAACTCAAAGATATACAATATTTACTTTCACTCCAATTGCATTGTGCAATTTCCCGACCTAACCATAGATAATGAATTACGCACGCGAACACAGGTAATGTAAGGAAACACACTTTGCCTATAGCAATTAACCAACCACGGACTTTAATCTACAGGGTAGGCTAAGGTGTAAGGGTGTAACGAAACATTTTAAACATAGGTGTAAGAAACGAAAGGAATGGCTCTGAGTGTTTTTCTAGGGGTATCTTACTCTAAAAATGAGAGTAACAAAAGGGTTTATACGGGGGTTAACTAACCAGTGTAGTTAGTTAATAACACATAATATATAATAGGCTATTTGGGTGTAATCCTAGAAATTTACCAATTTAGACAAGTCATTCCAATTATATAAATAATACTCATTATGGTGGTCTCGAATAGTATATAAGCCAAGTTCTAAAGTTTATAAGTCACCGGCACACTCATAGATTTGTGAATTTTGAAAAATCACAATTTTTGAAAATAACGTCATGTGTGCAGCTATGCAACTTAGATCTTAAACAAAAACATGCTAAAATTTTTTTAAGTTTGATATATTAAGCACATTTTAAGCATAATTTTTGAAAAAGTTTAGGACAAGTAATTGTTAAGTGTTCTAATTCTCCAATCCCCCCACTTAAGTTAAACAACGTCCTCGTTGTTTGTATAAAAGGTTAAAAACTAGAAAATAAAAAGAATTAGAACAGGAAAACTCCCCTGAGATTTGCTCGGTATGATCCTCCATTTGTATTAGAGCAAAAATCATCTTTCTTGTGGATTAGAACGTTAAAGCTTCATACTTGATGTATCCACAGAAAATCCAGGAAACTATAATACCACCAACACTTTAAAACACACCTAAGATAAGAAAGGTTCAAACTTGCATAATACATTAGTAGTTAGGAAAAATAAAACTTAAAAATTAAAACTGAAAATCATCAGGTCAGTCGATGCGCCGTATCTTATGGAAGAAGATACGCCGTATCGAGCCTGGAATTAATACGGATCAGAATAAAGATGCGCCGCATCCTTAACCAGGGATGCGCCGCATTAAGATAAACAGATAAATAGTTTTAAAGTCGAAAATAAAAATGCAGAAAAATAAAATAAGATATGACCATTGCAGGAGATGCGTCGCATCTCAGAATTGAGATGCGCCGTATCTTCATGCGATCTGACTGACTCAACACAGAAAACAGAATAATAAAAGATAAATCCGGGTTGTCTCCCGGCCAGCACTTGTCTTTATTCCAGAGTCTTCAAGTTAGACTCACGTTCAGCTCATTAATATCGATCATTGAAGGAGTCGGAAACATCGCGCTCCTTCATCGCCAATTCAGTAATATTGAACACTCCTTGCTCGTCCTTAATTTCCACGCCGTTCTTCTTTAATATCTGTATAAACAAAGTCCTGTCCCTTTCGGGCAGAGATGACAAAATGATAGACGGGAAATTCTTATTATCATATAGGCACAAATAAGCAAGGTGGGGTGGTAGTTCAATAAACACATCATTATTCAAATTCGTTTTCTCAACTATTCTCCTACGTTTATTAATTACTACACAATCATACCACTCATCATCAGAATCATTAACAACATTGCGTCTAAGTTCAGTAGGTACATTAAGGTCAATGAATTCCTCAAAGTTTTCATGATTAGGATTAGTTGAGTTGTTTTGAATCAATGTTTCTCCCATAAGTCTAGCTTCAAGATCGAGGTCCATACGCTCTCTTAATCCTAGCACATAAACACCTCTAATTATGCTTTTAACCGGATCTTGGCACCTATAGACTAGTTTATTATTCCCTACCCTTAATGAGATTTTTCTCTTAAACACATCAATCTTAGCATGGGCAGTAGACAAGAAAGGTCTTCCGAGGATTAAAGGAATCTTAACATCCTCGGGCATGTCTAGTATAACAAAGTCTACGGGAAAAATAAACTGCTCAATCTTAACTAGCACATTATTAGCAATCCCTTCAGGTCGTTTTACCGTTTTATCAGCCAATTCAATAAGTAACTTAGTTGGTGCTAATTTTCCTAGTCCTAGGGTAGCGAATGTCTTAAGAGGCATAACACTAACACTAGCTCCTAAGTCAGCTAACACATTATTGAAAGATATATTATTAATAGAACAAGGTAGAGTAAAACTTCCTGGGTCTCTTTCTTTATGAGGCAAGGCATTTGAGTCGGTTGCAGGGCTCTCTTCTTTCATTGTTGCCTTGATCTCCTCTTCAATCTTTGTCTTCTCTTTTAGTAGTCTCCTTAAGCTGATTGAAGAATTAAAGAAAAATTCGGGTCTTGCACCATCATTACCATTCATCGATCTTCTAGGTATATTAGGAGTGACTTCTTCAGTGGTGCTTATGGCCTTGACATGATCTCTTGGGTTGGTTTCAGTTGAGCTCGGTAAACTTCCATATCCCCTTTCTTGAAGAACTTTGCTCATTTGACCAATTTGTTGTTCCAATGCTTTGATCGAAGCTCCTTGATTTCTTGTAGTAGTATCCGTTGAAGCTCGGATTTCTTTGATCATAGCAGTATTCTCTTCATGTCTTTTAGCAGCATCGGCCATAATTTGCTTTAAAGTATCATCTAAAGTCTGCCTCCTTTCTTGATAAGCGGGATTGAAGTTGTTCTTTTGATAGAATCCCGGTGTAGCTTCCCTAAATCTTCCTGAAGGTCGGAATGGTTGTCCAAATTGGGTGTAATATGCTTCTTCAAACGTCTCACTTTCATTCTTGTTCGGGCAATCTTTAGTGTAGTGAGGTCCTTCACACTTTTCACATCCAACTTGGGCAGCATACGCTCTTTCATCACGCTTCTTCATCTCTCTACTAATTTTATCCAATTGAGCTTGAATAGCAGCAATCCCGTCGAAATTAGTGCTGCTCTTAGATCTAGTAGAGGTCCCATCGTGCCATTTCTGAGAATGATCAGCAGCTTCTTGGATCGCTTTCCTAGCATTAGTTGCACTCATTTGAGGTACAGCTCCCTTAGCATCCAAAATCTGTCTAGTAGGCACGTCCAGTCCTTGATAAAACAATATTATCTCCTGCATAGGGGTTAGATAGTGTTGAGGACATTTTATCAATAAATCTTTAAATCGTTCCCAAGCTTGATAAAGAGTTTCATCAGGCTCTTGCTTGAAACTATTGATAGCCTCCATCTTTTTAGCAGTCTTAGCAGGTGGACAATATCTCTTCAGGAATTTGCTCTTCAAATCTCCCCATGTAGTGATTGAACTAGCAGGTTCATTCCTTAGCCACTTGTTAGCAGCTCCTTTTAGCGAGATTGGAAAGATTCTTAGCATGAGTTGATCGGCAGTCACTCCTTCTGAAGTAAACAAATCTGCAATCTCCAGGACCTTTTCAACATGCTCATTAGCATCCTCATGTTCCGTCCCACTGAAAGCATTCTCTCTTAATTCCTTGAGAAACTGACCCTTCAATTCAAATTTTGACTTATCATCAAACTTAGGTCTAGCAACTCCTGAAGTGTAATCAGCACGGGTACTGTTCATGTATTCCTCCATAGTATTGTTTTCGCCCATTGTTTCTGTTTCAACTTCCTCTTTTTCTTCAGAAAAGTAATCAAGCTCGAGTGAACTTGAAAGATCAAAGCTTCTTGTGTTGAAAAGCCTTTTAAGCGAATGTAGGGCTCGTTCAGGATCTTCGAAAGGTTGAATCAAGTTCTTCGTAGAACTCCTGGTCATGCACTTCCTGAAATCAACACAAAAATATCAGTAGGGTATGCTCGAGAAAGTAATATATCAGATAATTAATAACGAAAACGGAATACGAAAAATTAAAGATACTGATATCTGCAGACGATGCGCCGTATCCAAAAAGTTGGATACGCCGTATCTTATAATCGTTAAAATTTAATCAGACTTTATCCAGAAAATAGATACGCCGCTTAGAATTTATGAATGCGCCGTATCGAATTAATTAATCAAAAATCGATATTTATTTAAAAAGTTGGATACGCCGTATCTTAAATCGTTAAAATTTAATCAGACTTTATCCAGAAAATAGATACGCCGCTTAGAATTTATGAATGCGCCGTATCGAATTAATTAATCAAAAATCGATATTTATTTAAAATTAAATACGTCGTATTAACGAAAGTTAATGCGCCGTATTTTCGTTACGTTTAAAAATACAAGATTTTTGATTCAGTAAGATGCGCCGTATCTGTTTAATAATTCGCAAACTGTTTTTAATTAAAATAATAGATACGCCGTATCTGCTAAAGCAGATGCGTCGTATTACTTTATCGTTTAAAAAAATTTTCTTATTAAAAACAGATACGCCGTATCTTGGGGAAAAGATGCGTCGTATCGAATTAATTAAACGCGTTGTATTTAAAAAAATTAAACGCAATACGCCGTATCTGAGAGATCAGATGCGCCGTATCGTTTGATTTAGCACAGTACAACGATAGCAGAACAGAAAAAAATACGAAAAATAAAAACAAAAATTAAAACACACAAACAAAAATAAACACACAAAAATAAAAGAAAACAATTAACACACAATACAACAAATATGCAAAATAATACAATGATGCAATTAATCTAATAAAAAAAAAACCTAATTAAAATACTAATCAAATTAACAGATAATAACAATTCACTCCCCGGCAGCGGCGCCAAAAACTTGATGGGCGTGCGTTGGAGTAAAGTTTTGGCAGTTTTAATGCCTACTCAAGTTTTAAATTTATATTTAGCCGACTTATCAATAACACACACACTTAACGAGCAGTGTACCCGGTCAGTATGAATATAATGGTAAGTAGAGTGTCGATCACTAAGAGTGGAACGTATTATCTCGTTATTCTAATCAGTATTTTAATATCCTAACGCAAGGGGGTTTCAGCCTGAGAGACTGGCACGATTTGTTTGCAATTAAATAATAAAATAAACCAATAGGCACGAATCAGCAAGTAGCACACACGTACACAGATAAATACTCGAGACAATAAGAGGGCTGTCCTTATAATTAAGTAGATTGTCACTTGTTTTATTGATAGCTTTATATGAAGTGTATGTAGTTAACCCTTTCTCGTTGGTCCTATGCTTATCGGCGAGTAAACCCTTAATGATTACTTATGTCTAAAAGTTATTCCTAAGTGATCAATTTAGTAATAACCGTGGGAGCCACATTATTTTCCGCAGTCAAATGCCCGCAAGCCACTAATAAACACAGAGGTTATCAATGCACTAATAAGTAGTAACCAAAGACATCAACATATAAACTTTAATTGATGGGAAAGCAAGTATTAAAGGGAGTGCAATCTTTCGTTGTCACATTACACAAGCCACCAATCCTGATGAATTAAAGTTTGCTAACACAATAAAACAAAACTACTTAATGAATTAAACACATGCAGCACCTTCTTACAGCTCTTGTATCTTCGTTTGGTGTGTCTTGTGCTGCCTCCTTGACTGAATTCGTCCTAGGGTTCTCCTTGTTCGGTCTTCGGTATTATATGGTACGTTGACAAAAACTCCGGAATTCGTCTGGTCTTGGGGTATTTATAGTTTCTGTCTGAGGGAAGATGCGGCGCATCTAGTAAGTAGATGCGGCGCATTGACTTAACTTCGCGTGGGGTCCAAGATTATAATATTCAGGAATATTCGTACACCGCCAGAAGATGCGGCGTAACTCCGTGATTAGATGCGGCGCATGTCCTCTTGTATCTTGGATCGTATCTGGTGATATCTTGATAGAGATGCGGCGCATGTCATGAGTGAGATGCGGCGCATCTGGAGCAGATTAGTCTTGATCTTCTTCATTTCAGTAGACTCTTAACTTTATGCATGTTTTGCTCCATAATTAGTCCAAAATCGCCAAGTTTCACCAAATGCTTGTTTTTACCTGAGAATTACAAAAGTAAACGATTAAGTATCAATCCTCATACATAATATAGTAAAACAAGTCAAATTAATAGGATAAATGATAGTAATAAAATGTACTTATTTGAGTTCATCAGTAACCAATAACTGGTTTGTCTTATATTGTGTCCTATTTGTCTCCTCTTGAGATTTTATGAATTGCCTAAGCAACTCATCTGAGGAAGTCTGATTTTGGTTTTGGACATTCTATGGTTTTTGGTTAAAGTTACCTTGATTCTGACCTCGGTTTTGATTGAAATTTTGGGAATTGTTGAAATTTTGTCCCTGATTTTGAACAAAGCGATTTTGATTATTCTGATTTTGCACGGGTGGAAAACCAGGTAGTACCATAGCATTCGGTGCTCGGTACTGAGTCTCAGCATGTGGACGGTATTGATTTTGGTTTACTGCAGCTACGGGAGCTGGGTAAAGAGAAGCATCGGTTGCTTGACAATCATAATACGCATGTGGGCCACCACAAGTTTCACACAATTTGTTTATTACTTTGATTTGTTCCGGTTTATGAATTTCACTCTTCAGTTCTTTCATTTCCTTCATCATGCAACGCATTGAATCCGTAAGGAAGGCTAACTCTGATGAGTTACCGGATGAAGAAGCAGGAGTGACAGGAACATTCACTTTGTTTCGAGAAATAGGAACTTTTGATTTATTTTCACAAATTTCAACCACCTCTCTAGGTTTACGATTCAAGATATTGCCACCGGCGGCTGCGTTAAGTGCATCTTGATCGTTTTGGGTCAACCCATTATAAAACGTATTTATCTGTTGTAACACCGTGAAATCGTGATGTGGGCATTTCCTTAGGAGATCTTTAAATCTGTCCCATGCCTCTCCGAAATTTTCATCAAAACCTTGACGAAATCCAACAATTTCATTTTTTAGATTAGTCGTCTTTGATGGAGGGAAGAAATAATTGACAAATTTCTTTACGAGATCTTCCCAGGTTTCAATGGATCGAGGGGGTTCTTTATCCAGCCAAATCCGGGCTGCCCCCTCAAGTGAGAATGGAAATAGCATCAATTTGATAACTGTTTGCGGCACATTCTTGTAATTGATTGTAGAGGTCAACTTATTGAACCAACGAATGTGTGCATATGGATCCTCTCGTTCAAACCCGTGGAATTGGTTTGTGGACACGAGCTGAATCAAATGTGTTTTTCAGTTCAAAATGATCAGAATCGATGGTTGGTAAAACGATGGCATCTCCGTAACCCTCGGTGGGTGCCTGGAGCATTTCAGCCATTGTGCGTTCGTCTGCCATATTATCAGTGAGAACAGTACGAATCTCGGGTTCGACTATTTGGGCAGCACGTCTACGATTACGTCTTCTCGGAATATCTACGAGTTCACGTAAAGGGCTTGATGACGTGGAAGAACGAGTGCGCATGCACTAAGTAAAATATTTTAATTAAATCAAGAACGAAGCAAAACACAAGTGAACTTAAACCAATAATCAACAAGCGTACGGTAGCTCTCTAAAAGATAAACGCACAGAGTGACGGAGAAGCAAAGGTGGGCAATTATGCTCCTTAAAAACCCGCTTCTTTCAGTCCGACAATTTAATGTCAGACTATCCTTAAACCTCCGTTATAGTTTGTTTATCAATCAAAGGTGAGCCGATATTCGCAAGTGATACAAAGGCAAGTTTTAAATCTGATGTTTGGGAACTTATTATGGTCGTACCCCCAGTTAGGTAGTACTCTGTCTTGGTTCTCGATGGTAAATTTTATTATTGTTATTTATTAAACAAAGAAAACGGAAAATATTTTTGGTGTTTTTATTTTTTATATGATAATAATAATAATAATATATATAGAAAAGAAAAGAAAAATATTTTTGTATTTTATTTTGTTTATGGGAAATAGTAACTTCTAGAAGAAGGATCTCAAATCACTAATCGCTTAAACTCTACACAATAGTCGCAACACAACCTCCCCGGCAGCGGCGCCAAAATTTGATCCGTGCTAAATAGATATAAATATTATGCAACGACGGATACGCGTGAATAATTACAAATTACCCCTTTGTGAAAAAGGATACTTGCAAAAACTCACGTTCGTGTGTAGTGTGAAGCCAGGTAAGTAATTACCCGGATCGTTTCCCAACGAGGTGTGAATGGGCAAACTGTGGAAAGTTAGGATTAGAGTGACTGATGATATGATATGAGATTTTGCTTTTTAATTAATCTAAATAACAAATTAAAAACAGATATACACAAGAAAATTAAACGCGAATTAATAAATTAAAAACGCGTAACGGGGAAATCTAAAATGGGACTAAAAAGTAAAATTTATGAAATTAAAACCTAAAAATGTAAAATTACTTAAAACTTATTTAAAAACTAAAATTATATTTTTTACAGTTTTTATTTAATTATTTTTAATTATTAATTATTTAATAATTATTTAAAACTAATTTAAATTATAATAAATACTAAATAAACAAAGAAAAATCTAAAACTTTTTCTATAAATATTATTAAGTAAAAAGAAGTAAATAAAATTATAAAAATGAAAATTACTTAATTAAAAATTTAAAAAGATAAAATCTATTAAATAGAAGCTATCACTTATTTTCTATTTTGTTTTTCTTAAGGTCTAAAAATATGATTATATTTTTCCTCGATTATACTTAATAAAAGAAAATTATGAAAATTAAAATTATATTTTTCTGATTAATATTCTATTTATTATGATTTAATTACTATTAGAAACTAATTAAAAAGATTAAAAATATCAAATGACTTAGGAAAAATCTGAAAAATTCAGGATAAGTCTAAATTAATATTTAAAAGCTAGGAAAATTAAAATCAAAAGTCTAATAAGCCCAATGAGCTGATTTGGGCAGATAAGCAGTTAGCAAATAAGCTAAAAATAAGCTAATAAGCACAAAAATTAACCAAAAGCTCAGAACAGGTTTAAACAACTTATATAAGCACAATACAACTGAAAAATACAAATAAGCACAAGAAATAAGCAAGAATAGCACTAGGGCAGTAGGCTTGTTATGGTTTTAAGAACTTGGATTTTCCAAACAAGCTATAAGCTAGAAAATAAGTTAAGGGCTGAAATAAAAAGCTAAATGGGACTGTTTACACTATAATTAAGCTAAGGGATTCAAGAACAAGCTGGCTGATAAGCCAGAAAAGCTCAATAGGAGCTTATGGTTTCTGAGACTGCTGATGTGCTTATGCACAGGGCAAAATGGGAGCTTTTCAAGGCTCCTAAAAGCTATCAAAAGCTTTTCTAAAAATCTGACCAAAAATACTAGGGTGAGATGAGCTGGGGAACTTCACTAATCCAGAATTTCAGCTTGTGAGGGCTTATGAGGATTAAACTAAAAATCTGCACAGGGTCTCTAAAAACCACAAAAACTGGTAAAGTGAACTGATGTGGGTCTGTTTTAGTGTAGACTTGGTGCAAGGTTCTAGGCTTTTGGGACTTTACTAAATAGGCTAAGTGGGACTCAAAAAGGCTAATGAAAAGACCAGAGTAAGCTTGTAGCTTCTAATGGCTTATTTGGCTGTTTCAGGTTCTAAGGTTCATATAGCAGACTGAGAACCTTAAAATCCTTAAGATTTTGTATAAAGCTTACACTAAAAGCTCCTAACTGCTGATTTATTCAAGATCAAGTTTGAGTGATGTGCAAATGAACAGTATCAGATGGGTTTTACCCGTTTGACTCAAAAAGCCAAACACTCCTTTAAGGGTGACTGTCTTGATTTTTAAGCTGGGAATGGACTATTAAGCTAGGGTTATTTAATGAACTATGGTTAAATAACTTATTTAAATGCTAAAAAGTAATAAAAACTGGGTCACAGCTTATAAATAAGCTGTTGCTAATTTTAGTCTAATTTAAGCTATTTGACTGATTTTAAGGTAAAATAAAGACTGAGGTAATTAAAACTAATTTAATTGATGAAATATAAATAATAACTAGTAATAAGCAGGAATTTATGGAATTAAGCTATAAATAAGCAGTAGCACAGTAAATTGGATTTTAAGATAAGAATTTAAAAAGCTTGTTAGGAATTAAATATTCATGAAGTTCTTAATCGGGAAATACTCCAAGTATGTTTCTGCTGATGATGTTGACTCTGCTGTTTAGTGCAATGACTCTGCAGATAGGCTTAACAACTCTGCTGATGATTCTGCTGATAGCGATAGATTGTTCCTGCTGATAGTGAACACTCTGCTGATTAAGAGGATAAGATCGAAAAGATATTTATTGTATTTTGGTCAAACATATACGGTAGATAATATCTTACTCCATGTGCTTTAGTTGAACAAGTTGTATACATAGATACATATTGTATCTTATGTACTGACACAATATAAGCATAAGTTAAACAAGAGAGTCGGCCAAGACTTTAAGCAATTTGTAAAGATCTCTTGTAACTATAAAAGAGATCTTAGACTTAGATATTAAAAACACACTTAATAGATAACATATGCACATGCAAAAACAAAGAACATATAACTGTTAGAACAAGAACAAAACAATATCACAAGTCTAGAACTTAAGATTCAAGGTTGTAACCCTAGTGATAATCTCAAGATCACTCGTATTATTTTGAATAATATTGAATCGTTTAGTGAAAAACTTTCTTTGTTCATTGTTAAGTAACAAATACAATTCTTCCATTTCCATAACATACACAACCTTCTAAGTGTGGTTAACTAAATTCCGCGTGCTTAATCATATTAAGTCAATATATCTCATACACAAAGACACAAGGTTTAACAACCTTAACCGTGTATAACCAAGGTCCTCTCAGTTGGTATCAGAGCTTAGGGTTGATATATTTGAATTAGAAGAAACAGAAATGGATCCACATGATGTTCAAACAAATGTTGCTGCAAAGTTGCCCATGATCAAACCCAATGAGTTTGAGTTATGGAGGATGAGAATTGAGCAATATTTCATGGTCCAAGATTACACTCTTTGGGACATCATTATATATGGTGATTCTTTTTCACCAAGCTACTCAGAGGTTGTCCTAGAAGGTAAAACAAGTAGGAAAAGAAATACTGGACCAGTGTCAAATGAAGAGAAGACACTGAAGAGAAATGATCAGAAAGCAAGAAATTTATTGCTTATGACCATTCTAGGTGAGCAGATGCTATCATTTAACAAGTATCTTGATGCAAAAACTCTTTTTGAAGAGATTTGTGCATATTTTGGTGGTAATGAAACTACCAAAAAGACACAGAAGACACTACTAAAGCAACAATTTGAAAACTTTACTGCTTTTAGTAATGAATCTCTTGATAAGCTATTCTCAAGATTACACAAGCTTGTCAGTCAGTTAGCTGTGTTGGGTGTTGAGACAGAGAAGGAAGATCTCAACATGAAGTTTTTAAGAAGTCTACCTGATGAGTTCCATACTCATGTTATTGTCTGGATGAACAAACCAGACATTGAAACAATGAAGCTCAATGATTTGTACAACAACTTCAAAATTGTTGAACAAAGTCTTAGAAAGTCTGGAACTTATGGTACTAGTTCTGGGAACGTGGCACTTTTGCCATCTCCTAGTATTGGTAAGGCTGAAGAGGTAGAAGAAGTTGAAGGTGTTTCTAATGCTGCAAATGGTGGTCCTTCTACTAGTACACACAAGACTGTTGCAGGACTTGGTGATCCAGCATTCTATGTATTTATATCTAGTCAATCTAGTGGTTCTCCTCTAAATCATGAAGACCTTGAGCAGGTTGATGGTGATGATTTGGAAGAGATGGACATCAAATGGCAGGTTGCTTTGCTCAGCATGAGAGCCAAGAAGCATTGGCAGAGAACTGGGAAGCAAATTACCATAAATGGTAATGATACTGCTGGGTTTGACAAAAAGAAAGTGGAGTGCTACAACTGTCATAGGTTGGGACACTTTGCTAAGGAGTGTAGAAGCCCAAGGAAGCAAGAGAATAGAAACACATGGTATAAGCAAGATAGGAAAAAGGAAGTTACTGTTGAAGAGCCAAAGGCTATGTTGGCTATTGATGGTATTGGTTATGATTGGAGCTATATGGCTATTACAGAGGATGCACCACCAAATGCTGCTCTTATTGCCAATGAATTTGCTCTAATGGCCCATTCTGATTCAGAGGTAAACAATATTCCATCTTGTACTGAATCATGTCCTAATCTTAAAGCTTATGAAGACCTTAATAAGAGATTTGAAGCTCATAGAGAAGAGCTACTTAACTCTCTTTTTAATTTGGCTAATCACAAAAGAGGTCTAGCTGTTTTAGAAAAACAGGTCTTACATTTTAAAGATAATGAAATTCATTTTGTTGATGACATCAATATACTAAAAAATGACATTAAGATCAGAGATGAGTGTATTGTTGAGTTGAATGATTCATTAGCTAAACATAAAAATGAAAGAGAAAATGTAAAGGTCTCTGTGGATGTTTTAGCACATTCCTCAGAAGGATTCAATAAGCTTTGGGAAGCCCAAGTTATTGATAAGGTTAATTCTGGTGTTGGATTTAAGTCTGTACCCCCACCATACAGAGGTGTTCATTCACCTCCAGGTATTGACTTAGCACACACAGGGTTACCTGAGTTTCAAGAACCAATCATGGAATATGGTTCTAAGGTCACTAAATCTCCTAAGATAGAAAAGGTAAGTAAAAGTTTAGATAAAACTTTATCTTATCAGGACAAGGTGTCCTTTGTTAAGAAAGGAGATGCTATAGTTGTTGAAGATTGTACAACTGATAGTGATAGTGATGAAGAAGAACAGGTTATGTCTAAACCTGTCTTGGTTAAGAAAGTAGGAACAAATATTCCTAAGATAGTCAATCACAACACTAACAGGCCTAAGTCAAATGTTAAGACTGTTAGGAAACCAGTTAGATATTGTGAACAATATAGAACTACAAACAAGCCCAGAGGTAACCAAAGGAATTGGAACAACCTCAAGTCTAACCAATTAGGTGATGACTTTGCTTTTTATAATAAAGCTTGTTATACATGTGGTAGTTTTGACCATCTTGCAGCTTTCTGCAACCAATGGGTAACTGGGTATGAAAACCATAGAGTGAATCACAAAAGGCAAACACCTAAATCTCACTTTCACTCTAGTTCTAAGAAATCAAACCCCAGAGTAGTCAAAAGCAAGTCTATCTCAAAATCTGATTCTGCTGATAGACCAAATGATCCTGCTGATAGCAAATTTTACTCTGCTGCTCGACCATTTATGACTATTAACCCAAAATCAACAGCTAAGGATGCAAAAACAATTTTCAAACATGCATCTACAACTGTTCTAAGGCCCATTCAATCAAAAGCAGTGGTCCACAAACAAATTTGGAGACCAAAGGGTGTGACTTCAAAGTTAGCAAACTCTGCTAAACATGTTATTCACTCTGCTGCTAAGGGTAATAGGGCAAATGCTGTTAAGGCCTCAGCATGTTGGATTCAAAAATCCAATGTTGCATCAACTGTCCTTAAAAGATTAAATTATATTGATGCAAGAGGCAGATTCAAGTCAGTAATGGCTTGGATCCCCAAAGAAAACTAACACTCTTTTTGTGTGCAGGAACATTCAACTGATAAACAAGAAGATCAAGGATACTCAGATAGTGGATGTTCAAGGCATATGACAGGAAACATGTCTTATCTTTCAGATTTTGAAGCTTTCAATGGAGGATATGTTACCTTTGGAGGTGGTTTTCGTGGCAAAATTTCTGGTAAAGGTACAATTAAAACCGGAAATTTAGATTTTGAAGATGTGTACTATGTACAAGAGTTAAAGTATAATCTTTTTAGTGTCTCACAAATGTGTGACAAAAAGAATAATGTTCTTTTTACTGATACTGAATGTCTTGTTCTGTCTAAGGATTTTAAGATGCCTGATGAAAGTCAAGTGCTTCTTAGAATTCCTAGAAAGGCCAATATGTATAGTGTTGATATGAAGAATATTATTTCTAAAAAGGAGTTAACTTGTCTTGTTGCAAAGGCCACATTGGATGAATCAATGTTATGGCATAGAAGGCTTGGTCATATTAATTTCAAAACCATAAATAAAATTGTTAAGAATGGTTTGGTAAGAGGTTTACCTCTCAAAAGATTTGAAAATGATCAAACATGCATTGCTTGTCTAAAAGGCAAACAACACAAAGCCACTTGTAAGCCCAAGATTTTTAACTCTATCAATCAGTCATTGTTTATGCTTCATATGGACTTATTTGGACCTGTTTCAGTAAGGAGTATACAGCATAAGAAATATTGTCTTGTTATAACTGATGACTATAGCAGATTTACATGGGTTTTCTTTTTAGTGTCTAAGGATGAAACTTCAAGCATCCTTAAGGACTTCATTACTCAGATAGAAAATCAAGTAAGCAAGAAAGTAAAAGTCATTAGGAGTGATAATGGGACAGAGTTTAGAAATAGAGTTATGGATGATTTCTGCAGAGAAAAAGGTATTAAGAGAGAATATAGTGTTGCTAGAACACCACAACAGAATGGTGTGGCTGAAAGAAAGAATAGAACACTAATTGAAGCTGCTAGAACAATGTTAGCTGATTCTAAGCTACCAATAATCTTTTGGGCAGAGGCAATCAACACTGCTTGCTATGTTCAAAATAGAGTTTTAGTTGTGCAGCCTCACAATAAGACATCATATGAACTTTTTAATGGTAGAACTCCTGCAATAGGATTTCTTAGACCTTTTGGATGTCATGTGACAATTCTCAATACCTTAGACCATTTAGGAAAATTTGATGGTAAAGCAGATGAAGGTTTCTTAGTTGGATATTCTCTTGTTAGCAAAGCTTTTAGAGTTTACAACTTAAGAACTGAGAAAGTTCAAGAAGAACTACATGTGGAGTTTCAGGAAAACAAATCCAATGTAGTAGGCCAAGGACCAAAATGGATTTTTGATCTTGAATATCTAACAAATTCTATGAATTATATACCTTTTGTTGCAGAAACTAATAATTTTTCAGGTTCACAAGTAACAAATGAGGTGGAGTTAGATAAAGATCAATCTGGTGTTTCAATGCCAATATGGTCAAGTACTAGTGTGGAATCAACTTCAAATGATGTTGAAGGTGATAACAAGGATGATGGAACTATGGATCAACACAATGTTTCTGCTGATAGTACATTTGTTCCTGCTGAACACTCTGCTGATAAGCAAGAACACTCTGCTGATGAGCAAGAACATTCTGCTGATAAGCCAGAACACTCTGCTGTTGGGCCAAATACTTCTGATATAGGGCCATCACACACAAAAGAAGCAGAATTCTCTGAAGATGAAGTGGATTTTGGTAATCTTCCACTTAACTATCAAGTTCCAACAACCCCACACACAAGAATTCACAAAGTTCATTCCCTAGATAATGTGATTGGAGATGTACAATCTGGTGTGAAGACAAGAAGACAATTGGTCTCTACAGACCAACAAGGGATTCTTGATGCCCTTTATGCTTCAAAACAACATGAACTTTCAAACTCATGTTTATTTGTATGTTTTCTTTCTCAAAAGGAACCAAAGAATATTCTTACAGCCCTAGATGATTCAAGGTGGGTAGAGGCTATGCAAGAAGAGCTTCTTCAGTTCAAGATTCAAAAGGTTTGGGTGCTAGCTGATTTACCTACAGGTGAGAAGCTAATTGGCACTAGATGGGTTTTTAAGAACAAAAGGGATGACAGAGGAATTGTGATCAAGAATAAGGCTAGATTAGTAGCACAAGGGTACACACAAGAAGAAGGAATAGATTATGATGAAGTTTATGCTCCAGTAGCAAGGATTGAGGCAATTAGGCTGTTTCTAGCTTATGCTTCATTTTTAGGCTTCACAGTCTACCAAATGGATGTTAAAAGCGCATTTTTATATGGTGAAATTGGAAGAGAGGTGTATGTTTCACAACCTCCTGGTTTCATTGATCCATTACATCCAAACAAAGTGTACAGAGTAGTGAAAACTCTCTATGGCCTACATCAGGCACCAAGAGCTTGGTATGCAACACTTGCTTCCTATTTATTAGAAAATGGATTTCAAAGAGGAAAGATTGATCAGACACTTTTCATCAAACAGCACAAGAAGGATCTTCTGTTAGTGCAGGTGTATGTGGATGACATTATCTTTGGATCTACAAGGAAGGAAATGTGTTTAGAATTTGAGAAGCTTATGAAAGATAAGTTTCAGATGAGTTCTATGGGAGAACTTACATTCTTTTTGGGTTTGCAAGTTAAGAAATCATCTGAAGGCATATTTATTAGTCAAGACAAATATGTTGCAGAGATACTTAGAAAATTTCAATTTGCTGATTCAAAAATTGCAAGCACACCAATGGACCCAGAGAAGCACCTTCTGAAAGATGAAGATGGAGAAAATGTAGATGTACACAGTTACAGATCTATGATAGGCTCCTTGATGTATCTTACATCATCTAGACCTGATATCATGTTTCCTGTTTGTGTCTGTGCAAGATTTCAAGTTACTCCAAAGATTTCTCATTTAATTGTAGTCAAGAGAATTTTTAGATATCTCAAAGGTCAACCAAGGTTGGGTATATGGTATTCTATAGAATCTCCTTTCGACTTGGTAGCATATTCGGATAGTGATTATGTTGGTGCTAGCTTAGACAGAAAGTCAACAACTGGAGGATGTCAATTCCTTGGGTGTAGACTTGTCTCATGGCAGTGTAAGAAGCAGACAAGTGTGGCAAATTCAACAACTGAAGCTGAATATATAGCTGCTGCAAGTTGCTCTAGTCAAGTCCTATGGCTTCAAAACCAACTTCTTGATTATGGGTACAATTTCTTAAACACTGTTATTTATATTGATAATAGTAGTACAATTTGTATTATTAAAAATCCTGTACAACACTCTAAAACAAAACACATTGAAATTAGGCATCACTTTATAAGAGATTGCAATGAGAA
Source organism: Artemisia tridentata subsp. tridentata (assembly GCA_021014915.2). Classification (NCBI taxonomy): domain Eukaryota; kingdom Viridiplantae; phylum Streptophyta; class Magnoliopsida; order Asterales; family Asteraceae; genus Artemisia; species Artemisia tridentata. The sequence goes on from CP139506.1 coordinate 294,883,635, forward strand.
AAGATTAATTCAAGTTCTTAAAATTGCTTCAGAGCATAATTTTGCAGATCTGTTAACAAAAGCTTTTGATGTTTCAAGGTTTCAGTACTTGATAGCAAGTATTGGAATGCTTAATCATTAAATTTTCAATATGATGTGTTTTTGTATATAAATTTTTGTTAGTACTGCTGGATTTATAAGGTACTGCTAATATATCAAAATTTGAATTGTGTTATTTATACAGTTAGTTTTATGATTATACTAATGCAAGACAAGTACTTTGTACATTGTTCTTTTGGTTTTAGACTAACTATTTCAGGTATGAATATGTGAACACAAAGGATGTTTTCAAGTGAAATGGGAACAGCAGAATTCTTATCAAATTGCTGACCATAATAGATTTATGATGGACTGAGTTTAGGAATTAAACCTCCTTAAAACTTCTTTCTTGAAATCTAGTTATGATATTTCACATTGAATTGATGACTTAGTTGATCAGATAGTAACTGATACAACTCACTTTCTATCATTTTATACTTTCAAGTATAATGAGTTAGTCTAAGGACATCTGATAGAAATAACAGCTAGTGAAAGTGAATCTAACACTTGTGTTGGAGGTAACAATTCCTATGAGCTGGAAACCCTGTCAAGAAAATCTTTTGAATAGATTTATCTTTTCACAGGCAGTTAGTGATAACTGAAATACATTGGTTCTCACACAACCAGAGGTTATTTTTAAACCAAAATTTTGATTAGGTGTCTGTTATACACTTGATTCTTTCAAAATGGTTGAATGTAGTATGATTTTTCAATTCTAAAATCATGAACATACTACTAAGGCAAAGGTTTCTTAAACAAGGATTTTTCAAAGGATTCAGAAAAACCATTCATTGATGGATTATGAATCAAAATGTCCACTGATTCACCTCTCATAGGAGTTAACACACCTAGAAGTGATGAGGACAGCAACTTAAACTCTTAAGGAATTGATGGCTTCATGTACAATATTGTCTGACAACAAAAGTTACAAACTGATAGATCAGGTGATATGAAGAGAAGTTCTTTAGTACATAGTGAGATCTTCCAAACAAGGGGAGGAAACAAAAGTTATTTGCTTCAGGGGAGGTTACAATCTCAGAGAAGGAAATAATTGCCCAGAAAAGGAAGAAAAACCAATAGAAGGAAGGAGAAGACAAGAGCATACAAGATGATGATGTAGAGGTTGAAAATGATTAGAACAGATCAAATATCTAGAAGGGATGAAGCATTTCTAAAGGAGAAAGTTCTATCTAGATCAAACGAAGGAAAGTTTCAATTTCAGTTCATTATGTTTGTTTATCACTTGCAAAGGCATGCTGATAGATGATTTCACTTGTTGAAATCATTGCCTCTTACAATTCCTCCATCCAAGGAAATTGCACCATCTTTTGGTACAATGTTTTTGAATTGCTGAAGTCAAAGAAGAACAAGGCAGATGAGTTCAGAATAAGAAGAATAGTTCAGATTCATGAAGTGTTTGAAAGATCTTCTCAAGACAAGTCCTCATTTAATTCAGAAAACATGTTTGAAATGATTCACATGTTTAGGGGAGGATTGTTAGGAATTAAATATTCATGAAGTTCTTAATCGGGAAATACTCCAAGTATGTTTCTGCTGATGATGTTGACTCTGCTGTTTAGTGCAATGACTCTGCTGATAGGCTTAACAACTCTGCTGATGATTCTGCTGATAGCGATAGATTGTTCCTGCTGATAGTGAACACTCTGCTGATTAAGAGGATAAGATCGAAAAGATATTTATTGTATTTTGGTCAAACATATACGGTAGATAATATCTTACTCCATGTGCTTTAGTTTAACAAGTTGTATACATAGATACATGTTGTATCTTATGTACTGACACAATATAAGCATAAGTTAAACAAGAGAGTCGGCCAAGACTTTAAGCAATTTGTAAAGATCTCTTGCAACTATAAAAGAGATCTTAGACTTAGATATTAAAAACACACTTAATAGATAACATATGCACATGCAAAAACAAAGAACATATAACTGTTAGAACAAGAACAAAACAATATCACAAGTCTAGAACTTAAGATTCAAGGTTGTAACCCTAGTGATAATCTCAAGATCACTCGTATTATTTTGAATAATATTGAATCGTTTAGTGAAAAACTTTCTTTGTTCATTGTTAAGTAACAAATACAATTCTTCCATTTCCATAACATACACAACCTTCTAAGTGTGGTTAAGTAAATTCCGCGTGCTTAATCATATTAAGTCAATATATCTCATACACAAAGACACAAGGTTTAACAACCTTAACCGTGTATAACCAAGGTCCTCTCAAAGCTTACAACTGATGAGCTTATGGAGCTGAGGAACAAAGAACTAGAACCAATCTAGCTTGTCAGAAACAAGCTAGAAAACCCATAAAATCCTTCCAAATCAGCTTATTCACCCCAAAACAGCTTATTAGCCTCTCAGGTTGACTTTTGTTGACTTTTCTCCATTTCTTGAAATAGTACTAGTATAATCTATATAAGCTTACAGGAAGCTATGATGAGCTTATGTGAGCTTATAGCAAGGTATTTGAGGCTTTGATGATAGTTTTAAAGGTACTTAGAGCTTATACGATTTAACAGATAAATTGGAAACTTGAATTACTAGTGAAACTAACTTCAATACTAACACAATAAGAACAAATGAACTTGAATTAACTTGTATTGATTACTGATAACTTGTATTACCAAAGATAACTACTGAATGTGAAAAATACGATTTGCTAAAATTAACTACTTGCCATAAAAGGCTACAAAAGCTTTCTATTTATACTAACCTATGGTGGGATCTTCTTGTAATCTTCCTCTGATTCATTTCCAGCCCTTGGATGGTCTTCATTTGATCTGAGCCTTTAAAACAGGTTTTGGCGCCAAAATTGAGTGAGTGGGAAAAATTATCACATGGGTCTGTACCTGCTGGAGAAGAAGCAATTAATGCGTTTTGGGAGTGTTAGGTGAAGTATGGAGGAAGGAAGAGGGGGTGGGTGTGTCAGAGAGGCGGTGGAGGATGGTGGTATTGGTGACTGGTTTTGGCGGGTCAATGGTTTAGAAGAAGAGTTTGACTGAGGGTCAAACTTCTGGGTTTAATAAAAAAGGGTTGGGTCGGTTTATTGATTGGGCTTGGGTATTATAGTTGGGCTGGGGTATGTAGTTGGGTTATAGGATTGGGTTTATTAATATAAGGGTTGGGTTTTTATTAATAAAAGGTGGTCCGGTTGGTTTGTTTTAGCACAAGGACCATTCTTGTAATTTCTGAAAATTGGAGGACCATAGTTGTACATCTTCCAAAATAAACCAAGGGTGATTCCTGCCATGTTTCAATAATCCAGGGACCATACATGAGATTTCCAACAATAAAATTTCCCAGGGACCATTTTTGCAAATTCTGAAAGTGCAGGGACCAAACTTGTAAATTATTGAAACTTTTCACCAAAGGATTAAATATGACAACTATTAATTTCAAAAGGACCTTTGGTGACTTTTCTTACAAAACAAATGCCTAGGGACTAAATTTGACAAGTTTTGAAAGTTGAGGGACTGAAACTGCCAATTTTGCAAACTTTGTTCGTTTTTCACTTGTTTTCAATCTTTTTGCATTTGAAACATATAAAACACAATCCCTGGGATATTTTCAGTATTTTGATGCATTTCTGAGTGTTTTTGGATGTTTTGGCAGTTCAGATACGACAAAAATGATGAGTATTTAGACACTCATCAGAAGTCGAAATGAAAATGCGAAATCGAAAGCAATATCTAAATGAATACGTACCAAGTCAAAAAGAAAAATGCGGATAACTGGATCGTATTGATTCTTTGGTCTCCCAAGTAGTTTCGCTCTCAGGATGGTTCTTCCAAATAATCTTTACGAACGGAATTGTTTTAGTTCTCATGACTCTTTCCTGACGCTCAAAACAGCCTCAGGTTCTTCACTATACGAAAGATTTTCCCGAATCTGATCGAATGGGCAAAACACAACATGAAGAGGATGATAATCATACTCACGAAGAAGTGACATATGGAATACATCGTATACGTGAGATATCTGGGAAGGTAACGCCAAGCTATGAGATACCTCGCCAACCTGATCAAAATCATTGAAAAGTCCTAGGCTTTCATAATTCACAACGAATTCGTTCCAAGGAATACAAAACATAATGTAGCGGATAACGATTTGAACCTCACACAGAGATACATGAAACATTCATGCTTGCAAGCAATACGAAGGTAGTACTAAGAGTAAAACCTTATCAACTCAGTCCAGATTCTTAACGAAAAGGGAACTAGTGCATCATTATAGAAGAACTCATCAATTTCAAACAGATACTGATCGAACTAAGGAACGTACCACCGGTCAACCGAAGCGCGTAACGAATCATCGAATGTATCAAGAGTTTTTTATAAGAGATAGATAGTATACTTGAACTGATGATCAATTGGGTACAACTCGAAATATCAACTTGTATCGGAACGCCTAATGAGATGGGTAGCATATTTGTACCGACAATCAATAGAGTATAAGTCGGAGTATCAAAACGCATTAGAAACAAAACAAAATAGATCGAATAATCATATGGATAAAATACATCAAAGAGCTAACGTAGTCATACAGACGATAAACTAAGCACATAGCGGAGGATCGGAACGTATCGGGAAGCATAACGGAATAGGTCGGATAATCATATGGAAAACAAAATTCAAAGGATTAACGCATCGTGAACCAGATCTTCTTCATAAGCCCAAAACGTCTAACTCTCCACAACGGAAACATCGTACGAAACATACCAGTTTTCATAGTCCACCATTCAAGGTTTTCTTCTACAAGGATAACTAATCCACCAATCACAATAATCAACCCCGGACCTTAAATCTCCAACTTAATCCAATCCAAAAGGTGTTCTACATCTCCGTAGGCAAACTCAATCATGCCAATACACTTGTCAACTCTCCGTCCCATACATCTTCAATTTCAACATAGTTGCTCTGTCCGTCCATCCATCTGAAGGTGAGTAGTCGCCATAAAATCTCGAGCCGGTCTTGAAGGTCTTCTGCATTTCTTCTGGAAGTGTGAAACAAAACTCGATTTTTCTGACACGATCACTGCAGGTGCGCCAAGGAGCTTGAATAATCTTCTGTTGACATGCTAGACACTTCGCCATCAAAGCATTCACATCCGTTGTCATACCATCCCGTCATAATTTATGCTACAAGTCTCTACATAATAGTACAACTAATATGTATAGAGCGAAAAGAACGGGGTGCTTCGAGCATAACCGTTTCATTCAAATCTTCTACATAGATCATAATTCCACCACCTTGCTCCTGAGCTTCTTCACATCCGTCATAACCAATCTCCAGTCGTGCGTCTGATAGTTCGCCTCCCACGGTTTATCTACATAGATGCATCACTAGCAATCTTTCTGTATAACCTATGGACATAGCTGACCTTCTTTTCAAGTAGAAACAAATATCTCTCTTAACTTTCCAAAAGTTCTCCAACTTATTCTTCATCTCTACCAAATTATACTCTTCGAGAAACTCACATCGAGTTCTTTTGATGTAGGAATTTTCAACACCAAAATATAAGGATGATTCCTGTGTTTCTCTTTCTTCCCTGAATATACTAAATCGTCATACTATGACAATTGTCCAAGCATTCATGAAATACACGGTTCATCAAGCTCACAGGAATTAGTCGGAGCAGTAGCCAATACAATTGGCATCACAATGCTCATAGAGATTATAACGGATACAATTCAATGCTAGGAACATCTTGCTCCTTCACATGAAAGTGGACATAATCAGATTACAAATCGATCATAGAGAAAACTTCACCCTGAAGTTGATTAGATAAGTCGTCGATAACGGTATCAGTCCTAATCACCATACTACTAAGATTCCAGTATTCCAAGAACAACCTCATACCACCATCATTCTTCTTCATAACCAAACTGAAACACAACACAGAGACGCACACAGACGGATAAACCACTTCCTAGAAGTAGGTCCTTCGATACTCTCCATTCAACGTATGTCGTTCGTAAGGGATTTCGGTATTAGGCAAAACGTCGCTTACACATGAATAGAGTTCTGATAACACACTGACCTCAGGCACTCCTCAAGACATTCTGTGACTCCAATAAATTCAAGGTATATGATGTAACTATTATCACGCTGGCCAGACGTCATAATACTTGCATCATATACATATGCCTTTATTGCAATCACAGTCTACCTCAAGTCGGGACAAAACACACTCTAATAAACGGATCAAAACAATTACATTCGAGGGGAAATCTTGGTAGTCCATCAAAGAATACATCGTGAAATTCATCATCGAAAACTCTCGAGCGAGTTACATCAAACGGAATATCTTCATAAACGCGAGGGATTAAAATACGGAATTTCAAAGCAAGGTGATCATCATAGTATGCTAGGTCAGAAACCTGGGCATGGAATTTGAGTTTCATAAGTCGTCAGAGGTGACAAAATCATAACTATTGTTAGCATCTCAATGCTCAGTCAACAATTACATGACCAGAATCGAATCGAACATTCCCAAAGAAATCAGATTAGCAGAATAAAATTGATCTTCAAACATCCTCAACCGAACACGAAAATCTACCCTCGTGATGGATAGTCACAAGATTCTTATAGGAATAGAATTAGGAGTAACAATTTAATAATACAGAGGGGACTTAATGTGTTTAGGAAAAGTAAAAGACACCACATGGTATGTCATTCTCGTATCAAGTAAAACCACGCAACACGATCGCATAAGTAAGGAATAACCGAAACGGTACTTGATGTGTCAGCAGCCTGGTCCCTGGTCAGAGCGAACACTCGACCCTCGGCAGATTGCTATCAATCATTCTCATTCTTATGGTTGTTACCATTCACTTCGGACACTCTTTCGTCCGACGTCCAATCACACTACAACTAAAATCGGCATCCAACGTCTTATAACACGATCACCCAGATGAAACTTCTCACAGTCAACACATAGAGGAGATGGAACCTGGTCCCACAACTTCTTCTGCTCAGACGAACTCGAACATAGGGATCAAATCGAACAGTGAAGACAAAGCAATTGTCAGGATCAAAATACGAAGGAAGAGATCGCGTCAAACGAGAAGCCTAATGTCTACTCAATATCCTCACAGGTCATTCTAAGGGAGGGAAACAAATCTACCTATATCCGTGGTTAAAATTTACCAAAGTTCTCATAGGATTAGCAACGGATTATGCAGATTCAAGTAGTATCAGATGATACATTCTATATCCAGCATAAGTAATGAATTCACAGAATGTGTCAAACACGTTACGGTTGAATGACCTTCGGGTTGGTCAGAAAGGTATCAAACTGTTTATCAAACAACTCGGAGATGGAGGTCAAAATCAGGATGTGAAACCTAAATGGTGTAAGGTATCCATGTGGTTCTTAAGGCATTCCAATCTTACTAGGTTACAAAGCTTAGGTGGTAAAACTTTCTAGTTTCTGAAACAAATGTTCCTATAAGGCATAGCTAAGGCAAAGGCACGAATCAGAGTGATGCGGAAGCAATGCTACTTACATAGATGTCCTAGTCTACCCATTCCTCACCGGTTATAACTTATGTTCCTATGGGGAGATCCTAAAGCAATTTCTCAAATGTTGTCTTATGAGTGCCTATAGTGGAAACTTAGTGGTCCAAACTTACACAGGTCAAGGGTAAATGCATTACAAGTCGCAGCCTGTCTCTCTGATACCATAATTGTAACACCCCAACCCGATAAGGGTAGAAGTATTACGTTATGGTGACATATCAAAGCAAACAAAAGCATATGACTAAATAATACAAAATGAATTTCAAAGGTTACAAAGAGAAAATCAGAAACTACAAGGTTACAAGTGGATTACAATAATTACTAAGTCTAAATATCGTCTCTTCTAGTCATCTCTAATCCGGAATAGCTTCTAAGTCAAAGTCACTCTTCACTCATACCCAGCTTCCTACTAAAACCTGCCGCAGGAAAAGAAATGCGGCTGAGCTTAAAAAGCCCAGTGAACAGATATATATACAAAGCATAACATAAAAGTAAGTAAGCACAAACAGCGAAGGAATAAGAATACGAAACGAAAAACATAATCATCAAAGTCGTACGAATTTTAAAGAGAACTAAGAATCAAGAGTGCATGAGAACTGAATCAAAAATGAAACAAGAATGGAATCAAATAATGAGAAGGGTCATAACAGGATGTGCCATAAGAACTCCAAATCAAAATCCGTCAAATCATACACATATCATATCATATCATAAGTATACGAAGAGGGGAGACCTCTAAGTAATAATCAAAAGTGTGAGAAGGAGTGCAAGGTACACACCACCTGGTCACCAAATCATACACATACAAAAGTCCTAGGATGCATCCATACGCTCCCTAACAAAAATATGTATGTCAGTTCTAGACTGATCACACATATGGGGTTGGCCAATAATGCGCATACAAATCAAATCAAAAGGGGGAACGCCGTAGATCTATCACACCTCTACGGGAGTGTCATGCCTAGGGTGCCATCCTAAACATGGTCCTAGTACCTCTAGAACTAGGTAAGCTCAGGCACGGATTTATCAAAGCATACATGATCATAATCTAATAAGCATGGCAAACATAATCATAGCATAGCATAGCAGAGACATTTAAACAAATGTCAGAATGGATCAAATAGAATGACGATCATACAATGAAAGTCATGAATCAAATAAGGGGAAACATATCAGGCATCGGATCGAATAGAAATATCCCTACTGAAAAGGGAAAGAATATCTGTACCTTAACACAGCACACAACGAAAGCAAATGAAATCAAAAGAAGCAGAAGGTCACTCCTTCTTCACCCGATCTACATAATCATAAGTTTTCTTATAAGTTCATAGTCTCATAGTCGTATAGGTTTCATTTTAGTTTTCTTTCCATTTTAGGTAACTTTCCAAAAATAGCAAGTTTCCATATTTAGTAACTTTGGTTATTAACATTCTCGTATGTTAATTTAAAGTATTAAAGATGATCATATTCGTAGTTTAAGGTTCATAATGTCTTTTACAAAAATTTAGGGTTCATAAAGTAGTTTCCATGATTTTAGGGTTTATTATGTAATTATCACAAGTTTAGGGATTAATATGCAATCCTCATAAATTTAGGGTGTAAAATGTAATTACTATAAAGTTATAGGTGTTCACAAGTTAGGTCCTTTGGTTTTAGCAATTAACAATTTAAACCCTTTAGTTTATAAAATAAACACAAAACACCTTTTAATTTCCTTTTTAACCTTTTTATAATTTCTCACAGTTTTATATACGAAATTGTTAGGTTTTCTATAAATTGTAAACCGTATAAGAACTCAGTAATAAAATTCCCAAAAATTCCCAGAGATGCTTAAATGTCTTAAGTGTTTTATCAAACTTTTTCCAGATTTTATTAAGTAGCATAACTATGGATTAAAATTCACTTAAACCAACTCGTCCAGATTTCTGATTAATTTTACTATATGAAAAGTTATTAATTAGAAACCCTTTAAGAAAAATTCACAAAAATCTACAAAAACTCCAGTAAGTAATAGACATCCTGAAGATTACCCAGTTCAAAGGACACCTCCTAATTCGACACGGTTTGGAAATTTAAATTCAAAAACCCGGACTGATTTTCCAGACTCACAAATCCGATCAGACACATAATTTTCCAAAAATCAAAAGGTAACCTTCCAGGCCTCCAAAAATTACAAAATTAATTTTCCCAAGTAGCCATTTCATTGAACTTAGTTTTAGACTCTTAAAACACCAAAATATACATTCACATCATTTATTTACAGCCGGTTAAAGTCGAACAAAATTCCAGATCAGTAGCAGTTTTCACAGCTTCAAGCATAAACTTAGGGTTTTTATCACTCCAATCATTAATCCTTAATACCAAACGATTATAGGTGAGTTTATATCATGTCTAGGTCAATTATAACAGGTCTTAACATAATCACATCGAATAATTTCATCACATAAACTCCTGGTCGATCCATACATAACAGATTTTTAGGGTTTTCATAACTTATCATTTTATGTATAGTTCTTATGATTCCATGTGAGTCCTTTACATATATTTTGACATAACAAGAATAAGAACATGACAAGGATTGAGCAAAGATGATACAATACCCTCGTAGACCACGAAGAACACGAACACAACAAAGTTAACACACGAACGAATTCCTTTCTCTCCTTTTGATTCGTATGGCAGAAACACTTAGAACAAGAACGAGATTCAAGGGCTTCTTTTGGTTGTATTCAAGTCGAAAGCAGCAGCAAAAGAATGGAGGAGCCGACACTTTGAAGGAGTTAGGGTTTTCTCTTCTTTTTTTTTTTTTTTTTTTTTTTTTTTTTTTTTTTTTTTTTTTTATTTCGTTTGATAAAATAAGGAGGGTGTAGGTTTTTTTTTTTTGTTTTTTTTTTTTTTCTTTTTTTTTTTTTCTTTTTTTTTTGTGAATTTCGGTTATAACCAAATAAGAGAAGCCGTGTGTTTTCTTTTGGGCCAAATAAGGGATGAATGGACCTTCTTAATGGGCTACATAGGCCTTAGTTATCTATTCTTGATCTAGTTCTTTGGGCCGAAATTTTTAAGTCATAAGGTACATGTAGAAATCGACTAGCTTAAGTTCAAGTCGTAGGATTTTTATTTGTACAAATTATTTATGTAATGCATAGTTTATTTTAACTTAATTTGCTTTGTAACTTAGGTTAAGTTCAAATGAGATTACTTATATATTTTCATAAGTTCTTAAAAGTTCAAATTCGGAGGGTATTTTAGTCCTTTCATATTATGTTAAGTTTCGGGGTTTTACAGTTTGTGGAAGTTTCGATCAGTTAGCTGCATATTGTGAGTCAAACCCTTGGAAGAAGAAAGTATTTGGAAAATCTAGGGTGTATAGGAACACTAATGATAGGGTAAATCAACCTAGTTCTAACAGATTAACCTACCCTAATCATAAGATGACACCCAAAGCAGTTATGGTGAAATCTGGGATTAAGCCAGTGTTAACTGCTAGATCAAACAAGAAGGCTAATAACAAACAAACTGTTTCAAGTGTAAAATCATTTTCAAAACATACACAAACAGTTCATAGACCCTTTAACAAGAAAACAACATCAACCAATCAGAAATGGGTACCTAATGTTAAATATAATAAGCCAGCAGATTGTACTGTTAAGTCAGCAGTTTCTACTGTTAGACAAGTAGTTCCTACTGCTAGGAATTTTAATGCAGTTAAGGGTAAATGGGGCAATGCTGTCAAGGCCTCAGCATATTGGGTTAGAAAATCTATCAAACCCAATGGTGCATCAATAACTTTCAATAAATTTTCTCATATTGATGCACAAGGCAGATCCAAGCCAGTGATGGTTTGGGTCCCCAAAAGGAACTAAAACCTTTACTTTGTGTGCAGGAACATCCTTCAAATGGTGAAGAAGACAGAGGCTACTCAGATAGTGGATGTTCAAGGCACATGACTAGTAGCATGTCATACCTTTCAGACTTCATTGCTCTGGATGGAGGACCTGTTATCTTTGGAGGTGGTGTTGGAGGAAGGATTACTGGTAAAGGTGTTATAAAAACTGGTAATCTTGATTTTGAAAGAAAGAAATGTGATATTCTATTGGTTCAGGTTTATGTGGATGACATCATCTTTGGTTCTACAAAGAAAGAAATGTGCAGAGAGTTTGAGCAATTAATGAAAGATCAGTTTGATATGAGCTCTATGGGTGAGCTTACTTTCTTTCTAGGACTTCAAGTACAGCAGAAGTCAGATGGAATATTTATTTCTCAGGATAAATATGTTGGTGAAATTTTGAGGAAATTCCAATTCACAGATGCCAAAGTTGCTAGTACACCTGTTGATAAGGAGACACATTTTTTATTAAAAGATCACAGTGGTGAAGATGTGGATGTGCACATGTATAGATCTATGATTGGGTCTCTGATGTATCTCACATCATCCAGGCCTGACATTATGTTTGCAGTTTGTGCTTGTGCAAGATTCCAAGTCAATCCTAAGGTGTCTCATCTAACAGTTGTTAAGAGAATCTTTAGATACCTTAAAGGTCAACCTAATTTAGGTCTATGGTATCCTAAAGAGTCTGCATTTGATCTGGTGGCATTCTCAGACTCTGATTATGCTGGTGCTAGCATGGACAGAAAATCTACAACAGGTGGTTGTCAATTATTGGGTTGTAGATTGATCTCTTGGCAGTGTAAAAAGCAGACTATGGTGGCTACTTCTACTACTGAAGCAGAATATGTAGCAGCAGCAAGTTGTTGTGCTCAGGTTCTCTGGATTCAAAATCAGATGCTTGATTATGGGTACAATTTCTTAAATACTATTATATACATAGACACTAGCAGTACAATGTGTATCATTAAGAATCTTGTTCAACATTCAAAAACTAAACACATTGAAATTAGACATCATTTTATAAGAGACTGTGCTGAAAAGAAGTTAGTTCAGGTTGTCAAAATTCACACTGATGACAACTTTGCTGATTTATTAACAAAAGGTTTTGATGTAGGAAGGTTTCAGTACTTGGTAACAGGTATTGGAATGCTTAATCCTTCAAAAGATTAATGTCTAAGTGTTTTTGTTTTTGTACTTCTAGTTGTGCTATTTGTATAATTTGTACTGCTTGATTATTTTTAGGTACTGCTTATGGAATTTGTTAGTCATTTGTGATAACTGTTAAAAGGAAAATATTGTGTATTGTGTTTTCTTTGGTTTTGGACTAACATTTCAGGTTAAGAAAGTATTTTAATATGGATTGTGCTTTGGAAAGTATGGTGGTTTGAAATGTCAGGTGTGAAAGCTTGTCACACAACAAATGGTAATTGGTTCACCATGTCTAATCTACATAAGAACCGACTAGTCCAGATCAAACGGTTTCTGGTAAAGACTAATCAAATCCGTTTATGGTTGACAATTTGCCAAAAATTGTATGGTAATCAACTCACCATATCTTACAGTGAAGAGTTGACTAGTCCAAAGCAAACGGCTATTGGTAAAGACATATCAAATCCGTTGATAGCTGATAGTTTGCTAAAAACTATAAGTGGACAAAAATGTTTTCATATCCACATTGAGTTTATCCTAATCTCTGAAAATTTTTGCTAAACAGTTTGTACTGCTAGTTTCAACTAGTTTGTACTGATGGTTTAAACTTGGTTTCATACTGAGTTTATGCTCTATGATTCACCTCTCTCAGAAGGTTACACATCTGGAAGTGTTGAGAGCAGTTTGAAACTACACAACTGAATTGATGGAAACTTGTACATTTTGTCATATTGGAAGCTGAGCTTAAATGTCATATGTTCTAGTTAATCTGATGGTGAAGATTCTTCCAAACAGGGGAGGAATTAAAGTTTGTTCAGTTGATGTTAAAGATAATTATGTATCTCAGGGGAGGATATCAACTCAAAATCAAAGATGAGTGTGGAGTTTATATTGGAGTACTTACTGTTTTGGGTTCTTCAAAGATTTAAAGAGAAGATAATTCTGAAGTGATTCAAGATTGAAGATAAGTGTTTGAAAGAATCCACCCCATCATCAACATTGGAGTTTAATTTGAAAAACTTAATGATTTACACAGAAATCATAAGTTCAGGGGAGGATTGTTGGGAATTAAACCAACAGTTAGTACTGTCAGTTCTAAATTAGTACTGCTGAAGATTCGTTCAAGATTACACTAACAGTACTAAGTAAGTTAGTACTGCTGATACAGAAGGTTAGTAATGATTATAAGATAAAGATGAAAGTCGTGTGAAGATATATATGGAAAAGATGTAATGTATATCTCATTAATATAGATTTATACGGTAGATAGTTTACTTGTAAAGGACTCCTTGTCCTATAAAAGGAGATCCTAGGTTAAGTTTTAATGATATGCATTATTATTAGAGCTTCAAGGTCTTATTGTAATTCTTGTGATATTCCAAGATCACTCGTAATATATTGAAGCTAATCATTTGGTTAAACATTGTGTCATTATTTTACTGTTACATTCATATAAACACATACATCACCAAACACAAAATCTTCTAAGTACTTGGTAGTAAATTCCGCGTGCTACTAAGTATATATTCAAAGTATCTTCAACACAATCCGTGTGTTTAGATTCGGTCAGTTTCCCAATATTTTTCCCAAATTCCACAAAAATATGAGTGTGCCGGTGACTTGTAGTAAACTTTAGAACTTGGCTTGTATACTATTCGAGACCACCATAATGAGTATTATAGATATAATTGGAGTGACTTATCTAACTTGGTAAATTTCTAGGATTACACCCAAATAGCCTACATATATTGTGTCATATTAACTAACTACATTGGTTAGTTAATCCCCATGTTAAACCCTTTTTCTTACTCTCATCATTAGAGTAAGATACCCCAAGAAAAACCCTCAGAGCCATTCCTTTCGTTTCTTACACCAATATTAAATGTTTCGTTATACCCTTACACCTCAACCTACCCTTTAGATTTAAGTTCGTGGTTAGTTACTTGTGTAAAGTGTGTATTTCCTGTGTTCGTGTGCGTATTTCTTATCTTTGGTTAGGTCGGAAATTACACAATGCAATGGGAATGTGATAGTAGTTATTATTTTTTTTTTTTTTCATGTGTTTGCTACTATCACTATTATTTTTATAATATGAAGAATAGAAAAATATGAAAAAAATTATCCACATTTGATATGATGGTGATGTGGTGACATTTTACACCACTAGTGTGTTTTATTTGATGTTTAAAAAAAATCGAAAAAAATTGAAAAGAAAAAGAAAGAAGTATCTTGGTAAGTGTTATAAACCAACGATGTAAAGTTATGTACTAGTAGAGATATCGCTACTACTTGTTGTATTATATTTATGGATTACAGGGGAGTTGGCCATTATGGGAAAGCCAACTAAGGTTTATTCTTTGATTGAGACATTATTGAGTCTAATTCGTGTCTACCTACTTAAAGCGTGAGTTTCCGTGTTAAAGCGTGAGTTAGCCTATGATATGTGTCTTCTTCATGGGATGGTTGGGAAGTAATTAACCACACATGTTAGGACTTAATATACCTATTTTTTTATTTTGTTTTACACCAATTTAATGTATTTCCCAATGTTTTATCCCTACCGTTTAGCAAGTTACTGTATTCGTTGTTAGCTTTCGAGCATCCAGATATGGTAATGGCTTAGTAAGAATGTCAAATGCATGAATAAGGTAGTGACCATCCGAGTTTTAGACTAAGCAAATAACACGCCAGCGATCTAAGGTTCCACCTTAGTGACCATCCGTTATTTGAGGAATCAAGGACTGGCGCCAGCGATCTAGTGAGTTTGTGTAGGAGATGTTTGAACAAATCCAAGTTTAATCCTTAAGCCTTATCATAATTAACCCAATTTACCGCTTTAGACTTGTCACTCCTTAGCTTTAGTGGTGGAGATGTGTATCCTTGCCAAGCTTATGATAGAATATTCGTCGTGACCTAGCAATTGAGCGAATTACTTAAATGTTACCACATAGATTAGTTGAGTGATTTGATTGATTTCATTTTTCTTCTTTGGTTGTGCAATTGTGATCAAATGAATAAAATGCCTAAACTATAAAAAATCCTAGACTATGTTTAGGATACATTTTCGTAAGTTTAATCTAAGGTTTACTTGAGGACAAGTAAAATTCAAGTGGGGGGATATTTGATGATATCAAATAACTACATTTTATTGGCATCATTTATCCTATGTTATTCACTTTTTTATATTATTTTATATGATAATTGATACTTAATCGCTTACTTTTGTAAATCTAAGTTATAAACAAGCATTTAGTGAAAGTTAGCTATTTTGGACGTAAATTGGAGCAAAATGGATCAAGATGGAAAAGTCTACTGAACTGAAGGAAGATACACCGTATCATTCTAGATAGATACGCCGTACATCAAGACTTAGATGATTATGAAGACCATTGCCTGACTTTGAAGCATACGCCGCATGGATTTCCCATACGCCGTATATGAAACCTTGGTCAACGTAAGAAGATCTGACTTATCCTACTCCAGATACGCCGCATGACATTTCATAGATGCCGTGTATCAATCTCAAGACTTCACCAGAGAATCCCAGTTACTAAAGACACATGCGCCGTACGAAGATTGAAGGTGCGTCGTATCCTATGGCGGTGTACGAATATTCCAAAATGTAATAATCTTGGACCCCACGCAAAGCTACCTAGATACGGTGTATCAACTTAATAGATACGCCGTATCGATCCTATTATCAGAATGTATAAATACCCCATTCGTCTGCCATTCGACATACCCTTTTACCACAGAATTTTACCACACAAGGGCGACGACCAGACCACACAAGACACGACCAGAAAAAAGAATTCAGAGCTATAAGAAGGTCCTGCTAGTACTTTAATTCATAGGAAGATTCGTTTAATTTGTATTAGCAATATTTTAATCGTTGAGTTAGTGTCTTTTTCACTATTTGATCGGACTTAATTGTTTCCAGCTTTTATAAAGAGTATTTGATGTTTTATTGGATCCTTATGCGTATGTTTTGACTACATATACAAGTTTATCGTGCCTTGTCGACCTTAGTCTCGCACAATTACTTCATTAACATCGTTTGCATAGTTAATGTAAGCCTGTAAAAGGGATAAATAATATATAAACTTAGTAATCATTAAGGTGGACTTTATGCAGAGATCTGATTAATCGTGACAGGATTAGTCCATCGAGAAGACTTAATACCCGAAATCTAGACGTTTAGACTGGATCTAGACATTGGAATGAGATACGCATACACGTAAGAATTTACTGAGAGAGAATAGATTTTAGTACTCATCTTATACAGCTAAGCAATTAAACGGGTGACAAATCTTCCTAACTATCGGCCAGGCCTCTTATTTGTATCTGTTTTCTATCTATGTACGTGTGTGTCTATCGCCTTATTAGTTTAATTTACAGTTTTACTTAATCTACTCATCGTGCAAGTCTCTCAGATTAAAAACCCCCCTTGCGTTAGATTAGGTTTAATTAGAATTAACTTTAGGATCAAATATTGATAGATACTTAGGTGTTAACGTTCCACTCTTAGTGATCGACACTCTACTTACAAACTAGGCTACATTGATCGGGTACACTGCCCGTTAGTGTTTGTTATAGGTTAAGTCAGCTAAATATAAATGTAAAAGTTGATAACAATAAAAACCTATACACAACGAAGCACATCAGTGTACCTAATCGTTGTAGTGTAGTATAGGTAAGTCTCAGGGGATTGATCGTTCTCTAGGGGAATAGTGTCGTTAGGTCAAAATGTATGTCGAGATAGTTCTAGAGGTGAGGGATGATTCTTTTTGTGTATTTATGTTTTTTTGAAAAGCAAGTAAAAATATCGGAGTTTGAAGAGTGGGCGGAATTAGTTACTAATTAACTAACCCAAAACTATAATTAAACTAAATTAAACTAATAACAATAAAAAGTAAATTGGTGACTTCTTATGATAGCGAAATGCGTGTTCACTTAGATATCCTTACTCCCTAGTTATCTCCTACTGATTTTTCGAATTGTCACGTTCTTGTTTTAATTGAAGCGTTGTATTCCATAATATTGGTCGTGGGGAGGTGCCGAAGTCCCCAACTCTATGAACATTAGTCTCCCCTAAAACCCGTAAAGTCTATTAAGTTTTCTAGGATCTAAAAGCCGTAATTCACGCAATAAATACAACGAGAAAAACCAATAGTGCACGCTATGGTTGCGTTTTATAAGACGTTCAAGCTAATACATATAAGAACTTAGCCAGTTTTCTTATCCTAATGCGAGGCAATCAATTAAACAAGAGACGACAAATCAATATTCAATAACTAGGTTTCATTAGATCTAAGCAAACACTAACTAACTTAAGCTAGCATGTTAAAGCAAAGAAAAGATAAACAAGTAATCAAACAACACATAAACATATTGAATGATTAAAATGATAACTTATCTTCAATAAAACATGTGTTTGGAGGGCTGTAAAACCCTTACAACAGCTGAGAAAATCATTCTTAAAACCCTACTCCAAGATGTTACACGAATTATGAAAAACATGCGAAAGTATATATAAGTTTACACTTGTGACGGCGTCACCTTATAGGTTGTGACGCCGTCAGCTCGCCGTCATTAGGGTTTCGTCTTGTGCAAGTCGCCGTTGTGACGGCGTCACTTAAGATGTCTGACGCCGTCATGAATGTCTTGACGTCTTCCTTTAGTAAATCATATGGGCCGTCTCTTGTTAACTTTGTACGTAACTTTGGTATTCAAATACACCAGACGCCGTCAGGTTATAGAGTCTTCAATTCTTCTGGGGCGTCGCTTGTTAATTTTCCACAAAAAATCCATCTTTAGTAACAAGTGACGGCGTGGTAAAGTGTGACGCCGTCAGGACTCCTTTCCTGATAGATTTTGAGACTTGGTCGTTTTCTTCTCTTTTCTTGTCGTTTTAAGCTCAAAACATGCCGTTTTTCAGATTTACCATCCCAAGTACCTAAAATGCAAAAAAAAAAAAAAAAAAAATGGTTTAGGGCAATATTTGATCATATAAATACGATTTTGGCCTTAAATGACCCCTTAAAAAGGTACAAAATAAATCCTTATCAACACACTATATTATTTTTTTTTTAAACACACGCTTTGCATCGAAGGTCAAACCAGAATCACGATTTCGCAAGTATAAGTATTTGCTGCTATACACTGTCGCTTTGTGCGGATATTCATCTAGTGCATTAAATGCTTCTTATTTAAGTAAGGGATAAACTCTTCGTTAGGAAACAATGTTGACAACTGTTGCACCTTTATACCAACTCTGGAAAGGTGCTAAATCCTATGAAGACTTGCTTTATCCCTTTTTTGCTTTAGTAGATTTTCCCGCCTTTGACCTTCTAGATGCTTGAGATTCTTTGCTCAACATCTTGGTGAATGAGGAGATCAAACATAGTTCAGTGAGGCATTATCATCCTAACTGAACTGAACACCTTCTTTGGATCTTGTACTTTAGTAGCTGAACCGCATCGGCACTGAAGCTAAGACTCTTTATCTTCAAGAACTCAGAAGGAGTTGTGCTAAGTATTTATTAGCAACTATGTTATACTTGAGATATTTTATGTTCAAATCTATTCAGACACTATTGTACGCTGAAATGACCAAACACTTATTAATATTTGTGTTTGCATTTCAATTGCAGGCCAGAGTAGGTGCTTTTAGTTGGGACTTGGAATTGATCAATAGATTATGTAACAACATAGCTAGCATTTTTATGTGCACGTCGATACAAAGAAAAGGTAATGCAAAAGGATTTTAAATTTAACTTGCAATATATTGGATAACATCAACTCTCTTCCAATGATGAAACACACAATATTAAGCGGATTGAGATTTTCACATAGCCCCATGTTATTCAAGCGCCCCCCCCCCACCAAAAAAAAGTTATCCAAGCCCCCCCTTTTTTTTTGACTTTTTTTATTTCTTTTATTTTTATTTTATTTTTATAATTTTGTTTATATTAAAAAACTATAAACCTGAAAATGCGGAACAGAAAATATAAAGTTTAATAAGTCAAACGATTAAAACTGTCAGAAATACATAACAGAAACTGACAGAAAGGGGGGGGGGGGGGGGGGGGGGGGGGCTTGTATAGTATAACCCAAATATTTAAATGTCATGCTAAGTTTGTTGTGAGATGGACACTTGATTTTTAATAAAATAAATGTCCTATAATAAATGACTCACTTTTTTTTCCAATTATCAAAGACTCATCATTACATCTCATGTTCAAATTAAACATGAGAGAATCCGATTCAAATTATAAGCAATTTGCCTAGATATTTACGTATTTGTTTTGTTATTCATCTATTACTATATATAAGCAATTTGCCTAGATATTTATTTGTTTTGTTATTCATCTATTACTATTTCCAATTTCTGTTAAGATGATGATTGTCATCTCAACTTTAATTCCTCACCTGTACCACCTTCAACAAACCAATCATATAACGCACACTTTTTCTAAAGGAGTATTTGACTTCAAGCACAAGTTTCATTATTTTTTTCATTATTTTTTTTATTTTTTTTTAAAGCAAACTTCATAACCACAAGTTTCATTTAACTATTGAATTAACATTAATGAGAAGTAGATAATTTATAGTCACTTTATTTTGCATACTCTTATTTTCGTGCTTATTAATGGACAAATTCTCACCATTCATCTAGTTTGATCTAATTGTGTGGATTAACATAAGATTAAATATAAAAACCTAAATCCATATTTTTTTTCCCTTTTTCTTTGTCTTTTTGTCTTTTTTATTATTCATTTTTTTTTTAAATTCACGATTCTTTTTTTAAATTCATTTTTGTTTCGCTTTCATACGTTTACGTCTGTTTTCGTCCGTTTTCGTCCGTTTTCAGACATTTTCGCACGTTTTCATACGTTTTCGCCCGTTTTCATACGTTTTTGTCCGTTTTCATACGTTTTCGTCCGTTTTCTTTCGTTTTCGCCCGTTTACGTCCGTTTTCATACGTTTTCGATTGTTTTCTAAAGTTTTCATACGTTTTCGTCCGTTTTCGTTCGTTTTAATACATTTTCATCCTTTTTCTTTCGTTTTCGTCCATTTTTCAAACGTTTTCGTCCGTTTTTAGACGTGTTTTTACGCTTTCATATGTTTTGGTCCGTTTTCATACATATTCGTCCGTTTTCTTATGTTTTCATCCGTTTTATTACGCTCTCATCCGTTTTCGTCCATTTTCATATGTTTTCACACGTTTTCGTCCGTTTCATACGTTTTTGTTCGTTTTCATACGTTTTCGTCCGTTTTCGCCCATTTATGTCCGTTTTCATCTGTTTTCTTACGTTTTCATTCGTTTTCATACGTTTTCGTACGTTTTCATACATTTTCGTCCATTTTCGTTCATTTTAATACGTTCTCATCCGTTTTCTTTCGTTTTCGTCCATTTATCATACGTTTTCGTCCGTTTTCAGACGTGTTTTTACGCTTTCATACGTTTTCGTCCATTTTCATACGATTTCGTCTGTTTTCGTTCGTTTTCATACGTTTTTGCCCGCTTTCATCATTTTTTTTCGTTTTCGTCCATTTTCATACGTTTTTGTCCTTCTTCATACGTGTTTTTACGCTTTCATACGTTTTCGTTCATTTTCATACACATTCGTCCGCTTTCTTACGTTTTTGTTTGTTTTTAAAATGTTTTTTGCCATTTTCAGACGTTTTCATACATTTTTGAATATCACAAGTGATATTCTGTGATATTTAGAACTACCACAAATGATACTCTGAATATCACTTGTGATATTCTGAATATCACAAGTGATTTTCTGAATATCACATGTGATATTCTGTGATTTTCTGAATATCACAAGTGATATTCTATGATATTTAGAAATACCACAAATGATACTGTGAATATCATAAGTGATATTCTGTGATATTCAGAATATCACAAGTGATATTCTGAATATCACAAGTGTGATATTCTGAATATCACAAGTGATTTTCAACTAATGTTTTGTAACATGAAAATCAAAAGCGATATTCAGAAAATCACAAGTGATAGATATTCAGAAAATAACAAGTGATATTCAGAATATCACCAGTGATATTCAGAAAATCACAAGTGATATTCTGAATATCAATTGTGATATTCTGAATATCAATTGTGATATTCAAAAACGTAAGAAAACGAACGAAAACGTAAGAAAACGGACGAAAACGTAAGAAAACAGACGAATACATATGAACATGGAAGAAAACATAAGAAAATCACAAGTGATATTCTGAATATCACTTGTAACATTCAAAAACATAAGAAAACAGACGAAAACGTAAGAAAATAAACGAAAATGTAAGAAAACGGATGAATACGTATGAAAACGGACAAAAAGGTATGAAAGCGTAAAAACACGTATGAAAACGGACAAAAACATATGAAAAATGGACGAAAACGAAAGAAAACGGATGAAAACGTATTAAAACAAATGAAAACGTAAGAAATCTGATGAGAACGTATGAAAATGGACCAAAATAGGCAAAAACGGATGAAAAAGTAAGAAAACGGACGAAAACGTAAGAAAACAGACGAAAATGTATGAAAGCGTAAAAACACGTCTGAAAACGGACGAAAACGTATGAAAAATGGATGAAAACGAAAGAAAACGGATGAAAACGTATTAAAACGAACGAAAACGGACGAAAACGTATGAAAACGAATGAAAACATAAGAAAACAGATGCAAACGTATGAAAACGGACGTAAACGGGCGAAAACGTAAGAAAACGGACGAAAACGTACAAAATCGGACGAAAACGTCTGAAAACAGACGAAAACATCTAAAAATGGACGAAAAAGTAAAAAACGGACGAAAACGTATGAAAATGGACAAAAACGTATGAAAACTTATATAAACGTATGAAAACGGACAAAAACGTATGAAAACGGACGAAAACGTATAAAACGGACGAAAACGTTTGAAAACGGATGAAAACATATAAAAATGACGAAAACAGACGAAAGCGTTTGAAAAGAGACGAAAACGTATGAAAGTGAAAAAAAAATAGCTTGAATTAAAAAAAAACATGAATTAAAAAAAAAGTGAATTAGAAAAAAAGATAAAATAATAAAATAATAATCTTCTATATATTCTAATATACAGCAGTTGAAAAAGACCATGAATACCCATCTCAAAAAGGAATACTCAAATTCTAGAGTGTCTAATTTGGTAATTTTTACACATTAATTTTGAGTTAGCCACTAAATATGGAAATGATATATTAAAAGTCAAAGCTTGTGAGGAAAGCTTCACCAAATTCGGTCCACCCTTTCACCGTAACCCACCTCATTTTTACTCACCTGCCTATCCAAAAAAACTTATACAGATTCGTTGCAAAAAAATGAAAAACACAAACCCAATATCTTTCAAAAAACCTAAGCCGCCATCATCATCCAAAAATCAACACAACTCTACATCCTCGATTCTTCAGGAGGTTAAACATAGACATGAGGAATCATTCATATTCGTGGATTTATTATGGAGGTAAAACATATATTATTCGATTATTTTGTCAATGTTTGTTAGAATTTTTACTTGAACTAAAACAATATACAATGGGAATTGATGCACATTAAGTGTTTGATGAAATGTCTATGAGGCCGAAAATGTAAATTTGATTATCTAATTTTGTGTTTTCTACAGAATCTTTACTAATGAAGTTATAGGATGCTGGTTATGATGCATTAAACCAAGCATATCTTTACCATCTCTTGAGGTAACTTCTTCCAGTTTTTTCATCTAAATAATATTAACATGTAATTTTTGTGCTAAATGTCGAGATAAATCTATGTTAAGTAATCTCAGTCACCAAATAGTTATTCGGAAATCGTTACTCTTTTTTTTGCAGGGATGAATAATGTTGAAATAATTCATTCACAAAGGTGTATTCGAGATTACATATTTTGATATAAAAAAGTATGAATGTGCTTTCTGGTAATTTTTGTTACTCATTGAATTGATTTTATATTTGATTTGTGACGAATTTCTCTTGATCTGTAACAAATTGATGATCGGATTTTATGTACACTATGTGTGTTGATAAAATGTGTGTGAAACTCATTCTATTATTATCAATTGCATATACTATTAATTGCATTAGTATATCTATCATCAACAGGTTATATTTTAATTGTCCAAAATTGCACGGTTCAATTGCATTGTTCTCAACTTAATTTTTTATGTAATGATTATTCATATGAGGTAATGATTTTTTTTATGTACACTATGTGTATTAATATTGTGTTTTTAGAGGTCAAATAAGTTTAAGCGATAAAATGTGTTTAACTACAGACAACTTTTTCTGCTTATCAGGTTTTTGTGAACTTACAATCTTGATTGTTTCTTTTTTGTTTTTGTAATTGTGGATGCAGGTGCGCAGTGGCCAAAACATGGAGCAGAAATTGCAAAATCTCATATCGATTTTCCTTGCTTAGAAGGTAAATCATTTACTTATTTCTTCGGAAAAGTTTGATTTGTTTTTAGTGTACATTAACGGTTATTAAATGCGGGTTTGTATTTAACCGGCTTATAATACCTTATTTGTTTTGGTTAAGTTCACAAGCACATATACCAATTGATTCAAGAAGTAATGCTTCAAGAACACATACAACAATGGACCTCCTCTTTGAATTATTACAGAAGTAATGCTTCAAGAACACATGTAGTAATGAATGCAACTGATGAGTCACTACAAACACGCGGTAATGTCACTAAGGTAACATACTTTGTACTTTCTATTTAGTTGCTGTCATTCTTTTCATATCTTTTTGGAGGAAGTCGATTAAGATTTTTACCTTTGAATACCGTCTATAAAAATATACAAAAAGTGTCAACAAAAACCATGATGCTCATCATAATTATATGTTTGAAGTAAAAAGACTGGATTTGGTGGCTGTTTAAACTATGGTTTGGTTAATTATATAATTGATATGTTATTTATAAGTTTGGGTTGGAGCTTATGCCGGGTATATTCGGTGTGTGTGTGTGTGTGAGATAGATTAGTCTTATTATTGACACTTCCACTTAATATTATAGGCTACTGTTATGGAAAAAAAAATGTTGATTTCGCGTGGTGAATATGATTGTGTAAGGTCGTCGCTGAGTTTTAAATGGTTTTCAATCATCTTGTGGCTATATATTGTATTGGAAATATTTCTCATATTCCGATTGTGGGTCAATGAATTTTGTTTCATTTTCTCCTCTTTCCATTACTTACAAATATTATTCAAGGGTATCATTATTTCCTAAGTAAATGTATGTGTGAAATATTTCTTTGACATTAGAATATGATAGAAACACTTAAGAGTAGCATTAGATCATAATTTCTATTAGAATGCACCATTAAGCTATACATGTATCGACAACAACATTGATTAATTTATTCTATTTCCTTAAGAATTTATGTATACATATGGGTTGTTACGATTGAGTTAATGATATCGTGTTTTCTTAACCTCAATAAGTACTTTTAGCGAATACAACTTTATAAAATCTCATCTGCTAAAAATACGAATCTTAATTTTCCATTGAGTGATTTTATGTGTTGATTTCATAAATTATTGGGTTCTTTGTTGGCTTAGTAGGAACATGTTTGATACACTACATAAGTAACAGTGACAACCTAGGACCGGACATATGCCACACAATTGTGATAAAACATTCCAATCCTTATTTTTGGTGTGTTTTTTTATAGTGATGATACTGATATATGTGTATTTCAGGTTTGCAAGGAAAATTTGTGAAGAATGAACCACTTGCAAATTTGCAATAGCTAAAGATTGATCACTATATGCTCAGATCTTTAAGGTGTATTTCTCTTTGGTACATTTTCGATAAAGATGGCAAGATGAGAGGTCATGGCAGCAGGTTAGGTAATATATTAAACGAGTCTCTGGTCAAAAAAACTTTTTCTTAATGCGGGTACAATGGTGTTCCAGCATTCCTCTTCATCAAACAAGTGTGTCTCCTAATTAGGTTCTTCAAAAGGTTGGTGCTTTGTGGTGTATTCAGGTATATCTCATATTCTAAAGTCAAAAGATATTGCAATTTTAATCTAAACCTATTGTTGGTACATGTGGGATTTAGTATTTTTAACTTCAACGAATCAAAGTTAACTAAAACTAAAACGGGGAAAATGGGTTGAAATTCAGCCGAAGTGTTGAAACAACCTATAGCTACTCATAACTTTTTTTTTGGGGGGGGGGGGAGTGTGTTTGGGATTGCTGATTAAAACTATTTGTTTGATGGTTTATATTATACAAAAAGCAAAGCGTTTGGATAGAAACAAACTAATGATTGTTTGAGGGTGGAATAATCGGTTTGAATAAGCAGTGTTGGAGTTTGCTTATTCAACCTGCTTTTGTGATTCTCATCTCTTAAATCATTAAGTAGACAGAATGGCCAAACAATGATACTATGTTTATGTGATTAGCATAAAAATGAAGAAATAGAAACGGGTAAGATAAGCAATACGCTCAAAAACAGCTTATTGTTTACAACTTAAGCAAGGCCAAACACTATCTACAATATTATGTATTGATACAATTATCAGATAATAATGTAAAAAAGAAGTTTAAACAAGTATAAGATGTTTAACCCAGCAAGCCCAAACACCCCTAAATACTGTCAAACATATATAGCAGTTGTTTAGGGGATGGTTATTATAAGAAAAGTAGGTAAAATCATAAACAACCTTAAATGTGCATTTTCAGGAGATGAGAATGTTATTTTCAACAACTGAGAGTGCAATGGAGGCTTGGGCGATGTTAGCCACTTCATTGGGCCACCCGAGTTTTATAAAAGCAGAGTTTCAAAAATATGTTTCTTGGATAACCGAGTGACTGATACACAGGTCAATCTAATTTCTATTTGTTTCCAAGAGTGTTTTGTGAAGAAATGACTTACAGCGAACTGTAGGTGGCAATCAAAAGTATCCTTTGTTCATATTACTTTTATTACTTTTAAGTCGACGGTGGAACATATGGAAGGACTTTACATATGTATAAACGAAAAGTGACCTATTCTATTACGGGGGAACATTTATGTATTTTTTTGTTAAAGATTTTATTTATTTTGTTATTAGTTGTGTTAGTTTAGTTGTACGTGGAGGGGTTCAAAAAGTACATATCAAAATGATTATATTTCTTTCATACCGTGCATAAAATAGATTTTATGTTCATATACCATGACTATATGCGTTTCATACATCTATTCAGTATCTAATACATATATTATTTTACCACTCCGATCTAACATCTATTCAGTATTTATATGTTAAATGTCTTTACATAATACATTTTATGTATGTTTTCACGGTTTTCCATTTAATCCCAGTAATTTTAATTATAAATATCAACTAAGTTTATTATTTCTTACATTATACGCAATGTCTAATACTTACATATTACTATACAATCTCGACAGACATTATTACAAATTCGTCTACTGCAATTCTTCATCCATGTTCGTTATACACATCTATTCAGTATCTAATACATTCATTATTACATCACCCCGATCAAACATATTATTTACTCACATATTCTTAACAATCGCTCATTCATCTGTTAAATGTGTTTACATAACACATTCTTCATCAATTTCACAGTTTTTCATTTAATCCCGTGAATTTCACGGGTCAATAAACTAGTAATAATAATAAGAAAGACAAAAAGGCAAAGAAAAAGGAAAAAAAATACATGGAGTTAGGTTTCTATATTTAATTTTAGGTTAATCTCCATCATTAGATTAAACTAGATGGATGGTGGGGATTTGTCCCTTGGTAAGCACTAAAATAAGAGTAAGCATTTGAACTTTTCTCACATAATTTAATAATTTGCATGATGAATCTGTTTTCTTACAACAATTACTTAATCTAGGAATAGACTAACAAAGATTTCATAACTAAGCATAATGAATTAAATGTAACCATGAACTTTTTCATCAAGACAAAGATAAACACATATACAATTATACATTTCGATATTATGGCTTATCATGAATAGATTTACAAGCTCTTACTAAGTGTTTGAATTGACTATAGAATAAAAGTTGGAAATAAGAAGCCTAGCTACAAGCTTAAATAAGTCCATAAGCTACAATAAAGAAGCTTACCAAACCCTATTTAATAAGCTCATAATCCCAAGCTTATGAGCTCATCAAAACACAAAAATAAACTTATTTAAGCTAAAGAAGCTTGCCCAAAAAGATAAATGATGACAAAACCCCCTCAATTCCCTAACCTTTTTGTTGATGTGTTAACCAAAGGCCTTTGCACTTGTTTATCCTGATGTGGGCTCTGCTTTTTTACAATCTTTATAGACTATCTTTACTAATTTTCGTTAGTTTTCAGTGTAGGGAGAATATTATTAATGGTGGTGCTTAGCCATTTCAAAGATGTTTATTGGATCTATGAACTGTTAGTTAAAGCCCAAAGCTACAATGACACATACTACATACTCATAAACAGCCAAAGATGTTATAGGACTGCAATTTCCATGTGCAATAAAATACAATAACATAGAAAGTAAACGGTTCAAATATGTTTCACCGTTATATTAAGCTTGATAATAACTCGCAGATTTGCTATATCAAGAAACTCTGTAGTCATGATTTCATACCCCTCACGAAACGAAAATAAACCGTTCCTGAAAAAATTGAAAACTCCTTCTCTTTTAACTCAAAAGGATGGGACCCTTGAATCTCAAGCGTGCTCCCATTATACTCCCCATCAGTAAACACCACCCAAAAAATCATGTACAAGTGTACAACGCCTTTCCATCTAGTTGGCTGCATACCTTGGGCTCTTCCAACCTCTTTTGACTTGGGATCAGGCCGGGCCTATGGTTACTGGATTGTCATGTGCTAAAAGGGTTCCGAAATGCATGATGCTAGTTGTTGGCCCAATAAAGTGTTGGAATTATAACATATTAACACTTAATATACAATCTAATAATCACAAGTAACGCAACGGAAAACTAGATCAAGTATAGTATAATGTAATTAACAATGTAATTAACATAAGTTTAAGAACTGTGTACCTTTTAGCAATAAAAGCAAACAAAAAACGATTTTTGAATACTCGCGTGCGAGTAAATCTAACACACGAACCACTAAGATCAAAGAATGATCTCTCCACGTATTCACACATAATAAGTTCTTAGCAAATAATTACGTATGCTAGTACTAGTAGTGAAAAGCTAACGAAGCTCTTGATACTAGAACAAACAAAACCCGAAACCCTTTGCAGTTGTTGATGTTCGATCGACCAAGAAACAAAAACCAAACCGAAACCCTTTGTGGTTTTGTGTTCGGTCGAGCAAGGCACAAGAGAAAAAGAAGAAAAGCTTTAGGGTTAGGGATTTTAATCAAGTGTGTAAATAATGAACCAAAGGTCTCTATATATACACAATATTACTTGGCTTGCAAGCCAAGCAATCCCAACCCTTATGTGATACCTCCACCGATCGACTAAGGACCAAAGGAAGGGGATCTGGAACCCTCTTTCTCTCTTTTACACTTAGGTCCTCGTATTAACATTAAACGACCATTAGTTTAAGTAACTATTAATTAAACGTTCGTTATAGCTTTTCACTAGTTAATTGTTTTATATATTAACGCGTGTGTCCCCGTAGGCTCACGTGTCTTCTAGAAATACGTTATTTAGATATAGACATATCCCAACATCTCCCACTTGGACATGTCTCAAATAACGTAATAACATTTGTGAGCGTCTAGCAACACGGCAATGCTCTCAGAAACACCTGAGTGTGGTTTCGTAAAGTTACGGTTAAATGATTCATCATTTATTATCCCTTTGATTCAGATACCATGTTAAATATGGATGTGGATCAAGGTCATTCCATAAGTTAACTATTCTGTTTCTCGTTTCATCGATTGATCAAGATTACCAAATTCATCGGGACATATTCAGATCCCCTTTGGGTGCGGCCGCACTGTAACACCTCCAATTTCGCGATACGCAGCGGAATTCAAACTGGGTGTTACCTCATGGCATAACAGTTATAATGATAGAAAACGATCTCTATTTGAGTCGTTTTAAAAGATTTACCATTCGAATATCAGAGTTTACAAAATGAGGTCCCAGTAGTTGTAAGATTTAGAAAATAAGTTTTCGAATGATAATAAAATTTATAGCCCTTTTGATGTATCCGTGCCATCCTCGTTTATTATGGACTTGAGATAAACATGCTAAAAGTGTCAACACAAAGGTTGGTGAGTTCATAGAGTTTGTAAGTAAAACAGTTGATTCCAGTTTCAAGTGTGAAATGATAATTGTAATAAATACAAATATTGATGAAATAAGTAGTGGGTTACGTTGTTATATACCCATAGTTCGTTTGGTTGCCCTAACCGGGTCAACACAAAAGTAGTTCGTTGCCCTAACCGGGTCAACACAAAAGTAGTTCGTTGCCCTAACCGGGTCAACACAAAAGTAGTAAAGTTGGACCAATAAGTTTACAAGTTAACATTATAATGTGCATAATGTTATACGAAAGGCTATTATGTTGCGCTAAGTTCCATGTTACCGAAGCTACGACAGTGTGCATGAGATGAGTTCATGTAATAATAAGGCCCGAAAAGTGTTCTATCCCGTGACACTTATAATTCAACATGGTATACATACGTTTGTCCTATCTGGACTGTTGGTTCTCCAACACGGATGGAGGTGTCTGTGGAAAACTAGAAGGGGGGTTGAATAGTTTTACGTCTTTTTAATTTTATTATGAAAACCCTTGTTTACTTTTTAAAACTTTGATTCGATCTTATGTGAACTCAACTCTTGAACAGTATGAACAAATATAAGTAAATGTAGATAAACAATGCAAGCAAAGTAAATGAAATGAAATGAAAGATAGAGATGGAAAGATCAAACCACAACACGCGGATTTATAGTGGTTCGGCTACAAGGACACCTTCCTTTCCCTACTCCACTCCTCGAGTCACCTACTCGAGAGTTCACTTCACCATTTCAACAAACTCCCTTGTGGCGGAGAAACCTTACACACTTTTGCTTACACCAATTTAACGAAACAAAGCTAGATGTCGAGTCCTAATCGTAGCTAGAACCAATCTCACAACTTTTACACAACTTCTTCACAACTTCTTCACGACGGCTTCACAACTTCTTCCCGACGGCTTCACAACTTCTTCACTACGGCTTCACAACTTCTACACTACTTCTTTACAACACCACTACTTACTTACACCTTGATCTACTTATTACAACTACACAACACCTTATCAAATATTTTACACAACTACAAAATAATATGAATGAAACTACAATACTTCTTCTCTAATAGTTGAAGGAGTATTCTTCTTTTGCACTTGGATGGTAGAAGCTTGGATCACTTAGAAACCAATGCTTAAGAATATATGATCAAAGGATTTAGAAAGAAATAAGAAGAGATTTAGAACAGAAGGTTTGGGGTGCAAAAGGTGAGGAAAAAGTCCAGGAATGAACCAGTATTTATAGGCAAAGCTGGGGAGCTGAGGAGCGTGCCGGTCCCCTTAATTAGGGGGCCGGTCCCCTTAATAATTAAGGGGGCCGCCTAGTTAATTAAGGGGGCCGCCCAATAATTCCGTTGCCCAGCTTTGTCTTTTTGTGGGGAAGGTTTTTCTGGAACATTTTTGCCATTTTTGGTTTAAAATTTGAATTCATAAATTTATTATGGATTAAACATTTTCCTTTAATTTCCAAAATTGATTTTGTAAAAGATATAAAATGTTTGTGTTATTTTATAAAAAATCTAGTGATTAAGAAAAAGTTCCTTTGATCATATAATGCATTAGACATTTGTTTATTCATACCTTAAGTGATTAAGTTGTTAAAATAGATATTTACAACTAAATACTTGTTTACGTCATAATCTTTCGTTTAATGATTTTACATTTTGTGATTATCAAAACGTAGAGATATCGAAAAATATTAATAACGTGTTTATGCATTATTTATATCAACAATCTCCCCCTTTTTGATGATTACAAAATCTAAACTCATTAAATTGAAAAATTAATTTTTAGACAAGTATTTAGTGAGTTTATATCTACTTCTCCCCCTTTTTGTAGAATCAAAAAGGTTATGCCGACAAGTTTTAGATACGAAATTTGTCGGAACGAGAACTCCCCCTTGATGTGTGCTCCCCCTTGTTCGAGGGCACCAAGGAGTCGAGCTATGGAATGCTTGCAAAAAAAAAATTAGAAGTACAAGTATATATATATAGCAAAAGGAAAAAAAATGAGCAAGCATAATGAAGATAAACATTCATTAAGTAGAAATGTTGTGTATAAATACACAACCATACAAGAATACATCATGATTAAAGCATACAACAACTAGCAAGTAATGCAACCAAGCATATTACATGATCATACATAGAGTACATGAGCTTTCATAGAGCTTGTAAACAAAATGGTGGAAAAATTATTATTGGTTAAGCATTGCATATGCTTAATTTGGAGAAAATGAAGGAGGTGGTGGTAAAATAGGTGAAGATGGTGGAGGTGGTGGTGGAGGTGGATTGGTTAGCATGTGTTCAATATATGAAAACATGTATTGCATCCTATCTCTAAGACCAAAGATGATGGTTCGGTTGTGGATACAACAAAGGCAAGTATCCCCATGGGCTTCAAGTAAACCCCAAGGTACGAGATTGACAAAGAATGGTGGTGTGATTGGTGAGGATGAGAAATGAGCATCAAGAGGTGTGATTGGTGAAAGGGAAATAGCAAGTTCGGTGGATGGAGGTTCTTGAGTGGGAGGTGGTGGTGATGCTCTTGGTGGTGGTGACATTTGTGGTGATGATAAGTGTGAGTTTATGTAATCATTGATGGATGAGGATGAAGGTATGGAAGAAGAGGATGTGCCATGAGTGGAAGGTGTTTTGGATGGTGCATTGGGTGCACTAGGAGATGAGCATTGAGGTGGTGGTTATGGAGTGGTGTTTTCTTCTTGAGTTAGATCAATGAAGAGTTGTTTAGGGGGTATGATGACAATCATTTGTTTCTTTGAAGTCTTAGAGATGGAGGTTTTTGGTGATAACATGGTGGATTAAGGTGGTGTTTTATGGAGGTGAAGAGTGATGGAATGAGGTTATCATTTGGAGGGAATTTATAATGTGAAAACATGGTTGGTTTAGGTAAGTTTTTGAAGTTTTGTAGTAATATTCAAAGATCAGTTGGGTTATTAAGAGAAATGGTAGATGGGACTAGAGAAAGGGGTCACAAGATGCAAAAGGAAACAGTAAAATTTACTGTCCAGATGGCCAGTCCCCTTAATTGTAGGTCGGCCCCCTTAAACATTAAGGGGACCGCCTAGGAAAATTAAGGGGGCCGCCCTTCTGGTGTTCTCCCAGGCGACCAAAAATCAAAAATTTCCAAAAAAGGGTCAATTTTAAGTGTGTGTTTGCAGCAAGCTCTATTTGGAACATATACACTAAGAATGATCAAATAGTAACATAAACATATTAAATAATCATGCATACATGTAAACTATCATAAGCATATAATTAAGCAAGCATACTAATAACATGAATCTAGTAGCAAAGTCCTAACATGATAATAGTTAAAATCCTAACATAATCCAAGATACAAGAAAATAATAAGAAAAATGTCAAGTATATCCGAATATATCGGATAAATAGCACTACACAAAAATTGTCTAATAACATCATTGTTCAAATAAGCCCACACCAACATTTCTATTTCTTCTTCTTCCCAAGTATCTTCCTAAAAGCTTTCCTGATAGACTTGAATCCACCTCGAACCTCCTGATGCATTTGTTGAGTAGTGTTGAGCAATGAGGTTTGTCGTTCAAAAAGGAGTTGATCGGTTTGTTGGGAAGGAAGAGGAACTTGATAGTCGGTATAATTTAGTTCCGGAAGATCATCAACGAAGGTTGTGGGAGATGGGGTACTAACACGTGAGGTGCCTTCCTACTCATCATCATCTTCCCGATGAGATGTAGAACCACGAGGTGCGAAGAGCAAAGGGCCACGAGATTTGCCCTTGTCACTTCGAGATCGGCGAGGTTGGTTAAGATTAAGAGGACGCAAGACGGGATGAACGAACTGATAGATATCACTCTCAAGATGTGGGTAATGTTCCATGACATGACGATAAAGTCGAGTGAGGAACATACCATAGGGAAGGTTGGCATTTGGAGTATTTTTGGCGGAAATGATACGATGGACAAAGAGATAAGCCAAATTGTATTGTTCTTCCACAACAACACAATACATCATATGAGCGATGCTAGCCGTGAGGTGATCACGGTGACCGCCGGTACCAAACGCATTCTCGCGAATGAGTTCTTCCCAACGCTTCATGTCGGGGCTTAGTTCTTTGAGGAGGATTTGATTTGCATTAATATCGACATCTCTCGACTTGATTCTTCTGCTAGTCGTACCACGTTCTAGCTCAAGTAGTCGACGAATGTCGTCAGGAGTTGGGATCTCAGAATAGTATGGACCATCCTGAGGTCGATTTTTCTCAAGAGACGAAAGATCCCATTCATTTGAAAAAACAACTTGACCATTGTAGGGAATTTGAAGGATTTGACCAAACTGAGCAAGAGTGAGAGTGATGAATTCGTTTTGGATCATGAAAGAGATGAGAATATAACCATAGTTATCGGTTTGCACCGTAACTTGGCTATAGAAGTCAAGAATGAAACGAGGAATGATGGGTTCATTTATTTTGAAAAGACAATC
Organism: Artemisia tridentata subsp. tridentata; assembly: GCA_021014915.2. Lineage (NCBI taxonomy): Eukaryota > Viridiplantae > Streptophyta > Magnoliopsida > Asterales > Asteraceae > Artemisia > Artemisia tridentata. The sequence goes on from CP139506.1 coordinate 294,918,055, forward strand.
CAGGCGAACATTGGTGAACATTCGTTCGATATTATCGGATTGATAAAAGGATTGATCGACAACTCTTCCCTCATGAATGTTTCTATTTTCAATGGGATGATAGAAACATGCAATGGGGGGAGATATGCCGGGAGTAGCGGAGACTTTTGGAATATATTGTTTGGTTTTGGAAACATCACCAACCGTGGCTTTAGGCATTTTCACCTAAACAAGATAACAACAAGAAAATAAGATAAAAAAAATAACATGCATATGTCGTATATGCTACTCATGTGGAACGCAAACATACTTCGACTTTAAAATTTTAATCCTAAGAAGTAGTTTACAATGTTCTTTGGTTTTAATTTTTAACTCGCTTAAAATGTATTTCATGATGTTAAGGAGTAGTTATAGAGATATTATGATAAAGAACCAAAAACATCCAAACGCTCCCTTATACATCATAAGCCACTTTGAAATGTGGCTAGACGAACATTAGATTGTATGTCTAGCTATTTCTTACGAGTATTTATGTTAAGTAACTTTTTGAAAAGATGAAAACGTAGATTTTGACTCAAAAATACCTTTTAATATGTTGTGCTAAACACTCCCTTTACTAGAAAAATAACACCTAATATCTCAATATACATATGAATTATGTATCTTGATGACTCAAAATCACTAGTTGCGTGTTTATAAACTTGACAATTAGTTGTGAAATTTATCTCGATTTAATTTCGACGATTTTATGACCCAATCCAAACACCCTCTTATGTTTAATAAAACCATTTTTCATGATTCGAAAAATATATTTTTAGGTTTAAAGAGTTGTGATAATAAAATGTGGTTAGTTTTAACAAGTGTTTATGGCATGATTCAACAATGAAAAAAAAATTTGAATGAGAGTGTATGGTTTTTCAAAATTTTGACATGAGGGTTTTTGATTACTTAGTTTTTAGTGTTGATTAAGCATTCTAATCCTATGGGGAGCATTTGGTTATGAAAATCCTAGACTTAATTTCAATAAAATTCGAATTTGAAAAATTTGAATAAAATACTTAATAATGATTAGACTCAAAATTGGATGAAATTAGACAAAATGTGAGTTGGAAAACTTACAATATATGTTGTTAATCGTGTTGTAAGCGTTTGCCCTTTGCGAATTAAGCCCGAATTGGTGATTTTGTGATTGATTTTGGTGGTTTTGGGGTGGTGTTTCTCGTTCACAGCAAGTTGGGGAAGGATGGTTTGGAAAATGGAGTGTTTGACAAAAGATTCAAGGAGGAAAACGTATTTGGGAGTATCAGATGGCCGGTCCCCTTAAACATTAAGGGGACCGCCCTCGTTAACAAGCCGGTCCCCTTAATCATTAAAGGGACCGCCCTCCAAAAATCAGAAATGTCACGAAATAAGTTTCTGAAAGTTAGATATATATATATATATATATATATATATATATATATATATATATATATATATATATATATATATATATATATATATATATATATATATTTATTTATTTATCATATATCGAAAATACGTTGGAGTGTATTGGCACGAGGAGGGAATACTTGACATATTTTATTAACATTTCGTTTATTAAAAAAAAATATCTTGACAATTTTGGATAAAATGATCAAGACGTCAAGTCGACAAAGAGTTTGAGGAATGAGAGGGAATATATATATATATATATATATATATATATATATATATATATATATATATATATATATATATATATATATATTATATATATATATATATTATATATATATTATTATGTGTTAATGTGGACTTTTGAATGGTGTCGAGAGATGATGAGGTAATGACGGAGATGAATGCTAACGGCGATGGGAGTTTGTTTCATCCATAGTTTTCTTGCGCGAAGGTTCGAATTCTACTTCTATGTGGATCCACTCAACTCACTTCTCTTCATCACCATGAGTTTTGTGATAGTGGACATAGAAGATTTTCATGTTGAACGTTAGAGTCCAAGAGAACCAAGAGGGAAGAAAAGGTTCGAGAACGAACAATTTCTTTTAGTTCTAGATAGTCAACTAATGACATATCTAGGTTGTGAGAGGATATTATATATATATATATATATATATATATATATATATATATATATATATATATATATATATATATATATATATATATTGGTTCTTGGAAAAAATCCACTTTGGTGGAAAAGTGAGAAAATAAGGCAAATCACCCTCTCCTTCCCCTCCCTTTTTTTCACACCAAACTACAGGGACCTTATTGTATTTTCCTCCATTCTTTAAGGGAGGTTTTGTACATTCGCACCCTACCCCCCACCCCCCCCCCCCCCCCCCCCCCCTCGGGAAAAAAAAAATCCCAGCAAAAAAAATTGTTTTTGGGGCAAAAAAAAAAAAAAAAAAAAAAAAAAATCCATGCCAAAAATTTTCCCGCCAAAATTTTATAACTGTGATGCACCTTTTTTTTTTTTGGTGCATCACAGTTATAAAATTTAGTTATAACTATGATGCACCAAATTTTATAACTGTGATGCACCAAAATAAAAATGTGTTTTTTGGGGTCCAAATTTTTTTTTCCAGGCCAAAATTTTATAACTATGATGCACCTTTTTATTTTGGTGCATCACAGTTATAAATTTTGGTGCATCATAGTTATAATTAAATTTTATAACTGTGATGCACTAAAATAAAAAGGTGCATCATAGTTATAAAATTTTTGCGGGAAAATTTTTGGCCTGGAAAAATAAATTTGCCCAAAAAAAAAAAAATTTGGCGGGAAAAAAAATTTTTTTCCGGGGGGGGGGGGGGGTGGGGGTGGGGGGGGGGGGGTTTCATAACTTACCCTGAAGTTTGAGATGTTTCAAATCCTACCCTATAACTTTTTTTCTCACTTTTCTATCTAATTATACTTTTCCCTAGAACCAGACCCTATATATATATTATAATATATATATATATATATATATATATATATATATATATTATATATATATATATATATATATATATATATATATATATATATAGACTATTCCTTACGTATATACATATGTATAGTAATATAGGTATATATATAAATATTTAGATATATGTATAAGAGGATTACACACTAACAGACACATAAGTATTAACTAAACTAAGCATTTTAGACTAACGGGGGCATGCAATTAGCTAGTTCATCAATCTAAGCATATAATATAGTAGTAAGCATGAAAGAGAGGCGTACCTTTTAGTCTTCAATAAATAGTCTTCAAGCACTTCAAAGCGTTTATATTGACTTATAGAAGCCAATCATAGATGAGATACCAAATTTCCTGATGAGTTTACAATTTAGCCACTTGGTCCCCATTGTCTAATTGGTCCATAGTTGTTTGAACCAAACATGGTTTGTAATTGACTAGGGTGCATATATGGTGGAAGTATTCCCCAAGGATTGAAACTTGGTGGATTTGAATAATTCCACATTAGGTGACTATTATTATGGAGGTTTTGTCTATTTTGGTTTATTCTAGGTTGAGGAGTTTTAGGCCGAGGGTGATGACTAAGTGTTCTTCTAGGAGGAGGTGTTTTTTACCTTAATTTTGGTTTAGAATATCCTACTTCGGTTTTTAAAGATGGTTTGTAAAAAATCTTTACTTCCTCATTAGTAGCAATGGGTATTTTTCTATCTTTCATAAGTATATATTTAGGTTTTGACTCTAAAGATTTTTGCTTACTAGATTCACATTCAAACTTCACATTTTTAGTTTCACTAGTTGAAGCCTCAGGTGAATTAAATCCTAAGCCGGTTTTATCTCCTGATACTCTTTGAACACTTATTATTTTCTTAAGTGAATTAATACTATTTTCGAATTTGTCAAGTTTGCAAATTTCTTCTTTAAGTTTTTCGTTTTCATTTTTAATCTCTTTACATGTTCTACATTCTACAAAAACTTCTTTGCCTTTTTCTAAGTTGTGTAGTTTAGTTTTTAGTTCGAGTATTTCGATTTCTAATTGATTATTTATCCGTTTTAGTGATTTATTTTTAATCATAACTTTTTGAACTAATTTGCACAACCTATTATATTCGCTATCTAGGTCTTTTTCGTCTAATGATAAATTTTCATCACTAAAGTATTCGGATTCAGAAAATACCTCATTTGATGTCTTTGCCATAAGACATTTTTCTTCCTTTACGGTTTCTTTCTCATCTTCATCACTATTACTCCATGCTCCTCCAACGAACGCCTTTTGATTTTGCTCCTTTGACATCATTGGACATCTTCCGACGAGATGATTTGGATCACCGCATTTAAAGCACTTCCTCTCGCTCTTGCTAGTTTTGTCATCTTTATTTCTTTGGAATGCCTTTCTTTCGTCATGTGGTTGTCTAACGAATCTTCCTCGTCTTTTGAAGAATTTCTTGAAGTCTCTTACGGCCATGGCATATTCTTCGTCATCGCTTTCGGAGGTTGAACTATCTTCGTCACTAGATTCCTTCCTCGCTTTTAAGGCGATTGACTTGCTTTGCTCCCTTTTTCCTTTGACCATTTCGAAGTCTTTCTTTATTATTACTTCATAGACTTTCAAGTTCCCAATCAATTCGTCAAGTTGAAGTGTTGACAAATTCTTTGATTCCTCAATTGCCGTAACTTTAGCTCGCCATTTTGGATGAAGAGCCCTAAGAAATTTCCTGACAAAATTCTTACTAGAAAAACTCTCATCAAGTGCTTTTAAACTTGTGATGATAGTGTTAAACCTAGCAAAAGCATTATCAATTGATTCCTCTTTCGGAATCGTAAATTGTTCATATTGTTGAACAAGAAGATCTATTTTATTATCTTTGACTTGACTATTACCTTGATGAGTTATTAGTAAAGAGTTCCAAATTTCTTTTGCGGTTTCACACATAAAGATTCTTTCGTATTCTTTACGCGGTAACGCATTATAAATAACCATTTTTGCTTCATTATTTTTAGCAAGTTTTCTTTTTAAATCATCATTTTGTTTTTCAAAAGGTACTATTTCATCCTTTTTAGTTTCTGGATTATTTTGAATAGGTAAAAAATCACCATTAGTAATAACATGCCAAAGATCTAGATCTTTTGATTTCACATAAGTTTCGAATCGATTTTTCCAATAAAGAAATCCATCACTTTCAAATAGTGGTGGTCTTTGCATAGATTGCCCTTCTAAATATTTTTCGGATTTCATAGATCGTTTCAAGTTTTAAAATACAATTTATTTTAAAAATCTTGTTTGACGTGGCTCTTGATACCAATTGTGGAAAACTAGAAGGGGGGTTGAATAGTTTTACGTCTTTTTAATTTTGTCGCAACACAACCTCCTCGGCAGCGGCGCCAAAATTTGATCCGTGCTAAAGTATATATATAATATCAGACGGATATGCGTGATACGCGGGAAATGACAAATCAACCTTTTAGGAAAAAGGTTAACTTACAAAACCCGTGAATACGATATGTGTGATACCGGGCAAGTGATCACCCAGGTCGTGTCCCAGCGAGGTGTGAATCGAGGATATCGTTATCGGTTAGGAATTAAAGTGCTTGAAGATTGGATTTTAGATTTTTGAGTTTTTAATATTTTAATGAGAAATGGAAAGCAAATTTACAAAGGAAAATAACGCATAAGACAATTTATACTAAAAACGCAAATCGGGAATTCAAAAACGAGCCTAAAAACTAAAACCTTTAAAAATTAACCCTACAAGTTCAAATTTATTTTTCCTAAGTTCTATATGATAAAAGAAAATTTTGGAAAAAAGAATTAAATTTTTTTGACTTTTATATTTTTTATTATGAATTAAAAACAGTTTTAAACTAATTAAATTATAAAAAATACTAAATGAATTTAGAAAAATCTAAAATTTTACAGGAAACTATTTTATACTAAGTAGGAACAAGAAAAAATAAAATGGTGCTAATATCTTATTTAAATAAGCTGTTTTTAAGCTAATATGAAAAATAAGCAAAAAAAAATTAAAATGTGTTAAAAGGATTGTTTGTGAAAGCTATGACAGGAAAGACCCAAGGGCGCTAGTGGTGTGTGTGTAGTGTGTTGGGGCTTTGGTTAAGCTGAGGTCATGGGTTCGAACCCCTTTTTGCACAAATTTGTTTTTATTTTCTTTTTGGATTTTTCTTTTTACAGTCTAAATAAGCATACCAAAATAAGCCAAAATTATAACTACAACTATTTTTGCAACTAACAAATGAGCTCAGAATAAGCTAGGATTCAGATCAGTACTCAAAATAGAAAATGAGGCAACAAGCAAATAAGCTGATAAGCTGTATTAAGCTAGGTGAAAACTTGAAAAGTTAACCACAGGCCAATTATGAACTTTAATGATCAAAGAACTCAGAAAAGCCACAGAAATGAGCAAATAAGCACTTAATCAAATCCAAATAAGCTCATAGAACACTGATGCACAGAACAAGAACAGTCCAAAAGGGAGACTTTGGGCTTATTTAAAAGTGCTTAAATGGCAACTAAAGAACACAAAAGCTTATGGCAGTTAAAGCTGACCTAGCAAGGATTTCTTGGAACCAAAAATTAGACAATAAGCAACTTGTCAAATGCTCAAAAATAAGCTTGAAATTTGCTATTCCACACAAGTATGCACTGATGACTCAGTGTATACTTGTTTTGAAATAGTGGATTTTTAGATTATTTCAAGGTTTTGATAAACTTAGCAAATGTCTGATTTTAATGACTATCAAGAAATAATAAGCACTTTATCTAGAAAACTCACTCAATAAGCACTTAAGGTCACAAAAAAGGTACAAAAACACACTGAGTCTGCTGATACACTAAGGTGATCAGTAGGCACAATATGGGTTTTTAAGGCACAAGACTATATGAAGCTTAACCAACTTTCTTAATTACACTAAATGCACTATGTTGACCTCAGAAATGCAAAGAAAAAGGCCAAAACTAGCTTACTGCAATAAAGGGCTTATTTGATCAGTCCATAGCCTAGGATTGGCACATTCTATCCAAAACCATGAAATCAGTCAAAACAGGCCAAATCACTTAACAAACAACTAATCTAGCTTAATTTAAGCAAGATCAAAACTTCCTAACTTGCACATGAAAAGTGCCTAACCCATTTGACCCATTTTCAAAGCTTAATCCAAACAGCCCTTAAACGGACTGATTTGATATTTAGAACTAGATAGGACCATTTAAGCCATAATTTTGAAAGAACACAACTTAACCAACTTAATTTACACCTAATGAACAACTATCTAACAGGAATTAAGCACAAAATAAGCTAAGCTTATATTTACCGATTTTGGCCTTTTTTAGCTAATTAAGATAAAAACTATTTTAAACACTAACAACCTATCTAATTAACATACATTAGCATCACAAAGAACAAATAAGCACAGAAAAGCAGAATAAGCACCAAATAAGCTAATGAACAGTAAACTTGCAGAAAATAAAGAGATATAACCTTGGGCTCTAGCCAAACAAGAGCACCAAATAAATGGCAGCTACAAGCTCTAGCTTGTTTTACAACAAGCTAGTAAAGTCCATCTTGCCATTCCACAACTGGCAACTTCCATAAGCTTTCCACAATTGCTGAGGTAAAAACTGATTTTATGATTAAGGCTGAGCTAAGTGATGTTTTATACTTTTATGAATTAAGCTACTATAATTAACCACTAATTACCTACTAGATCTAGAGAGAGAAAGCTAGAGAGAGAAAGAGATGGAAGGGAGATGATTTCACACACTTAATAATAAAACTTCTTAATTCATCAACCAACAACCCTTTCCCTAAGGAGGGAAAGGGTATTTATAGTTTTACATGGTAGAGGGCATGTAGCCCTAATTCTCTTAACTAATACATCATTAAACATAATAAAATAAATAAACGACACAGCCCATGGGCCTTCTACAAGGGCTGGGCCTAATAACAAACCTAAAGGCCTGAGCAACCTTAATACAATATGATCAATACTTGAATAATACAAAACGTGTTCCCAACAATCTCCCCCTAAGTATTGGTCATCAAGGTTGCTTGACGTCGTCTTAGCTTCTTTTGGCTTTGACGTCTTCAAAATCTTTGTTCTTTGTTCTTGATAGTGATGCGATATGATATGATAGTGATCTGCCGTGTTCCAACGATCTTTGCTTCCGGTGTCTTCACGTCTTCTCCACCATGCTCATATTTCTTTTGACTTTGATTCTTCAACTTGTTCTCAGTTCTTTAATCTTTAACTTTGAGAAAGGTTGTAGTACTTGAATCTTTAGACTTTTCTTTAACAATTCTGAGCTTTTTGTTATTTCTGAGTCTTTGTGAGAACTTCTGTTTGGGATATGAGCATGATGGAGTCTTGATGGTGGTTGAACTCCAGGTCTCCAAGCTCCTCCTCCGCAGCAGCACGAACCAACCGGTACTTACAGGCTCAGACTTGAGATCATCAACAGCATAGTGTGAAGACTTTCTCAAATCCTAACCCAGACCGTTCTGAACCGGATTCCCCCGAAAGGGATAACACAGACACACCGAAGTGCACCCACGATTCAGTGAGTCGCTGGAGATCACCCACGACTGTAGACCGTTTGGAGCAAACACTAAGCGTAACCCGCAAGGAGTTACCGAAGTGACCTGCTGTCAGAGTTGTTTGATGTTGCTCTGGCAGGATTTCCATTCAATCATTGATAATAACAATTGTGACTTTTCTCATGAATGTTCTTGGCAGATTGCTAAGATCTGCGAAGGACACTTTCTTAATTTTACATCTGCTGCCCATGATGTAGAACAGCAGAGTAATACTAAGTGTACCTAAGAGATCTTTTTATGAATCTCATGGCTCTAGACTCAATTAGTGCACATTTGTTTGGTCGTCGGAGGCGTGGAGCAGATTGCCTCCTTTTCAATATCAACACTCTCGTAATGAGAGGTCGATAGATTATGAAGGGTTCTCCGTGTGAATGAAACAAATGTCTTTTGAGAGACACTTGAGTGGCTTAGAAGGTTTATTAGTGCGTCACTGGGTCCATGACGTCTTTAGTCTTCAATACCGGTGATGCTCATCAACCAGTAGATTATGAATTGAACCCGGTGTCTGCCCTAAGGTTGAACAAATGGAGGGCTATTTCTTTTCACCCTTTTCTTTGCTTTTCTTTTTAATTCTTCAACCCCTTCTTTCTCCGTTCATTCATTTTCTCCTTTTTTTATATCATACCTAGGACTTTCTAGTTCTAAACTATTGGTATTGTCCTTGGGTAGATCCCTCTGGCTTTGGCGGATCATAGGACGGTTTTCCCTAACCTTAGTCACCTTATAACTCCATGACTATCCTAATGATGCCATAAAACCAAACCTTTTGAAAATCTCTCAAAGTGTTTATGATTGTAAAACACATTTTGTTAACACTTTGAGAGTTTTGTTATTTTCAGAAGAACTCCCCCTTAACATGTGCTCATATTCGTTTAAGTAAAATATGCACATGTCGGGAAGAGTTGGCACTTTTTTGAATTGATAGATTTTCAGTGAACCTGATCATCGCGAGACACGCTTACATCACCAGTTGGACTGGCTTGAAATTATTACCCGTCCAGATCAGATTCAAAGATCATCGCTCGAAATTGGTACATTCTACTCAGACATATCCATTGCGAGACACGTTTACATCACCAGATAAACTGGCTTGAAATTATTACCCGTCCAGGATATGTCCTTTCGACTACTGACTGTTGTAATCGTCAATTCGAGGGTCAATTCTTGAGTCTTATGCTCATGAGATATCATCGTTGCTTCCACCATATTTTAATCACATTTTCATTCTCCCCCTCAAAAATAGCATAACTATGTTGTTTTTGACAAACTTTTGATTAAAATATGCTCTTTTTGAGGTGTTTGTGGAAGAATGTCAAGAACGTTTGTAGATTTGGAACAAAGATTTTTCAAATACTCCCCCTTAATAAGGGAGTACTTGTCCTTATGAGCAGAATGTTTGAAAAAACTTTTAGAAAACATTCTGGTTTTAATTCTGCTCATAAGTAAGAAGCTTTCGCTCCTTTTTCAGGATTGAGGCACTGAAGCGTACCTCAGGGTCCTTTCTTTACAAGAGCGGGTTGTACACTGTTATGTGTGCACAAGCCGTAATAATGATTAAGCGCGGGTTGTAAGCTGAAATACTTCCAAGCCATTGAAGATTTTTTAGGATAAGTGCTCGAAAAAATTATTTATTAAGCACTTTCCTTTCTTTAAAGCACGGGTCCTGAACTGATGAGTTCAGAAGCCATTTTGGTTTTAGGATTAGACAACAACCTTGGGAACCCATTTAAGCACGGTGCCAACGGGTTTACCATATTTTGAAATCCATTTGTAAGCTGTGTCAATCCTTTTCAAAGAAGTTGAATTCCAATGCGGACTGAAAACTAGTGTTTTATTTTGAAATAACGCTCGTGGAATCAACGGTGATTTAAAACTCTTTATCTTTTGAAAATTGTTTGAGAAACCCGGTGTTTCTCTTGGAGTTTTAAAACTTGAAGAAGAAGATTTCCATCTAGAGTTGAACCTCATGGGTTCTCTTTGAAGATTTGTTTTTGAGATAAATGGAAACCTTCCGGTATTTGGAATGTTCAATGCAGAGTCATTCTTATGTTGCAGCGAAAGCATTTCTGATATTGAATATTTGAAAGGTTTTGAACGACTTTGCTTTGGTCTCCACACTTGCTTTACCGGTGTAAAACGAGAGTATGGAGTTTGAAAAACTCGATTCTTTCCATTTGAAGCTTTTGGGGTTTTTAAACAACATTGTTTTGGTCTCCACACTTGCTTTACCGGCGTAAAACAAGAGTGTGGAGTTTCAAAAGCTTGAGTCTTTTCTTTTGAGACATTTAGATTTGAAAACTTTTGAGAAGTAAGTGTTTCAGAAAAACTTGATTTCTTTGAAAACTTCCTTCCTTTTTGCAAAGAATAGGTTGTAAACTGGGAAACCTTCTTCGAAACACTCACTTCTGTTGATGAAAAATTTGAGATTGGAGCTTTTCCTTTTGATTGGTTAAGAGACTCAAACTTCACTCTTAAAGCATTGTATGAAGTTCTCAAATCACTGTAATCTTTTTGAAGATGATCTTGAGATGCCAATTTAGATTCCAAAGAGGCGATTTGTTTCAAAAATTGATCTTTTTCAGCTTTTGAATCATCCGTTTTACGAGCCAATTTCCGTTCGAACTCAATGTTTGCTTTTTCAAGTCTTTCAAAATAATTTTCGAATTTGGTCTTTTTCTGAAAAAAATCGGTTTTGGCATCCTCAAAATCGTTTGTTCGTTGAGCTAACAGCGTTTCAAGCTCAACCACTTTTGTTTGAAGCACATGATTATCATTCTCAATCTTATTATCAAAAAGATACATTTTCTCCCCCGTTTTCTTTTCAAAATCTGGAGTATTAGATTCGAACAGGGGATTTGGAAAGGAAACTTTTGTGATTGGAGACTCAACCTTTTTCATTTTCATTGATTCAATCTTTTGCAAAACATTTTCAAACTTTTTATCGGCGAATTCAGATAATTGAGATTTCAAATCTTCAGTCTCTTTTTGTTTCATGTTTGAGTTTTGTGTCTGAACTCGTGAACTTTTGATTGAATCAAACCGATTTTTGTAACTCAGTTTCAAATGCTCAATTTCTTTTTCGTACTCAAACATTTTATGTCGTAAAACATCAATTTCACTCAAGTCATGACTTTTTGGGTCATGACTGTTTTGAAAAGACGAAGACAATTTTTGATTTTGGAGATCAATTTTTGATGATGCATTCTTAGGTGCGCTATCTACTTTTTGCATCCTTGGTACAATCTTATGAACTTTGGTTTTTCCTGTTTCTAAAACTTTGATTTTCTTCTTTAGATCAACAATGATGTGTTGGAATTCTTGATTTTGTGAATCTAATTTTCTGTTGAGGCGGACTATGTCATTCCTATTTTGAAGAATTTCATCGAGTTCCTTTTCATTATGAAACAGTTTAAGTCTTAAGAAAGCCTTTGTTTCCTTATTAATTTCAGGAACATGACTGTTTTGAAATGATAAAGATCCTATGAGATTTTGAAATTTTAGTTCAAATTCAGCACTTTGCTTTTGACACCAATCAAGCCTTTTTTGAAGATTGAAAACTTTGTTTTCCACATCATTGTTGATTTTTCGAAGATCCTCATTCTCTTTCACTAGATTCTCAATTTATGTTTGCAGCATCTCTTTATCAACAGCATGATTTTTCATAAGATACTCATTACCAGATTCATAAAGTGCATTCATCAACACAGAAACAACGTCACGACTAAGAACATTTTGCAAGAGTCGATCAACTTCATTTTTCAAATATTGTTGGTGAAGATTTTGTTTATGAATTATGACGTCTTTTGCTTTGAAAATGTCCTTCATAGATACCATTTCTGTCTGTAAATCCTCTTCCCATCGAGTTGCACATTTCTTCAGATGTTTGACGTGAGGTAAAATTTTGTTTTGAAGAACATCTCGCTTTTCTTTCTCCATAGGAGAGAAAAAAGAGGAGACGGTGATCTTTGAGTTAAACTCAATTTCATTTTCTAAAAAATAGATGTCCTCCATAAATGTCTCAAAATATTTAAGAATTTTAAAAGCTGTAGGCATTTCTGGATTAACATCTTCCTCTGTTAAAGAATCTATGATTTGTGCATCTGTTTGGGATACAGAATTTACTGAAGAAGAGGTATTCATGTAGGTTTTTAACAACGTCTGTTCTGGTTTATCTTTTGGTGGCACAAATGATTTTCTTATATGAGGTCTTGCGTTGTAATCATAATCCTGTTTTGAAAAATCTCTTGCTTTTGAAGGATCTCCGATTGAAAGATTTCTTTTTGATCGACTCTCAAACTTGTTTGGACGTTCAAGATCATCAATTTCCTCATCATTACCATATATATCATCTTGCTCAAAAGTGTCATCAAACAACAATTCTGCATTGTATATCTTGGGATTTTTACGGAATGCTTTTGAGAGACCACGTGGGTAATCACTACCAAGGGCAAATCTGTGTCCTTTCGGATTTGGTTTTACCGTTAGTTGTTGGATTTGAGTGATGGATTCACCATTTTTATACACAATTTTTTGAAATTCTTTAATTTGTGCTTCCAAGGTGACGATATCCTCAAGATATGAATCAACACGTTTGCTGCTGGCTTGCTTTTCCTCAAGAAGTTGATTTTGAGAAGTTGAAAGCTCAGATTGAGTTTTTAACAGCTCAGAATTTAAGAAATCAATTTATGTTTTGAATTCAAATTGATCCTTTTCTTTTTGAGAAAGAAGCACAGCCTTAGAATCGGTTAATTCACGTACTTGGTTTTGCAAATCTTGAACTTTGACATATTCTTTTTGGAAAGCGATTTCAAAAGATTGTTCACGTTTTTCTTGTTTTTGGTATCCAGAAAGTTGTTGTTTATAGCACTCATTGTCCCGAGATAGTACTGCAATTTTGGCTTTTAAGGTCTGATTAAGTTCATTGCACTTCTCTATTCGTGATTGGGTGGACATTACCAAGGCCTGAAGCTCCGAATCTTGATTAGTCAAATGCTCATTTTGTTCAATCCGATTATGATTGTCATCTTCTATTAGATCAACAAATGAGACAACTGTTCTATCATCATCAAATGATATATCAGTGTAGATTTGATTATCTAAAGAAAATGAGAATGATGAATCATTTCGAACAGAATTTTCACTTGATGATGAAGATGCGGAAGGTGAAGCAATCTTATGAAGTAAACTTTGTGGATCAGGTACCTGAGAAAGACCGTCAGTATCGTAGACCGGGCCTGTCTCGGACATACTCATTTCCTGCATATTTGCCATGAGCATTACAGCTGCGTTTGCCTCAAGATCTTCCATATCATCATCTGACTCTGCATTTGCCATGAAACTTTTTTCTTTCACATTCATTAAGCTTGCTTTCTCATCCTTAAGTTCCATCAAGAGAGCTTCTTTGTGATATGCACTGCCCATAGTACGAGGCTTTGGACATGCAGTAGCCATATAACCATTCCCTCCACAGTTGTAGCATGTGATTGAAGTATTTGCAATGCCTTTTGATTCCTTTCCATTCAATTGATTCCTGTTCTGATCTGCCCCCATATAATTCCTATTACCCCCAGACTGAAACCTTTGTTCTCCAGCTTGAAACCTTTGTGACCCATATCCTCCTCTGTTCCCTGAACCAAATCTTCCTGATGATCTGTTCTGAATTTCTACCCGACCATCATTAACAACTGCCTGATTCCTTGTGTTTGAAGATGAGCGAAGGCGGTTGTTTGATTTGTTTGTGAATTTTCCAAATGCTTTAGCAATCAACCCAAATGTTTCATTAAGGGATCTGAAAGCATCTTCTTCTTCATCATAATCAGCGTTTGAGTACATGTTGGAATCTGTGCTGTTGTATTGAACCATTTGATTTTCAGAGTATTGTGAAGGTGCTTCGCATGGAACTATTTGATTAGAAGGTTGTATAGAACTGCTGCAATCATCCTGCTTTTCAGATTCTATCCCACTGCTTTCTGTTTCTATACCACTGCTTTCTGTTTCTATCCCACTGCTTTCAGTAACACCCAAATTAGCTTCCAATGCTTTACCCGTATTAGCTTGCTCTTCTTGAATCTGCAACATCTTTTCATTCACTCTTTTGTCATACTCTCTTTTGTGAATTACTCTTTTAGCAATTGACTTTTCAATCGAATTCATTTGTTGGGTCAGCATGTCTAAAAAATTAGAGAAAGGTGACATCTGTTCATTAATTTGCGACCTTGATTGATGCATTTTCTCTCCCCCTTGATTGTTGCGATGAAATCGGAAGAATCAAACTAAAATGCGTAAAGTTGATGAGTCACAAACAAGGTCGAAAAACAATTGTTGAAGTAACTTGTGAAACGAGGAAAGGTTAATTTTGAAGTAGCTTGTGGATGTAGGATCTTTAAAGGATAAAGACGGTTGTTGTTTGGAAGATTAGAAACTTGATTAGACTTGTAAGAAATCCAAGAAAAATTTTCTCGTTCGATCAGGTAATCACGTTCGACTAAGTTCGTTCGATCAGGTATTCTCGTTCGGCTATCTCGTTCGATCAGGTAAACTTGTTCGACTATCTCGTTCGATCAGGTATTCTCGTTCGATTAGGTATTCTCGTTCGACTAAGTTCGTTCGATCAGGTAAACTTGTTCGACTATCTCGTTCGATCAGGTAAACTTGTTCGACTAGTTCGTTCGATTAGGTATTCTCGTTCGATTAGAACTGCTCGTTCGATTAGGGTTGCTCGTTCGATTAGGGTTGCTTGTTCGATTAAGGTTGCTCGTTCGATTAAGGTTGCTCGTTCGATTAGGTTACTTCGTTCGATTAAGTAACTCGTTTGATCAAATTTGCTCGTTCGATCAAGTAAGTTCGTTCGATCAACAAGCTCGTTCGATCAATTGGAAGAGTAAGTCTAACTCGACTACCCTTTTGCTCGTTCGACTGAATGCTCCTTCGATGAAGTATCCTCCTTCGATCACCCTGCTCGTTCGACTAAAACACCTCGTTCGACTAAAATACCACGTTCGACTACCCAAGCTCGTTCGACTAAAACACTACGTTCGACTACCCAAGCTCGTTCGACTAAACCCCTCGTTCGACTGATGAACAGTATTAACTCGGATGAACAGTAACTAGTCAAACAATTCGGATTTCTTAATTTTTTTCTTAGATCTAACCTTCTAACAACCTAAATTACCCCTAGGCGAATGATACCACTTGATGTTTTATACTTTTATGAATTAAGCTACTATAATTAACCACTAATTACCTACTAGATCTAGAGAGAGAAAGCTAGAGAGAGAAAGAGATGGAAGGGAGATGATTACACACACTTAATAATAAAACTTCTTAATTCATCAACCAACAACCCTTTCCCTAAGGAGGGAAGGGGTATTTATAGTTTTACATGGTAGAGGGCATGTAGCCCTAATTCTCTTAACTAATACATCATTAAACATAATAAAATAAATAAACGACACAGCCCATGGGCCTTCTACACGGGCTGGGCCTAATAATAAACCTAAAGGCCTGAGCAACCTTAATACAATATGATCAATACTTGAATAATACAAAGCGTGTTCCCAACACTAAGTTATCCTAAACTTATTAAATACTTTAGTAAGCTTATATAAGCTTATAAGAACAATTAACAAGCTTTTTCAAACACTGAATTGCTTAATTCGGATCAACAGTGATTATAAAAAATTCATTAACCTTAGAACACATTACAATACTGGATAATTTGAGAAGAAACAAACTTAAAATTACTTATATTGATACTGAAAAGCTTAAATTCATGATAATTAAAAACTTAAATTAAAATACGACTAACACTAAAATTCTACATGCCTTCAAGGCTTACAATAGGAGCCTATTTATACTAATTCTTGGTGGGATATCTCCTTTGACTTCTTCTGACCATTTTCTGACCCTTGGATAGCCTTCTCTTCATCTGAGCCGTTAAAACTGATTTTGGCGCCAAAAAGATAAAGTGGGAAAACCCACTTGGTACTGGATTACTTGTGATGGGGAAGAAGCATTAAATGCTTTTGGACTGGGTAGGTGGAGTGTAGAAGGAGGGATAAGGAGGGTGAGGGGGAGGGTAGCTTTTGTCAGGAAGAAAATGGTGGGTTGGGAGTGGTTTCTGGTTTTAGCTTTTGGCGGGTTTGTGGGTTTGACCAAGGGTCAAACTGGTATTAGTTAAAGGAGATGGGGTGGGTTATTTTTGTGGAGTTGGGCTTTTGAATTGGTATGTTGGGCTGGGATAAAGGATTTGGGTTAAAAGGATATAAAGTGTTGGTTAGTTTAGGATTAGGTTTAGGTTTAGGTTAAAGGTTTAGGGATTTATGTGGGCTGGGGGTTTATTATTTAAAAGGGGTGGATGTGGTTTTGGGTTGTAGCTGGGTTTATAGGATTAGGATTTGTTTTAGAATGTTAGTAAACTTTGAGGACCAAAGTTGCCAAAGCTGCAAATCCAGGGACCAAGGCTGCCAAAATATTAAAATTATTTCCAAGGACCATTTGTGTCGTTTTGGTATTTTGGAGGTTGACTTTGACTTTTGTCTTCACTTGATCAAATGCACACTTGTTGTCGAGTCGATCAAAAAATGCTCGTTTTTGCTCCGTTTTCAATCCTTTGTACCTGAAACACATAAAAACACAAACCAAGGATATCTGCAGTAATATTTGGTGTTTTTGGTCATTTTTGTGTCTTTTATGTGTGTAAAATGATGAGTATTTACACACTCATCAATCCCCCACACTAAACTATTGCTAGTCCCTAGCAATCCGATCATATGAAGTAATGAAAGGATCAAAAGAATACCCTGTTTTGACTTTTTATTTGATGCGAGAAATTTAAACTAGAACATAAATAGATAACATGCTTGATTTTCAAAAATGGTATCATGGAACGGGATTCACACAAAATGGGTGTCTCCAGGGAATTGAAATTGTCATCCTCTTTTTTATACTCCCAACTAAGCTTAAACTTAATGTGCAAACGTTTTTGTAAAATGCTAACACTACTTATACAAATAATCTATGTAAGTCGAGACTTAACTTTTCACTCCCATATTTATTATAGTTAGGTGAATGCGCTTGATTTTCAAATTTTTGATCACAAAAATCGACGTTTATATAAAATTTTGACTAATACTAGTTAAAAGATAGATTTAAAATTCACAACAAGCAAGTTTCAAAACTTTATTGCATTTTGCAATATCATTCCATTTTATTTTATTTTTTTTTTCTTTTCATTTTTTCATCATCATTTTTTTTTACTTGTGCAACATAAACTAACGGAGTTTCACGGGAACCAAGACCTTACACCTTCCGGAATAAAGGATCCAAGGGCCGTTACAACGGAGAGTTCCAAGACTCCAAACATTCCTGAAATGAGGATCCAAGGGTGTTAGACCAAGACCTCACACATTCCTGAATTAGAGGTCCAAGGGCCGGTGTAAGAGGGTAGCCAAGACCTAAACGCCTTCCGGAAATAAGGATCCAAGGGCCGATCTTGAACCTTAGCTTTTTAGCACATACATTTATTACTTAACTTTTGCAATTTTCAAGCAACTTCTCACTTTCATTTTGCATTATTATGACATATGCTTGTTCTGAAGTTTAAATAAAGCCTTGAACTAGTATTTTCAAAATCGTATGAAAAAATGATTTTGTATGTTCAAATGTTTGAAAATAAGCACTTATTAAGTCAGATTAGTTATCTCCTGGGAGGAAAAGCCATAGATTACTTATATAAGCTCTAAAGAAAACCAACTATTCTACGCTTAGCATTTTCATTTGCACATATCGTAAAACCTTAGTCTAAATGTTAAGGAAGCAGCCAGATCAACACTCTGGCAGAGTCGGGATTCCCTTTGTTCTAACCTAATCAAGACTAAACACTACTTTTTATTGCAATTTCTTATCTAAAAACGACAAAAAAATTAAAATTTTTGGCCAAAACGGGGGTACTAGGGCACTAGAAGGTACATAAGTGACAAAATTTGCGAGAATTCCCCCCCACACTTAGAATTGAATATTGCCCTCAATATTCAAAGTACCGGCTATTATGCCGACACTTAGAACGTAAAAAGGTAATACTAATAGCCAAGTGTGGAACAGAAATATCTATTTTTCACAAACAGGATTAAAAAGATATCCCTAGATAATCGTTAGCAAAAAGATCGGATATTGGGCGGCTGGATTGAAAACAGGCGCATCAATCATCACGATCTAAGGGAAATCTGCAAACAAGAGCAAACAACACACAAAAGCACAGCACAGCAGAGGAATTCCCCATACTTAGTGTTAGAAAATAGAGAGAGTCAGAAACATGGGCGTTTACCCATGCAATGCTAATGTTTTTGTTAACCGAGTCACTAGCTTGACTCGACCCCGAATTCATTGGTTCATGGGGAAGCAAGTGGAAAAAACAATCTCCATCGGACTTTCATTCAAATGGTTTGGATAAACATTGAATTTAATGAAAGTTCCACACCGATGAGATACACCCGGCTTGAAATAGAGATAAGCGGTGATGCCGGGGTCAAAAATGGTGTCCTCATTCCCGTAGGAGAAAAGGGAAAGAGAAATCACACCATAAGTGAGGAATGGAAGAAAGATTTTTATAACAATTAAGATCAATTCTTCATCCTCAAAAGCAGATTTTTCAAAAGTCTCGGGAGGGAGGGATGGGGTGATTTTATCAACAAGCACATTCTTATGATTAAGAACACCTCCCCCCACACTAGAATCTTCCTCAAGATCAAAATAGAAATGATCATATTCTGGAGGAGATATAATAAGAGAGAGTTCACCGGAGAACTCCTCAAAGATAAACGAATCATACTCGGGAAGAGAGATATGAGAGTGAGAAGTGGTACTGCCACGACTCGTCTCTTCAGTATGATCGATATCAAAGCAAAACGACTCATAAGTCGAAAGAGAAAGATCGGGATGAGAAGTGGGATTGCCACTACTCTCTTCAGTCGTATCAAAGATAAAACTCTCATATTCGGGTAAAGAATCCTTGAGCTCGAGCTCCGGAGGATTTGACGGAGTGGGATTGCCACTCGGAGAATTATCCGAGAAAAAGTCATTATCCTTGACGGGGATAGGAAATGAGGAGGGAGAATTGAGCACATAACCAGAAGATGGAGTTGGATTGTCATTCAATGATTCAATCTTAGAAATTAGAAGATTGATATTCAACAATCTTTCACGAAGTATATCATCCTTGATCGTCAGAAGAATATCAGTGTCAATCTCTCCATCATCTGGGTCAGAATCTATCACGAGCTCAAAATGGGGAAGTGATGCCTCAACATAATTGATGTCTCCATAAGATAAAGAATCGTCATCACTTGTGGTACAATCATCGGAGGAAGTCTCAAAAGTATCAAGAGGAGGCAAATCACATATTTTGTCGAAAATACCCTCGGTCTCACTTTGGATTAGGACAAGGTCCTTAACACTAGACTTTATTACTTCGTCCGATTCCGTTTCCGGAATAGTGATAAGATGCTTGCCCCCCATTATGAGAGAGTCAACGGGCTCTTCAGTTGGTAAGACGGGTGCAATTGCAGCTGACGAATTTTTATAAAATTCACAAATTTGAATAGAATCCTCGTCATCGTCATCGATGGGAAATCGGTAACGTCTTTTAGCTACTTAATCTTTGGCAAGTACTTATTCAATAGATTTTTCTTTCTTATAGGAAGTAGAGGGGGAAACACTCATTCTGGAAGCAAACGTTTTGCTTCGTGTAGTGTGAACCGTGGACTTGTTCTCGATAATAGTTAAAATATCTTTCGGAGTTAGATACAAGATATTGCCACCGGCGGCTTCATTAAGCGAATCTTGATCGGTTTGCGTCAAAGCATGATAAAACATATCAATTTGTTGCAATTCCGAAAAACCATGAGGTGGGCACTTATAAAGAAGATCTTTGAATCGATCCCATGCCTCACCAAAATTTTCATCAAAAAGTTGTTGAAAATTTGTAATATCGTTCCTAAGATTCGCAATCTTAGAATAAGGAAAGAAATGATTCACGAATTTAGAAACGAGATCTTCCCAAGTCGAAATCGAACGAGGGGGTTCTTTATCGAGCCAACTCCGGGCTTCCCCTTCGAGAGAAAACGGGAATAAAATCAACTTAATCGCGCAATCAGGAACATCCTTATATTTAACAGTTGAAGTCAACTTATTAAACCATCGGATGTGAGCGTAGGGATCGTCCCTCTCGAATCCATGAAATTGATTCGACATAACAAGTTGAATTAAACCGGTTTTTATCTCGAAGTTCCCGGAAAGAATTGCCGGTAAAATGATAGCATCTTCGTAACCCTCGGTGGGTACTTGAAGTAATTCCGACATTGTACGCATGTCCGCCATGAGAATCAAAGATTATAGAGGGATAAGAAGATAGAATTAAACAATTTAAGAGGATAAAGAAGATTATTTTTGAAAATCATTAAAAGATTTTTTTTTTTTTTTTTTTTTTTTAAAGAGAAAAAATGGAAAACAAATCAATTAAAACTAGATCGAAGCAAAACACAAGGAACTTAAACCTTAAATCAAACAAGCATACGGTAGCTCTTTGAAAGAAAAACGCACAGAGTGGCGGAGGAGCAAAGGTGGGCAATAAATGCCTCTTAAAAACCCGCTCCTTTCGGTCTGCAATTTAATGTCAAGACCATCCTAGAACCTCTGTTATAGTTTGTTAATCAATCAAAGGTGAGCCAAATTCACAAGCGACACAAAGGCAAGTTTTAAATCTTTTGTTTGAGAACTTATTATGATAATATTCCAAGTTGAGGAATATTATATTGAGATTGCTTTTATCTTTTATTTTAACACAAGAAAACGGAAAATGTTTTTGTATTTTTGTAAACACTTTAGGAAAAGTGTTTGATTTTTCTGATATATATATATACAAAGAAAAAGAAAAATATTTTTGTATTTTATGGGGTTTATGGAAAACGGGAACTTCACAAGGAAGGATCTCAAGCCACTAATCGTTAAAACCTTTAACAATATTGTCGCAACACAACCTCCCCGGCAGCGGCGCCAAAATTTGATCCGTGCTAAAGTATATATATAATATCAGACGGATATGCGTGATACGCGGGAAATGACAAATCAACCTTTTAGGAAAAAGGTTAACTTACAAAACCCGTGAATACGATATGTGTGATACCGGGCAAGTGATCACCCGGGTCGTGTCCCAGCGAGGTGTGAATCGAGGATTTCGTTATCGGTTAGGAATTAAAATGCTTGATGATTGGATTTTGGATTTTTGAGTTTTTAATATTCTAATGAGAAATGGAAAGCAAATTTACAAAGAAAAATAACACATAAGACAATTTATACTAAAAACGCAAATCGGGAATTCAAAAACGAGCCTAAAAACTAAAACCTTTAAAAATTAACCCTACAAGTTCAAATTTATTTTTCCTAAGTTCTAAATGATAAAAGAAAATTTTGGAAAAAAGAATTAAATTTTTTTGACTTTTATATTTTTTATTATGAATTAAAAACAGTTTTAAACTAATTAAATTATAAAAAATACTAAATGAATTTAGAAAAATCTAAAATTTTACAGGAAACTATTTTATACTAAGTAGGAACAAGAAAAAATAAAATGGTGCTAATATCTTATTTAAATAAGCTGTTTTTAAGCTAATATGAAAAATAAGCAAAAAAAAATTAAAATGTGTTAAAAGGATTGTTTGTGAAAGCTATGACAGGAAAGAGCCAAGGGCGCTAGTGGTGTGTGTGTAGTGTGTTGGGGCTTTGGTTAAGCTGAGGTAAGGGGTTCGAACCCCTTTTTGCACAAATTTGTTTTTATTTTCTTTTTGGATTTTTCTTTTTACAGTCTAAATAAGCATACCAAAATGAGCCAAAATTATAACTACAACTATTTTTGCAACTAACAAATGAGCTCTATTTAAGCTAGGATTCAGATCAGTACTCAAAATAGAAAATGAGGCAACAAGCAAATAAGCTGATAAGCTGTATTAAGCTAGGTGAAAACTTGAAAAGTTAACCACAAACCAATTATGAACTTTAATGATCAAAGAACTCAGAAAAGCCAGAAATGAGCAAATAAGCACTCAATCAAATCCAAATAAGCTCATAGAACACTGATGCACAGAACAAGAACAGTCCAAAAGGGAGACTTTGGGCTTATTTAAAAGTGCTTAAATGGCAACTAAAGAACACAAAAGCTTATGGCAGTTAAAGCTGACCTAGCAAGGATTTCTTGGAACCAAAAATTAGACAATAAGCAACTTGTCAAATGCTCAAAAATAAGCTTGAAATTTGCTATTCCACACAAGTATGCACTGATGACTCAGTGTATACTTGTTTTGAAATAGTGGATTTTTAGCTTATTTCAAGGCTTTGATAAACTTAGCAAATGTCTGATTTTAATGACTATCAAGAAATAATAAGCACTTTATCTAGAAAACTCACTCAATAAGCACTTAAGGTCACAAAAAAGGTACAAAAACACACTGAGTCTGCTGATACACTGAGGTGATCAGTAGGCACAATATGGGTTTTTAAGGCACAAGACTATATGAAGCTTAACCAACTTTCTTAATTACACTAAATGCACTATGTTGACCACAGAAATGCAAAGAAAAAGGCTAAAACTAGCTTACTGCAATAAAGGGCTTATTTGATCAGTCCATAGCCTAGGATTGACACAGTCTATCCAAAACCATGAAATCAGTCAAAACAGGCCAAATTACTTAACAAACAACTAATCTAGCTTAATTTAAGCAAGATCAAAACTTCCTAACTTGCACATGAACAGTGCCTAACCCATTTGACCCATTTTCAAAGCTTAATCCAAACAGCCCTTAAAGGGACTGATTTGATATTTAGAACTAGATAGGACCATTTAAGCCATAATTTTGAAAGAACACAACTTAACCAACTTAATTTACACCTAATGAACAACTATCTAACAGGAATTAAGCACAAAATAAGCTAAGCTTATATTTACTGATTTTGGCCTTTTTTAGCTAATTAAGATAAAAACTATTTTAAACACTAACAACCTATCTAATTAACATACATTAGCATCACAAAGAACAAATAAGCACAGAAAAGCAGAATAAGCACCAAATAAGCTAATGAACAGTAAACTTGCAGAAAATAAAGAGATATAACCTTGGGCTCTAGCCAAACAAGAGCACCAAATAAATGGCAGCTACAAGCTCTAGCTTGTTTTACAACAAGCTAGTAAAGTCCATCTTGCCATTCCACAACTGGCAACTTCCATAAGCTTTCCACAATTGCTGAGGTAAAAACTGATTTTATGACTTTTTGGTAATTTTGTGATTAAGGCTGAGCTAAGTTATCCTAAACTTATTAAATACTTTAGTAAGCTTATATAAGCTTATAAGAACAATTAACAAGCTTTTTCAAACACTGAATTGCTTAATTCGGATCAACAGTGATTATAAAAATTTCATTAACCTTAGAACACATTACAATACTGGATAATTTGAGAAGAAACAAACTTAAAATTACTTATATTGATACTGAAAAGCTTAAATTTATGATAATTAAAAACTTAAATTAAAATACGACTAACACTAAAATTCTACATGCCTTCAAGGCTTACAATAGGAGCCTATTTATACTAATTCTTGGTGGGATATCTCCTTTGACTTCTTCTGACCATTTTCTGACCCTTGGATAGCCTTCTCTTCATCTGAGCCGTTAAAACTGATTTTGGCGCCTAAAAGATAAAGTGGGATAAAGGATTTGGGTTAAAAGGATATAAAGGGTTGGTTAGTTTAGGATTAGGTTTAGGTTTAGGTTAAAGGTTTATTATGTAGGCTGGGGGTTTATTATTTAAAAGGGGTGGATGTGGTTTTGGGTTGTAGCTGGGTTTATAGGATTAGGATTTGTTTTAGAATGTTAGTAAACTTTGAGGACCAAAGTTGCCAAATCTGCAAATCCAGGGACCAAGGCTGCCAAAATATTAAAATTATTTCCAAGGACCATTTGTGTCGTTTTGGTATTTTGGAGGTTGACTTTGACTTTTGTCTTCACTTGATCAAATGCACACTTGTTGTCGAGTCGATCCAAAAATGATCGTTTTTGCTCCGTTTTCAATCCTTTGTACCTGAAACACATAAAAACACAAACCAAGGATATATGCAGTAATATTTGGGTGTTTTTGGTCATTTTTGTGTCTTTTATGGGTGTAAAATGATGAGTATTTACACACTCATCATTACGTCATAATCTTTCGTTTAATGATTTTACATTTTGTGATTATCAAAACGTAGAGATATCGAAAAATATTAATAACGTGTTTAGGCAATATTTATATCAACAGTGTCACTCTCAATAGATCTATTTATTTCACTCGTGCTTCCCAGCAGGAACTAACGATACATGAGTATGGTCATGAATTTGGGATAGTACTTAGGCTAACACATAATAGTTTTATCAAATAAAAGAATTGTTTAAATGGTCCATAAAAGTAAGCATGTTTCTCACCCCAAGTTTGCAAAGCAAATACGAGTTAAAAGTGGGGATACGAACTCAAGGTAATTCGTAAAAGTTTATATTACTTGTGTAAGTGAAAGCAAGAATTATGTTTCAATAAACGAATAGAGTGTGTCATCAACTGAGTACAATGTTTAAGGTAAACGAGTAAATTTTTAAGTAGAACAAGCATGTATCTCCCCCAAAGAGTTCAAAATAAGTGAAAGAATGGGCTTGTCGTTCACCAAAGAGAGAGAAAAAGATATAGATCAGTTTTATAGCAAATGAGAGAGGAGGGAATATAGATCGGATTTATAGACAGAGAGGAAAAGAAGATGAAATTTGCATATGAGAGGGTGAGAATATATGATAAGATTGGATAGGATAGGTGGTGGGTGATCTTAATAAAGATCAGGATAAATCTTTATTATCTATTGTATTGTGTATACCCCGTATCCCGTTGAGCTTAAGTATGAACACGGTACTTTGGTTGGGTAATTGTGAGAAATATATTCTTTGAGACGTTTTTATTAAAATAATATAAAAACGAGACTATTGATTCCGAATAATGATTATCGAATATAAACCATTTTTATTGTGGCGTTGATATGCAAGAAACGCAATATATCTTTTTGTTAATTAGACAAAGGCGACCGTAAACGTTCAGAGAGTAATAGTTCGAAGTAGAGTGAATTGTTTAACTTGGGAAGTTACCGGTTAACTACCGATTACAGTATTTGCTTTTACGATAAGGTAAAAGTGAAATAGTCAAGAAGTAAAAGTCAATGTCAACTTAAAAAAAAGTCAAAGGGTAAAATAGTCATTTTGCTGTGTGAAAATTTATGAGTTGTTACAGTATCCACCCTCAATTGGAACTTCGTCCCGAAGTTCAGCGGGTGTTATTTGTGGACAGTGTGTTTGAGAAAGGATGGAAGTACTTGCGACGCATCTGGTCTTCACGCTCTCACGTGAATTCGAGTTCTTACCGAAAGTTCTAACGAACTTTTGGACAATAGGAATGTGACTTTACTTAAGTCGTTTGACCTTACGGTCTATGATCTTGATAGGTTCTTTGATAAAGTTCGGACATTCGTCAATCTGGATCTCTTCCAGAGGAATAGTGAGTGTCCAATCAGAAAGACACTTTTTCATATTGCACACATGAAAGATGTAGCGTACACCACTAAGTTCTGGTGGTAGCTCTAGTGTGTAAACTACCGGACCAATCCTAGTCAGGATCTTGTATAGTCCGATGTTGAGATGTCTGGGAAAAGTGTAGGTATTTGTGGTGAATTTTGATCTCACACTCCCAGGTGAAATCATGAACTCTTTTAATGTGTTGGTGGGTGAGGAAAAGTGTTCTGATTAATATTATGGCTCAAACTAGTATTTGTAAGAAATAAAGTAAGGGTATAGGTGATTGGAGAACTAACACAATTGGAGAGCCTAATGTTGCAGGGCTAGTTGGAGGAATTATTGATCAAGAAATATTGTCTTCGAGATGAGGTGTAAGAGTTGGCAGTAATGTGCCCAATGATGGTCTCAACCAATGAGAAGTCATGGAAAAAGTTCATCAAAGAAATTCCACTCGGTATTCAAGAGAACGTAACTTCGTTTGATCACTCGCACTAGAAGAAACAATTTGGATGTCTCGTAAGCTAGTGGATCATGTTGTACGAGCTCGGCCTGCTCAAGAATTCAATAAAGGAAAAATCAACAGTCACAATAACAATAACAAACGGTGTGGGGATGTGGAGAGAGAACATTTCGAGAAACAATGTACCTAAATAAAGGTCTACAAATGGAAGGAACTTGTGGGAGAGTTTATGAGTAGGTGTCCATGCACCTAAGTAAAATAGGTATTTACGTATCAAAGCATAGTAGGTGGAATATCGAATCAGTTTGTCAGTTCAAGACTGAACCAAGTCAAGAGTGTAATAAGTCTGTTAACTCAATAAATAGCTCATGATTGTAAGGATTTGTGACGGCAAAAGTGATAACTTAAGAATGAACTAAGGTAGTTCAAATGAGGTCTTAAGATTTTTGCTGAGTGATAGGATATTAGGGATTCTCAAGTTCGAGTTCATACTCATGTCATATCGGATACAAATAAGCCCACTTATTTATAATTCATTATTTACATAGAGAAGCATCCCAAACAATGTAAATAAAGAAATATAAACTTATGGTTCGGCGATTCACAATTTCTTTATTTAAATAAAAAGGCGACCCAATCCATTCAAATAAAGACTTTGTAAATCATCCTACTTAAGAATTTCTGACAAAACACTCATATGTGTGGAAAGGAAAAATAATCCACACTGGGCTAGAATCATAGACTTTTAACAATGAAAGTTTTGGAAGAGAACTTTGATGAATGTAGAGAAAGTTGCTGAACTTCAGCTTTTGTAGATGATGAATCAGTTTGTTCCTTAGCGATTTCATATCTTTAATTTCTATCAAGGAAATCGATAGTTTGTGATGGGTTTTATGTAAAACAATATTACGTAAGGTCGTGAAAAGTTTAGAGATCATTGTAATTATTTACAATGTCTGAGAAGTAATTGAGACCATTGTGCAACACACAAATGTCTAAGAAATAAATGAGACCATTGTGCAACTCATAATGTCTGAGAAATAAGTGAGACCATTGTGCAACACATAATGTCTGAGAAATATGTGAGACCACTGTTTCGTTTACAGTGTCTGGGGATGTAATAGAGACCACTGTAGAACTTACAGTGCCTTGAAAAATAAAGGAGACCATTGTATAAATTACAATGTCTGGGTAATAGGAAAGACCATTGTAATCAGTTACAATGTCCTAGGGGAATTTTCCTAGACCACAAAAGTGTATAAGTAGGTACATGATTGAAAAAAAAATGTGGTTGTGCCGTAATGCCCTAGCATAAGCATACACAGATGTATGTTTATTCCGTTGTTTGTATAAAGTGATTCAAAAGCAAGTCGAATTTGTATATAGCAATATACCAAAGTGTTTGTGTAGCATAATTTACCTAGAAGTCACATAATCGTTTGGAGGATGGAAGGCACGGAGAGCGAAAGGCTATAAAATGTTTTGTTTGTAAAAGTGGTTATAGTTTAGGTCTCAATTAGACCCGTTTCTCTATAACTATAGCTATGATACCAATCTGTAACACCCCCAATTTCGCGATACGCAGCGGAATTCAAACTGGGTGTTACCTCATGGCATAACAGTTATAATGATAGAAAACGATCTCTATTTGAGTCGTTTTAAAAGATTTACCATTCGAATATCAGAGTTTACAAAATGAGGTCCCAGTAGTTGTAAGATTTCCAAAACAAAACGTTTGGTTTTAATTTTGTGTTTTCTTGAACTAGCATTCACATTAATTCGGTATTAGTACGTGTGTACAAGAACGTGGTACAAACACACTATTGTTTGTATCTTGGTTTGAATTGAAAAATGGTAAGGGTCAATTCGTTAAACCACATAAACCCTAATTAGGGTTTTAATCTTGATTTGATTCGTGATTGCTTGGAGTTGCTAAAAGGTACGCATACTATTTAAATTCAGTTAGTTAATTGCAATTATATGATCCTACGCTTCCGCATGCTCTTTGATGTTTTATGTGTTTATATTTATGCGTGTCATGTTATATAATTCCAACAATTATGGAACTTGGAAGAAGACGTATACATATATGTTTATAGTTTAAAATAAGTTTCCATGCACACAGTTTGTTTTCATAATAACTTGACCATGCAATGACCGAATACTATAGCCATTTTGATAATTCATATATGAAATTATAGGTTATTTTATAATCACCATTGATTTGTTAAAGTGATTTTCCACGAGTCTCATGCAATGTCCTTTTTATTCGAATAGTTTTTATAAAGATCAGTACATAGAAGGTCTTCTACTATCATGTGTTTTGTAATTTTAAACAATGATATTTAGATTTGATTAAAATTAAGACATGGTAAACTTGGAACGGATTAATGAATTGTCATGCGTTTACTATCAATATTGTTTTACCTTTTTGGTTAGGAGTACATTGGAAATCTTTATGTATTTAGCCACACTAAATAAAGTATATAAAGTAGCAATTTACCTTAAGACTCGAACAAATGACGAATTACATTTGATGAAATAAAGTTTGGCATTTATAGCGATTAATGTTTATATAGATTATTTGGAACTGGACCCAGTTGGATTATTATCAATAGCTTGGAGACAATTAGTATAAGGTACAGATATTCAGTCTCTCCTTTTAAACATTCTTTCATTTGTATTTCGTATCGGTACAGATATTCTATCCCTTCTCAGTAGGGATTTTTCTCATGACTCCCTTGATCCTTGACTTGGTTATGATATTCATTTATGATCCCTTTGATATGATCCCGTTCGATATGATATTCGTTGCTATCCTATTATGCTATGATACTTGTTTGCTATCTCATTTGATATGTGATTCAGTTTCAGTTTGTTATATCTGTTGGTTCTACTATGATTGATTCATTATGATTCTGGGTAGCTTTGTTTGTTCTGTTGCCCGAGCTAACTAGTCATGGAGGTACCATGACCATGTCATTGAGGCACCAATGGCATGACACTATCTGTGGAGGTGTGATTGATCCACGGCGTTCCTTTTTGTTATGTATGATATTTGTGCACATTGGCCACTATGTATATGTATGTTCAGTATAGTACTGACATATGTATTTTGTTTTGTAGGGAGCGTATGGATGCATCATAGGTTTCGTGATATGGCTTTGTAGTGAATGGTATGTGCGTGCCATGCCCCCCATTTCACTTTTGAAAGGTCGTTCCTCTATGTTTACTTATGATATGACAGGATATGATTATGATTATGTGACTAAGCATGTGGTATGCTTTTTGAGCTCGTGGGCACTTCCTTATGATGTTATGATTTGATTCTGTTTGATTCTTGATTTCCGTATAATACTAATGATTCTTGATATATGACTCTTATTCAGCAGATTCGTTTGATTCCATTTTTATATACTTATTCAGATTCAGTTATTGTTTTGTTATATCTGTTCACTGGGCTTTTTAAGCTCAGCCGCATTTCTTTTCCTGCGGTATTTTTTAGGATGGAAGCTGGGATTTTAGTGAAAATTGCATACGAGCTCTTAGTGAACCACCCTTACGATAGTTACCCATTTGCTTATGAATTAGATTTGGAGTTATCTTCCATTTAGTTTTGATTCAGATTTGTTATCTAGTTTGGATGACATTATGATTATTATTCCCTTAGTTCCATTAAAAGTCTTCCATTTGCGTTTGTTCTGTTGACACTATAATATGTCATTTTGACCCTTTTCGGGTTGGGGTGTTACACATCATGTTGCAGGTTTTCGATGTGTTTCTTACCTATATGAGCAAGGCGACAATGCCAAAGATAAATAAAGTCCAAGTTCTCGGATCTCTTATTGCTAATAGTAAAAATAGAATTAACATTTGGTTCAACATCATTCATATCAATTTCATAAACCCCATTACGAGGAATAGCATTAAAATAAAAAACATTGTTTAATGAAACTGAAATTCCATAACTTGAAATAGTATGAACATAACCATTATCAACCAAACGTGAAACTGAAACAACACCCCTAATTATAGAAGGTGCTTAGTGACAATTGTCTAAAACAATAACTAAGCGCGAAGGCAACACTAAGTCAAAACTTTCGATGGCCTCTACAGCTGCACGTACACCATTGCACACGTATAGAAATAAAGATCCATGCTTCAGCTTCTTCTCTCCTCTAAGACCCTTAGAAGTGTTACAAATATGAGTACCACATCAAGTGTTATACACCTAGGATTTATTATTAGGAAAAGTGAATAATTCTCTTGTGAAGATACCTGAAGTACTGCCAATAGAACCAGCTAGCTTCTTCTTCTTGTTTTGATACAACTCCATAAGATAACAAGGACAATTCCTCTTCCAATGTCCCACCTCTTTGCAGTGGTGGCAAGCCTTATCCTTAGCAGGATGATCATTCTTAGCTTGGGGGAGGGGGGTTTCTTAGGTTTGGGAGCATAACCAAGAACTTGCTTGTCCTTACCCTTAACCTTACTTTTGTTCGCTTGCGGTTTTCTGTTGGGTTTCTGGATTCTACCACCTTGTATTGCTAGGACTTGTGGTGTAGCATCCTTATTTGGTGATGAACTCAAATAAGTACATTTTATTACTATCATTTATCCTATTAATTTGACTTGTTTTACTATATTATGTATGAGGATTGATACTTAATTGTTTACTTTTGTAATTCTCAGGTAAAAACAAGCATTTGGTGAAACTTAGCGATTTTGGACTAATAATGGAGCAAAACGTGCATAAAGTGAAAGTCTACTGACATGGACAAGATCAAGTCAATTCTGCTCCAGATGCGCCGCATCTCACTCTCGACATGCGCCGCATCTCTATCAAGATATCACCAGACACGATCCAAGATACAAGAGGACATGCGCCGCATCTAATCAAGGGTTACGCCGCATCTTCTGGCGGTGTACGAATATTCCTGAATATTATAATCTTGGACCCCACGCGAAGTTAAGTACATGCGCCGCATCTACTCCTTAGATACGCCGCATCTTCCCTCAGACAGAAACTATAAATACCCCGTAGACCAGACGAATTACAAGTTCCAAAAACCCTAACACCGAAGACCGAACAGTAGGAACAAAGGACGAATTCAGTCAAGAAGGCAGCACAAGACACACCCAAATCAAAGATACAAGAGCTGTAAGAAGGTGCTGCATGTATTTAATTCATTAAGTAGTTTTGTTTTATTGTGTTAGCAAACTTTAATTCATCAAGATTGGTGGCTTGTGTAATGTGGCAACGGAAAGATTGCACTCCCTTAAAACTGCTTTCTCATTAATTAAAGTTTATATGTTGATGTCTTTGGTTACTACTTATTAGTGCATTGATAACCTCTGTGTTTATTAGTGGCTTGCGGGCATTTGACTGCGGGACATAATGTGGCTCCCACGGTTGTTTCTAAATTGATCACTTAGGAATAACTTTTAGACATAAGTAATCATTAAGGGTTTACTCGCCGATAAGAATAGGACCAACGAGAAAGGATTAACTACATACACTTCATATAAAGCTATCAATAAAACAAGTGACAAACTACTTAATTATAAGGACAGCCCTCTTATTGTCTCGAGTATTTATCTGTGTACGTGTGTGCTACTTGCTGATTCGTGCCTATTGGTTTATTTTATTATTTAAATTGCAACAAATCGTGCCAGTCTCTCAGGCTGAAACCCCCTTGCGTTAGGATATTAAAATACTGATTAGATTAACGAGATTATACGTTCCACTCTTAGTGATCGACACTCTACTTACCATTATCTTCATACTGACCGGGTACACTGCTCGTTAAGTGTGTGTGTTATTGATAAGTCGGCTAAATATAAATTTAAAACTTGAGTAGGCATTAAAACTGCTAAACCGCAACGACACATCACGCGCATCATTTGGTAAGCCCTTCTCATACTCAATAAGCATGGCATGAAGTTCAGCTATCGTCTTCCCCATGCTATGCATATTATAGTTGCGCACAAATCCCTCAAAGTCCTTCGAAAGGCGATTAAGGATCAAGCCAACAGAAATAGCTCAGGGAAAGACATAGTTAAGGCGTTCCAATTGTTCCAGATAGCTCTTCATCTTAAGAACATATGAGCTAATGGATTGCCCTTCATCCTGTTTGCAGGAATGAATAGTTTGAATGAGATCAAACAATTCAACTCCAACAGATTTCTCAAACATGGATTTCAGCTCATTCAACATGTCATATGGGCTATAGTTTTCAAACTGCAGATGAAGCTCAGAAGTCATACTACCAAGCATTAGACATGCCACTTCATTGTGACGATCATATTGAGCATTCCATGTTGCTAGCTCATCATTGGTAGCATTTTGAGCAGGAGCAGGGATAAGAGGTTGTTCCAAAACATCATATTTCTTGTCAACTCTCAGGACAATACTAAGTTGACGATAACAATCATTGAATTTTGGTCCAGAAAGTTTTTCTCTTTCGAGCATCGACTTGAAAGCCGAATAGTTCGTGTTTTAAGCAGGATTCATCAACAAAACAGATTTAAAGTTCAAAAATTAGTATTTTCGATAATACTCCTTTAAAGAAAATTAAATACCCATGTTTAAACAAATAATTAATTTCTTTTAGGCTAGGATCCTAATTGACATACCATCATCACATCAGTTAATCTGCTAGTAATGGTGTATTCAAGAAGGTAAGTGTCGAACAATAATTGCAAATTGTGCAATTCCTATATCATTATGGGACTTACTAATGACATTAGTGATAATCATGTAATGTGATGTAAGCATTTTTCATCCCATCTTAAGCTTCGGGTCAAAGGTCACACCAAATAACTCGATGAAGTCATCCAAAAAAAATGTAAATAGTCCACCAACGTCTCACGAAGAGTGGTAATCTACCTTGGATTGCAATTTACCTATGTCTTACTGTTGTTCCCTTTACACAAGTAGAAGTAAGTACGAAGTTAAACTAATTGTGTTTAATGACTGAGATAATGTATTGATTAATTATACCAGATAAGTAAAACGTAAAAATAAAAACATAAGTTTTTCAACGTTTAAATTCTTATTAGAAATTAATCAAAAGAATCTATTACCCAAGTGTTTGCGGAATAAACACTTGGGATCGAATAGACAAGGTATGGTTTGTTCTCCTCTCTAAACTCAAGTTATTCTTGAGTGATAACAATAATGACCCACTGAGCTATCTCAGGGATGTGGTTACTCTTTGGAAGAGAAAAGTGGTTTTGTAAAAGTCTAAGCTTTTAATGCACAAAACTTATTCCACTTTTCTCCATCTTTTCCTATTTATACACAAGTATAAAAGAGCACCTATGATTAAAAAATACAAAAAGAATAACCTATCATGTCTGACAAGATACAACAGTATTTGTCATTTCCAAGAACCAATAGGAATAAGCTAAAAGTCTTTCCGAGTGTCAGTTCTGACACTTCTTGACTTTAAGCCATTTTAGGGAAGGTTTGCTTCTGGCCCGATAAGACTTCTCCTGATCTTTTCAAACTCTTCCTGCCTAATCCCGCCTTTCTTTTAGACTTCAGATTCTTCAGTCTAGGTCTTCAGTCTTCAGTCTTCAATCATTTATTGTTGTTGAGGAGATTGGGGTTCAGTGAGTTCTTGTCAAATACTCATTGAACCCATTACCTTCTTCTTTGGCTTAAGTGACACTCAGGGAGTTCCGCCTCACTGAATGGTGAATCTTTCTTCTTAGACTCGTCCTAAGCATCTTGAAGGTAACTCACTGAGTGACTGTTCACTCAGTGACTTGAGAGTGTTTAAGGTTGATTAACACTTGGCTGATTTGTGTCCAAATCCTGTTTTTCAGGACGCTTGGGTACTGACGGACCCAACAATCTCCCCCTATTTGGATATAAATTATGCCTAAGTGTTTTGATCAGTTATGAGTGAGCAAATGGGATTCTTCTCATACTGAATATACTAGAAAGCTATTAAGGACACTGATATAACAAAACATGGGCCATCATTTTATTAATATCATTACAAAGTCCTAACATCTAACATAATACTCAGGGTTCTTGTACTCAGGCTTCCAAGATACCCATGAGTTCCAGTTTAGCTTTCTTCAACACTAACACTTCTTTGTCAGGTCGCTCATTCATCATCCTATCCAACAGCTTGACAAACTCTTCATTTTCAGGGGTCTTCACTTGAAGTGCCATTAGCTTGTATGCTAGGAGAGTTGTCGTTTCCACAAGGTTTATATCACTGACTCTTTGGAAGGCCTCTTGGTTGAACTCATCCATGAAGAAGATACCATACTCAGGAGTCTTGATGACTTTGTTGGGAACAAATTTCACTCCTTGAGGAGGAATCCTGTTGCAATGTAGGGCGGCTATGAACTGTTCAGGCTCCTGTTCCACAACTTTCCTTTTCCTCCCAATCTTCTGAGTAGGTTTAGGGATTGACAGTCCCAAAGAAGCAAGCGCCTTCTCATGATCTATTCCTAAACTCTTAGCCACCTTTTCCAGTTCCTCATATTTGGAGTTCAGGGTCTTTAGAAGGCTAGGAACAATCTTGCCTTGCTTCTTCCTCAGGATGGGCATCATCATGTCCCATTCCCTTAGCCCATAGTCTGAAAACTTGAAGGGTTTGTTTACCTCAGACTTTCTTGGCCCCCTGTGAACCGTTGCGCTTATAGGCTTGGTCAGGTGAATGGTCATATCAGTGATGGTGCCTTCTCCCTTGGTCTTCGTCATGTGCCACATATACCTCTCATAGGTTTTCTTCCTCCTTTCTTCTCTAAGCTTGGCCTGCTGATTGTGTTCCTTAATGAGGTCAGCCTGAAGCTTGAGGAATTCTTCCCCCTTGATTTCTTGATCAGTCTCCTTGATTACCTCCTTGGCAACCTCAACAATTACAGGTCTGTTGAGTTGCTCAGCTTTTTCTTTGGCCCTTCTTATGTCCTGTTCATGCAAGACTACGGCCACTTCCGCTGGAGTTCCAAAGAATTTCCTTCCACCATCCAATTCAACCACAAATGGTGCATCAGGGTCTGGACGCCTTTCAGTTGATGCCTTAACCAATTGTATTTGAGGAGATTCGTCAGTCACCATGATTCCCTTCCCTTTGTCAGTGAGAGGGGGTTGACTGGTGGAGGTCTCAGGCACTTCTGTTGCTATGGCTTCAGGTTGTACAGGGATTGTAGCAACAACAAGTGCTGAAGATGAAGGTTCAGGAGTAGGATCATCAAGTTTCTCCCCCTCAACAGATGCTGGTGCTTCAGTAAAGGCATCTGTTGACTGAGGAGGTGGGGGAACCGGAGAGGCCTGAAGAATAGACAGAATACTGGAGACCATTTGCTTGACATCAGAGGTCTCATTCTTCAGGGCGGAGATGTCTGCCGCCATTGTAGCCTGAGTTGTTGTGAGTTCAGTGACCTTGGTGGTATAATGGTTGATCAGCTCATTATGTTTGTTGGAGAGCTGATCAAATGTTGTGGATATCTTGGTCAGGCACTCTTGGGAACTAGCGACTGACTGTTTGAGACCTTAGTGGTTTAAGATCCACCTCTTTCAGGAGATTGAGCAGTTCAGTAATGTTGGTGGAGGTGGTCTTCTGAGTATCCATATACTCAGTCAGCTTTGTGATCAGGGCTGGATCATCTCTGAATTCCTCCTGAATCGAATCAAGAGTCTTCAATATGTTGGAGAGCTGCTTGTCTTGTTCAGAACCCATATTGTCCAGGGATGTCTTAAGTTCAGCCTGAGATGTTTCAACAGTAGCCCTGAAGTCGGCATAGGAGACTGCCGCTTCAGTATGCTGGTCCCATTGTTCTTCAGTTATCTCATAGAAGAGGGCATGGTTGGCCTTGCGGAGGAACTTGACTAGTTGCCTTTCTGTGAGAGGAAGAATAGTATGTGTCAGTCTCCGTTTCCTCCCCAGCACCATGAGTGACCTGATGATGATGATGATGTTGATGGTTGGGTGAGTGGCTCTGGCTGATCCTCAGGAGGAGGAGATGGTTGTTCAGTGTGCTGAGGAGAATTGTATGTGTCAGTCTCCGTTTCCTCCCCAGCACCAAAAATTTATTCGTCCCCAAAATCTACCATCTCTTCGTCTGATACAACATTTATTAAGTTCTGAAGATCCGCCAGAGTAGGAACCAGGGAAGAATCCAGCTCCCCCTCAGAAGAGGGTTTGCCTTCGTTGTGGCCAGGTCCTGACCCCTCCAAGTGAACTGAGTGGCTTTTCTCAGCCTGGACCGTGGAGTCAGTTCCCAAGTGACTGGATTCGCCATGGGGGGTTGTGGGTTCCGTATCAGCGGGTGGTTTTAATCCCTCTGAGTCTTTGTCCCCCTGAATGCCTTCAAGGGCTGACGGGTGTTCTCCAGTACTATCATGAGGCAATGATTGGTTGAGGTCCCCCTTCCCATCAGGGTTGTACTGCCCTTCTGAGGATTTAGGGACCGTTTCTCCCCGAGATCCTGAGTGTGATTTCTCAGGACCGTAAACAGGATGTGATTGGGTGTGGGTCCCCTTCTCAGCGGAGTAGTGCTGCTCCACTGAGGGTATAGGACCCTGTACTCCCTCAGGAAAAGGTTGTGATTGACTAATGCCTTCATCGGGATGTGAAAGGGTGAAGGTTCCAGACCCCACTGACTTGTGTATGTCAGTAGAGCCATGTGGAAAGGGTTTGCCCAAGGACACTGAGGATGATTTCTTAGTACCCTCCGTTGGTGTTTATTTTACGGTCAAGAGGGTCTCAGTAGTGGGTGTCTCATAGGTCTTGGCCGTTGTTTGCCTTTCTTTAGGCTCTGAGGCAGAAGTCTCAAGGGCGAGTGGTTTGGGTTTAACCACCTTCTTGGACCCTGCCTTCTTCTTCTTCTCCTTCTTTGTAGGAGAAGGTACTGGTGAGACAGCATTTGCCCCCTGAATGACCATCAGCATGTATGTGGTCAGGGGGACTGGTTGTACCTCAGTAAGGTCTCTTGATTAGTTGGCTTTGTGTATGACGTCAGGTTTAGATCCCTCAACGTTTGGCCTAACATATTCAGAGCCTAGTAAGTCCTGAAGCACACAGGAAATGAATCTAGGGTAAGACATGTGTCTTTGCCTATATTTTCCTAATAGCTTGGCTACGAGGTCTCAGAAGATTATTTCTCTGATGTCTATCTTTCTACCCTCCAGGAGGCTGAACACAATCATTTGTTGGGATGTGTTCAATTGCTCCGTGGAGGATTTATTGTCTCCAAGGACCTGAATGACAAAGGTCATCAGGATCCTCCAGACAGCAGGAAACCAAGTCTTAATTATTGGTGCTCTGGCCAATAAGGTTCCTGGGGCCACTTCAGGATTTTTTACATCATGTGGCCCTAGTAAAAGCAATTCGGCCTTTACTTCTGCGTCAGTGGGCTGAGAGTCAAAGTTCTCAGTGAAATCAAGACGTGTGGCCTTGATTGTCACACCCCCAAATACCTGATTTGCAGCGGAATGGAATACCTGGGGCGTGACTGCCATAGCATCACAGTTACAGTTATATTGAACGACCTAAAGTGTCATTTTTAAAGTACATCGTTTGATTTCATAAAACATTCAGAGTTTACAAAAGATAGGTCCCAAAAGATTTGTCAAGTTGCGGAAATAAGTTTGTTATAAACCAAACGATAGTTTAGTGCATAAAAATACAAGTGAGACGCGTCGTCGCCGCGACTCTATGATAGGTCCTCATGCAGGCCATGATGTGAATGCCTTAATTACCTGAAAATACATTGCTAAAACGGTCAACAATAATGTTGGTGAGAATCATAGGTTTATGTAAATGGTCTGTACGGTAACCCAACTGAGTGTTTTGCCAGACACTCTAATATGAATTAAATGAAATGCGTTCGTAGACTAGTTGGTGCTACCAACCCGAACGGAGGAGTCACCCTCAATAGATCTATTCACTCACCCTCGCTTACTCGTAATTAACGGTTCATGATAAACTGGGGACTTTAATATGGCAATGAAGTAACTTAAGCAATGTAAATGAATTTAACATACTTGGGCTCGTACTAAAATGATGTGCAATGTATTCTCCCCCGTAGGTTTGAAATGAAATTTTAACTTGAAAAACGGGGCTATGAAAACTCACCTTAGCAAAAGTAAATCCCGATTTGAAACTTGGAAAATGGAAATATAGGTCCGATACCCTAACCGCGACCTAAATAATGCATATGTCTTAGGTTCGAAAACAAGGCCATGCACGCAAGTTCATATTTTACTTTATCACTTGTACATGTTGTTGTAATATTTGTTGTCAAAATATAGTTGCGTCATTTTGATCCTTTATTTAGAAAATTACCACTTTAGAAAACGTAACTTGTAAATCTTGCGACCAATTTTTAGTTGTCAGGTTAATGGCTATTCTAAAAATCTATAACGCACCTAATAAGTATATATAATGTTCTACCATTTCCGTTTACGTCATTTTAGCCAAAATATACTCCAAAAGGTCCAAAATCCACTTCAAAAATTCCTAACTGCTTTCTAATAGAGAAAATAATAGGCTGTCAATGTATATGTTGACGTAAACTTTCTTTTGGCCATAACTTTTGCGTCGTAGCTTCGTTTCTTAAGTTTGACCTATCCCGGCGAAGGTATTTAAGTATACTCTAGGCTTTTCAAGGTCTCGGCTAGTCTAGACATCATTTAACCTCTGTTTTCATCTCTTAAAATTCTGGACAGATTCAATTATTTTCTGAAAATGTAGTTTTCGTCGTCTAAATTGAAAATAGCGTATCTTTTTCGTTATAAGCCCGTTTTAACTCATTCAAGCGGCTACGTTTTCGTTATTAAGTCTATTTTCTATATTTCTAGTCTAAAATTATCACCATGCTACTGATTTTTCTGTATTTACTAAAATGGGACAGAATCACATTTATTAGTGCCAAACTATTTTCCAAACTTTCTAGCTATTATAACCTCTTGACAACCACTTCAAATCTAGTCCTAGTTCCTCCATCAACTTCTAAACATAATAATGATCTAACCATAAACTCAACAATATTCTAAGGTCCATGTATATAATCCTCAAGAATGTTTAAATATAAAAGTTTACTAACATACATGTTTATAAGGTTTATTACCACTTTCTTGTGAAGAGTTTTACTAACTAGTTTTCTTGTAAATCAAAACTTATTTAAAACATAATCTTTTGTTAAAAGATCTTTGTGAATGTAAATCTTTATCAACATGTACCAAGTGATAACTAAGTATAAACTTGACTAGTATTATGACATAAAGAAAACATGGAGTTCTTGTAGTGTAAGTTTACTTACAAAGGTGATTAGTGAGATATGAGTGCAAGATACTTGTTTAACCTCAAGATCAATGCTCCAAATCCTTACTAGAGAGCCCTAAGTATATTTGATCTTAACCAAAACCAAGAGTTCTCCTTCTTGCTCCTCCTAGGTGTCGACTTTTATGAATATATGGGAAGTGTTTATGTATTTTTCCTCTACTTGCACTAACTAGGTGAAAAATGAAGGCACATGGGATCTATTTATAATAGAGGACTTTCAATGGTTCCATAATGAATTCAAAAGTCATAATGTGGCTAGGTGAAGAAGGTATGGTCGATTGGACTAAAGGGGAGGCAAGATCACCCAAAATCTTAGCATAGTCATACTTTGAAATATTGAAGGCATGGAGTTCAATAAATGCCTTGTACTTTTGTCTTGTGATATTTTCAAACCAAGAGGGGGGGGGCGGCACAAGGTGTAAAATAGGATTAGATGTGTTGTTTTGACGTAAAAGTGTATATATATTGTATGTATTGGGTGTTAAAAATAAGTATTGGTTGTTGTTTCGGTGATTAACGAAAGTTATACGTAATTAAACGTAGGATATAAAGAAATTATTTTAGGTGGAGGGAAATATTTTTGGAACTTTTGTAATCTTTTTGGAAGTATAAAAATACATAAGAAATAATCGTTGGGAAAATTGGGTATATCGGGTGTTAAATTTTGAATTACGAATGGTGTTTGTTGAATTGACAACCGTAAGTAATTTGAGAAAAAGAAATTGTTTTAGGATTTAAAATTGTAAACTGGAGTAGAAGCAAGATATTGGAGCATTGTGGACTAAATATAGCCTAAGTCCTAATGTACTTAAAATATATTCTAGATTTTCACGTCGGTTCAAGTAGAAATTATATGTAAATTGTGTTCAAATAAATGTCAAGAAAATAAATTCGAGTTTGTTGAATAGTATTGACCTGAAATTACGATTTGTCACAGTCTTCCACCCTAAAAGGAATTCAGTCCCTGAATTCAGTTAGTGTTGGTCTCTGGAGTGGTATCGGTGAAAAGATGTGGATATTTGAGTCGCATCTGGTCTTCCCGCTCCCAAGTAAACTCGGGATTCTTCGAGAATTCCAGCGAACTTTCACGATAGGAATTCGACTCTGCTTCAACTGTTTGACCTCACGGTCCATGATTTCTGCTGGTTCCTCCACGAAATTGAACTTATCGTCGAGTTGATTTTCTTCAAATGGAATTACGAGTGATTCATCTGAAAGATACTTCTTGAGATTTGAAACGTGAAATGTATTATGTACGCTGCTGAGCTCTGATGGAAGTTCAAGTCTGTATGCCACTGGACCAACGCTATCCAGAATCTTAAATGGCCCAATGTACCTAGAGTTCAATTTCCCGCGTTTCCAAAATTGTATCATGCGTTTCCAAGGCAAGACATTCAACATAACTCGTTCTCCAACTCGAGTCCTAATGGTTCACGGTTTAGGGACACCTAATTCCAATGATTTGCGTCATGTACCGCCTAACTTTTCTATTGTTCACTTGTCGCTTGTAACTGATTCTTGACTTGTACGATTTTCCTTTGTTGTTTCACAATTAAGTCCTAGACTAGTGAGTTGGGCTTTTCCGACTTCGGTCTGTCAATAGGTGATTGGTACTTCGACCATAGGGTGCCTTAAAGGGTGCAGCCTTTATATTCGTGTGATGGCTATTGCTGAAGGTGAAATCTGTCAATGTCAAAAGATTACTCTAAACAATTCAAAGTTGATTATACGGCACTGAGCACGTCCTATAGTGTTCGGATAGTTCTCTTCAATGTTCGTTGGTCCGAGGACGGTAGATCGTGCGTATATCTGATTGGGTAAGAATATCTTAAAGGGATTGCCAGAAATTTGAGGTGTATCGTCTACCCTTTATTAAGAGTATTTGAAATTTGTACAACGTGTCTCATGACTAATTCTACGATGATAGGTTCATCGGAAAGGTGTTATCGGAAGGATAAGGCTATGGTAACAGTTTTTGATTCCTTGCGTCTTGCTCTAACTAATGTTACGATATGAGTCTCCCTTTTCCTACGGTGCTTAGTCTTCATTACTAAGATTCTACTGTTCAATAGTATCTCCCTAGATTTTCTTCATCGAATTCTTCCATGCTACTGTTTGACAATCACAAGCTCCTAAATGTATGAAGTGTTTTAGTACGGTGGTTGATTTTCAAAATTTGACTCGATATGGAGTGTTTTGTTTGAAATCTTTCTCTAAATAAACAGATTTACAAGTTTGAATAAATGAATTTACGAGTTTGAATAAATAACATCTTTCTCCGAATAAATAAATTTACAAAATTGGGTAAATGAATTCACAAGTTTGAATTAATTTAGTAGTTATGCAAGGTTGGACTGTTTTCAAATACGACCCAAAGTTTTATAGACGGGTCTTTGACATGATGTGAATAGAACCGTTTAGTAAAGATTGATGTTATACCTTTTTTAACGTACGATAGTTTTGTTAAAGGCTGACCATAAGGGGATTACTTGTCAAAATGGGTTCTTTAGAAAAAAATATTTTTCCTACAAGGTATATGATTTGTATAATTGCATTTTAAAGAAAATTCGTTTGAATTGAAAGCATTAAAAATGATGAAATAGTCGGGTAGGTATGTCTACTTAGATATCTAACGTTTTATTTCCAGTGTTGAATAATGCCTATTGGTTAATATTAGGTAAGTCTTACAGGTATGAGCATTCAACTTACTTGGTTGTTTCTAAAATGGATCATGACTTAGGTTTGTTGTCTTACTTGGTCTAACTAGTATTTCTGGAATGATAGGATTGGGTGACTATGCCAAAGATAGTGATTTGGATTGCCTCGTGAGATCTTATGTTTTCCGTTGCGATACGAATCAACTTACTATATACTTCTAGTCCTTGTTTGTGGTTTCGTAACCCCTTCATTGTTTTCTTATGTCATGAAATACTCCTTGTAGATGGAAAGTCTTTCCTAGAGAGGTCAATGGTAAAGGTCCACTTAACGGCTGAGTGAGTGACATGTGGTGTAGGTATCTAGAGAGGGTTTGTCAAAAGGGATGTTTATGAAAGGTTTTATTTGGATACAAAGCTTTTGAATGAAGATTGTGACTAAGAATTTTTGAAATGATGATTGTTTCCTTCATGGCATAATCCTTCCTGAATTAGACATAGGTGATCAGGCTATGTATAATTGAGGACTGATGATGCGATGCTCGGTTTAGTCGAAATAGTATTATGTTTTTCAAAAGTTTTAGATGATGTTCAACGTGTTGTTTGGTAAAATAGTAGTAAATAGTTGGTAGAATGACAAAAAATCAATTTATAAGGTGGTAGTAATATAACTCGTTTTAAAATTCTGTGGAATAATTTCCTGAGATGGTAGTAAAATAGCTTGAGGTAAAGTTATGTGAAACAGTTTTATAAAGCGGTAGTAAAATATCTTGTATTAAAATTATGTAAAATAGTTCTATAAAGTGGTAGCGAAATAGTTTAGGATAAAATCTGTTGAATGGGTTATAGGATGTGTGTGGAGAATCTTAAGGAATGGTAATAGTCTATAGTCAGAGATGAAATTTGCCTAACCCCTACTAGGATAGCGGTATGTTGTTGCGAAATGATTGAAAATTGGGCAAATGGAATAGGAAATGAAATAAACGAAGGTTGTGATTATTGTGGAGATGATAAAAGATAGATATTACATTAGATAGAAAAGTACATGATACAACGAGGTTACAAAAAGTACTTAAGATAGACTACTTAAAGAAATACAACCCTAGAGGGCTCCGTATATGGTTTATTATTAAGGCAGAAGTTCCTTGTTCTTAAAAATTGTTGCCGTCCTCAATGTTGTTGATGTCCTGGCAATCTCCTCCTCCGATGATATAAGCTCTCCCACGAGCTATCCCACCCTGATTCCCAAATCCTTGGTTTCTCTGTTTTGGACAATCACAATTGTAGTGTCCTATCTCCCCATAGCCAAAACATGTCACTAGAGGTTTCTGATTTCCGCCAATGATTGGAAACTTGCATTCTATAGTCAAAGGACCAATCCTCTTACAGTTACCACAAGGATTAGGACAATGCCCAGGGTTATGATGACTTTGACACTTTGTGCATTTGGGTAAGGTACCATTGTAACCTTTCTTTTCAGTTGGGCCTGCAGCATAGGCCTTAGCAACTTCTTGTCTCTTTGGTGGTTGTTGAGTAGCATTGCCACCCTGATTGTTGTCCCACTTTCTCTTGTTGTTGTTGTTGTTGTTGTTCCATTTTCGTTTGTTGTCATTATTGTTTCCTACGGCCTTGGTGTGAGCTATGTGTTCCTTTGCCTCGATCGCCATGCGGATAGCTTTAGGCATGGTATCGGGTTCTAATGAGGCGACCAACATACGAATTTCAGGGGAGAGTCCCCCGATATACCTCTCAAGTTTCTTGCATTCCGGTTCATCCATTGCAGGGCATAGTCGTGCTAATTCGTAAAATGATCAGTGTATTTAGCAAC
Source organism: Artemisia tridentata subsp. tridentata (assembly GCA_021014915.2). Classification (NCBI taxonomy): domain Eukaryota; kingdom Viridiplantae; phylum Streptophyta; class Magnoliopsida; order Asterales; family Asteraceae; genus Artemisia; species Artemisia tridentata. The sequence goes on from CP139506.1 coordinate 294,962,494, forward strand.
ATCATCTCCTACCATGGTAAAGTCTAGGATTTCCTATTCCATTGCTTGTAATTCGCTCCTTGAACAATATTCTAAAATCATCATCCTTTTTAGTTTCTCCCAAGAGATTGAATAAGCAGCGTCGACCCCTACTATCTGAACATGTTTAGTCCACCATTCCTGGGCATGATCCCGAAAAGTGCAAGTGGCGAACTTAACTTTGTCTTCCTTGCGGCAGTTACCACCTCGAAATATTGTTTCTACTTCTTCGAACCATTTGCAAAATCCCCTCGCGCCTTCAGTTCCGCTAAAGGTGTGGGGATTGCAATCCATAAATTCCTCAATAGTGGGTTGTGTCATGGCTGGAGCGGCTTGCTTCGACCTAACTTCTTCAAAATCATAAGAGACCATGAGAATTTATAAGTAGTAAGGATCATCACACTCACATATACGCAACCATGACATGTATAAATGGAGTGAAATCACAACAAGATGCAACCACGAAAATATCATAAATATAATCATAACACACATGAATATATAAAATGAAAATTTCGGCCTACATAGACCGATATCAGGCATAGCACAACCATATCCATATAGTAGAGTCAATACTTGGTAATTTCGTTGTACAACAACCAAAATACTACAAGTTTCTTTGAACTATGCCACACACCCCGTGGCTAGGATAATAGTAAAAGCTAGTAAATATATAAGTCTAGTCTAGAGGCTCCCTGGTGCTCCTCTGAGTGGATCCAGGGTTGCGGCAACAAAGAGTTGGGATGAGTCCTGATGTGGGGTCTGGAGTTGTGCATCGATCATATCCGAAATAGTATAGATCCCAAACCATTCTTGAGGAATCTGCTGATGTTCCTGTTGAGTTGATGATCTTGGTACTATCCACAAAGTGTCATCTAATTCCCGATATGTGGGAATGGAAAAGGGGAATGACAATGGTGATAGTGGGAAGGTAGGGGCAGTCTCCTAAATCTAAAAAGTCTCAGTGTCATATCTGGTAGTCTCTTCTAAGTCTGGCTCAGGTGGTGCTAATACCTCAAATAGGTGGGAGTTATCATCTAACAATGGTGAGTGATATGGGAATGTCGAGGTATAGGAAGGTGAAAGTAGTGATGTAGGTGTATTAGTGGATGAAAAAGCATCCTTGATATCCGAGTCTGCCGGAATGATAATAGGGTGGTTGGGTGAAGACATATCGCTGTACACCAGGTCAATATAAATATATATAAGTATAAGTACAAGTAACTCACATAATGTATGTATGAAACCGCATGTATAGTGAATATGCACTTATGATAAAATGATGAGATGCTAAGATGATGTGGTTATAGTCTAGGGTCCATGATACAACCTAGTTCGCTATAACCTTAGCTCTGATGCCAATCTGTCACACCCCCAAATACCTGATTTGCAGCGGAATGGAATACCTGGGGCGTGACTACCATAGCATCACAGTTGCTGTTATATTGAATGACCTAAAGTGTCGTTTTTAAAGTACATCGTTTGATTACATAAAACAATTCAGAGTTTACAAAAGATAGGTCCCAACAGATTTGTCAAGTTGCGGAAATAAGTTTGTTATAAACCAAACGATAGTTTAAGTGCCTAAAAATACAAGTGAGACGCGTCGTCGCCGCGACTCTATGATAGGTCCTCATGCAGGCCATGATGTGAATGCCTTAATTACCTGAAAATACATTGCTAAAACGGTCAACAATAATGTTGGTGAGAATCATAGGTTTATATAAATGATAAGTATGTACGGTAACCACAAGTATAAAGTGAAATGACAAAAATGCCACATAAAAATGATACATTGGCTCTTAAGCTCATGACCCCGAAGCTAGACTGAAATTGAACGCCCCAACTGAGTGTTTTGCCAGACACTCTAATATGAATTAAATGAAATGCGTTCGTAGACTAGTTGGTGCTACCAACCCGAACGGAGGAGTCACCCTCAATAGATCTATTCACTCACCCTCGCTTACTCGTAATTAACGGTTCATGATAAACTGGGGACTTTAATATGGCAATGAGGTAACTTAAGCAATGTAAATGAATTTAACATACTTGGGCTCGTAATAAAATGATGTGCAATGTATTCTCCCCCGTAGGTTTGAAATGAAATATTAACTTGAAAAACGGGGCTATGAAAACTCACCTTAGCAAAAGTAAATCCCGATTTGAAACTTGGCAAATGGAAATATAGGTCCGATACCCTAACCGCGACCTAAATAATGCATATGTCTTAGGTTCGAAAACAAGGCCATGCACGCAAGTTCATACTTTACTTTATCACTTGTACATGTTGTTGTAATATTTGTTGTCAAAATATAGTTGCGTCATTTTGATCCTTTATTTAGAAAATTACCACTTTAGAAAACGTAACTTGTAAATCTTGCGACCAATTTTTAGTTGTCATGTTAATGGCTATTCTAAAAATCTATAACGCACCTAATAAGTATATATAATGTTCTACCATTTTCGTTTACGTCATTTTAGCCAAAATGTACTCCAAAAGGTCCAAAATCCACTTCAAAAATTCCTAACAGCTTTCTAATAGAGAAAATAATAGGCTATCAATGTATATGTTGACGTAAACTTTCTTTTGGCCATAACTTTTGCGTCGTAGCTTCGTTTCTTAAGTTTGACCTATCCCCGCGAAGGTATTTAAGTATACTCTAGGATTTTCAAGGTCTCGGCTAGTCTAGACATCATTTAACCTCTGTTTTCATCTCTTAAAATTCTGGACAGATTCAATTATTTTCTGAAAATGTAGTTTTCGTCCTCTAAATTGAAAATAGCGTATCTTTTTCGTTATAAGCCCGTTTTAACTCATTCAAGCGGCTACGTTTTCATTATTAAGTCTATTTTCTATATTTCTAGTCTAAAATTATCACCATGCTACTGATTTTTCTGTATTTACTAAAATGGGACAGAATCACATTTATTAGTGCCAAACTATTTTCCAAACTTTCTAGCTATTATAACCTCTTGACAACCACTTCAAATCTAGTCCTAGTTCATCCATCAAATCCTAAACATAATAATGATCTAACCATAAACTCAACAATATTCTAAGGTCCATGTATATAATCCTCAAGAATGTTTAAATATACAAGTTTACTAACATACATGTTTATAAGGTTTATTACCACTTTCTTGTGAAGAGTTTTACTATCTAGTTTTCTTGTAAATCAAAACTTATTCAAAACATAATCTTTTGTTAAAAGATCTTTGTGAATGTAAATCTTTATCAACATGTACCAAGTGATAACTAAGTATAAACTTGACTAGTATTATGACATAAAGAAAACATGGAGTTCTTGTAGTGTAAGTTTACTGACAAAGGTGATTAGTGAGATATGAGTGCAAGATACTTGTTTAACCTCAAGATCAATGCTCCAAATCCTTACTAGAGAGCCCTAAGTATACTTGATCTTAACCAAAACCAAGAGTTCTCCTTCTTGCTCCTCCTAGGTGTCGACTTTTATGAATATATGGGAAGTGTTTATGTATTTTTCCTTTACTTGCACTAACTAGGTGAAAAATGAAGGCACATGGGATCTATTTATAATAGAAGACTTTCAATGGTTCCATAATGAATTCAAAAGTCATAATGTGGCTAGGTGAAGGAGGTATAAAGGGGAGGCAAGATCACCCAAAATCTTAGCATAGTCATACATTGAAATATTGAAGGCATGGAGTTCAATAAATGCCTTGTACTTTTGTCTTGTGATATTTTTAAACCAAGAGGAGGGGGGCGGCACAAGGTGTAAAATAGGATTAAATGTGTTGTTTTGATGTAAAAGTGTTATATATTGTATGTATTGGGTGTTAAAAATAAGTATTGGTTGTTGTTTCGGTGATTAACGAAAGTTATACGTAATTAAACGTAGGATATAAAGAAATTATTTTAGGTGTAGGGAAATATTTTTGGAACTGTTGTAATCTTTTTGGAAGTATAAAAATACATAAGAAATAATCGTTGGGAAAATTGGGTATATCGGGTGTTAAATTTTGAATTACGAATGGTGTTTGTTGAATTGACAACCGTAAGTAATTTGAGAAAAAGAAATTGTTTTAGGATTTAAAATTGTAAACTGGAGTAGGAGAAAGATACTGGAGCGTTGTGGACTAAATATAGCCTAAGTCCTAGTGTACTTAAAATATATTCTAGATTTTCACGTCGGTTCAAGTAGAAATTATATGTAAATTGTGTTCAAATAAATGTCAAGAAAATAAATTCGAGTTTGTTGAATAGTATTGACCTGAAATTACGATTTGTCACATTGATAAAGGTTGGGTAATCCAGGGAGAGGGTCCTTCTCCTGTTCATCACTGAGAACATTATTTGGGACTCCTTGATGTCATCAGGGCTTGTTGCCATTGCTGTACACCAAAATTCCCTCAGATAGTCATGATATATGACTGAGGGGGTTTTTGTAAATGCCGTAGCAAGAAAGCAATTTTGAAGATATTTGACTACATTCTTGTACGCCCAAAAATTTTTGGGGTAGGCAAAATTTCCTACGACGTTGTTTTTGGTCATATCCACGCCCTCCATTGTGAATTCCACATTTGGGGCGTAGGTTATAGCTTTAGAAGCAGCCATTTTTTGAAAAGTATTGGTTTTGCAAGAAAAGGATGGTCTGGGTCTAAAGATGAACAACACACATACTAATTTTTTTGAGAGAAAAAAAGAGGGCAAGAGTTTTGCTTAAAATTTTATAAAACGTGTGTGAGTTGATTTGTTTGGGGGTATTTATAGGGAAGTGGAGAGGGGTGGTTCAGGCATTAAGTGGATTTTTCTCAAAAAAATTTGAAAACCGTTTTGTATAAAACGTTTGGGATCCGCATTAAATGCCACCACTTCACTTTCCCGGGTTTTACGCAACAGTCGAGGTGAACAGTTGTGCCGTTTACAAAAAGTGTAATTTGTAGAGTTTACATCATCACATATATATGATGTGTGAGGAGAGGCATTAAATGCCAAGTAGGTAAATGGGGGCCCAAGATATGCATGCCAGCAGGCAAAAGAACATATATTCCTATATTAAATAGGTATTCAGTTACCAACCTCGGACATTTACTAACTAGATACTTAGAGCATTTAAGTAAGCATTGAATGTCATCTTGAGGGCCCTGAATGACTTTTCATTCAGTGAGGGGTTCAGGGAAGGTGATTCAGTGATCTTTTTCACTGATGAACACATTGAGTCAGGGACCTGGGGTTTTCAGAATTTACACTTAGTTAGATGGATTCAATCAGTGGACTGATTCTCAATATCCAACATACTTAATTCAGCTTTCAGTCTTGTGAAAGTTGGTTCATCCAATGGTTTGGTGAATATATCAGCTAGCTGATATTCAGTAGGAATGAAGTGTAATTCAATGTCACCATTCATGACATGGTCCCTGATGAAGTGATATCTAATATCAATGTGTTTTGTTCTCTGATGAAGAACAGGGTTGTTTGAGATGGCAATTGCACTTGTGTTATCACAAAAGATGGGAACCATCTTATACTGAATTCCATAGTCACTGAGTTGACTTTTCATCCATAGTACATTTGCACAACAACTGGCTGCTGCAACATATTCAGCTTCTGCTGAGGACATGGCAACTGATTGTTGCTTCTTAGCACTCCAATAGACTAATTTTCCACCAAGAATTTGGCAGGAGCCTGAGGTGCTTTTTCTGTCCATGTTGCATCCAGCATAGTCAGAATTTGAGTATCCTTTGAGATCAAAGCCTGAACATTTTGGATAGTATAATCCAAGGTTTGGAGTACCTTTCAGGTACCTAAGTATCCTTTTCACAGCTGTGAGATGAGATTCTCTTGGGTCAGATTGATATCTGGCACACAAACATACTGAGAATTGGATGTCAGGCCTTGATGCAAGTAGATACATCAGTGACCCAATCATTCCTCTGAATAGAGTTTGATTGACTGGTTTACCATTAAGGTCAGGACCAAGGTTGTTGGGGGGAACCATGGGAGTTTTGACTGAGGCACAGTCACCGAGCTCATACTTCTTCAGTATGCTTCTGACATACTTCTCTTGACTGATAGAGGTTCCTTTATCAGTCTGCTTGATTTGAAGTCCAAGGAAGTAAGTCAGTTCTCCCATCATGCTCATTTCAAATTTCTTTGCCATCAGTTTTTCAAACTGTTTGCAAAGTTTATAACTTGTTGAGCCAAAGATGATGTCATCAACATATACTTGTACAAGTATGACATCATTATTTGTCCTGTAGATAAACAATGTGTTGTCTATCTTGGTATGAAACTCTCTCAGCCTTCCTCATCCAAAACAAATTTGTCAGAGGCAAGATAGACAACACATAATTAGAGAGTTTCATACAGCAGCCTACTGAAGGCATGCTCTTAGTTTAGCAGCCATGCTTCTGGTGAGCATGCCTTCAGTAGGCTCTCCAATTATATTGACAAGTTCTATATCTTGAGACCTAGTCCAACTGTCCTGAGGTCTTGGATACTGATTAGAACTTGTGGAGGCCTGATTGGTTGGAGGTGTAGGGTCTGGTGTAGACACCTGATGATCTTCAGGATCTTGAGTGTCTGACCGGGTTGGCTGATCACTGAGATTGTTTGGTTCCTGAGCATTTTGTTCAGACTGATTGATTGCATCAGTACTTGTTTATGCTTCAACAAACTCAGTAATGGTTGGGTAAGGAAGGTTGTGAGGGATGATGTAGTAGGAGATATCAGCATTTGCTTGATACTGAGTGGAAGGATCATTGTCAGGATGATGTTCATCAGGAGGGTATCTTGATGAATCATCAATACCTATCTATTCCACTGAGGTGTTAGAGACACTGATTGCTTCAGTACTCTCATCAAAGGTAACATGGAATGTTTCCTCAGTTTGTTGTCTCCTAGTGTTGAACACCCTGAAGGCCTTTGAGACAAGAGAGTATCCTAAGAAGTATCCATCATCAGCTTTGGCATCAAATTTCCCTAAGTGATCCTTGTGATTATGAATAAACACAGGACACCCAAAGACATGAAAGTAGCTGATGTCAGGGATCCTTCCCTTGAATAACTCATAAGGGGTTTTGCTATGTCTCTTGACAATGATGGATCTGTTTTGTGTGTAACAGGCAGTTTTTACTGCTTCAGTCCAGAAGTGTTTGGAAAGGACTGATCCATTTAGCATTGTCCTAGCTGCTTCAATGAGTGTTCTATTTTTCCTTTCAGCAACACCATTTTGTTCAGGTGTGTAAGGAGAGAAAAAATTTTGGGAAATTCCTTTCTCATCACAGAAACATTCAAGTTCATAGTTTCTGAACTTTGTCCCATTGTCAGTCCTAATCTGTTTGACTTTAATGTCATTTTGATTTTCAATGTTCCTGACAAAAGACATGATTGTTCCAGCTGCCTGACTCTTTTTGGTCAGGAAGTAAACCCAAGTATATCTTGAGTATTCATCCACAATGACCATAGTATACTTCTCATGGTTAATGGATCAAGGACTGATGGGCCCAAAGAGATCCATATGGAGAAGATGAAGGCAGTTCCTGATGGAAAAGTTAGTTTTGGTTTTAAAGGATGCTCTATGATGTTTACCTTTTTCACAGGCAGAGCATGGTTTATCCTTTGAAAACACAAGTGATGGTAAGCCAAAGACCTTATTTTGTTTCACAAGATTGTTTATGTTTTTGAAGTTCAGGTGGGAGAGTCTCTTATGCCAAAGCCAGTTGAGGGTTTCAGTGGCCTTAGCAAAGAGACAAGTTCCATTCTGAGTTAGACTGGACATTTCTAACACATAAACATCTTGCCTTCTTGGTGGAATAAGGACAACTTCATTATTTGCATTGAAGATGGTTCCTTGCTTATCATCAAACTGAACTATGTACTTTGCATCACATAGTTGACTGACACTGATTAAATTGTACTTAAGACCATTGACATAAGCTATCCTAGTAAAGACTATACCACTGCACTACAGTTTACTGAACCATAACCTTCAGTGAGACATGATGAATTATCAGCAAATACCACTTTGGGTCCTGGTTCTTCTACAAATTTGTTCAGATACTCTTTCACATTAGTCATATTCTTTGAACATCCACTATCTAGATGCCAAATTGGCTCCCTGGCATGTCTCTGCACAAATGGTAAACTGAGTTAGTTCTTTCTAGGACCCCTCTTCTTGGAGGGCTTGGCTTTAGTAGCCTTCTTAAAAGTAGCAATTGATTCATGGTCAGTGGTTGAGTGAACTGAGCTACCACAGATTTTTCATTTGATTGCAGAAGTGGACTCAGTAGACTGAGAGGATAACTTGATCATGCCGCTTCTGGTCTGAATGACCTTCTCATGTCCTGAGGTGTCATGAGTGGGATCTCCACAGATGTCACAACTGTTGTCCATTAGACAATCCTTAGCGAGGTGGTCATTGAAGCCATAGTGAGGGCAAGGTGCAAAAAGCTTGGCCTTTTGTTTCTGTTTCTGTTTAGAATCAGAAGGATATTTTAAAGCCTGTGCTTTAAAGTTTTCCATCTTTGATGTGGTTGTGTATGATTGGTGATCAGAGGTCCTGTGATATTCCTTTTTGCATATCATGCAGTAAAGGATTCTAAAACAATCATCAATGGAATGATTGGTATAGTGACACAGCTCACACCTTTTCAGGGGTTTGGAGGGTTTTGGTTTGGTGCTTGAGGAAGCTGATTTGGGTTCCTTCAACTTAGATTGAGAAGGCTTCTCAGAAGATTCAATCTTCTCACTCAGCTTCCTGACAAGCTCAACCAACTGATCAATTTTTGAGTCAGGGCTTTCTGTTTTTACTTCAGAAGGGACTGAAGTTGATGAGTCATCAATATGAACTGAGACTTCAGGGGTTTGCCTTTTCAGGATGGTTTTTTCTAATCCTGGCTTCTCCTTTGGAGAATGTTGAGAGTAGACCAATGGTGTGAGGTCTGAGCTTGGTGCAGCTCCCTGAAAGACTTTCAGAGGTGGGAGTGGTGTAAATGATTTTGATTCAGACTCATTGACTGACTTAGTACTACTAGGTTGGTCAGTGAGTCCAAGCATATTTTTCAGAGCCTGACTTTCAGGAAGCAAGATTTTCCCAATCTCAAAGTTTGGTAACTTACTGACTGGGTTGTCCTTGACAATCCAGTCATTTGACTTGGGTTCCATTTCCTGCTCAAAAGATATGCCAGCTAGAATAAAAGCCTTTTCTCTGTGACTTTCACTGGGGTTTTCAGTGAGTTGGTCTATTCCTATAACTTTCTTGTTTTCACTAGGAATTAGACTCACAGTTTCATAGACTTTGGGATTCTTTTTAGTCCAGCCTTCAATGACAGCTTTTTCTTTGTTAAGTTCATTTTGAAGAGCTTGATTTTGTTTCAAAATCTCAGTGTTTTGAATTTGTAGTGTAATAGTTTCCAACTTGGCCTGTTTTAATACAAGCAATTCATCTCTACATTTATTTAATTCTAACACAAGATTGTTATATTTTGAAAGCAAATTAAGCCTTTGTTCTTCTACAAACTTAAGATCTACACAAATGTAATTCATATAGGACTGCCAGTCAAAATCATCATCCATTGAAAGTAAAATATTTACCTTCTTCATGGTTATGTTGACCCATTCTCCATTCCTTGCATAGCTTTTTCCAACAGCCAGCTGATCACCTTCAGAAAGTGCCATCAGTGCACTTACTCTAATTTCCTCATCTTCTGAGACCTCTTCTTCATCCCAATCATAGGCTTCGGCTACAAGAACCTTGTTCTTTGTCTGATCAGGTTTGGAAGTTTGAGCAGCCTGAGACATTGAGGGATTAGTTTCAAGGAGGGCAAGTTTAGCCTTAGCTTTCCTATATTTAGCCTCAAAATCTTTTTGACCCTTTTGAACATTATTGTTTTGAAAATGTTGGGTCGACTGAAGCATTTTAGGTTGAAACTTGCTAGTTCCTGAAGAACTGTTTCCAGAAAATTTATAAGAGGGTTCTGAGATGGTTTTTGAATAACAGTCTTTAGCAAAATGACCCTTTTTACCACATCTGAAACATTCAGTGGTTTCATTTGCTTTAGCTTTTGAAAAGTTTGACTGATTTCTTTTGATAAAACATTTTGAATTAGCAAGGAGTTCCCTTTCTTGGAATTCCAAGTTTAAATCATTTAGGCACTCATCACTAGTCCTTTCATCAACCTCATCATCAGAATCCTCTTGAAAATCCTGCACAACACCATTAGAATAAAAGGCAGTTGATATGGGTGAGGAAGTCAGGGCCTTTTTGGTCTCAAGAGGTTTCTTTGAGTCTGCGTATCTCCTAGAGATTAATTTGTCTTCATAGACAAATTTCCCATAGATCTCAGGGAGCTCAAGGGTTTGAATGTGATTAGCATTCATAAGGCCCTGTGAGAAGTTTAGCCACTTCTCAGGGAGACTGTTGACAAAGCCAACATCGATCTCATGCTTAGACAAAACTACACCATCATTTGTCAATCCGTTTATCAGGGTCTTGTATCTGGTATATGTCTGAGAGAGACTTTCAGAGTCATTTTCCCTGAAAGTGTTGTACTCAAGTTTCAGGTTCATGATCCTGTTTTCCTTGGTATCCGAGGGACCTTCAAAGCTATTAATCAAGTCAACCCAAGTTTGTTTGGCTGTAGAACAGTTAATGACTGATTCCATTATATCGTCATGAAGACAAGATATAATTATGCTTTTCAGGCGTTGGTCTTGATTGACCACCCTTCTCTCATCTATAGTCCACTAAGCTTCAGGTTTGTTTAATCCCTCAGCAGTCTTAGGGACATAAGGACCTTCATTGATACAAGTGATGTAGTATGGTTCCATACCAGTCAAGTAGCAAAGCATTCGCTTTTTCCACTTGCTAAATTTTCCAGCTTCGAGTCTGGGAGCAACAGCTGAAAAGCTACCACCCTTTTTATTGACGAGCTGGGGCACATTATTATCAGCCATAGTAGGATCTTGGTTTTAAAAACCTTGAGCACTCTTAGTTTTTGAAAAGATTTTATAAACGAGAGGCTCTGATACCACTTGTTGTTCCCTTTACACAAGTAGAAGTAACTACGAAGTTAAACTAATTGTGTTTAATGACTGAGATAATGTATTGATTAATTATAATAGATAAGTAAAACGTAAAAATAAAAACACAAGTTTTTCAACGTTTAAATTCTTATTAGAAATTAATCAAAAGAATCTATTACCCAAGTGTTTGCGGAATAAACACTTGGGATCGAATAGACAAGGTATGGTTTGTTCTCCTCTCTAAACTCAAGTTATTCTTGAGTGATAACAATAATGACCCACTGAGCTATCTCAGGGATGTGGTTACTCTTTGGAGGAGAAAAGTGGTTTTGTGAAAGTCTAAGCTTTTAATGCACAAAACTTATTCCACTTTTCTCCATCTATTCCTATTTATACACAAGTATAAAAGAGCACTTATGATTAAAAAATACAAAAAGAATAACCTAGCGTGTCTGACAAGATACAACAGTATTTGTCATTTCCAAGAACCAATAGGAATAAGCTAAAAGTATTTTTGAGTGTCAGTTCTGACACTTCTTGACTTTAAGCCGTTTTAGGGAAGGTTTGCTTCTGGCCCGATAAGACTTCTCCTGATCTTTTCAAACTCTTCCCGCCTAATCCCGCCTTTCTTTCAGACTTCAGATTCTTCAGTCTAGGTCTTCAGTCTTCAGTCTTCAATCATTTATTGTTGTTGAGGAGATTGGGGTTCAGTTAGTTCTTGTCAAATACTCATTGAACCCATTACCTTCTTCTTTGGCTTAAGTGACACTCAGGGAGTTCCACCTCACTGAATGGTGAATCTTTCTTCTTAGACTCGTCCTAAGCATCTTGAAGGTAACTCACTGAGTGACTGTTCACTCAGTGACTTGAGAGTGTTTAAGGTTGATTAACACTTGGCTGATTTGTGTCCAAATCCTGTTTTTCAAGACGCTTGGGTACTGACGGACCCAACACTTACGCAAAGTAAAAGGCAATTGCAAGTGTTTTTACAATTTGATAGCATAGGCTTAAGTTTTCAAAGGGTATACTTTATTTGACAAATAACGTTTATATCAAATATGTATGAAGAAGCATGCATACATCTTCGTATCATTGGTTCTAATAAAAAACTTTACTCGATTAAGTTACTTTATTATAGTGTATGTCACTTAGATTTATTTGCAAATCTTGTGAATATAAAAATACTGACTTAACACTTTTAAAATTGACAATTAAACATGATTTCAAAGTTAAAGTAATATACTTTTTATCGCGGTATGGTTGCTATTTCTTAAAACCATGGGTATCTCGTCGGTGTGGAACTTTCGTATGTTTCGATGTTTATCCAAACCTCTTAAACGAAAGTCCGATGGAGATTATCTTTTCCATATGCTCCCCCAAGAACAATTAAATCCGGGGTGAGTCAAGCTATACGACTCGATAAAAAACAAGCGCTTCGTGGGAGGCACCCCATGCTTATCCTTCTATTTTCTAATAAGTGACATGAGGAGGTCTACCTCTTCCATTTCTCGTGTTTCATGGTTGTTTGTGCTCTGTCCAGGATTTGCCCGAATAATGAAGACTCTCATGCTCGTGGTTTTGTCTTCTCTCCACTCGAGTTTCATCATTCGTTGCTTATCCGATATCCTAATCTTATCGACTAACGTTTATCTATTTGGCATAATTAATAAACGGCCGTAGATTTATGTAGGAGAACCTTTACCTTTAAGACATTGGGGACAATGTCTCGTTTTAGTCTAGGGGGGTAATCTTTCGATTTGATTTTTTGCCTTGCACTTTGCCGTTTACTCTCGCAACCTCGTTTTTCCACAAAAAATGAAAAAATGAGAAAATTTAAAAATTTTTGCAAAAAAAATATAACAAGTGTTTTGACATCTTGTTGACTTTCCGCTGGTGAGAGTAGGAATAAAATTTTGACTTGATCGGGCGTGTTGAGCCCTAGCTTATCCCCTTAACTTACATAATCTATAAGCTTTTGCTAGTCTTTTATACAAGGAGCTATAAAACGCGAATTCTTTTCAAGAGTTTGCAAGTTCCCATAATTGACTTTATATATGCATAGCTTGATTATTTGGCTAAGCATTCGCGGATCTTATTATTTAAGATTTTAAATTTGCGAAGAACGAGAAATGATAGAGTTGTTTATAAGTTAGATTGCTAAACATGGAGTAGTTGGATCTCTTTCGAGCTCATCGAAGTTAATTGTGGCTTTTTCCTCCCATCAGCTTGTTTCACTTAACAAATCTAAGAATAATTAAAGGTATTTCGGTTTTGGCGATAATTAGTTTTTACTCCTTCTTAAGATAATCCTTGCTTATAAGAGTTGGGTACACATCAAGGTACTGCCAGTGTTACGGTGTAATAGGCAACTGATTCCTGATAGTACGTGCTATTGTTTCAATTGCTATAAAAGCCGTAGGACTCGGGATTTGGCAAAAATATATAATGAATAATAATAATAATCCAAAGCCGATAAAAGTTTTTTGTTTCCTGACGGTTCGCTCCCGTTGACTCAGACTTCAAAAAGGCAGAGGAAAAATATCCAAGGTCAAAATAAGGCTCCCGATTCTTGACAGTTCGCTCCCGTTGTCTGGGTTGCTTAAAAGGCCAAGGATTAATAATATGTGCTAAATAATGTTAAAAATGCCAAATTTCGACTCCGGGGATATCCTAATAAAAGCTTCAGTCTCTGGACTCGTAGATGAGTTGTTTCGGTCGTATATAAAAGGGATATCCCCTAAATCGTGTTAAATCAGAGACCTTGATGTGGACCTCATTTTTGTATGCAACGGTTTTCGAGGGAAGGATTCGAAACTACTTAGCGTCTAAACTTGGTGCCTTTATCAGACTAAAACTTATCGAAACGAGAATATGAAGAAATTCATTTCTCAACAAAAATAAAATAAATAGAGGAAAAATAGGAATTTGGGAGCATGAAGTTATTCACAATTAGCATCCATGGGTAGTGTTAGCATCTAACTTGTAAATAGTTGTGATTTCGTTTTTAAGCTTAGTTTGGGGATTTGCGAAAAATCAGGGACGATGAATTTTATCCGTATGGTCACTTCTTTATGAGTTGTGTTTCCTACTCCGTGATCCTAAAAATTATTGTGAAATAATGAAAGTCAATATCCCGTCACATGAAAAAGAGAAATACAAAAATATAATAAGTGAGAATAAATTGGAAAAACGGGGCATTTTTAAAACTCTTGATTTCTTGATCTCTTTTGAATATTTTGCTACTTTTCAAAGTTAGTAAAAAGAGGTTGGAAATTTTTGGTTTCAAAAGCGTGAGTTGATAACGTTGCGTGAGGACACGGCAATACCTTAGTCTGGGGGATTTTGGTATGTGTTAAATTACACATACCTTTATTCTAGTAAAACGGACCAAAAAGACCAAAAACTAACCAATTATGCCAAATATATTGTGTTTTTGTGTTTATGCATGTGCAGACACGGATATTGAGGAAAAGGACAAAAACCAAGGAAAAACCGACAAAAAACAAGCACGGGAATTGGAAGAGAGTATTTAAAGCCGAAGCCGGGGAAGATAGTCTACAAATGGAATATATTTGAGCTTAATATTTCATATTCAGCCCTTGGATCATGTCATAATTACAAAAACAACCCTTGATTAAATTTTCCCCAATTGGCAGGATTGGTCCTTGAAAGTTAAAACTATTTTAAACTAAATCCTATAACTAAAACTACCAAAACCGGATCACTAAAATAATCCCAACCCAACAAAAACCCATCACCAGCCCATTCAATTCCCAAGCCCAACTCCCTTAAACCCAGACCCGTCCTCTTTTATTATTAACCCGGTCAACATCTCAGTCAAACAAAATAATAAATAACCCAACCAATAAACCCGCCAATTATTGTTTAACCTTCTTCCCCAACTTACCTCGACCTCCATCTCATTTACCCGTACAATTAACCTCACCTTCTACAATCCCTGACACATGGACTGACGCAAGGAATGCCAGCCTGGACAATTGGGGCAATATGATTGGTGGGAACACATCACCAAGTCATCTAAGGGCTGAGAATCAAAGATAAATGATGGGATTTGATCAAGGGCTGTGAAAGGAGATCCTAAAGCTTCTGAAACCCTAGCTGAAGGCCTATAAATAGCAGCTCTCACCTCACTCACAAAGTTTGTCCAATTTTTCATGTATTTAGAGAAATTTAGGCCATTTTACTTAACTGTCATTTTAAAGCTTTCTTAGTGTAATCATTTAAATTTCAGTTGTAATTTCATTTCCCGTATTGTAATTTACTCTTTTATTAATGCAATTGAAGTTTAGTTAAATATCTTGTCATTTTTACATTTATAAACACTCATTTGGTTCCAAAGTAGCTTTCAAGCTTCATTTACTGTTTTCATAAGCTCATATAAGCTTATTTTAGCTTTTGTAAAAGTTAATTTGATTCAATTCAGTCTTAATTTCAAAAAGTCAATAAAAGTCAAAAAAGTCAAATAAGCTAATTGTGGAAGATAAGCCAGACCTGGAAGGGCTTATTTAAGTAGCTTGTAAAGTAGCTCCTCGAGCCATTTTACCCTGTTTTGAGCAAGGGCAGTTGTAAGTTTACTTTAATTTCCATTTTTAAGTCAAACTGCTTATTTGCCTATTTTCTGTGCTTATTTGCTTATTAGTAGCTTTTATCTGCTTAATTCTGTTTTTATTTGCTTTTAGTAGATTATTTGTAGTTAAAACATCATTTGTTTAAGTTTTCATTAAAATTTCATAGAAATCCAAAAAGTATAGCTTATTCTGATTTAATTATTTAAAGTGCTTAATGGTAGTTGCTTATTACTTTTTAATGCTCAATATAGTTAGTTAATGTTTTATCTTCATAAGTATTAGCTTATTTAGGTCTTAATCTATTTGTTATTTCATTTTCATTTCTTTAGGGAGTGTTTGGAATAAGCCCCAAAGTGGGTCAAATTTGGGATCACTGTTCATATGCACTTAGGAGAAGTTTGATCCAGCTTAAAATGATTTAGATAAGTAATTTGTAGTTCCTTTTAAGCTGCTTTTTAAGATTTCATAGGTCTAGGTGTTTTTGCCTTGAATTAAGTTTACAATCTGATCATCATTAGCTTATATTAAGACTTATAGGTTTTTCCTTGTTTCTGATATTTTTGTGTTCCTTATAGTAATTTAAGCTATTACTCAAGAGTTGGGTTGAATTCATGTGGTTTTGTTAGGATTTAGATTAAATTTCATCAAATCTGTTGCATCAGTACACCATTTTCCTATATTGCAGTCTGCATAGCTTTTCTAGGTTTCTTATAGGTTCTTATTTAGCTCATTTTTGTCTAATCTCAGCTTTTACTAGTTATTTGGTAGGAGTATTTTATAAGTTTTCAGTTCCTATTGGTTGGCCTTGTGATCTAAGTGCTTAAAATTAAGTTAGAATATGCCTTTATTGGATTGAATTGCCCTGCACCTGTACTATTCTGTCCCTAGTAGCTAGTTTCTCAGCTTATTATCTGCTTATCTATTAGTGATCTAGGTCTGAATTTTGGTTTCTGAATAATTCATAGTATAAGCTTGTTGTGGTTTCAGTTTGGTAGTCTAGTACTAGGTTTTGGATAGCTTTTAGGTAGCTTAAAGTAGGGCTGATAGGCTGTTTGTGTTTCAGATTTGAGTATTGCTTTTTGAGCTTTTAAACTGCTTATCTGCTTTTCCTAGTGTGCTAATTCAGTTTCAATAGTGTATTTAGGATAAGCTTAGTTAGAATTAGCTTATTGCAAGTATTAGCACAAGCTTATGCAAGCTTGTGCCCATTTTAGCTCATTATTTGCTTTTTATCTTTCTTTACAAAACTGTTAAGGTTTAGCTTATTTTCTCAGCTCATTTAAGGTTTTCAAAAAAGATTGTTTTTACAAAATTAGCTTATTTTCATCTGTTTTATAAAGTCCAAAAAGAAAAATAAAAAAATAAATAAAATATAAATAGCAAAAGGTGAGGCCAGATTCGAACCTGAGATCTCACCCTTCCCAGCCTCACAACACACACCCCTAACCGTTTGCCCTTGGGACTTCTTTAGTTAAAACCTTACCATGTTTCTTATTTAACCAGTTCTTATTGATTTAGCTTATTTCTCTTAAATATGCTTATAACTGCTTATTGCTAATAGCTTTTTTCTTTCAACTTATTTTTCTTTTAATCTTTATCACAGTAGTTAGTTTTTATAAAATTTTCAGAATTTTTACAAAAGTTTTAGTATTTTTTATCATTTAATTTCTTTAATTTAGTTTTTAATTAATAATAAATTAAATATTAATCAAAAAAATAATTTTCTTTTTTCTAAAATTTTCTTTTATCATTTAAGACTTAGGAAGAATAGTTTTACATACCTAGAGTTAATATTTCTTAGTTTTCACTTTTAAAGGCTCGGGATTAGCCCGAGCGTTCGCGTTTTAAGGTTTTTCTTATCGTTTTTGCTTACGTAGGCTTTAGTTTATCATTTTCCTTGCTTATTACTTGTTTTTAGTTTATGTTTACATTTTTTAGTGTAAACATCCAAAATTCCTCTTATTTCACTATTCACCACACGTTTCACGACTCGAATTCACATAATTCCACTCATCCTTCGACGGGAAAACGACCCGGGAAATACATACTTGCCCTTGTATTTCTTTGGTATACTATAATTGACAAACCAATCACTTAGCAACACGCCAATGCTCCCAGAAACACCTGAGTGTGGTTTCGTAAAGTCACGGTTAAATGATTCATCATTTATTATCCCTTTGATTCAGATACCATGTTAAATATGGATACGGATCAAGGGCATTCCATAATTTAACTATTCTATTTTTTGTTTTATCGATTGATCAAGATTACCAAATTTATCGGGACATATCCAGATCTCCTTTGGGTCCGGCTGCACAAACATCTGACCAACCCCACGAGGGGCCCAGTAGCATCTTTCTTCAAAAATAATTTGAAGGAACAAATTTCGTCTTGACAACAAGCGTCTTCCGCATGCTTCACAACATTTTTTAAAATAACCCTTATAACTACCAGTTACGTACAACGTTAGACTAAATTCAAGAAATAGGATCCACACACGCCATTCCAACTTGCGTCTCAAGTCTAAGGATAAATAAATCAACCATTTAGAAGATTCACTTGATGACAAAGATCCATATAGTGAAAACTTTGTTAATTGGGGAAGTCTGATATGCAAACTATTGAATATCATGTAAGTTTGGTGGGACACCTCTTTAATATCCAATGAATTTTACCAATCTCTCAGATTTATCTTAATTCAATCATATTCCCATATAGTTGATTGACAATGGACAATTTTGAACAATATAAATCATTCATGGATTTAAACATGCAAATATAGGAAACAACTTATTATAAATGAAAGTAAACATTATCAAATACTTTAATTCATTGAAAAATAATAATTGTTTGACTTCCCTTATCCAAATACTAAACGCATATCTACACGAAACTATTAGCTAAACGAAGTCCAATGCTCTCAGCATGTTGACTAAGCTTTCCCTTAGGTAAAGCCTACATAAAAGGATCAGCTAAATTGTTATCTGTGTGAACTTTGAGTAGACTGATTTCACCAATATCTATTTGTTCTCGAACATAGTGATATCGTCTAGGATAGTGTCTGGCGCCTTTTGTGGAAAACTAGAAGGGGGGTTGAATAGTTTTACTTCTTTTAAATTTTGTTGTGAAAACTTTTATTTACTTTTAAAAACTTCGATTCGATGTTATGTGACTTCAACTCATAAACAATATGAACAAATATAGACAAATGTAAATAAGTAATGCAAGTAAAGTAAATGAAATGAAATGAAAAATAGGGATGGAAAGATCAAACCACAACACAAGGATTTATAGTGGTTCGGCTACAAGGACACCTTCCTTGCCCTACTCCACTCCCCGAGTCACCTACTCGAGAGTTCTCTTCACTATGTCAACAAACTCCCGTATGGCGGAGAAAACCTTACACAACTTTAGCTTACACCGGCTTAACGACACAAAGCTAGATGTCGGGTTCTAATCGTAGCTAGAACCAATCTCACAACTTCTACACGACTTCTTCACGACTTATTCACAACTTCTTCACGACGGCTTCACGACTTCTTCACTACGGCTTCACACCTTCTACACGACGGCTTCACAACTTCTACACGACGGCTTCACAACTTCTAGACCACGACTTCACAACTTCTACACTACTTCTTTACAACACAACTACTTACTTACACTTAGATCTACTTATCACAACTATACAACACTTTACTTTACACAACTACAAAATTATATGAATTGAACTACAATACTTCTTCTCTAGTTGAAGGAGTATTCTTCTTTTGCACTTTGATGGTGGAAGCTTGGATCACTTAGAAACCAATGCTTAAGAGAATATGATCAAAGGATTTTAGAAAGGATTTACAAGGATTAGAGAAGATTTAGAACATAAGGTTTGGGGTGCAAAAGGTGAGAAAAAAGTCCAGAGATGAACCAATATTTATAGGCAAATCTGAGAGCCTACAGGAGCGGGGCGGTCCCCTTAAATAGGTGGCCGGCCCCCTTAAAATTAAGGGGGCCGCCTAGTATAATTAAGGGGGCCGCCCTTCCTGAACGTTGCTCAGATTTGTCTTTTTGTAGGAAAGGTTTTTTCTGGAACATTTTTGCCATTTTTGGTTGAAAATTTGAATTCATAAATTTATAATTGATTAAATCTTTTTATTTAATACCAAAAATGTTTTTCTAAAAGATATAAAATATTTGTGACATTTTATAAAAAATCTAGTGATTAAGAAAATGTTCCTTTGATCATATAATGCATTAAGCATTTGTTTATTCATACCTTAAGTGATTTGAGTTGTTAAAATATATATTAACAACTAAATGCTTGTTTACGTCATAATTTTCCGTTTAATGATTTTACATTTTGTGATTATCAAAACGTAGAGATATCGAAAAATATTAATAATGTGTTTAGGCATTATTTATATCAACAATCTCCCCCTTTTTGATGATTACAAAATCTAAACTCATTAAATTGAAAAATTAGTTTTTAGACAAGTATTTAGTGAGTTTACATCTATTTCTCCCCCTTTTTGTAGAATCAAAAAGGTTATGCCGACAAGTTTTAGATAAGAAATTTGTCGGGACGAGAACTCCCCCTTGATGTGTACTCCCCCTTGTTCGAGGGCACCAAGGAGACGAGCTATGGAAATCTTGCAAGAAAAATGTTAGAAGCACAAGTATATATAGCAAAAATAAGCAAGCATATAAAAGAAAGACATCCATTAATCAAAAGTGTTGTGTATAAATACACAACCAAATAGAGTACATCATAAAAGAAACATACAACATTTAACAAAGAGTGCAACTAATGATACTACATAATCATCCCAAGAGTACATGATCCTTATAGAGCTTGCAACCAAAAAGAGTGGAAAACATTATTGGTGTTGAAACATTTTTTTTTTTTTTAGTTTGAAGAGAATGGAGGAGGTGGTGGTGAAATGGGTGAAGATGGTGGAGATGGTGGTGGAGGTGGGTTGGATAACATGTGCTCAATGCATGAGAACATATATTGCATTTCATCCCGAAGACCAAAGATGATGGTTCGGTTATGAATGCAACAAAGGCAAGTGTCTCCATGAGCTTCAAGGAGACTCCAAGGTATGGGATTAACGAAGAGAGGTGGTGGAATTGGTGAGGATGAAAAGTGAACATCAAGAGGTGTGATTGGTGAGAGGGAGATGGCAAGCTCGGTGGATGGAGGTTCTTGAGTGGGAGGTGGTGGTGATGCTCTTGATGGTGGTGATGATAGGTGGGAGTTTATGTAGTCATTGATGGATGAGGTTGAAGGTATGGAAGAAGAGGAGGTACCATGGGTGGAAGGTGTTTTGGATGGTGCATTAGGTGCACTTGGAGATGAGCATTTAGGTGGTGGTGATGGAGTGGTGTTGTCTTCTTTAGTAAGATCAATGATAAGTTGTTTGGGTGGTATGATGACCAATTTTTGTTTCTTAGAGGTCTTGGAGATGGAGGATTTTGGTGATAGCATGGTGTTGTAGGTTGATGTTTGAAGGAGATGAGGATTGATGAAATGAGGATTTATCATTTGGAGGAAATTTATAATATGAAAGTATGGTTGGTTTGGGTAAGGTTTTTAGGTTTAGTAGTAATATTCCAAACTCAGTTGGGTTATTAAGAGAAAGGGTAGCTGAGACTAGAGAAAAGGGGTCACAAGATGCAAAAGAAAACAGTGAAATTCACTGTCCAGATGGCCGGTCCCCTTAATTGTAGGCCGGCCCCCTTAAAATTAAGGGGACCGCCTAGCAAAATTAAGGGAGCCGCCCATCTGGTGTTTTCCCAGGCGACCAAAATTGAAAAATTTCCAGAAAAGGGTCAATTTTTGGGGTGTGTTTGCAGCAAGCTCTATTTGAACCATGTACACTAGGAATGATTCAATAGTAACAATAATATATCAATTAATAATGCACATATATAAACTAGCAAAATCGTGTTATAAGCATATCATAGGCATATTATATTAAAGAAATAAAGTTCTAACATAATAGTAGTTAACCATCTAGCACAATGCAAAATACATGTCAAAATAATAACACTACACATAATTGTCTAATAACATATCATCAATGTTCAATTAAACCCACACCAAATAAATCTATTTCTTCTTTCCAAGAATCTTCCTGAAGGCCTTTCCTGTTGACTTGAATCCACCTCGAACCTCTTGATGCATTTGTTGAGTGGTGTTTAGCAATGAGGTTTGTCTTTCGAAGAGGAGTTGATCGTTTTGTTGGGAAGGAGAAGGAATTTGATAGTCGGTGTAATCAAGTTCCGGAAGATTATTAACGAATGTCGTGGGTGATGGGGTACTAACACGTGATGTGTCCTCCTCCTAATCATCATCATCTCCTCGATGATATGTAGAACCACGAGGTGGGAGTGAGAAAGAGCTACGAGATTTGCCCTTGTCACTTCGGGATTGACGAGGTTGGACACGAACAAGAGGACGCAAGACCGGTTGAACGAACTCATAAATATCACTCTCAAGATGAGGGTAATGTTCCATGACATGATAATAAAGTCGAGTAAGGAACATACCATAAGGAAGATTGGCATTGGGAGTGTTTTTAGTGGATATGATTCGATGAACAAAGAGATAAGCCAAATTGTATTGTTCTTCCGCAACAACACAATACAACATGTGAGCAATGCTCGCCGTGAGATGATCACGGCGACCACCGGTACCGAACGCATTCTCGCGAATGAGTTCTTCCCAACGCTTCATGTCGGGGCTTAACTCCTTGAGGAGGATTTGGTTTGCATGGATGTCGACATTTTTTGACTTAATCTTTCTGCTAGTCGTACCACGTTCTAGCTCAAGAAGTCGACGAATGTCGTCGGGAGTTGGGATCTCAGAATAGTATGGACCTCCTTGAGGTCTATGTTGTTCAAGAGAAGAAAGATCCCACTCATTTGAGAAAACGGCTTGACCGTTGTGGGGAATTTTGAGAATTTGACCGAATTGAGCGAGAGTAAGAGTGATGAATTCGTTTTGGATCATAAAGGAAATGAGGATATAACCATAGTCATCGGTTTGCACCGTAACTTGGCTATAGAAGTCAAGAACAAAGCGAGGAACGATACGCTCATTGATTTTGTAAAGACAATCGAGACGAACATTGGAGAACATTCGTTCGATATAGTCGGATTGATAGAAAGATGGATCGACAATTCTCCCCTCATGAATGTTTCTATTTTTTATGGAACGATAGAAACATGCAATAGCGGGAGATATGCCGGGAGTGGCGGAGACTTTTGGAATGTATTGTTTTGTTTTGGAGACATCACCAACCGTGGCTTTAGGCATTTTCACCTAAACAAGATAACAACAAGAAAATAAGATAAAAGAAATGCAAATGTGACATATACTACTCATGTGGAACGCAAACATACTTCGACTCTAAAATTTTAATCCTAAGAAGTAGTTTGCAATGTTCCTTATTTTTAATATTTAACTCGCTTAAAGTGTATTTTATGATGTTAAGGAGTAGTTGTAATGATATTTTGATAAAGAACCAAACGTATCCAAACGCTCCTTTATACATCATAAGCCACTTTGAAATGTGGCTAGACAAACATTAGATTATATGTCTAGCTATTTCTTACGAGTATTTATGTTAAGTAACTTATTGAAAAGGTGAAAACGTAGATTTTGACTCAAAAATGTCTTTTAATATGTTATGCCAAACGCTTCCTTTTCTAGAAAAATAATGACTAATATTTCAATATACATATGAATTATGTATCTTGATGACTCAAAATTATTAGTTACATGTTTATAAACTTGTCCATTTGTTGTGAAATTCATTTTGGCATAATCTTGACAATTTTATGACTCAATCCAAACACCCTCTTATGTTTATAAAATCATTTTTCATGATTCGAAAAATATATTTTTAGGATTAAAAGTTGTGATATTATAATGTGGTTAGTTATAATAAGTGTTTATGGCATAATTCAACAATGTATAACAAATTTTGAATGAGAGTGTTTGGTTTTTCAAAATTTTGGCATGAGGGTTTTAGATTACTTAGATTCTAGGTTAATTAAGTACTCTAATCCTATGGGAAGCATTTGGCAATGAGTGTCCTAGACTTAATTTCAACATAAGTTCGAATTTTAAAAAATTTAAATAAAATACCTAATTGTGATTAGACTCGAAATTTGATGAAATTAGATGAAATGTGTTTTGGAAAACTTACAATATGTGTTGCTAATCGAGATATAAGTGTTTGCCCCTTGCGAATTTAGCCCGAATTGGTGATTTGGTAAGTGGTTTTGATGGTTTTTTGGGTGGTTTAGCTCGTTCACAGCAGGTAGCAAAGAAAGAGTGTGTGAGAAATGGAGTGTTTGGCAAAAGTTTTAAGAGGAAAATCGTTTTTGGTAGCAGCAGATGGCCGGTCCCCTTAAACATTAAGGGGGCCGCCCTCGTTAACTAGCCGGTCCCCTTAATTTTAAGGGGGCCACCTACCAAAAATGGAGTTTTTCGAATTTTGTTTCTGACGGCAAAATATTTATATGTATATAGATTGATTTATAATATATCAAAAATACGTTGGTTTATATATGCACGAGGAAGGAATACTTGACACATTTTATTAACATTTCGTTAAAAAATATCTTGAGAATTTTGGATAAAATAATCAAGACGTCAAGTCGACAAAGGTTTTGAGGAATGAGAGGAAATGTGCATATATATATATATATATATATATATATATATATATATATTGTGTGTGAAAGTGGAATGTTTAATGGTTTCGAGAAATTATGTGGTAAAGACGGAGATAAGTGCTGACGGCGTCGGGAGTTTGTTTCATCCATAGTTTCTTTTGTGCGAAGGTTTAAGAATGACTTCTACGTTGATCCACTTAACTCACTTCTCTTCATCACCATGAGTTTTGTGATAGTGGACATAGAAGATTTTCGTGTTGAACTTTAAAGTTCAAAAGAGCTAAAGGGGGAAGAAAAGGTTCGAGAACGAATAATTTCTTTTAGTTCTAGATAGTCAACAAATGACGTATCTAGGTTATGTGCGAATATATATATTTATATAGACCACTTATTATGTATATGTATAGTAGTATAAGTATATGTATAAAGGGGTAACATATTAACACGCACATAAGAATTAAATTAGGCACTTTTAAACTAACGGGAGCATGCAATTAACTAAGCATATAACATAGTAGAGAGCATGAAAGAGAGGCGTACCTTTTAGTCTTCAATAAGTAGTCTTCAAGCACTTCAAAGAGTTTATGTTGACTTATAGAAGCCAATCAAATAAAAGATGCCGATTTCCCAATGAGTTAGCAAATTAGCCACTTGGTCCCCATTGTCTAATTGGTCCAAAGTTGTTTGAACCAAACATGGGTTGCAATTGACTCGGATGCATATATGGTGGAAGTATTCCCCAAGGATTGAAACTTGGTGGATTAGGATAATTCCACATTTGGTGACTATTATTTTGGCGGTTTGGTCTATTTTGGTTTCTTCTAGGTTGAGGAGTTTTAGGCCGAGGGTGAGGACTAAGTGGTCTTCTAGGAGGAGGTGTTTTTTTACCTTAACTTTGGTTGAGAGTATTCTACTTCGGTTTTTAAAGATTGTTTGTAGAAAGTTTTTATTTCCTTATTACTAGCTATGGGTATTTTTCTATCTTTCATAAGTATATACTTAGGTTTTGACTCTAAAGATTTTTGATTACTAGTTTCACATTCAAACTTTACATTTTTAGTTTCACTAGTTGAAGCCTCAGTTGAATTAAATCCTAAGCCGGTTTTATCTCCTACTACTCTTTGAACACTTATTATTTTCCTAAGTGAATTACTACTATTTTCGAATTTGTCAAGTTTACAAATTTCTTCCTTAAGTTTTTCGTTTTCATTTTTAGTCTCTAGACATGTTTTACATTCTGCAAAAGCTTCTTTGCCTTTTTCTAAGTTGTGTAGTTTAATTTTTAATTCAAGTATTTCGTTTTCTAATTGGTTATTTATGCGTTTTAATGTTTTGTTTTTTGTCATTACTTTTTGACCTAGTTTGCATAACCTATTATATTCACTATCTAAGTCTTTTTCGTCTAATGATAAATATTCATCACTAAAGTATTCGGTTTCGGAATGTACCTCACTTGATGTCTTAGCCATAAGACACTTTTCCTCCTTTGTGGTTTCTTTCTCATCTTCGTCACTATCACTCCATGTTCCTCCAACGAACGCCTTTTGATTTTGTTCCTTTGACATCATTGGACATCTTCCGATGAGATGATTTGGATCACCGCATTTAAAGCACTTTCTCTCACTCTTGCTATCTTTGTCGTCTTTGTTTCTTTGGAGTGCCTTTCTTTCGTCATGTGGTTGTCTAACGAATCTTCCTCGTCTTTTGAAGAACTTCTTGAAGTCTCTTACGGCCATGACATATTCTTCGTCATCACTTTCGGAGGTTGAGCTATCCTCGTCACTAGATTCCTTCCTAGCTTTCAAAGCAATTGACTTGCTTTGTTCTCTTTTTCCTTTGACCATCTCGGAATCTTTCTTTATTATTGCCTCGTATACTTTCAAGTTGCCGATCAACTCGTCAAGTTGAAGAGTTGACAAGTTCTTCGATTCTTCAATCGCCGTGACTTTAGCCCGCCATTTTGGATGAAGCGCCCTAAGAAATTTCCTAACAAAATTCTTACTAGAAAAACTCTCATCAAGTGCTTTTAAACTTGTGATGATTGTGTTAAACCTAGCAAAAGCATTATCAATTGATTCCACTTCCGGAATCATAAATTGTTCATATTGTTGAACAAGAAGATCTATTTTATTATCTTTGACTTGACTATTACCTTGGTGAGTTATTAGTAGATAATTCCAAATTTCTTTTGCGGTTTCACACATAAAGATTCTTTCGTATTCTTTACGTGGTAACGCATTGTAAATAACCATTTTAGCTTCATTATTTTTAGCAAGTTTTCTTTTTAAATCATCATTTTGTTTTTCAAAAGGTACTATTTCATCCTTTTTAGTTTCCGGATTATTTTAAATAGGTAAAAAATCACCATTAGTAATAACATGCCAAAGATCTAGATCTTTTGATTTCACATAAGTTTCGAATCGATTTTTCCAATAAAGAAATCCATCACTTTCAAATAGTGGTGGTCTTTGCATAGATTGCCCTTCTAAATATTTTTCAGATTCCATAGATCGTTTCAAGTTTTAAAATACAGTTTATTTTAAAAATCTTGTTTGACGTGGCTCTTGATACCAATTGTGGAAAACTAGAAGGGGGGTTGAATAGTTTTACTTCTTTTAAATTTTATTGTTAAAACTTTTGTTTACTTTTAAAAACTTCGATTCGATGTTATGTGACTTCAACTCATAAACAATATGAACAAATATAGACAAATGTAAATAAGTAATGCAAGTAAAGTAAATGAAATAAAATGAAAGATAGGGATGGAAAGATCAAACCACAACACAAGGATTTATAGTGGTTCGGCTACAAGGACACCTTCCTTGCCCTACTCCACTCCCCGAGTCACCTACTCGAGAGTTCTCTTCATTATGTCAACAAACTCCCTTATGGCGGGAGAAACCTTACACAACTTTAGCTTACACCGGCTTAACGACACAAAGCTAGATGTCGGGTTCTAATCGTAGCTAGAACCAATCTCACAACTTCTACACGACTTCTTCACGACTTATTCACAACTTCTTCACGACGGCTTCACGACTTCTTCACTACGGCTTCACACCTTCTACACGACGGCTTCACAACTTCTACACGACGGCTTCACAACTTCTAGACCACGACTTCACAACTTCTACACTACTTCTTTACAACACAACTACTTACTTACACTTAGATCTACTTATCACAACTATACAACACTTTACTTTACACAACTACAAAATGATATGAATTGAACTACAATACTTCTTCTCTAGTTGAAGGAGTATTCTTCTTTTGCACTTTGATGGTGGAAGCTTGGATCACTTAGAAACCAATGCTTAAGAGAATATGATCAAAGGATTTTAGAAAGGATTTACAAGGATTAGAGAAGATTTAGAACAGAAGGTTTGGGGTGCAAAAGGTGAGAAAAAAGTCCAGAGATGAACCAGTATTTATAGGCAAATCTGAGAGCCTACAGAGCGGGGCGATCCCTTTAAATAGGTGGTCGGCCCCCTTAAAATTAAGGGGACCGCCTAGTATAATTAAGGGGGCCGCCCTTCCTGAACGTTGCTCAGATTTGTCTTTTTGTGGGGAAGGTTTTTCTGGAACATTTTTGCCATTTTTTGTTGAAAATTTGAATTCATAAATTTATAATGGATTAAACCTTTTAATTTAATACCAAAAATGTTTTTCTAATAAATATAAAATATTTGTGACATTTTATAAAAAATCTAGTGATTAAGAAAATGTTCATTTGATCAGATAATGCATTAAGCATTTGTTTATTCATACCTTAAGTGATTTGAGTTGTTAAAAAAGATATTAACAACTAAATGCTTGTTTACGTCATAATTTTCCGTTTAATGATTTTACATTTTGTGATTATCAAAACGTAGAGATATCGAAAAATATTTATAACGTGTTTAGGTATTATTTATATCAACACCTTTCATATCTCCAAGTTCATTGGCGATGATTATTGCTCCAGAATTGTCGCAATACATCTCCATAGGTTGTTCGGTTGAGGGAACAACGCCCAACCCTGAAATGAATTTCCTAATCCAGACAGCTTTCATCGCAGAATCGGAAGCAGCTATGTACTCAGTTTCTGTTGCAAACATTGAAGTAGTGGTCTGCTTGGTACTCTTCTAATCCCCCGCGCTTCTGTTAATAACGAAACATATCCTGTCTGAGACTTTGTATCATCTTTATCGGTTTGATATCCAACGTTGCAGTAATAACCTTTAACTTTGAGCTCGAGCTTGACTCGTTATGTGTTTCGAGCGCGTTTATTGGGCTCGGACTCGGGCTCAAGCTTGATAAAAGCTCGAGCTCGAGTTGCTTGATAAAAGTTTGACTTGTTTACAGCGCCAATAAAAAATAGTCTCAAATGCGATCACTAGACTTAGCACTAAAATAACGGAATGGATAGAAATATCCAAATTGCACCAAATATAGTGTATTACTATTCATTACACTAAATATATTTTTATATTAATATCATCAAAATAACCTCAATATTAATATATTTTATTTTGTTTAATTTTTCTATTTATTACATTATTATAAATTTTAATTATTTTAAAGTATAATTTGTGCTAAAATATAGTGCGTATATTGGAGCAAATTTTATTTAGTGTAATCATATTCTAATATGATTCATCTTTTGCACTATGTTAGTGAAAATTTATAGCGACAACATTAGGCTGGATGTAATAAGAGACCACCAAGACGACATTCATCACCGTCACTTCAGCGTCATCTCAGCTTTCTTTCTTCACAATCAACTTCACCACCAACTTAGTGTAATAAGACAAACAATTTCACCACTAAAACATACCCCATTTAAACAAAAATATAATCCACCAAAACACACACGTACAGACAAAAAAAAAAAAAAAAAAAAAAAAAAAATTAATAATAATAAAAAAAAAAAATAGCGCACTACGCGACTCTGTCTTGACATCGACCAAGTATTCATTTTTGTTGGTTGAAGACGCGTACTCATCTTAAGCCGTAATAAGGAAGACGCGTCTTGGGTGGTCCAAGACAAGGTCTTAGCACCCTTATCACATCAATCTATGTTTGATGCATAGTAGCAAATTGTCTTATGTGAAATATATTTATTATAATGTATTTTTTTAACGTTAGAGTGAGTGAGAAATCAATAAATAGCGAAATAAAGAAAAGTTTTTTTAACGACTATTAATTCTCCTCTATAAATTAAAAGACAAAATCGTCATTATCTAATCCGTTTGATCAAAAAGTGTAGATTAAACCATTGTACTATGTGCAAAATTGCATATATATATCATTTGCATGCATAAAAACCATTATACTATGTGTATCAAAAACTTATATCAATGATATATATGTAATTCCTCCTTTAATTAAAAGCTAATTGTATATTAAAATATTTATTAATAGATGGGCAATATTATCTTGTCACATGACTCACTTGACACTTCACCATACATTCAAATAATCTGTAATATTTTCGGTTACAATTAGATGTGATTATTATAATTACATATGATTTTACCATCCAAATAACATCAACTATATATCTTCTAGATCCATATCATAATCTGTTCCTATCATAACCTGATTTTCTTCATCCAAATCCTGATTTTCGTCAGCAACAACATGATTTTCGTCATCTATAACATGATTGTCCTCCATAATCTGATTATCATCCATAACTAACTAATCGTTTGTTAACTGGTAATTTCGAAACTACAATCAAGCAAAAAAATTAAAATTGATTCCTAATTAAAAAAAATAATATCATAAACAAAGATGAATATTTATGATGAAATCGAGAACCATTGAATTTTTTTAAGTTGATTTAATAATTAATTTCAATTGTGTGCTTTTGAAACTCAAAAACCTAATTTTTTTGGTGGAGAATGAAATGTATTTTGGGGATTTTTGGCTATTATATGTGATAAAATTGCCCTCAAGTGTAAAAAATCAGACTTAAGTAAAGCCATCGGATGAAAGTGTAATAGAAGGTAGGCATTTGATCGTTTGATCTTTTGGAAAATTGTGATCTATATAGATCTCACCTGAAACTCAAAAACCTAATTTTTTTTTGGTGGAGAATGAAATGTATTTTGGGGATTTTTAGCTATTATATGTGATAAAATTGCCCTCAAGTGTAAAAAATCATACTTATGTAAAGCCATCGGATGAAAGTGTAATAGAAGGTAGGCATTTGATCATTTGATCTTTTGGAAAATTGTGCTCTATATAGATCTCACCTCAAATCAAACAAATCGTTAGAACTAAAATAAATATTTAGTACGAGAGGAGATCAACAAAGATCACAAAACTTGAAAGATAAAAAGTATACACACAAATAAGGCATAAGGAATAACTTGACAACTATGCACATTGATCGTTCATAAGTACTTAACTGTAAACGAACCTGACTAACATGGAAAAGGTCTTGCTTATGTTTGTTTATTTAAGTTTAATCGGATGAATGAACAGATACGAACACTTAAACGGATTGATTTTCATGTTCATGTTCGTTGTTCAAGGAAATGAGGTTGATGTGCATTCATTAAGACATCAAAAGAATGTAAAAAACAAGCGTAAATTATTCAAATTGAAGATACAAGCCGATTTATATGTGTTCGTTTGTTTAAATTTACTTCTTTTACTGAGAATATAATATTTAAAAAAAATACAGTATTCGAACAAAAAGTAAGACATTAACATAAATGAACATCGATGAATATATAATCAAACATTCAAACATATAAATGAACGAACGAGACCTTTTTTCATGTTTATTTATTCAAGTTATTTAACTAAATGAATATAAAGTTTTGTTAATGTTCATTAATTTAATAAAATAAAAGCATATAAACGAATTTCTTATCAAGCTCAAATTATATGTCTACTTCAGTACTTCATCCGTCTCAAAATAAGTGTCCAGTTTGACTTTTCAAAGTCAAACTGGTTCAACTTTGACCTTAAATATATGAAAAGTCAAACTGGTTCAACTTTGACCTTAAATATATTTTTTTGTGTTATATAATACTTGATAAAAAATTATATCATTGAAAATACACTTAAAACTCAATCCATTTATATATTTTGCATCAAATATTATATAACAACCGCAAAAATAGTTAAAATCAAAGTTGAAACAGTTTGATTCTGAAAAGTTAAACTGAACACTTATTTTGAAACGGAGTTATTACTGCATACAATTTAAGAAAAATAGCGACCACTGAACTTCACATCAATTACATGACATGTTGACCTTTAAAACCATTTTGATTTGTTAACATATAATTTGAGAAGAACATGACTTTTGAGTCAAAGAATATTAAGACCATCCGTCATGGCATGCAGAAGACACGTCCTATTGCTCATGTGGCACCACCCAAGACTTTTTCGCATCGCTACAACCCATCTCATAGACGCGTCTTCAGCCATAATTTTGCAAGACTCGGTCGATTGAACGACCAAGTCGTATTACTTGTTGCGTGTATGAATGTTTTTATTAAATGATTTTTATAAAATATATTTGTATTCAAGTTAGATATGTTTTTCCAGGCTACACCTAAAAAAATGGCACTAATAATAAGAAAAGCTAGCCAAAAGCCCAAATGTTTTCAGTCAATAATCAAAAAGTACCCATCAACTTATCTCCTACTTATCAACCAACAAAAACCATCCACGTATGACAAAAAATCTATTGCGCATAAAACCTCATCTTCCTACCGAACTTCCATCACGTGGCTCTTTATTAACCAGTGACTCTAATCCCAAATTTCCCAAAACACCCTCATAAAACATCATATTCTTCTACACTATAAAGGACAAAACCGTCTTTTGAGACTTCACCACCCTCAAAATCCCGCCAAAGCAACTATGTGCATTCACTATGTGTAAAACATTAACAACAATGAAGCTATCTTCTTCTTCTTCAACAACACAACACTTTCCTTTAATTAACGGAGCCAAAAATTTACACTTTACCACCCTCATCAAACCCTCATTTCCACATTCACCCCTCCACTTTCCTTCCATCACTTCCTCAGCTGTTGGCGGCGCGTCGGCTCCATCCGCGGCGCGTGAAGATGATATGCTGGTTGTACGGAGGCCAGTGAAGGAGAGTTATGAAGGTGATGAAGTTGAGGAAGATGAGAATGATGTGTCTACGTCTTCGGTGATGGATGAGGAGTTGTCCAAGTTTGCGAAGAAAATGCCGATTTTCGAGCCGAAGAGAGGGGATGCTGTGAGTAGTGGTGAGAAGATGCTTGTTGTGAATTTGGATTTGGCCTTGTATAGGGCCAAAGTGTTGGCTAGGAATTTTAGGTATAAGGAAGCTGAGGATATACTTGAAAAGGTATACTATTATCGGAAGTAATCGGGTGCACAATTTTTTTAAACTGTAGTATAAGGCGGAAAAATTAACTGTATGCTTGTTGAAACGAACGGTGGTAGTTAGCAGTAGCGGTTAGCAATAGCAATAGCAGCGGTTAGCAATAGAAGTTATTACTGCAACGCTTTTGGTTATGTAGCTGTAATTATAAAAGTAGCATTTAAACAAAACAAAAATGCTAAATGCTTGTTGCCAAACAAGCTTTAATATTCAAATGCTAAATACTAAATGCTAAATGCTCAAAAATGCTTTAAAAAGCTTGTAACCAAACATACCCTAAGAGTATGGTCCCAACTAAAACGATTGTGTTTAATAAAAATTGATTTCACTTTTCACTTATTAATAGACTAACTAAGTAATAACTAGAAACTAAATTATCGGGTGCACAATTTCTATCGGATCCCGTGACACCCCGAAGCACCCCTTAGTTCCACCCACGTGTCTATTATTTAATTATATGGTGCATCACGGCATAAGTTTAGCATTGTCTTCCATATATTGTCCTAGGGGTGGGGAGGGGTGGAGACCGGTTAGTGTTGCTGGTTATCAAGGTTTTGCAAAGTTATTAATTGGGGTTATTGTGTTAGTCTATAGCATAAGATAATCATTGCCTTCCACATATTGTTCTCGAGGTGTGGCGTGTGGACTAGTTAGCTTTGCCGGTGCATATTAAGTTACTAAAAAACTAAGTTGAATAGGTGATGCTCACTCAATATAAGGTCCAATGGATTTTGCCTCATGAAATGCATATGTAATTTACCGATGGCGTCTTGCCTAAATAATATTTAGTTGAGTTAGAGAATTGAATGCCTATAAGTTCGATTCCTATGCCAGAGGCATTAAATATACGTGTCATGTTGTCGTGTTGAATTTAGGCTGCATTAGCTCTAGTTAACCATATTGAATAACTAGGTGAATGCTCAAACTATGAAGATTATCTAACTTGTTCTAGGATTCATTTTTGTCATTTATGTAATTGCTCTTGATCTTATGCCATGATTAGCATTTGTATTTATAGCAGATGTTCCTAAGATGTTTTATTTTACTTTTTGGTGTGAAGTGCATATCTTATTGGCCTGAGGATGGGAGGTCTTATGTGGCACTAGGGAAGATATTGGGTAAGCAATCAAAATCAAACGAAGCAAGGGCAGTATACGAGAAAGGTTGCCAAGCGACACAAGGTGAAAATGCGTACATTTGGCAGGTCAGTGTTTTTTTTTCTAGATTCTTACAAAAGTTCATTGTTACATTTGGGAAGACTATTTGACATTATGTATGTATTTGTTATCATAAATCAGTGTTGGGCAGTTCTGGAAAACAAATTGGGAAATATAAGAAGGGCTAGACAACTATTTGATGCTGCAACAGTTGCTGACAAGAAACATGTTGCAGCCTGGCATGGATGGGCAGTTTTGGAGTTGAAAGTTGGAAATGTTAAGAAAGCTCGGTATCTTCTTGATAAAGGACTAAAAAACTGTGGTGGAAATGAATACATTTACCAAACGCTAGCAATGCTTGAAGCTAAGGCAAACCGATACGACGAAGCTAGATACTTGTTCAGGCAAGCGACTAAATGTAATCCTAAAAGCTGTGCCAGTTGGCTTGTAAGTTGTCTTTCTTTTTCTTAGATCACTACTTCTTAAGTGTCAAATTTGACCCGTTTACGTATTGGGTTGGTTGAGGATATGTTCTTGTTCTGATAGTCAAACTACTTTTTTTGTCCTCTGATATTTTCACTAGTTTTAAACATATTCAAAAAACTATTTGATAATCTAGAACATTAAAGATACAGAAAAGTGTTACGGGCAACCCAAACTGACCCAAGCATATGAGCCATACTAAAGAATTACCCCTTATGAGTTGAACGGTTTTGACCAATCACCCAATTCATGCAGGCATGGGCTCAGCTTGAGGTACAACAAGAAAATTATCGCGTTGCTAGACGGCTTTTTGAGGTAAACATTAAATTTATGCAAACATATGCTTGTAACCAACTTGTTAGACAGTGTGTATGATGGTTTCTTCTCCTGAATCAGAAAGCTGTTGAAGCTAGTCCAAAGAATAGATTTGCATGGCATGTATGGGGAGTTTTCGAAGCTAATGTTGGAAATATTGATCAAGGACGAAAGCTGCTAAAAATAGGTCATGCATTAAATCCAAGAGATCCTGTTCTACTTCAATCTCTTGGCTTGTTAGAATACAAACATTCAGCTGCAAATCTTGCTCGAGCTTTGTTCAGAAGAGCTTCTGAATTAGACCCGAGACATCAACCAGTCTGGATTGTAAGCATATGGTTCCCTTCTTGTAAAAAATATCTCTATCCATTTGTTTAACACCAATTTACGTTATGTTTCATTAAATTTTGTCAGTCCTTACAATCATAGCATCATTTCTTCTCACATCACATGTAGTAGTCCATTAACTGTGTTTAATTTTAACTAATGCATCAAGCCTCCTAAATGACCCGATTTAAAAATAAGATAATATCGTTATTCTTGTCATTTTTTACTATCTATAAGAAAGTTAAGCATATTGGACAACGTATGTATTTTTCCGGCCAACCCAACCCGGACGACACAAAAGTGCCCGTTTTGACCCATTATGCAACCCACCCATTTTTCCTCCTCTACTTGTTGACGTATCATGGTAATTCATTGGACAAGACACAGTGAGAAAATTTGTATTTGGTACAAATTTTAGGTTTTGTATGACCTAAGTGACATGTTATTCACATATTCCTAAAATTACAGGCTTGGGGTTGGATGGAGTGGAAAGAAGGAAATATAAAAGCGGCTAGGGAACTCTATCAAAAAGCATTGTCTATCAATTCTACAAGTGAAAGTGCCGCTCGTTGTCTTCAGGTAATGTTCCACTTTTCATGTTATTTTTCTAATGCAGTCCGTTTTATAACATTGGTTAAAAAATCATCATTTATTTAGGCTTGGGGTGTTCTAGAACAACGAGCGGGTAATTTATCAGCTGCCAGAAGACTGTTCAGATCATCACTTAATGTAAACTCGCAAAGTTATGTAACATGGATGACATGGGCTTCTCTTGAGGAAGATCAAGGAAACTCAATACGAGCTGAAGAAATCCGTAATCTTTATTTTCAACAAGTATGTGAAATCCTTATATATGATTTCAATGAAATCGTAAAGTGTTAATTTCTAATGCTTAATGTTTATTGGTTGTAACAGCGAACAGAAGTCACTGATGATGCTTCATGGGTGGCGGGGGTTTTAGACATTATCATAGATCCAGCGATTGATAGTATAAAGAAACTACTGAACATCGATCAAAATTCATATAACAAGCAACAGGATTCTTCAACAATTGAAGAGGGATCAAATCCTGTTAGTGAAAATAACACCGAAAGTGGAAGTGGGTTCGATTTAGATGGTTTTATAAGTCGAAAACTGTCTCTCGATGCATCAAAACTGGATATTGATCTGGGATCAAAGAAAAGCACATCTAAAAAAAGCATTTGGCGACCAAGTAGAAGTAGTGTATCGGTATAGCCATTGTTATTTGGGCTCATTCTGTAGCTAGTAATATACAAAGATCAACAAAAATACGTACTTAAAAAAAGATATTGGATTGAAGAGATCATATTGCATAACTATGGATCACACCTAATGTATATCAATGAATTATTATTATTATTATTATTATTATTATTATTATTATTATTTTATTTATTTATTATTTTTTTTCTAATTTCTCATTGCTGTCCCAATGAATGAAGATTGCCCTTCGTGATTTATTGTTAGTTTGTGGATATATTTAATATACGTATGATCGGATTCGAACACGAGACTATGAGATTGCACATTTTATATATGAGAATCGATGTTTAATAATTAATATATAATAGTTATATTTATTTATTAATTCACAATAAATACTTAACGGTAAAAAGGCTAACGGTCGTTAAATGTTAAAGGGATACGAAGAAAAGGAAACAAGCCAAGAGAAGGTTATAGAACCTCCTCTTGGGCTTATGTTTAGCCGAATAGGGATCCCTAAGGGGAATCCTACTCAAACTTAGACACCAAGTTTACCACACTATAAATACATCCCATTGTATCATTAGTTGGTTAATCATTTAGCTCCATAGCAAGCCAAACTTCTCTTCTCCTTCCTCCTCTTGTCTTGGCCGATTGTATACCCTTATCTCCTAAGGGATTCGATTTGTCTTGAACAAACAAAAGTGTTTGGTTTGTTATTGTGATCAAGAAACTAGCATTCGCATCGAATCGCTACTAATACGTGTGTACAAGATCATAGATTTAAATCCCACTTGGATTTAATTTTTGCCCTAATCGACTTTAGTGTTAGTCGATCCATATTAAACCCTAATTAGGGTTTATAACTTGATTTGATCTTGTGTTTTGCTTGGATTGCTAAAAGGTACACTTTCTTTTATGTTTTGGTTAATTAATTACAAGTATTATGATTCTAGTCTTCCATTGCGTGCTTTGTGATTGTTTATATGTTTATATGATTATCATGATTACATAATTTCAATAGTGGCATCACGAGCCGTTAATATTGTGTAATTAATTACCTAAACACATAAAAATCGAATCTTTAATTGATTATTGCATGTTTTATAATTTCTAGGGTTTGTTTTTTTGAGAACCCTAATTTTTTTAAATAGGGCCGATTGCCCTAAATTATATATATAAAAAAAAATTAGGTTTTGCAAATTGTAGAAACCCTAGGTTGCATGCAATTTTTATGTGTTAATTAATGGATAACTTGTGTTATGTCATTAATAGTAAGCGATTTTGGAAACTTGATTATATGATAATAAGTGTTTTATGTGGGATCCATGATGAAAACATGCATGTGTTATCATGGATCAATGGTTAATATGCGTTAATTGTCAAGTGTTTGTGTTTGCATGCTAATTGTACGATATGTATAAATTAATTAGGGTTATTAGTAATTAAATTTGTATGACATGTTATTTAACTAATAGGTTAATTTAATTCTAAAATTGGGGAAGACCCCATATATATCGTTTTATTTTATCAACTATGTGTGTTATTGTATATATTTATCATAGGACTTACGCTACCAATTATTGGTGTATGTGGTCCATTGGGTACCTCGCTCGAAAACCAATGGGAGTCTTAGATCAATATATACATGTTAGTTGATTTAATTTAGCATGATCATTGTTTTAGTTGGTTATTTTTATTATTTGCTTATTATTATTTTTTTTTTTATTGTTTGACAAGTTGTAAGCAAAGGGTAATTTTTTGAATAGAAAATAAACCGGACTAAACAATGGTGAAACATGATTTGTTGTAAATTGTAACCTTGCAAAGTCTTATGTGCCGATAGTGGTTCGCTTCGCACGGTAATTGGCTCCCAGGCGAGTTAAATCTTAAACTTTTATTCGATTGATGTTTCTTGTACCAATAGTTAGAAAAGGCTCATCCATTATTGACAAACTATAAGAGAGGTATAAGGGTAGTGGCCATGAATTTGCAACCTAAAGAAGAAGGTTTTTAATAAGCTTCACGCTGACCCGCTTCTCCGCTTCTTTGTGCGTCAATATGGAGTTACCTACGACTATTTAAGTGACAAAAACATCTTAAGGGTGAATTGACCTTAATTCCACGCGCCACTTTGTGGTAATTATCCGAATAACTTGGGTCTTTTGACTCATGCAGTAGTACGATATAATGAGCGATAATTAAAGGTAATTCTTTGATTGACTTACCCAATACCTCGATTAAAACTTTGTTGATTTATTCTTAGTGAAGGAAACTAATGAGT
This sequence comes from Artemisia tridentata subsp. tridentata, assembly GCA_021014915.2. Classification (NCBI taxonomy): domain Eukaryota; kingdom Viridiplantae; phylum Streptophyta; class Magnoliopsida; order Asterales; family Asteraceae; genus Artemisia; species Artemisia tridentata. The sequence continues at coordinate 295,000,961 of CP139506.1, forward strand.
AAAGTTTTGTTAAAACCTATGATACGAAGTTGTGTGCATGCTTCTTCGTACATATTTTTGATTACACACATCAAAATTAGTACCCTTTAAATTTAAATTGATGTCATCTAATGAAAGAAACACTTGCAGTTGCAATTTACGTTATGTGAGACTTAGCTAGATAGCAATCTCAAGATAAATCTCCACGTTACGTGAGACGTAGCTGAAATAAATTTACAGTTTTTTAAATTAGACAACGTAATTGAGTTAGATAGTGAGATCTAGTAACTCAAGGCATAAGATGGGATGAAACATGCTTACATTACAAATAGTTTGGCAAATTGTAAATCCCATAATGATCTAGGAATTGAAAAATGTTTGTCAATTATTGTTCGACAATTACCTTGTTGAATATTTTTATTAGAGTAAATTGCAAAAATCGTCCTTGTGGTTTGGCCAAATTGCACGTTTCGTCCTTGTGGTTCATTAAGTGCAAATATCGTCCTTATTTTGCACTGTTACGTGAACTTTTGGTCCTTAAACAGTAAAATTTGGTAAACCACAAGACGATTTTTGCAATGATGGAGGACCAAAAGTGCACGTAACAGTGCAAAATAAGGACGATCTTTGCACTTAATGAACCACAAGGACGAAACGTGCAATTTGGCCAAACCACAAGGACGATTTTTACAATTTACTCTTTATTACTAGCAGATCAACTGATTTAATGAAAATATGTCAATTTTGATCCTAGTTTTAAGAAAATTATATGGTTATTTGAATATTTACCATGGGTATTTAATTTTCCTGAAAGGTTGAATTATCGAAAATACTAAAATTGAATTTTGTAATTTTTTTAATGTATTAATGCAACATTAAACCGTAAATGTGGTTTGGTCTTTTATTGGTAAATTAATCCAAATTCTACTTTCAAACAAATGTTTGATTGAGAAAAATTTACTGAAAAGACAAATAAAGTCTCCTTTACATGAGAGAAGAGTGAGACTCAATCATATTCCTTTTCATGATTGAGAAAGGTATGATAGGAACATTAGAATTGTCTAAATTCTAATATAACTCATAGCAAACTTTAATAGTTAAGATAATTGCACATTTTATTTTCCATAGAAATTTCATTACCCTTATTTGGTGATTGAATTCTTTTGTAACAAATATGACATTTGGTTAACTGGAAAATATGTATGACATTTAATGAGTTATTAAATTAGAAGCTAGACTGATTACCGCAAAATAGGTAAAAGGCAAACTAGCATAATTTATCTAGTTGTTTTGCTTTGACCCTTTAAAGGTGCTACATACCATTGTGGGGATGGTAGATCTATTAAGGAAGAAATTACATACCCAATTTTTCAAGTTAATAGCATTGATGGATAGTCCCTCATCTACATAGTAGAATACACTCTTTTAATACCTAAGTAATTGTTACGTGTGGGCTTTTCAAAGGTGTAGGAAAGTAAATAGCACGCTATTTGTTTTCACTGGTTATGAAACACTTACAATGTTGTCAAATCCAGTGGGAGCATTGTGTTTTATTACTGAATAAGGAATTATTGTAATGTTCTCTAATTCAGTGGGAGCTACAAGCTTTATTGTCTTGGTAGTAACCCAGATTATCTCTTGAATATCTCAAGATAATGACTTTTCAATTGTAGACACTTATGTTTTTTAAGGATAGTCATGTGCGTTTCCTTACTAGACAATGTAGTCATACATCTACTTGTTATGCTAATATCAATGACACAATCATATTGTTCACATAAACAAACGCGTGTCGTGTTGTTTATCTGCTACATGATGTTGTTCCATGCACAAGTGGGAGAAATCTTTATTGTGTGCAAGGTACAACACATAGGAATATGATTTAAAAGATTCTCTTGACCGAAAGGTAAGAGACTAATGTTCTAATAGGACTTGTATACTTAAAATGTAAGATTGCCTTATTTAGAACATGTGTCAAGATGATAACAAAGACTACTTCATGTTAAATATTTATGTATTCTTGAATTGACATGAATAAATGAAGTAATCTAATACTACTTCAGTTTGAATATTTATGTATTATTGGAATGAAATTAATAGATATGCGTGATTTAAAATGCCAAACATGTGCTGAGGCAAAAATGACAAGATCGCCTTTTCATTCGGTTGAAAGAAAAACCAACCCTCTTGATCTAATTCACACAGACGTGTGTGATTTAAAATCAGTGCCAACAAGAGGAGATAACAAGTACTTCATCACTTTTATTGATGACAACACAAAATATTGCTATGTGTATTTACTTAAAAGTAAAGATGAAGCAATAGATAAGTTCATTCTATACAAGAATGAGGTTGAGAATCAATTAAACAAAAAGATCAAGGTAGTAAGGAGTGATAGTGGAGGTGAATATGTATCTCCATTTGCTGAATTTTGTTCACAACGTGGAATTAGACATGAGTTCACCGCACCCTATTCACCTCAGCAGAATGGAATTGCTGAAAGGAAAAACCGCACCTTGAAAGAAATGGCAAATGCCATGTTAATAAGTACGGTTTTAAATCAGAACATGGGGGGGGGGGCATTTTATCGGCTAATTATCTTTTGAATAAGATACCTCGTAAGGAAAAGGAAGAGACCCCCTATGAACTATAGATGGGAATAAAATCATCTTATAAATACTTACGAGTATGGGGTACCTAGCCAAAGTGGTAATTCCGACACCTAAAGCTCAAAAGGTAGGACCCAAAACCGTGGATTGTATATTCATTGGGTATGCTCATAATAGCAGCGCTTATCGATTCCTTGTGCACAAGTAAAAGAATCCCCAGATACACAAGAATACGATAATGGAATCAAGGAATGCTTCATTCTTTAAAACCGTGTTCCCTTGTTTGACCAAGGAGAATGAAAGGTCATCTAGACGAGATGACGTGGTTGTCCACGAAAAGAGACAACGAGATGATGACATCGTACATGATGAGAGACAAAATCAATATGAGGAAGAAGATGTTAAACCTAGAAGAAGCAAAAGGCCAAGAATCAAGAAATCATTTGGACTCGATTTTGTTTCTTTTATGGTAGAAATTGAACCGAACACTTACCGAGAAGCGGTTAGTTCCTCAGAAGGGCCTCAATGGAAAGAAGCCATTAAGAGTGAGATATATTCTATTTTGCATGGAGCTTGTTGATCTACCTCCGGGTTGCAAACTGTGGAAAACTAGAAGGGGGGGGGGTTGAATATATAGTTTTTACCATTTTAAAATTAATTCGCTTTGTGACTTAACGTGATTTCAAAGTAAATATACACAAACAAACAATATAAGTAAAGTAAGTAAGGATAAGAATAATCAAACCACAACACGAAGATTTATAGTGGTTCGGTTACAAGGACTCTCTTCCTTGCCCTACTCCACTCCTCGAGCCTCTAACTCGAGAGTTTTTCTTCACTAAGAAACAAACTCCCTTCTAGGCGGAGAAAACCTTTTTACACGTCGCTTACACTTTATCCGGTACTAAGCTAAACACCGGGTTCTTTACAAGGGTACAACCACTCCCGTTGGTTCTTTTAACAAGGGTACAACCACTCCCGACACTCTATGTGTTTTGAGGACTAAAACACTAACTGATCACTACTGAATAAATGGTATAAACAATGATGTGAATACTACTAGATCACACATTAACTAACTAATAATGGCTTGCAACACAGTGTTGAAGCTTGTTGATGCTTGATCTCTTTTGCTACAAAAAGAAAGATCACTAAGAATGAAATGAATGAATGTAATGGGTTAGTAATGTATAAATGTATGAATGTGTATTTTATGCTATATAAGTGATGGTTGTGCCTGAATGATCAGCTTGCTATTTATAGGCAAAGCTGATCAACAGGCGGCGGATTTGGCGGATCCCAAAATTTGGATCCGCCCGTTATGGTGTTTGGTTCCGCGGGGACCAGGACAGCTAAGATATTCTCATATCTTTCCATATCTTGCACAATCTTTCCATATCTTCCATGGTCAACTCTTTAGCTTGAAGATCTATACAAGATATCACCTAAATCCTCAAGATATCCTAAAGATATCAAAATTAGGTATGCCATGATGTCATGTTTATTATTTCTAATTTAAGAAATAAAAGTAAAACATGTAAATGTAAAATGTATATATGCAATGTGATTCCTAGTGATCATGTAATGTGTAAAATGTGTTTAAAAAGACTTTATTACTATAAATGTAAAATACTTAATCTTATATTTATGCTTTGCTTAAAGATAAACTTTGTAATTGTCATTAACAAAATCAAGCAAAGATCGTAAAATATAAATAATGTTTTTAGAACGATATTTGTATTAACAATCTCCCCCTTTTTGTTGATGAAAAAATATAAAGTGTATTTTTTAAGCAAAGAACTAAATAAAGTATGAGTCTTTTAAAAATATAGATTAAGTTGGTTTTATGCAAGTTTTAAAAACTATTTTAAGCATAAAAGTATGTGATGTTTCACAGTGATGTAAACTTAATCCTATCTCCCCCTTTTTGTCGAAACAAAAAGAAGATATGCGTAGCGAAATGTGATGAACATTTCTTGGTTATTACTCCTCCTAAATTGGAGTACCAAGAGTGTTTCAATGATTTTGAGAACTTTAAAGCTCCCCCTTGGATTATACTCCCCCTAAATGGAGTACCAAGGTCATGATGCATAATCCTACAAAACAAATGGTTAGAATATGATAAGCTCCCCCTCGATGTATACTCCCCATTGCTAGGGTGTAAGATATGCATAAATCATAACACAAACACAAGATTAATGCTAGCTTGATTTCTAGAGAGAGAGAGATAAGAGTTAGGAGCCTTTCTAGTGAGAGAAACAATGAGATGTTAGATTAGGAGAAGTGAAAGGTCCAACCCTTCCCACACATGGGAAGGGGTATTTATACTTCTAACATATTTTCCCCTAGTGGGCTGTGGAGTGAGCTGACAGTGGGTAAAGACCCGACCCACTCCACGAATACTAAAATAACTAAACTATTACTAATTATATTAATAATCCTACGAGCTACTTAATGCTAATAGATCCTCGGGGTGACCGAGTCTTCATATGAATATTTATATTCCTAACAATCTCCCCCTAAGGGAGGTCACCCCGGAAATTACGTTTTGAATTCTAGCATTATATTACATGACTGTAAATTCCTAGCTCGTAGTCTTTTGATTCTTCGATGTCATGAAACTTTGTACTTTCAGCAGTGAACTTTCGATGACTGTTCTTTTGACTTGGATGATCTTTGAAGATTCTTTGAAGTTATCATCCAACGTACTTCTTCAAGTCATCTTTTAGCAGTATGTTTCCATGTGATGTGGTACTCTTTGAACCGACATACTCACACTTTTCTGGATCATGATTTTCAGCATCAGAGTTGCGAAAGCAGTGTTGAGGGCCTTTCAATTATCATGATTTCTTTGATTATGATGATGGTGAAGTGTGAGCATGGGATGATTGACCGACATCTTTTCGGCAATCAGCTGCAACCGCCAGGTATTCCTACATACGACAGTTAGCAATAAAACTTCCGGTACTTACAGGTTCGGACTTTGAGATTGTTAACAGCATAGTGTGAAAACTCTCTCTAATCCTTACCAAGGCCGTTCCTAAATCGGAAACCCCTAGAGGGCTTACAAGATCTACCGTAGTAAATCAACAATTAGGTGAATCGCTGGAGTTCACTCCACGACTGTAGACCGTTTGAAACCGCCGCGACCACTAAGCGTAATCCACAAGGAATTACCGAAGTGACCTGCTTTCAGGGCTGTTTGATGTTGACCCTGGTAGGAATTTCCATTCAATCACTGAGAATTACATTTGTAAATTCCCTCATAAATGTTCTGGCAGATTGCTAAGATCTGCGTAGGACTCATAAGTTTACAACTGGTGTCCTTGATGTTGAACAACCAGTGTAGAAGTAACACGTGTTCCTATGAGATCTTATGATGCATCTAGTGGCTCTAGACTCGATTAGTGCATTTTGGTAGTCGGAGACTAGAGCGGTGTCTCCTGTTTCAATATCAACATAACTTGTAATGAGCTGTCGATAGATTATGCAGGGTTTCCCATGAGAATGAAACAAGTCCTTTTAAGAGAACTTGAGTGGCTTAGAAGGTTTAGTGCAGTGCGTCACTGGGTCCATGACCTCTTGTCTTCAATACCGGCGTCACCTTAGTAACAACCGGTAGCATATGAATTGAACCCGGTTTCTGCCCTAAGGTTGAATAATTGGAGGGCTATTTCTTTTCACCCTTTCACATTACTTTTTCTTTTTAATTCTTCAACCCCTTATTTCTCCTTTCTCATATTACTCCTTTTTTCATAATCATACCTAAGGACTGTCTAATACTAACTATTCGCTATTGTCCTTGGGTAGATCCCTCCGGCTCTGGCGGATCATAGGACGGTTTTCCTAACCTTAGCCACCTTATAACTTCATGACTATCCTATGTTGCCGTTAACCAAATCCTTGAAAAATCTTTCAAAGTGTTTATGATTATGAAACACATTTTGCTAACACTTTGAGAGTTTTATACTTTTCAAATGCTCCCCCTTAACATTTGCTCAGATGATTATATTATAAATTTGCACATGTTGGGTGAAGATTGTACTTTTTGAATTGATCCACCTTCAGTGAACATGACCGATTCGAGACACACTTACATCACTAGTTAGACTAGCTTGAAATTATTACCCGGCCTGGTCAAGTCCACATAAAGTTTCTCGAAACGGTACACTCTACTCAGACACGTCCTCTTCGAGACACGCTTACATCACTGGTTAGACCAGCTTGAAATTATTACTCGGCCAGGACGCATCCTTTCGATTAATGACATTTTATGTTTCGTCAATTCATTGGTGAAGTCTGAGTCGTGCTCACATGAGATGCCACATTCATTTTCATCCATTCGCTCCCCCTCAATATGTGCATCGATATACGAAAGAGTTTAGCACATATGGGAGATCCTACACTTGAGTCCAAAACATCACATTTTTATCAGATTTCATATTTAAATCACATTCTCTCCCCCGATCAAAAATTTCAAACCATTTGAGATTTGTGATCCTAATTGATTTAAATAAGTTAGAAATTATGAGAGAAAATGTGGTCAGTTTTAATATGTGCTGATAATGGAACATGTAACTGCTCCCCCTCAATTTATGAGGGAGATTCACTATTTATCATGTACAAAGATAATCGTTATGACACAAATGATATTGACCTTTTTGCGCAGATGATGTGATCATCCGCTTCTCTGAGGGAGTCAGTGGTCAACATTAATTATCCATCCACCAACAAAAATTTCCCACATGTTGTAGATCCCCACTTGGCGAGACCAGAATAAGTACTGCTTTGTTGAAATGAAGGTGGTGGAGGTGAAGACAGTGTTGTTGTTGTTGTTGCCGATGTTGTTGTTGTGGTGAATTCAGAGCCAGTCAATAGAGTTTGAACATCTGATCAAATGGTTAGAGCGGGAACTGGCACATTCATATTGGCCATGGAATCTGCATAAGAATATCAACACAGATATACATACATACAGATACACTTTTCATTAATAGCTACCACATAGCAGCTTGCCAACTCATAATACCAAATTCATCTCATAGTCAAACCACAGTCAGGAAATACATCAAACTGCTATCTAGCATGAAGAGCAATTAGCAATCATGATCATGGCAATTCACTCATATTTCAACATTCAACTCAGGAGCTTAGGGACAAGATTCTAACATGATAGCTACATACCTAAGCATATCCTGAGTGCACATGCACTTAATCAACAACAATTAAACAGCTATCGACTAACAAAAGTCAATCAACATTTGAAACTCATTAAGTTAGATCATACAAATGCCTGTGGAGTATTCAAGAACATCAATCACAATGGGTTTTCTAACTTCTTTTAGATTTTGAGTTTTAACGTATTTAGGGGATTAACCGAGGATTCCAAAGTGACACAAATGAGCCTTCTAGTTACATAAAGCTAGGAAACTATAAGCAAATTGCACATAATGCCCTAATCTTTCTAACAACTAACACATTTGGCCATTTGAGATAAAGCTTAGTAAGTTCCTCTTCAACAAATACCCCATTAACTACAAAACCTTTTCTAACAATTATGAGATAACTAAGAAACCCGTTTGATGATATAAAATTTGAAACCACTCTCCCCCTCAATCAATGACCCGTATTCTAGTCAAAGAGCCGTAGTCATTGATTGAGTGACAAATTTTATGCACAATCCAAGTCTGAAAGAATTTCAACCAACATGTTACCACCATGTGTCTCACAAATAATTTTCAGAAGAATCATAGAAGGAAAATTATTTGCATACAAAGAAGATTTCTCTTCCTTTACAAGAAATGATGCACTGAAACGTACATCAAATCGGGAAAACATGGATATAAAGTAATCCATTCCCGGGTGAACTTCACCCAGTGGGAGGAACAACCGTCTTTTTGGCGACGTGCTTTCCCCATTTTGAAACGCGGGTTGCTATCTAAAGTAATAGCAAGCCATGAGACATGTTTTAACAATTCATTTGAACTTCTGCTCGAGCTTCATTTAAAGTCCCGTGTCATTATTGAATGACATTTCTAAGACCGTAAATGTTATCGATAAACAGAAGACATGCCTAGAGCGACTATTTTTGGTATTTTCTATTTTTCTGATTTTTTTTTATGGATTTTATAGGTTTTATATTTTTCTATTTACATTTTGGTATAAGATATGTACAAAGTATGTTATTTAATTTAAGAAGATGTTGACATGAATACCAAAGTGAGGATACGTTCAGTATGTTGTAGAAATCTGTAGTCAACATCTCTTAAACTTTCACCACCAAAGCTTTCGAGGCTCCTGAATAATCGTCTGAACTTGAGCCTTCTCAATGTGAAGCTTTGATAGCTTCCCCCCAAACCGATAATCTTCTTTTTGAGCAGTTTCAAAGCTCTCTTTCAAGCTTACATAAGGTAAGTGTACAGCGGAATCCGTAGCAAACCACATCAAATATTGCTGCTCCTTTTAAGAATAATCATCGTGATTCTCCGTTCGGGGGATCATCAAATAGATCAGCAACGTATCATCTCACGCTTGATTAATACTTCTCACATTTCTTCCCGCTGAAGTCTGAAATAATACATACCGAAAGTATCCAGAGACAACTTCCCCCAAGTAGTTGAAGAGATGCAATTAGTCTCATTGTATGAAGCTCAAAAACCAGAAGTACACACTCAATCCCATTAATGAAGTCGAAAACGTAACATCAAGATCAATAAAGACCCGGAAATGCACTTTTCTCCTTTCAGGAAATTGCAGATGAGAATTGCTACACCAAAGTCCACAAAGTCCCGAGTGTAGGCAATTTATCCCGTATGTAGTCGAAATGATACAGACTAACTAAAGGGATCATCATACCATTGTGTACCTCTTTTATCATCAGAAACTATTTCTTACATCTCTTCCCCCACGTAGTTGGAATGATACACCAGAAGGAACGAGTTAAGACACTGATTTTCTCTGCGGTCATGACATTTGTCTTTCCGGAATAACTTCAACAAAGAAGAAGTATAAAGTTCATCACGTGTACTCGTTGTGCATTCCGATGTATGTCTCCTTCCCCTTTGCTGGTTTTGATACCTCAGAATCAGCAACACATTTTACGCACAAATACTTGACATCTTGTGAGAAGAACAAAATTGGCTCAAATATATTCTGTGAGAATCAACAGCTACCGAAACGCTCTCTAACTGTCTTTACCAACCCTTAAGTAGGCTATTTGAAGTGATAATTGATGGAGCAAACCCGATATACCAAACTTGAAACTGACGAAGAATTCCCCAAATTTGTTACTTAAGCTTGCATTGTTGTTGATTGAAGAACGATGCAGAAAAAAACCCCTAAGTACCTTTATACACTCAACTAAGAGCCAAAGCAAGTACAACACCTCTTGAGACTATCCATATCTGCATCTGCGTGTGACACTGAGCACTACAATGTAACTCCTTGAAGTGATAGCTATAACTCGAGAGTACTACAATGTAACTCCTTACATCGGGTATAACTAGATAATCCAAGTCCCAATCATAAATTTTATAACTTCAAGCAAGTCATCAATCGATGGATGAAATAAGTAGAAGCCTTCGTGAAACCCACTTCAATCTCAAATAAGGGATGCCAAATAAACTCCGTGATCACTTGGCATTCCATGTCCAAATTCTTATCCGTTGTGACATTTTAGCCGACATTTTTCTTTATGTTCTTGTGGTTGATTTACCGAGTGCACGTTGGAAGGAACAACAATCCGTGATGAAATAGATTCTTCAGAACCAGGTTCTGGGAAAAGAATACCAAAGAACGGATCATTATTCATGTGTGCAACTTCAATATCTTGAGAGTCATTATCAACACCTTGAGGAATAACTGGAGATTTGGTTTCTTGAGTAGTTTGAGTTGTACTTCTAGATTGTGCATCTTGATCAATGGAAATTGAAAAAGGTGAACCAGTTGAGTCAGCAGGAACCGGAGCAGGAGCTTCAGGAACTGGATGATCAACATTCGTTGGAGGTTGGAAGTATTCATCAAACATCGATTGAACTAATAAATCCCAGTCATCCGTTGTTAGTAGAACATTAGGCGTTGAAGGAACTTGGTATGTACGACTCCTGAACTGATGTATTCAGGAGCCGTATGACCATTTATCAAACATCAATCAACATGTAGTTTATTCACCCTTCTCCCCCTCAAAAATTGCATATGACTGCCAGTGCCATTTTTGATTGAACGAGTGAATAAGAATACGATCAACAGTAAGTAGATCCACTTGATAACTGGCAATTTGTTTATTCACCCTTCTCCCCCTCTAAAATTTCATATGACTGCCATTTTTGATTGAACGAGTGAATAAGAATACCATCAACTGTAAGTGACTCCACTTGATGACTGACATGTAGTTTATTCACACTTCTCCCCCTCAAAAATTGCATTGGAGGTTGCCATTTTTGATAGAACAAGTGAATAAGAATATACTCCAATGTACGTTGATCCACTTGATGACTGAATGAGCATGGGAAGAGCATGAAGCTTGTTGATGAGAATGGTCATAAACAAGAAGATTTCTCTTCTTCCGAAGATAAAGCGCACTTAAGCGTACACTTCTCTTTTCTTTGATGAACGGGGCCTGAAGAGTTGTCAGCAGACGCCATGATGTTGACATTGAGGCCCGAGGCTTGAACTGCAGTGTTCAAACGTCATTGTCATTGATGTTCATCAAGCTTGAATTGCTTGAACCCCTAATTCATGAGATATCAGTCTTTTCGGCACCCAAACCCTGAGTCTTTCCTTAATAGGAGTGAACGATGTACCTGCACTTAAGTAAAGACTACCTGCATTGACATTAAGAGTTTGTTTGCATTTATATGGGTTAGTGATATCAGCATTTAAACCATTTGGGGTTTCACTGTCAACCTTGGTTTTGCACTCAGTGAACATCTTTCTAATAGGTATCCATCTAAGACCAGCAATCTTAAAAATTCTACCCGTCGGTATCCACCTAAGAAAAGATCTAGGAGTGTTTGGTTTCTCATGCACAGTGAAAGACTTGTTGGGAGAAAACCTTTGTCCTATAGCAATCTGCCTACCAGTTTCTGAATACAACTCTTTGGTTCTACGGGCTTGTTGTTGTTTCTAGTCTTAGAGGATTGAACCTTAGCACGAGCATTCACTTCCTTCAGGAATTTTGTTACACAATTATCATGATTTTCCTTAAAAACACATTTCTGACAAGTTGAGCAAACAAGGTGTTTGGAGTCAGAGAAAGATCTAGGATTCTTAGAGTGATATGCTATGGGAATCGCATTAGTCGATACGCAACTACTCTTAGAAACAGGAAAATTCCTAGTCTTTTCATGTGTGTTTTTCTTAGCATCCTCTAGGTTGTGATTCTGAACACTGTTTTTATGTCTAACATGTTCCTTTGGTGTCACAAATGACACACGCTTTGAACTAATCCTAGAAGAGCTAGAGGCACTCATGTGATGAGGTTTTGCAAACGTATATTCCTTATCCTTAGGTCTAGACTGTGAAATGACTGGTTTTGACAAAACTTGTTTTGAATCAACTTGGGAGGCAAACCGTGGTTTTGAGGATTTTGGTCGTTCAGATATAAACGCAGTCGGTTGTCTAACAACTGATTGGTTTCTAAGTGGTGGTTTCCCCAAGATTGATGGTTTTGCAAACTTAGTGTTCACACCATTTCCTATCGATTTTCTTAACTCGTTTTTCAACGCTACAATTGCAAAACCCTTTTCCTGAAGTTGAGCTTTGAATTCATCATTTTTGGCAATCAAAGAGGTTGTTTGCTCTACAGTCTTAGTGTTGTTTCTTTGATTGTATCACACAGTTCTTTGCACTGAATTTTCAAAGTCTCAATTTCATTAAGTAATTCAGCCACTTTATGTTCCATTTCAGTATTTTTAGTTGCAATAACATCACTGTCATGTTTAGCCTTAACTTCAATAACATCACTGTCATGTTTAGCCTTAACTTCATTACACATATCACACATCTCAGCAATACTTTTTTTCATGTTGTTGATCGTTAAGTTTTTGGCTTGTAGCTGAGCTTTCAAATCGTTTATCATAAAAAATTCAAGGAATTCAGGAAATTCCAGATTCCTACATGGTTGGTTAGTTTGAAGACTTTCTTCCTTTTGTTGCATTGAGATTTCAAGTGAAATACAATGTTTTTCAAGTTGTAAAAATTTGTTTGAAAGTTCATTATAAACTTCTTTTTCAACCATATCATTTGATTTGAAAAACTCAGCCGTAGGCAAAGAACTTGACGCATCATCATGTTCGGTATCCTGATCAATTTCTCCCCCCTTATGACTCATATTTGTTGAATCAGAGGTGATATTGCTATCAGTCTTTTCCAACAGATATGTGTCATAAGTAGGTTTAATTTGATCAGTATGTTGTTGTTCAGCAGAAAGAACATTAGTTTGATCAGACAGATGTACCTCAGCAGATGGTACTTGGTGACCTGCATCCACACTAAGTGTGATATCAGTTCCTGAGATGTTGTCATCACCATGCTTATCTGACTCTGTCCTGTTTCCCATATGTTGTGCTCTTTCAATAATGAACCCCTTAACATTACTCATAAGTAGGAATAATGTAGCTCTAAACACGTCAACCTCGGTTCCAGTGTAGTTAGCAAAACACTTTTTCGTCATTTTACTGTCATAATCATAATCCTCAGTGAATTGCGAATCAATGAACACTTGGAGTTGGTTGTAGATCACCTAAAAGGCAGCCATGGATCTATCTTCAGAAAATTCTCCTTTGTCAAGTTGTTGTTCAAGTTGATCTAAATACAGAATCATCTTGACTGTGAAATCCTGAACATCTTGACGAAAGAGTGTTGCGAAAGCCCTTTCGTATCCTCCCAAGTGTCCAGGTTTTTCAAAGAGAACCTTCAGATGTGAGTGAACTAATAAAAAACATTCAATGCAACTTTCCTTTGCATTAGGCAACATTAGTGACTGATGAAACTCTCTCTCTTGCAAATTTGGGCACGAAGATTCCACATTAGTATTATCAGAATCAACCACGTTTATTTGTTGTACAGAATTGGAAATCTTTTGTGTATCATAAGTGTCGTACAACTTGAGTACCTCAGAGATGAAGGAATCTGAAGTAGTAGACATGATGAAAACGTGCACGGGATTTTACAATTCTATGATTTAAACCGAGAAATAGAGTCTTTCACGGGATTTTACAAAAATCAAGAATAAACCATGAAGTGATAATGATTACTTGAATGTGTTATGATTAGTGATTGTGTGTTGAGGGTGATGATTTGATTGTTAGACTTTGTGAACCGTTGTTTGATTTTGGTTGAAAGGGTTTAAGTGAATCCAAATACCCACCGTGGTTATATCCAATAAATTCGAAAATATCTTAGCCCAAAATAATTCACACTCTCGTATTAACGAAGCTAAATCAAAAACCGTGACCCAAAATTATACCCAAAAATACTTTACCAACCAAGAGATTTGTCCTTGTGATAAAAGAAACCAACAGTATTTACTCCCAAAAAAACTTAACAACACAAATTGTCCTTCTGTTATCTGTCCAAAGGCAATAAGTCCAATTTACCTTGGCCCAAAGACAAATTCGATTCAAGCCCAATCCAAATACTATCCAAACTAAAAACGCTTAAGGCCCACTTTTATCAGTAACCCTAATTTTTTTGGATATATTAATACACCTTACCCACACTCAATCAAACCCTAACCATATCACTGATAATCCTCTACCCCAAAACGCTATCACACCTCAAAAAAAAATCCTCTCACCAAACTCAGAAGAAAAATTAATCTTATCTCCTTTCGGTATCTGTGGAGTTTGTTAAAACTCCTTGAACCGTTTAGAGCACTAGGGTTAAACAATAACAAAGACAACAATCATGCACAGCGGAATAAGTAAAACATCTTTATTATTGAACAAGGTTTTTACTTTGTGATCTCTAATACTAACACTAATAATCATCTACAGCCCCAATTCTACTTGATCAAGGTAGAACATGTTACACGCCTTGTAACAGGGATCAAGGACTCGACCTTGAGGCTGAACTAACTAACTAACTAACTAAAACTCTAACCCTAGACGTTTATAACTTACGTCTAGGTTACACACACACACACCTTTTAGTCGACTACATTATGGAAGACCTTACTTCTTGAAACCTTACACCCTTGATCTCTTTATATAGAGAGATATTAGGGTTTACAAAATACTACGAGGGACTAATAAATAAATATTCTTTAACAAGCAAGTCCCTTGTCTTTTATTCTTCATTAATTGAAGAATTCTTCCTTGTCACTTCAGGTCCTTCTTGTTTTCACTCTTCTTGTTTTGTCTCATCAAATCTATAAGACCCAACAATCTTCCCCTATTTGATGATGACAAAACATACACGTTCTTGTACGAACTTCCCTAGACGAAGTAGAGAAGTTGAGATAATTAAATCTCGCCATGAATGAAACAAGTCTTGTCTTCCCCTTAAGCCATGCCATGCCACTCCAAATTTCTTCTAACATCTCTTCCCCTTTTTGTTATCAACAAATAGGGAATGTATGTAAATACGATCTTGACCACCATTAACCAGTACCACACTTCTAATCAAAGCCTTCCAATGTTTCAAATTGCCCTCCATGAAGAACGCCAAAATGCTTACTAAAAATGAATCCAAAACAGTAGAAAACTCCAACTAGCAGTAGTAATAATGAACAACGGTAGTAAGAATCAAACACTTCCCCTTGAGTGGTGCATGTAGATGGTTAAACAATTAAACAATAAGCTTCCCCTGAAACTAATATGTTTACCATCTCTTGAATCTTCAATTCTGTAAGCTCCTTGTAATGATTACTGATGAAGAAAACCAAATATGACGAACTTGATGAAGAAGTTGAATTTCCAAACCTTCGTCTTATATCTTGCACTATCCACGTCTCTATGTGACTCCAAACTTATCTTAGAAGTAGGCTACTAGGACCTCTTGATAAATCCTCAACTACTATAAGACACTGAGCACTACAATGTAACTCCTTTAAGTGATAGCAAATGTGAGCATTACGCACCATAATTTGTAGATCACACATCCTTGCTAGATTTACCAAGTCTTTGTCACCGCAATAACACAAACATAAGAACGCGCACCTGTGAAACTCAACTACAACATCAAATAGATAATATCCAACCGTCTTCTTCAAATAATCCCCAACGAGCCTTTAATCTTTCAAGAACAAAAACCAACTTGTGTGTGTGAAACTAATAACCTGTGTGTGTAATACCATCTCTAATCAATCATATGTACTTCCCCTCACTGCTCGTAAATCATGCATTGTCTCCATAAATCATCTAAACACAGCAGTACTTTGAATATAACAGTACCTTGGAGCAGCAGTACTTTGAAGTAGCAGCAGTACTTTCAATCCGAGAACAGTACCTTGAAGAGAGCAGTACTTTGAAACATAGCAGCATAATCCCTTTGACTTGTGCCCTGACCCACGCTCTTAAATAATGGCCTTCCCATACGCAATCAATATAGTACGAGAATAATAAATTCACTTTAGCTGCTCCTCACTTCTTTCCACCTTGCACTTTAACGAATCTTCATATAAGCGACAAACCGAATCATGAATCAACCCACATGAAGATAAACAATTAATTAATTACCAATTGCTAGCAGTAGGATTGAATTTCCTTAATTGCTAGCTCAACCGACCTTTATTGCTAGCGAGTACGAGGTAATCTGCCTTCCCACTTAATTCGATCCACAATTAATGCTTCGAAAACTTTGTTATTACCTTCTTGTCGCCACGCAATTTATCACAGCAGCATCAAACATTAATTAAACACTCACGTGTCTCCATGCTTTGTCGCCATAACTAAAAATCAAACTGTATGATCTGATACAAAGAAAAGATCGATACCCTTTTTATAAAAATAACGATTACCTCAGACACCTTTATCGAATCATTGTATCTACTCCAAATCAGTTTCTTCGACAGTAAAACCTTGTAATCCCTAGGTAACGAGCTCCCCAGGCTTTGATACCACTTGTTGGATCGATATACTCTGACCAAACTAACTTGTAGCTTGTCTACGGTTTAACAACTTTGAATGAATTCAAAACTATTAATAATGAAACACTGATATACTTTGCTAAGTATGCGGAATCTACTTCAACAAAGCTAAGAAGAATTAATAAACAACTTTGAATATTATTAAAACCTTGAACCTGCTTTCTTACACAGATTCACTAACAAACTCTAATCACTAATACTTCTAATAATCGACTAATACTTTTCTCTAATCGCATATAATCGTATATCTCTAATGCCAACCTAGGGATCCTTTTATAGGCACAAGGAAAACCCTAGTCGGTTTACAATACTTGAACGACAAGTAATTCTAATTATAACTCTAATCTAATACGAACATTCTAGAATTACACATTAGTCCTTAAACTATTTGCATAGCAGTCCTTCAACGAGCAGCAGTACTTTGACTTAATTAGCAGTACTTTGACTTGAGTAGCAGTACTTTGATATTTCATAGCCCAACAATCCTCCCCTAACTTGAATTCTACTTGCTTGATTTCAAGTTCCTTTGTATGTCTTTAACTTCAACACTTTATCTTCAAGGAAAGATTGTATCTTTGAAATCTGACTCGTTGTTGTTTTGTCATCATCAATGCAATCAGTATCTTCAATCTTCATCAGCAACAATTCTTTTCAGCATCATATCTTTTCAGCAACACAGCATCATATTGGCAATATGTACATCAGATCTTTAAAAGTTTCATACTATTCTCATCACTTCCAGGTGTGTTAACTCCTGTGAGAGGTGAATCATTGAAAACTTAATGGATTTTGATGTCTCTTTACCAAAGCCATTAACTCTGGAGTAGCCAATGTTTAGATTTAGGAAAAACCATGGTACATTGATAACCATATGATTTTTAGCAAATCATCAGCTATCAACGGATTTGAGTAGTCTTTACCAAATAGCCGTTTGCTTTTGGACTAGCTAGTTCTTTTAGTACAATCACTACCATGGTGAACTAATTACCATATAATGGTTTTCCACAGCCTTTACCACAAAGCCATTATCTTGTGGGCTAGCCAACTCTTCACTAATATAGATATGGTGAGTTGAAAACCATACAATTTTTAGTAAATTGCCAACTAAAAACGGATTTGATAATCACATCAGAGCCGTACCCTCATGATGAGTCAAACTCTTTCTTGTTTATTAAACATGGTGAGTTGATTACCATTTGTTGTGTAGTACAAGTACTAACACCATGCTGTTGCTTTCAAAACCATTTGTTGCTGTTTAATCTTTGTGCTTCAAAATGTTTTTGCACTTATCAAAAATTACTGATTTTATCAAAAGACTTTACTGGTTTTATGCTGCAAGCAGTACTTTGAGAAAGTACTGTCTGACAAGCAGTACTTTGAAGAAAGTACTTATTTTTCAAAAGATTTATATAATAATTAAACCATACCAGTAGTTATGCATTAATCTTCAGATTCTGTTGTCCACTTGATGAATAATTTTATGACCATCAATGCTACTTCATTCTCTTGTTCCACTTCCATTCCATGCTCTAGCATCCTGATCATCAGATCTCTTGTGAGTGGATATCTCTGTTCTGCTAGCATATGAATCATAGTGCCATCTTCTAACTCCAAAACATGTATTCCAACTGATTCAAAGAATCTCCATCTGTTAATCTCCCAATTGTCTTGATTTTCCCACAAAGTACTGTCCTTTGTTTCCTCTGTCTCCCAGATTGTTGTGAGATCTCCTAACAATATCAAACCTACTCCTTGTGGTGGAATATGCTCAAAATTAGTTTGCACTTGGAGATATAACTGAAGCATATCATCTCTATCAATCAGATGTAGTATATCCCATAATGAATTGAACACTCTAAAACTTCCATCTTGTCTATGAAAGATCAGATAATTTCCTTCTTTAGATTCTACAGCTGAAAAAGTAGATATCTTGGACTTCTTATCAGTATCTTCTTTCAATTTTGGATTTTCAAAGTCAACAACTCTAAGATAATTCCTTAGCTCATCAACTGTGTCTGTTCTTAATTCAACAGCTTCCTTGAACTTCTTTGATGGCTGTTCATCAGTAGTTCTTTTCCTCTTTGAGCTTCTTGTAACAGCTCTTTCCTTTCTTTTATCTTCAAGCTCCTTATCTTCAAAAGAAATAATGCTTGCAAGATCCTTTTCTATAGCCTCTCTAACAGCATCATACAGATCCTTCATCTCTGTATATGTCAATCTGACTAAACCTGTATATCCTTGACCTTTCAGATAAGCCATCATATCATTCCTTTCTCTAGCTTTACTAATTTGCCTTTGTGATTGAACAATCTTCCTTGATTCTTCAACATCTATCTGAGCTTGCAATATTCTAGTTGCTTCCTCATTTTTGGCAATCTGAATTTGTCTTAACTGTGCCAATGTCATCTTCTTCTTCTTCTTTTCTACCAAGATCCCTTTGCCTTTATCTTTTGGATCTATTTCCTGAGTGGGTTGAGAAGAAGTATGATGTTGTTGTTCAACCTCATGAATACTGATGCCTCTTTGACTTGACATATTAAGCATAATGTCAGCAATTGTTTCATCATCACTGTTAGTATGAGCTATAACATCTTCTTCCTGAGCTGGTTTAGAAGGGCCAACTTCCTCTTGAACTTGAATTGAAGGACCAATATCTTCTTCAAAATCTAAAGTTCTAGGTGTAATAGTAAATTGCCTCTCAGTACCTTGTTGAGCAGTACTTTCAGCTTCAGCTCCTTCCAAGTTTATTTCCTCAGTATCACCACTTCTTACTTCAACAGCAGCTTCTTCCAAATTTATTTGCTCTGTTTCATCACTCTTCCTCTCAGCAGTATCTTGAGGAATATTTTCAGGTGGTGTCCTCTGAGTATCATCCATAAATCCAGCATCTTGTTCAAAACCAGCATCTTCATTCAAATTCTCTAAATTCCTCCCCAATTGGAATGAAGAATGCTTCTTTGACTTTTTCTTCTTTGACTGAGAAGACTTCTTAGGTTTCTGACCACTCTGCTTCTGAGACTTTACCCATAATCTATGGTGTTGAACTAGTGGCCAAACATACCTCTTCAATCTTTGAAACTTAGTCTTTAACTTGACTATCTTAGCAGCTTGAGCCTCACTCTCCTTTTTCAGCCTCTTTAACTCCCTTGTTAAAGCATAATTATCCAATTCTGCCTCTTCTTCTTGGTCTGACTCCTCATGAGTAGGAATGTCCATAGGAGCAGTATCTTCCCGAGTAGCAGAATGTGGAGAAGCAGTATGTTGAGAAGCAGTAGGTTGAGGAATACTAACTTCTCTTGAAACTGGAGACTCTTGGCTTGCTGATTCAGAATTTGCTTCTTGCTCTTGCTCTTGCTCTGCATCTCTAACAACTTGTGCAACTCCCAATATATGAGCAGTCAAAGGTGTGTTGGTTCCAGAAAACTTGACACTTTGTTTAGATAGAAAAGTAAACACCTTTGATGGAAGTTTGACAGTGGGTAAAAAACTTTGAGGTTTAGGGACATCCTCAAGTTGATTGTTCAAGAATAACTGAACAAACCTTGGATACATTAAGAATGGTGATCCATTAGCAATATGTGTAAGCATACCATCAAGAATTAGTCTTGAAAAGTTGAATCTTCGATCGGTAGCCAAACCCACTAATGCAGATGCAATATTTTGACCAAATTGATCAAAAGAAGTACTTTTGGGACTTAAACAATGAAGTAAGACGTGAATGAGGTACTTCCAATGAGAACAAAACAAAGGCTTTTGAAAAGTAAGTTTCGTCAGATCGCCTTCATAACCTATATCACTTAAAGTGTCCCAAAGCACTTGTTTTTCAAAACGAACAGCCCCCCCTTCATCATTAAACATCAAAACATCCCTAATCGTGGCCTCAGAAATCCGAATAGTTCGTCCAGCAACCGTAGCCCTAATTAAAGAATCATCTTCAATCGTTGCAGTAGCCCAAAATTCTTGCATCCAAGGACCAATAACATCAGGGTCAACTAAAATAGAGTAGTAGATGGAAGACCCAGTTAAGAAATCAATGATCGCATGAAAATCAACATTATCCCTTGTCTTGTCCAAGTTAGCGATCATATTGTGTTTGCTAACAGTGAGTCGATTAGCCATGATGAGTGGTAGAGAAGAATTCGCTTTGAGTGTGTGTTTTGTTAAAAAGATTGTGGTGTAAAAGCGAATGAGGGATCTCAAATACGGTAAAAGGCGGGGAAATAGGTGTGAGTTTCTTTAAATAGGATGGAAATAAATCAAACTCAAAATAATAAAGTTACCGTTTTGATTAACTTATTATCTCCGCCGTAAGGAATTAATTAACCGTAGCCCCACAATTTTTTGACCGTTGGAACAGTACGTCCACGTAAGCAGTACGTTGCTGAGGCAGTACTTTAAGCAACAAAGCAGTACGTTCCATCTTCTTATCCACAATCAATACTCCAAACTAAAACCAAGAACTTGTAAATGGTTCATGCTTAAGTTCTAACTAATAGCTTATGTTGCCTCCCCTCAAATACAACATATAGGCTAAACTAAATTACTAAAAACCAATACTTTCATTAAGAACTAAAAGAAAGTATACTAACTAATACTAAAGCCTCCCCTCAAATGTAGCCTAGTAGTTAATCATCCCAATGCTCACAACTAAGTGGTTGAATCTTGAAACATCAAATCCCTTAGTGAGTAGATCAGCTACATTATCATCTGTGTGAACCTTAACCACATTTATAAGCCTGTGCTCATAACAATCCCGAATGAAGTGATGCCTAATCTGAATATGCTTGGTCTTGGAGTGATAAACTGGATTCTTCACAATGCAGATGGTACTCTCATTATCAATATTGATACGAGTATTTTTGAAGTTGAATCCATAATCCAAGAGTTGATTTTGCATCCACAAAACTTGTCCACAACAGCTAGCAGCAGCAACATATTCTGCTTCAGTAGAGGAGGTTGCAGCAATGGTTTGCTTCTTACATTGCCAGGAGACTAATCTTCTTCCAAGATATTGACATCCTCCTGAGGTTGATCTTCTATCATAATTATCTCCTGCATAGTCACTATCTGAAAAAGCTTCCAAGTGAAAAGGTGACTCCTTAGGATACCATAATCCTAACTTTGGTTGATGCTTGAGATATCGAAAAATCCTCTTGACTGCATACATATGTGAAACCTTGGGTGTAACCTGATATCTTGCACACAAGCAAACAGCAAACATGATGTCAGGTCTTGATGCAGTTAAGTACATAAGACAACCAATCATTGATCTATAGAGCTTGACATCCACAGCTTGTCCATCTTCATCCTTGCCTAAGGGTTTATTGTTATCAATGGGTGTGGTGGCAGGCCTGAGATTTGGAAGGTCAAATCGTTTAAGTATGTCTGCAACATACTTTTCTTGGTTAATGAAGATTCCATCTCTTGTTTGTCTAACTTGAAGTCCCAAAAAGAAGGTTAATTCTCCCATAGAACTCATTTGAAATTCCTTCTGCATAAGATCTTCAAATTCTTTCACCATAGACTTCTTTGTGGCTCCAAATATAATATCATCCACATATACTTGGACTAACATAATGTCTTTCTTATCCCTTTTGATAAACAAAGTCTTATCAATTGCTCCTCTCCTATAACCATGTTGTAATAGAAAATTTGAGAGTCTCTCATACCAAGCTCTGGGAGCTTGATGAAGGCCATACAGTGCCTTGATCACTTTGTAGACTTTGTTTGGATGTGCAGGATCTTCAAAACCAGGAGGTTGTTTAACATAAACTTCCTCAGAAATTGTGCCATAAAGGAAAGCACTTTTCACATCCATTTGGTAGACAGGAAATCCCATGTATGATGCAAAGGCAAGAAATAACCTTATGGCCTCTATCCTTGCAACAGGAGCAAACACTTCATCATAATCCACTCCTTCTTCTTGGCGATATCCTTGTGCAACCAATCTAGCTTTATTTTTGATAACATTCCCTCTTTCATCTCTTTTGATTCTGAAAACCCATCTTGTACCAATGACTCTTTTGCCATCTGGTAAATCACATAATACCCAGACTTCTTGAAGCTTGAATTGTAGAAGCTCCTCTTGCATGGCTTCAACCCAACTTTCATCAGCTAAAGCTTGAGCTACCTTCTTGGGTTCTTCTTGAGATAAAAAGCAAGCAAACAGGCATGTTTGTTGATCCTTGTGATTCATCCTGTTTTGTTTGTAAACAAAGCTAAGTAAAGCAGTATGTTGCTTAGAAAGTCCTTTAACTTTGTTCCTTGTAACCACTCCTGAAGAGGGTGATCCAATAATGTTACTTTGAGGATGAGCTTTATGAACTCTCAATGTAGGAGTTGGTGGTACTGGAAGATCAGACTCTAAGTTAGTAAAATCAATGCCTTCATTGGAGAAAATACCTTCTGGATTAAGCTCATCATCAACTTCTTCTAATCCAGGAATGTTAGCATTAACCAAATCATCATCATCAATATTGGAATCATCAGCATTGTTCCAATTTGATTGCTCTAACACACCAGAAGTACTGTCAAAAGGATCAGCAGTACTTTGATCTAAAGTACTGTGGGCAGTATCTTGAAATTTACCCTGTTTCTTTGCAGCTTCATAAGCCTTCCTTTGTTCATCTTCATAGGATTGTGCTATAGTTTCTTGAAAAAGCATCCTATTAAGTTCATCTTGTATGGCTTGATCTTCATCAGATACTGTATTAGTTGGTTGAGCAGTACTTTGTTCCTCATAAGTAACTACAGGTTCTTTGTCAGGAACATCTTCTGGGCTAACATTGACTCCATGAACAATGTACTGTGAATCATCTTCTTTGTGATTAGCCTGATTCTCTTCTCTAACAGGAACATAATTCATTGATGGAGTGAATTTGAGATCAAGATCAAACATCCAATCAGGACCTTTACCTTTCTGAGTTTCCTTATCTTCCAAAAATTCAACATGAAGACAATCTTGTACCTTTTTGGTATTCCTGTTATAAACTCTAAATCCTTTGCTATTTGTACAATAACCCAATAGATATCCTTCATCTGACTTACCATCAAATTTTCCCAAAGAGTCAATGGTATTAAGAATAGTCAGAGAGCAGCCAAAAGGTTTTACAAAACGAATGTTTGGTTTCTTTCCCATTAGTAACTCATAAGGTGTCTTCATCTGAGGTTTAGTTACTGAAACTCTATTTAACACATAGCAAGCAGTACTTATGGCTTTAGCCCAAAAGAGAATAGGTAATTGGGAATCTGCAAGCATTGTTCTAGCTGCTTCTATCAAAGTCCTGTTCTTTCTTTCTGCAACACCATTCTGCTGTGGTGTTCTAGCAATGCTAAACTCTCTCTTGATCCCTTTCTTGGCACAGAATTCATCCATATGCTTGTTCTTGAATTCTGTTCCATTATCACATCTAATACCTCTTACTTTGAGTCTTAATTGATTTTCAAGGGCTACTATCAGGTCATGGATAGCATCAAAGGTTTCATCTTTGAATCCCAAGAAAAAGACCCAACTAAATCTGCTACAATCATCTGTCACAACCAAGCAGTACTTCTTCTTGTTTAAACTCTCTACTGAAACTGGTCCAAACATATCCATGTGTAGCAACTCCAAAGGTTCTCTAATATCTCTTTCCCCAAGCTTCTTACATGAAGCTTTATGTTGTTTACCCTTCTTGCAAGCCAAACATGAATGATCAGTCTTGAATGTTTTGGAAGGTAAACCTCTAACTAAATTTCCTTTGACCAGCTTGTTGATGTTCTTAAAATTAACATGACCTAGTCTTCTGTGCCACAAATGTGCTTCTTCCAATGATGCCTTTGCTATAAAACATGTTGCCCTTCCAGCAGAATTGAGACTTTTTAAGTCTAAACTGTACACATCATTGGTTCTTGGTACTCTCAATGTTACCAAGTGATCATCAACAAATTTGAACTCAGGGGAGAGAATGAGACATTCTGTATCAGTGAACAGAATTGGGTACTTCTTGTCACAAATTTGAGATACTGACAAAAGATTGAACTTGAGCTCCTTCACATATCTAACATTCTCAAAATCAATACATCCAGCCTGGATTGTTCCTTTGCCAGTGATTCTTCCTCCATCAGGATCATTACCAAATGCAACTCTTCCTCCATAATATGCCTTAAAATCTGACAGGATCTCCTTGTCCCCTGTCATGCTGCCAGAGCAACCACTATCAACAATAATATGATCTTTAAGCTCCTCCTCTGGGTTGCCCTGCACATTAAAGAAAATGGTTAGTTTCTTTTAGGAACCCAAGCCATTACTGACTTGTGTTCCCCTTGTGGAGTGACATACTTGAATTCCTTCAGTATGTAATCTCCACTGGTTTTAAAGGCATGGTCAATGATTATTTGAGTTGGTCCCATGTCCTGTGTTGTATTATCAACAACACTCCCTGTTTCACCCTTATCTGATGAAAGTACTTCTTGTTCCCCATCAGTACTTTCTTTCTTAACCCAATTTCGTTTGACCTTAGGTTTCTCTGATTTAGGTACTCTGCTTGAGGTGTAAGACCTTTTATATGAATTGAATCTCTTAGGTCTTCTATGTGAAAAAGTGTTAGCAGCACCATGAGTGGGTGAAAACTTATCAGTCCTTTGAGAAGGTACTTCTTGAGACTTATCAGTGTGTGAAGGTACTGGTGATTTGGAAAACATTCTTTTCTGGTGAGGGTACCTATAGTCTTTTGAGAAATTACTATGGTTGACCCTTTTTGAGTGATTCCAAACTGGTCTAGTCTCTCTTGGCTTATGAGTGGTAGATCTATTCTTTGGAAACTGACTTAAGTATTCTGAGTGTAAGTCACAGTGCTTAATCAAGTGATCAGGACTATAGCATACATAACATAACTTTCTCTCCATATTCCCAAATCCTCTTCTATGATTAAAAGATTTCCTATAGTGAGCAGTATTTTGAAAAGTTTCTCTTGGAGGTACTGCTGAATGTCCAGCAGTACTTTGAAAAGTTTTTGGAGGTACTGCTTGTTTTTGAAAAGCTGTAGGAAACTTTTGATCATTACCCCTTTGAAAATCATTCTTAGGTTTCTCAGAACTAAATTGACCATTAAGCTTCTTCCTAAACTCTAGGTTGTCTACACCATAACGAGAAACATCTGTCCTAAGAGGTTGAAACTGACCAGTGGGTGGAGGAACTGAGTGGTACTCCTTATCTTTCTTAAACTTAGGAGGTGATTCACTAATTGGTTCCTCATTCCTAGATGTGTTTTCTTCTGAGCTTGTAAGGTCATCATCACTAGGTGGAATTTCTTCCTCAGCACTAGGTGTGGTCTCTTCCTTATCACTAGGTGAGGTCTCATCTGAACTACTATCTTCACCATAACCTAGTCCAGCTCTACTGTTTATGACTCTTTGTTTTTCAACAAATTGAACATGTTATAGACCAGCCTGTTTAATACTACCAAGTTTTTCTAACAAAGCATCTCTTTCCTTAGTAATCTTTTCTAATTCAGACACCTTACATCCTAACTTCCATTCACTTAATTTCAATTGGTAATCTTGTTGCTCATATTTTTCTGCCCAAGCCATTTCATTATTTTCATGTGTTAATATTTTGGCTTCCATTGACTCTAAAGTTAATTGATAACCAGCTACCTCAGACCTAGCTGTTCTACAATTATCTCTTTCAGTCACATATTCTTTAAGCAACTTTTGATAAACATCATTACACTTAGAGCATACCTCAGAGACATTGGATGAACTTGGTGAAGTGGCTACCATAGCAATCTGAACAGGTTCATCTTCATCCTCCATGCTCCAGTCAAAGCTTCCAAGACCATCTCTTGATTCCAAAGCAGCATATCCAGGTTCCTCATCAAAAGCTGTGCCCCAATCAAACTCTTCCATTGCAACCATAGAATAGGTTACAGGTTCATCATCAAATTCAGCACTCCAGTCAATCTCTGTTAAATTTTCTTGAGCCACCAAAGCTTTTGGTTGTGATTCAGTAATAGGAACCTCCTTTCTTTCAACCTTGGGTTGTTCAATCATCCTGTTTGCCTGATATTTTGCAAACTTGCATTCCCTTGCAAAGTGTCCAAGCTTTTGACAATTGAAACATTCAATCTTGGATTTGTCAAAAGTTATACCTTGTTTGGCTTTGAAATCAATTCCCCTTCCTGTCTTGTTCATGAACTTCTTGATCCTCGCAGTGATCATAGCTACTTGCCATCTTATGTCAATCTCCTCTAAAGCATCTTCTTCAATCTGCAACAAGTCTTCTTGATAGGTAGCAGGTAAAGTGGCTTGTTGTGCAAAGAAGGAACATACAACTTCATCAGAATTGGTGTTGTTTGTTGGTGATGGGTTGAGAGTAGTTGTGGTTGTGCAGACATGTTGTGAATCACCAACAGTACTTTGAGAAGGATAAGCAGTACTTTTAGTGGAAGTACTGCTTCTGTTTTCAGAAGACACAAAAGCTATGCTGTGAGTTTTCTGAGAACTGTGACCATTCATCTCTTGCTCGTACACTTTCAAATTGTTATAGAGATCATCAAAGTCCATAGATTCCAATCCAGGTTGTCCTCTAATCATAGTAGCAACCACATGCAAGACAGATGGCAAACTCCTTAAGAACTTCAAATTTGCATCTTCAACAGATACCTCTGCTCCATACAGCTCTAGCATACTAATTAGATTTTGAAATCTGTCATAGGCAGCATCAAGACTTTCTCTTTCACCAACAGTGAAGGTTTCAAACTGCTGCTTCAATAAGTTTCTATGCATCTTCTTTGAAGCATCATTACCTCCAAATCTTGTCTTGATCGCAACCCATAATTGTTTTGCATCCTTAGCATCATGAAACTTTAGTAGGTGACCATCAGGAATAGCAGACAACAGTATGTTGAGAGCCTTATCTTGATTTCTCTTTGTAGCTGCTGGCAAGGTTGGTTGAGGTGGTTTGGGTTGTCCTTCAACTTGTAAAGGTTCATCAAGAACAACATTACCATTGACAATTACATCCCATAGAGCATGGTCAGTAATAGCAAGGTACTGTCTCATCTTCATGCTCCAGAGATCATATTCTCCCTTCTTGATGATAGGAATTCTGAGTGAGGTGATGGATGGGATAGGTGCAGCTTCAGTCGACATTGTTGAGGGTTTGTTGATAAATCGGTTTTAAGGGTTTCTTCTTAATCAGAGTCTCCACACAAGCTCTGATACCACATGTGGAGTTTGTTAGAACTCCTTGGACCGTTTAGAGCACTAGGGTTAAACAATAACAAAGACAACAATCATGCACAGCGGAATAAGTAAAACATCTTTATTATTGAACAAGGTTTTTACTTTGTGATCTCTAATACTAACACTAATAATCATCTACAGCCCCAATTCTACTTGATCAAGGTAGAACATGTTACACGCCTTGTAACAGGGATCAAGGACTCGACCTTGAGGCTGAACTAACTAACTAACTAACTAAAACTCTAACCCTAGACGTTTATAACTTACGTCTAGGTTACACACACACACCTTTTAGTCGACTACATTATGGAAGACCTTACTTCTTGAAACCTTACACCCTTGATCTCTTTATATAGAGAGATATTAGGGCTTACAAAATACTACGAGGGACTAATAAATAAATATTCTTTAACAAGCAAGTCCCTTGTCTTTTATTCTTCATTAATTGAAGAATTCTTCCTTGTCACTTCAGGTCCTTCTTGTTTTCACTCTTCTTGTTTTGTCTCATCAAATCTATAAGACCCAACAGTATCGGATAAAGATCAAAGGTAGGTTATTTGTTGTTGATTGAGTTTAAGGGAAAATAGGAAAGCATGATACAATCTTGTCTTTGTGATTTTCTTAATATTTTCGGATGTTAAGCAAAGAAGTTGATCTTCTCGTGGATCGGTGAAGATAATCTCTTGTTATAGTCATAGGACGAATCTTTAATTGCATGAGAGATACCTAAGATTCTTTCAATTTCTTTGTTAATCAGAGATGGAACGAAGGTGAGTGAATTTGTTGTTTTGGAGAGATTTTCTTTTTCGTTGTCTGTTGTTGAGACAATGTGATTGTTAGGGTTGGATTGGATTGTTGGTTGTACTTAATATGAATTTTTCAGATTGAGATTTGTTGTTGTAATTTGTTGTTTAATTGAACGAAAAGATGGGATGAAACCGATTTTGTGTTTTATTTATTCGTTTTGAGTTTGCTTTTAATTGGTTCGTTTTAAGTTTTCTTTTGTATCTTGTAATGGGATACCAAGAGTGTAGTCGAGGTTCAGTATGTATGGATGAATTTTTGTTGAGATGGATTGAGATGGTTTGGGTTCGGGTTAGTTCTGATTTAATATACACCGAATGAAGAACAGACATGAGAATGTGGACCAAACAAAAATCATCACAAAACGCAACTTGGGTCAAACCGCAACCTTTGTCAAATCGCAAACTTGGTCAAATCGCAGCCTTTATCAAATCGCAAACTTGGTCAAATCGCAGCCTTTATCAAATCGCAAACTTGGTCAAATCGCAGGCCTCAAATCTCAGTTGACCAGTCAAACCGCACTTTCCAAGAAAAGTCAGATCTGTGTTTTCTCTTTCATCAAATCGCAGCCAAGAAATTTGCAAAAACTCAACAAAAAACAAACTTTTAAAAGTGCACTTTTAACCACAAATAAGCCACTCCACGAATACTAAAATAACTAAACTATTACTAATTATATTAATAATCCTACAAGCTACTTAATGCTAATCGATCCTCGGGGTGACCGAGTCTTCATATTAATATTTATATTCCTAACATAGGGTACCAACGTATACTTTTCAAGGATGAGAAATGCTATAAAATAATGAGTTAGTGCATGATATACTCCCCCTTGATCTATACTCCCCGTTGCCAGGGTACCAACGTATATGATTCAAAGTTGAGAAAAGCTACAAAACAAAGGTTAGTTGTGAATCAATCCAACCAAGTAGCATAATGCATATGTATAGGTCAAACAAACATAAGATTTCAACCCATTTGACTTTAAAAAGTCAAAAATATGTGTCTGATCAAAAATGCACCTAAGTAGAAGTGGTCCAACCATACAATCAAGTTAGTAAATTAATCAAACCAAGATATTATGCCAAATAGTGATCACCCATAAGCATAAATATAACATCCATTACTTGAAAATTTGTTTGTGACATAAGTCACAAAACATGATGTTACAATAAAAAGAAAAAATAAAAAGTTCCTAAAAATAGAAAATTCCTAAAACAATCCTACGAAATCCTATAAAAGGAGACTAGAAAGAAACTAAAAAGTGCCTATTGCGAAGGATGAGAGATTGCATTTAGGCGTTCGAGAATATGGTTCAAAATGAACCTCATCTCGTTTTGAAGCTCATGGACCAAGATGTTGGTCCTTTGGGCCAAGTAAGCTGTCCTCTCGCATTGTGAGCAATCATGCCTTGGAAAGTTGGGAGGAAGGGTGGGCTCAACGGCTTGTAGTGGTGGTGGTGGTTGGTTGTTTGATGGTGGAGGTGGTGGAATGTAGGTTGTGATGGAGCAGGTGGTGGTGTGGTTGCTACAGGAGTTGTTGTAGGTGATGGTGATCTTGGTTGAGATGGAGTAAGTGATGATGTAGAACCTATTGGAGTTATGGTAGGTGATGGTGATGGTGGAATTGGAGAGGGTGATGATATGTTAATCACTGGAGTTATGATGGGTGTTGTAGTAGTAGTGGATATAGTAGGGAAGTTTACATTAGAAATGGGATTTATGAGCCAGTATGGTCTAACACTAATTCTAGCTATCCTTCTGTGTGGTCTGGACATGTGGGAGTTGTTTGATTTATGCATTTGTGAAGGTGGTTTGAAATGCACAGGTAGTTAGGAATGAAAATGTGAGTTTAGATTATCTAAAGCTTCTATTTTAGAGGTGGTGTGTTGATGATTGTAACAATTCGCATTTCAGGTTAATTTCTATTCCCGAAATTTTACTATTCATTTTTACTATTTACTTTCACTATTCATTCCCAAAATTTTTATTTCATATTCTCATAAGATAAACTATTTCAATGATAATCCGAGAGTTTGACACTCGTCGGATCATTTATGCAAAAATCACGAAACCGTGTATGAGATATTTTTTTAAGGTTTAAACGTCGTTTAGGCATCCCGATATGTTCCCACAACATTACAAACAAGGGAAATATAAGTTTTTCACCTTCCGTGACATTCTTAGGAATTTTGGAATTTTACATTTTCCGAATATGCGTTTTACGCGATTTAAGCGTTTTAGGCTTACGGTTTTAGGTCTAAAGAACGTTTAAACACTATGATAAACCCACGACTCATTTTAAGTATTAAAATTGAGTATGTTGATATGTTTTAACATTTTTACAAGCTCTATATTTTTACGTCACACAATTTTAAGTTTCGTGACCTAAAGGCTTAACATTATTAATTATCGGGATCAAACTATACCTACTATACCTCAAAACTTAATCTTTAAGTTAACAAAATATCTATCAAAAATCAAAACCAATTTGATTTCTCCTTCTATACCAAACCGACACCAACTTTTATTTTATAAATATCTGCTTCTTTTCTCTTTCAATAAAAATAACAAAACACATATTATCTCTTTTCCCTCCTCTCTGTAGCACCACCAATCGACACCACCAACTCACCACCTCTTCGCCACCACCACAGCCATGCCACACCATCACGAAATCCCTCCATCATCGAGGATCAAGAAGAACCAGGAGATCAAAGAATCAAAGTGGTGGTTCGGGTTCGATTCGTGTACCGAGGTCATGCTCCACTTCAACCTCAGCTACCATCCTCTTCTCGTGGATATGTCGAGACCAAGTTTAGTTCTTTTTGTTGTTTTCTTTTGATTCGATTATAAATTGAGATTGTATATATGATTTTTCGTGGATGTAAAAACTGGATTAAACATGTTTTAATAATCATTTTCGTGTGGTGTTTGTTTGAATCAATTTGGTATACGGGTTGGGTGAAACCCGTCTGGTTTACAGGTCGAGATCCACTTGGGTCTCGGGTCCTATTTGGATTTGCTTATCTTAATTAAGTTGGAACATAATTGGAATTATATTAAGCCTTTAAGCTTATTTGGGTTTTGTTAGATTCGGTGTGAAAAACCAACCCGAGAGGGTTTGGTTTTGTTTTGTGATCGGTAAGCAGGAAACCACCCAGGAGGGTGCACTTGATTTTGTTGTCGCGACCCACACCAAGGCTACCAAGGGTGGGTTCATGTTTTGAGTAACAAAAGAAAACCACCAGGATGGTTTACTTTTAAATTCTAGTACATCTTTTTAAGCTTATAGCTTGATCATTTGCTAATAAGGTCGAGGAACTTATTTGAGGTATCGTTGGTTTCGGGTTATATAAAGACAGGAGAAAGGGAAATAGTTATTTTTAGTTTATTTTCGTCCTATACTCATTGGCTTATTTTTTTCTTGTAGCATACTTAGGTTTGGTTATAAGAGCTCGTTTGAAATTACTTGGTTGTGTTGGTTTGCTCTCGGCTGAAAACTACCCCATAGGGTGTTATCTTGGTCAGCTAAGAACACCCATAGGGTGTTGGTTGTTGCTTCTGTCCAGCCAAAACAGCCCCAACCGAGGGCATTTGGTGGCTGCCAAATAGCCCCAAGATGGGCGTGTTTATTTACTTAATTTTCTATATGAAATGAGGTGCGTCTTGTGTGTTTGTCTGCTGCAAAAACAGCCCCAAATGGGGTGTGTTGCTGCTGAATTTTCGGGTCCAAAAAGGGGTGTTTGTTTGCTGCGTTTAACAGCCCCGAAAGGGGTGTTTAATTGCTGCAACGCAACCCCAACAGGGGGCGTTTGTGGCTGCAAAACAGCCCCAACGGGGGGTGTTTGGTTCGTCGTTTTATAGGCCAACATGGAGTATATTTATCAACTGAATTTCTGCATAAATAGAGGTGCATTTACTTGTTTATTTACTACATGCATAGCTGTTTGGAACAGCACACTGCAGTCCCACGTTTTTGGCGATATCTAGAGTTATACAACTCCGGTTGATGCGCCGTTTGCGGCTACATTTAAGTCTATGTCTTACCTACATTTAATAAAACTGGGCCGAACTCCAGAAATGACTAGAAGCATGAGCTTTTTCTGATTGAATTCTGGTGTGCAGATTTTGACACCTTTCGCCATTTTGGCTCTCATTTACTCATCGGGATGAGTTATGAGGTGCGCCACTCGGCGAAACGACCACAAGACATAGCTCTATCACCCTAACTAATCACCTCATGCCCAGAACTTACTGAGTTGTACAGACTTCCCAATCTTTGGGACTGTTTCAGAATTTCAGATTTCTAATTTATACATAGGGCTTGTTTTAGCAAATTTTCAAGTTACAAACCTCATGTGCAATGTCAAATACATGTATAATCTTATTTGCTATTTGATTCTTAGGTGTTTATTTGCCTTTCATACTTGAGCTATATGATTTATGCTTGGCGTATGTTTGTCTGAGTCTATGACTTCATACCACCACACGAATGAGATATCAAACTTTTACAAACATTGATTCAAATATTCCACGAAAACTACAACACTCTATCTTTTGAAACCCATACGTATCAATTAATCTCTGCGTATTATATTTTGAGACACGCTTATATTCATTAGGTTATGCCGATTCTATATCGTTGTGCTATACTCCTTACACTATTCGGCCATACTCCTTGGCACCATTGTGACACGTCACTACATTCTAAGGTGAGTTCATAGCCCCACTTTCTATTACTTAATTATTTTACAAACCTTAGGGGGGTGGTAGTATTTGGAGGCAATGATGTGCGGGCACCGGTCGGCCTATGGAACCACCGTTGTAAACAAAAAGAAAGATTGGTATCAGAGACATGGTTGTAGAGAAATGGGTCTAAGTGAGACTTAAACTATAACCACTTTTACAAGCAAAAACATTTTATAGCCTTCCGCTCTTCGTGCCTTCCATCCTTCAGACGATCATGGACTTGTTAGACATTATTTACTACACAAACATGTTAGCATATTGATATATGTACCCTTAGCACATTTGAGCATTTTCACGTAAGCATGTTATGCTACGCAAACCTATATAGTATATTGATATATACACACTTACCATACTATCATCATTTTATATAAACGATGTACTAAACATACCTGTGTATGCCTATTCTAAGGCATTACGGCATAACCACATTTTCCCAATCATTTACCTACTAGTGCATTTTAGGATTTACGGAACCTTCTCAAGACATTGTGAGTTACACAATGGTCTTCATTATTTCCAAGACATTGTGAGTTACACAATGGTCTTCATTATTTCCAAGACATTGTGAGTTACACAATGGTCTTCATTATTTCCAAGACATTGTGAGTTACACAATGGTCTTCATTATTTCCAAGACATTGTGAGTTACACAATGGTCTTCATTATTTCCAAGACATTGTGAGTTACACAATGGTCTCTGTTATTTTCAAGACATTGTGAGTTGCACAATGGTCTATCCTATTCCTCAAACATTGTAAGTCCTACAGTGGTCTCTGTTACATCCTCAGACACTGTGAGTGATACAGTGGTCTCGATTAACATCCATAGACACTGTAAATAAAACAACGGTCTCATTTACTCCCAGACATTGTGAGTTGCACAATCGTCTCCCCTATTCTCAAACCATGTACTCACCAACTACTTTAAACACCAAGGATCATAAAACTACTTGACTAAACCGAACATCACATTATCGGTCCTTAATTATACATAGCCTAGCTACCTATGTCTAATTAGGGAGGATCATGTTATGTTGGGAGCAGTCACTTGTATGTTTTATGAACAACAAACTCTTCACTTATATCCTTAAAGCAAATTTCACATGAGTATGAGCAATTCATGAGTATTCATACGATCAAGTACCACAATTAATCAGACTCTTACTCTACATTTCCCACGTAAAGGTTAGCCTCATCCTACGCCATACTCTGAAACAACGATCCCGAAATGGATATAGACGAGGAAGAAGAGGAGGAACTACCGGTTACACCACCTCCTATCTCAATAACCTCCTCTGAATCTAATCATACTACTCCTACTCAAGGTCCAAAGTCCACTTATGAGATCGGCGGATCATCCACAATCGCACCTACATTCATAAATTCTGCTCAATACGATGTATACTGCTTGAAACAAGGCCTCAACATAACCCAGCATAAAGTGCAAGGTATGGCATGCCAATTGAATAACCATGATTCCATGGTTACTGCAGCCAAAACCGAAGCCATTCACGCTCGTCAAACGCCTTGATTTATTCATAAAGTGCAAGGTAAAGGAAGACTTGACTCTTGTTCAGGATATAGTCTTGGATCCTTTAACCGGCTTGGATGACATCAAGAATAGACTTACACGAGTAGAAAAAGCTCAAAGTCCAAGATGCGGCACAAATTCACAAGCTACAACATCACCATCACTTCCTTTTTCCATCCCTACATGTGATGAGTTGGATCACTCATTATGGATCGTACCACGACAACCATTGATTCAACAAGAAAGTCAGCATGGACACTATAACATCTCAGATTTAATCAACTCTTTCGCCAAATTGTGGGACTTATTCGATGTATAACTATCCACTATTTTTGTATCATCATGTTGTGTCCTGTTCTTCACACGTTCTATTTCATTACCAATAGTAAACCATTTTGCTATCACCTTGTATAAACTTACAAATTTTCCTACTAATACATGAAATACAAATTCCTAAATCAACCTCATGACCAATGAACTCGAAAGTTTTGATGTTATAAACAGTATGGTATGGTCATCTCAACACAAATAAGAGAATTATTTGTAGCAAGAAGGTTGTTTACATTCACTACAAAAAAACAGGCTTTTAGAGACTGAATTTCTAGGGACTGATATATCAGTCGCTGATACATAGCATCGGTAACTGAAACATCAGTTACTGGTACTTTTAAGGACTGATCTTTTATTGACTGATTGCGGCGACTAAAAATCAGTCCTCGATTCAGTGACCACATATCTGAGACTGAATTTCAGTTACTAATATGCCTGTACGGGAAAAAAATTTGGAGGCAAATTTGTTAGTGACTGAATAAGGGTGACAATTCAGTCCCTAGTACATGTACATCATATCTAAGACTAAATTTCAGTTACAAATATATTTGCGCAATAAATATTTTTGGCGGAAAATTTGTTAGTGACTGAATTATAGTCACAGTTCGGTCCCAAATACATGTAGATCATAGCTAAGACTAAGTTTTAGTTACAAATATTTTACACAATAAAAAGGTTTGGAGGGAAATTTTTTAGTGACTGAATTTCAGTCACAGCTGCGTCCCTATTACATGGACATCATACCTAAGACTAAAATTCAGTTACAAATATGCTTGCCCAATAAAAAAAGTTTGGAGGAAAATTTGTTAGTGACTGAATTTGAATCACAACTCAGTCCCTAATACATGGACATCATAGCTAAGACTAAAATGTATAAAAATCAAGGTTGCAAAAATCGCGAATCGGTAGTCGGGCGGTCGACCACCTTGTAGCTTGTAATCGGTCTAGGCGGGATTAATCGGCGATTAATCGGATTGGCATTACTGACAAATTTTAGTTATTTCCGGCAAGTTTTGTGTATTTCTGGTGAGTTTTAGGTATTTCCGACAAGGTATTTTCTAAAAAACAACTTGTAATAGACTTAAACAGTTACTATAAGTGATCAAAATAAGTTTACAGTGAGTTTTGGGTACTTCCGGCAAGATTTATAGGTTTCCGGTAAGTTTGACCACCATTGACCTTAGTTGGTTGCCGTTGACCACGGTTGACCTATTTGTTTGACCCAGTTACATAAATCGGCAAGGTCGGTGGCCTTGTAGCACCTAATCGGCGATTAATCGGCCTTATAGACCTTTTTTTTGCTACACTGATAAAAATAGATTAAAACGGACTAAAACGTTTAAAATCGGACGAAAACTTATGAAAACGGACGAAAACGTTTAAAATCAGACGAAAACGTATCAAAATGGACGAAAACGTAAAAAACAGATGAAAGCGTATAAAAATGGACGTAAACATAAAAAAACTGATGAAAAAGTATAAAAACGTTAAAATATAACAGAAAAAAACTGATGAAAACATAAAAATACGGATGAAATCGTATACAAACGGACGAAAATGGATGAAAACATATAAAAACGTAAAAAAATGGACGAAAACGTAAAAAAAGGGACGAAAACGTAAAAAAACAGACAAAATATATCAAGAAGAGGCAGAAACATGATAAGAAATCTGGGAAATCTGCGATTAAACCCCAATCCACCAACATAAAAAATTAGAATCTGGTGTCGAGAAAATGGAGGTCTAGAAAGCAGGCGATAGGAATTTTGAAGCCGTTTACTTTTTCTTAGATCATTTGTGAGTCAGTGACTGTTTGGTCGCAAAGTAGCCCGAAGTCTCTTATGATAGGAGCTCAGCTAATGAAAGCATTCAATATGGTTAGTCCTCATCTTAGTTTAATATCTTCATGTACTTGTGTTATGTGTGGGTCTTGTCTACATTATAAGAGTATAAATTTACTTGTTGTGCTTGCATTGCGTTGTAAGATAGAACAATCCCGATTAGCACTGTTGTAGTAATTAAGTATCTTCAACTCTGTTTGTGGGACTATGTATTTGGTTCATATGAGTCATCTGAATGACAGGATGGTGTATGAGACATGTTCTTAAGCGCATAGAGCATCTAAAGAAGGAACAATCCACATGGTTAACATCAGGGAGCTGATCCAAAATGACAGATTTGACTCCACACTTAGCAGTAACTTGGTTTGACTTGGAGTAGTAGAAGGGGTGACAGTAGCCAGTAAGCAAGTTACAATATGGTTGGCGTAGCATAACTAAATGCTTGTTGATCTAGCTAAGAATCCAAAATTTTATATGTATTCTTGTGTCAATTAATTTTAAATGATTTCGGAGAAATGATGAAAGATCAGATAATAGAAGTAGACATAGTTTTTTTTTTTTTTTTTTTTTTTTTTTTTTTTAAAGTTTCGTTCACTTCTCTCAGAGCCTCGTTTCTGTTATTTGAAACTGAAAAATATATTGTTATAGGCACTATGGATTCATGTTTGTCTTTGAAACTGATTATTGCATATCGAATGCAGGTTAGAAGAGGTGCAGAGAGAGCAGACATCTACAGCCTTGTTTTCTCTACGACTGCCGAAAGACTAGCTGTTTCAAGTGATAAGGGCACTATTCATGTTTTTAACCTAAAGGTTGATTCACGCAGATATTGTATCTCAAAGCAGTTCCATCAGTGCATCTGTTACTCCAAGATTTTCTGATCATGCCGATTTACTTTATAATCAGAGGTTATAATCCTATTCTTTTCATAATGTACATGAATCGGGTTTTAGTACTTGGTGAATGATAGCTCTTTAGGCTGCAAAATGTACTCATGATTATTACATGTTACATATTGCAGATTATTGGAATACTGTTGCAGCATTTGCTTCGATTTGTCCAAATAATTTACCTTTAATTGGTAGAAACTATAGAAGGCTATGTGAGATTCTTCCTGATGTCGAGGAATGGGGTCAGATAATTCTAATATGGATCCTTCGTTATGTGAGTACTTTGTGTTGCTAATCATAACGGTATACATGCAGCAACTAGCAAAACAATTCTTTAGACACATTACAATTTATTTCGTTATTCTTATATATTCTATTTATATCCTTAGGATGGAGAGATAACAGATATTCAAGAGACTAAAGACGTATTGCAGGAAATGTAGCATTTCAGAGTGGCAAGTATACGGAAGCAGTAGAGCGTTATACTGCTGCAATATCAAAGAGTGTTAAAATCAGCGCATGTGCAAACAAGCTGCTTGCAGTGGGTTCTGATCACATCTCATGGCTGATTAACTGCAACACGGAATTCCAAGGTTCAAATGATCAGTTCTTTCTACCGAAAGTCACACAAGAAGCTGTACGATTATGTCCAAAGGAGCAAACTCTAAAGAAGTGGTTAAAAGATGAGGTCAATGTTAAATTTGTCAATTTGTATGAGTATGCCAAGGATCTTAGAACTTCAATTGGTAGTGACCGCAAGCTAGCTATCACTTATGCTCATTTTCTTCACAACTCCCTGAAGAAAAAGTACCTGCAGAAACACGAGGTTGAAAATATTTGTAGTGACATGCCGATTGTCGATAACTACGGGCGGGTAACTACAAGCAGAAGTGGGGTTCTAGTACCTGCTAAAGGAAGCAAATGGGTGGAGCTGATAGGTTTTTTATCATCTGATGCTTTTTTATTGATACTAATAATGCTTCTGATACTCAGGAAATGGAAACAGATAAACCACGAGAAGAACCGACAAGACTAAGTTTAGTGACTTCAACAGAGAAACCGAACGTAAAACAAGCATCAGCAAGCACAGTCTCTGCAAGTAAGCCAGTAAAAAGAAAAATCACTCCAATGGCCATAGATTGATCTAAAGTTTGTTTTGTATCAGTTCTTATAATATTCAAGTGTTTCTTGCAACCCTTTTCCAATATAATTCGTCTGTATAACTTGCAAGAGGCCGCATGATGGTCTTTATATTGAAATCCAATTATTTTTTCGTCCAGATTACTACTGTTATCGATTAATATATATTTTGAAACTAATTTTCAGTCACCAAAAGTAGCAAATCATAGACTGAAATCGTTTGTATTCTGTGACTAACAATCAGTCTTTAAAGACTTTCATCGGAGACTAATCAATTTTTAAATCCTATTATTAGAGACTGATTTGGTACGGTGATCTACAAAACAATGAAACGTATTAGGGACTATAAACAATGTTTATGGACTAATTTTCAGTCCCTAAATCCATGTGTTAGTAACTGATCAAACATAGTATTGGCGACTGACTTTTCAGTCGCCGATAATATGCATCGGGGACTGAAATAACATGATACCAACCCATAGAAATAAGGATTGGCTTTTTTATTTTGGAGACTGATCTCTGGTCCTCGTTGGCTCGATACAACAAGGACTGAATTTCAGTTGATAACGTCACTTTCCGCAACTAAGCTTCTACCACTGATTAGTGACTAGCAAAATCAGTCCTTGATAGACCATCCGTAACTGATCATGGTGTATCGGAGACTGATTTTTCAGTCTCTGAAAGCCTGTTTTTTTGTAGTGATTCCTTGTGACAATGAAACTTTGGTCATCCGTGGTGATCAAAGTGGTACCCGATGAAATATCATCTCATGTATCAAAACCTTGAAATACATTGAGAGAGGATGTTACGCCTTACTAGCACACGTAACCGAAAAGAAATCCAAAGAAAGACATCTTGGAAATGTTCCCATCGCACGTGAATTTCCCGAAGTCTTTCCTGAAGACTTACCTGGACTTCCACCAAATCATCAAGTAGAATTCCGAATTGATTTAATACCAGGAGCGGCGCCAGTAGCCCGCACACCTTACAAGCGAGCACCGTCAGAGATACAAGAGCTATCAAATCAATTACAAGAACTTTCGGACAAGGGATTTATTCGACCTAGTTCCTCACCTTGGGGAGCTCCCGTCTTGTTCGTAAAGAAGAAGGATGGATCATTACGAATGTGTATTGATTATCGTGAACTAAACAAGTTAACAATAAAGAACCGATACCCATTACCAAGAATTGATGATTTATTCGATCAGTTACAAGGTTCAACCTATTACTCAAAAATTGACCTACGATCAGGTTACCATCAAGTTAAGGTTCGTGAGGAAGATATTCCAAAAACAGCCTTTAGGACACGATATGGTCACCATGAATTCCAAGTAATGCCATTCGGGTTGACTAACGCGCCGACGGTATTCGTGGATCTAATGAATCGAGTGTGTAAGCCATACCTAGACAAATTCGTAATTGTATTCATCGACGATATTCTTATTTACTCCAAAAACGAAGAAGAACACAAACAACATCTAAGAACAATTTTAGGGTTACTCAAGGAAGAGAAATTGTATGCGAAATTTTTGAAATGTGAATTTTGGATTCGTTCGGTACAATTCCTTGGGCATGTGATTGACAACACTGGTTTACACGTCGATCCCGCCAAAATTGAAGCTATCAAAGATTGGCCAACACCTACCACACCTACAGAAATTCATCAATTTCTAGGACTAGCTGGGTATTACCGAATGTTTATCGAAGGATTTTCCTCAATAGCAAAACCTTTGACCAAGCTAAACCAGAAAAATGAGAAGTACATTTGGAACAAAGATGAAGAAGAAGCCTTCCAAACCCTCAAACAAAAGCTTTGTAGTGCCCCTATTCTAGCGTTGCCAGATGGGAACGAAGAGTTTGTAGTATACTGTGATGCATCACACCAAGGTTTGGGTGCCGTGTTGATGCAACGTGAGAAAGTCATGGCTTATGCTTCACGACAACTCAAGAAACATGAAGAAAACTACACCCCTCATGACTTAGAGTTAGGAGCTGTAGTCTTTGCACTAAAAATCTGGAGACACTATCTATACGGTACTAGATGTACTGTGTTCACCGATCACAAAAGTATTCAACACATCTTGAACCAAAAAGAACTAAACATGAGGCAACGTCGATGGTTGGAATTACTAAGTGATTACGAATGCGACTTTCGCTACCATCCAGGAAAGGCAAACGTAGTAGCCGACGCCCTGAGCCGAAAGGAACGGGTTAAACCATTACGAGTCCGAGCGTTAGTATTTACCATAAACTCTAATTTTCCCGCTCAAATTCTTCACGCTCAAGCTGAAGCTGTGAATCAAGAAGACGTCAAAAAGGAAAAGTTAGACGGCATGATACAGAAGAAATTCGAAACCCGTTCATACGGAACTCTATGCTTCGAAGGTCGAAGTTGGGTACCA
Organism: Artemisia tridentata subsp. tridentata; assembly: GCA_021014915.2. Classification (NCBI taxonomy): domain Eukaryota; kingdom Viridiplantae; phylum Streptophyta; class Magnoliopsida; order Asterales; family Asteraceae; genus Artemisia; species Artemisia tridentata. The sequence continues at coordinate 295,042,555 of CP139506.1, forward strand.
CTTTATGGTGGCCTACGAGACTTGATCATTCATGAATCTCATAAATCTAAATATTCCGTACATCCAGGATCTGATAAGATGTATCAGGATCTTAAACAACTCTATTGGTGGCCAAACATGAAGGCCGATATTGCAACATACGTTGGCAAATGTCTTACATGCTCCAAAGTAAAAGTCGAACATCAAAAACCATCCGGTCCATTACAACAACCAGAGATTCCTATGTGGAAATGGGAACGAATTACAATGGACTTCATTACCAAGCTTCCAAAGACATCAAGCGGTTATGACTCCATCTGGGTCATAGTTGATCGTCTCACAAAGTCCGCACACTTTTTACCAATTAAAGAGACATACAAAATGGATCAGTTAACCAGACTGTGCATTAAAGAAGTAGTCTCAAGACATGGTGCACCAATATCTATCATATCTGACCGAGATGGCAGATTCATCTCAAACTTCTGGCAGTCACTTCAAGACGCCTTTGGAACAAAGCTAGATATGAGTACAGCGTATCACCCTCAGACCGATGGTCAGAGTAAACGAACTATTCAAACACTGGAAGACATGCTTCGAGCTTGTATAATCGACTTTGGAAAAGGATGGGATACTCACCTGCCATTAGTCGAATTCTCCTACAACAATAGTTATCATGCAAGTATCAAGGCAGCACCATTTGAGGCGCTTTACGGACGAAAGTGTCGTTCACCTGCCTGTTGGGCCGAAGTGGGAGATGTTCAACTCACTGGTCCAGAACTCATTCGTGAAACAACAGAGAAGATTGTACAAATCAGGAATCGACTTCAAGCCGCAAGAGATCGACAGAAAAGTTATGCCGATACACGACGCAGACCCCTAGAATTCCAAGTCGGGGATAGGGTTATGCTAAAAGTATCGCCTTGGAAAGGCTTGATACGATTCAGTAAACGAGGAAAACTAAACCCAAGATACATCGGACCATTTAAAATCCTAGCCAGGGTTGGTCCAGTGGCGTACAGACTTGAGCTTCCTTCGGAACTCAGTAGTGTACACCCCATTTTTCATGTATCTAATCTAAAGAAATGCTTATCAGACGAATCACTCGTCATTCCACTCGATGAAATCCAACTCAATGACGATCTTCAATTCATCGAGGAACCAGTAGAAATCATGGATCGAGAGGTCAAACAACTCAAACAGAGCCGAATTCCAATTTTCAAGGTTCGTTGGAACTCACGACGTGGTCCAGAATACACATGGGAACGAGAGGACCAGATACGTCAGAAATACCCACATCTTTTTACCAACAATGCTTCTACTCCTAACACAAATTGATCTCCGGGACGGAGCTCTCTTAAGGGGTAGAGACTGTAACAATTCGCATTTCAGGTTAATTTCTATTCCCGAAATTTTACTATTTATTTTACTATTCATTTTTACTATTCACTTTCACTATTAATTCCCGAAATTTTTATTTCATATTCTCGTAAGATAAACTATTTCAATGATAATCCGAGAGTTTGACACTCGTCGGATCAGTTCTGCAAAAATCACGAAACCATGTCTGAGAATTTCTTTAAGGTTTAAACGTCGTTTAGGCATCCCGATATGTTCCCACAACATTACAAACAAGGGAAATATAAGTTTTTCACCTTCCGTGACATTCTCAGGAATTTTGGAATTTTACATTTTCCGAATCTGCGTTTTACGCGATTTACGCGTTTTAGGCTTACGGTTTTAGGTCTAAAGAACGTTTAAACACTATGATAAACCCACGACTCATTTTAAGTATTAAAATTGAGTATGTTGATATGTTTTAACATTTTTACAAGCTCTATATTTTTACGTCACACAATTTTAAGTTTCGTGATCTAAAGACTTAACATTATTAATTATCGGGATCAAACTATACCTACTATACCTCAAAACTTAATCTTTAAGTTAACAAAATATCTATCACAAATCAAAACCAATTTGATTTCTCCTTCTATACCAAACCGACACCAACTTTTATTTTATAAATATCTACTTCTTTTCTCTTTCAATAAAAACAACAAAACACATATTATCTCTTTTCCCTCCTCTCTGTAGCACCTCCAATCGACACCACCAACTCACCACCTCTTCGCCACCACCACAGCCACGCCACACCATCACGAAATCCCTCCATCATCGAGGATCAAGAAGAACCAGGAGATCAAAGAATCAAAGTGGTGGTTCGGGTTCAATTCGTGTACCGAGGTCATGCTCCACTTCAACCTCAGCTACCATCCTCTTCTCGTGGATATGTAGAGACCAAGTTTAGTTCTTTTTGTTGTTTTCTTTTATTCGATTATAAACTGAGATTGTATATATGATTTTTCGTGGATGTAAAAACTGGATTAAACATGTTTTAATAATCATTTTCGTGTGGTGTTTGTTTGAATCAATTTGGTACACGGGTTGGGTGACACCCGTCTGGGTTACAGGTCGAGATCCACTTGGGTCTCGGGTCCTATTTGGATTTGCTTATCTTACTTAAGTTGGATCATAATTGGAATTATATTAAGCCTTTAAGCTTATTTGGGTTTTGTTAGATTCGGTGTGAAAAACCAACCCGAGAGGGTTTGGTTTTGTTTTGTGATCGGTAAGCAGGAAACCACCCAGGAGGGTGCACTTGGTTTTGTTGTCGCGACCCACACCAAGGCTACCAAGGGTGGGTTCATGTTTTCAGTAACAAAAGAAAACCACCAGGATGGTTTAGTTTTAAATTCTAGTATATCTTTTTAAGCTTATAGCTTGATCATTTGCTAATAAGCTCGAGGAACTTATTTGAGGTATTGTTGGTTTCGGGTTATATAAAGGCGGGAGAAAGGGAAATACTTATTTTTAGTTTATTTTCGTCCTATACTCCTTGGCTTATTTTTTTTTGTAGCTTATTTAGGTTTGGTTATAAGAGCTCGTTTGAATTTACTTGGTTGTGTTGGTTTACTCTCGGTTGAAAGCTACCCCGTAGGGTGTTATCTTGGTCGGCTAAGAACATGTTGGAGTATGCTCGTGTCACAATTACTAATTATATGGCTAGACATATGTGAGCCTATGGGGTCACACACATATACACTGAGGTGCCACTTTATATATCGTGTTTATCGTATTTACGATATATAAATAACCGTAAGTAACTAGGAACCGTTATTGGGTTTCTAATGACTAAGTAATGGACTTATTCTATTGGACTTGGAAACAAAATGGGAAGCCCATTTTGAGCCCAATAAGGGCCGGCCTTTAGGAGCTTTCAAGGGAAGTTTTATTTTGAATTTTGGTCAAAGATATTAGAGATATCTCCTCATAATTATGATAACCAACTAACCAAAATACTCTCTCCCTCCCTCCTCTCAAAAGGTACGGCACAATCAAACACCCTCCTAGGGTTTTGATTATCTTCATCTCTTCTTTGTATCTTGTTTATTCAAAGAAGACTAGAAGGGTTACGGTGGTGAAGGACTAGCATCCTTTGGCATACGGTGACGTGTAGTGTGGACATATCATAGAGGTGATCTTCTTTGGTCACTTGTGGTTCTCATTCTAGTCGATCCATAATCATTGGTGGTGACTCCCGGATCACGCTACAAAGGTATAACTTGTTTGTTTAATTCATTTGATTGTTCATATGGCTATATGGATCCTTGTTGGTGATGTTTTTCCGCTGCGTTTATGTTATTAATTGTTATTTTATTTTACATCACCTATAGAACACCCATAGGGTGTTGGTTGTTGCTTCTGTCCAGCCAAAACAGCCCCAACCGAGGGCATTTGGTGGCTGCCAAACAGCCCCAAGATGGGCGTGTTTATTTACTTAATTTTCTATATGAAATGGGGTGCGTCTTGTGTGTTTGTTTGCTGCAAAAACAGCCCCAAATGGGGTGTGTTGCTGCTGAATTTTCTGGTCCAAAAAGGGGTGTTTGTTTGCTGCGTTTAACAGCCCCAAAAGGGGTGTTTAATTGCTGCAACGCAACCCCAACAGGGGGCGTTTGTGGCTGCAAAACAGCCCCAACGGGGGGTGTTTGGTTCGTCGTTTTATAGGCCAACATGGAGTATATTTATCAACTGATTTTCTGCATAAATAGAGGTGCATTTACTTGTTTATTTACTACATGCATAGCTGTTTGGAACAGCACACTGCAGTCCCACGTTTTCGGCGATATCTAGAGTTCTACAACTCCGGTTGATGCGCCGTTTGCGGCTACATTTAATTCTATGTCTTACCTACATTTAATAAAACTGGGCCGAACTCCAAAAATGACTAGAACCATGAGCTTTTTCTGATTGAAATCTGGTGTGCAGATTTTCACACCTTTCGCCATTTTGGCTCTCATTTACTCATCGGGATGAGTTATGAGGTGCGCCACCCGGCGAAACGACCACAAGACATAGCTATATCACCCTATCTAATCACCTCATGCCCAGAACTCACTGAGTTGTACAGACTTCCCAATCTTTGGGACTGTTTCAGAATTTCAGATTTCTAATTTATACATAGGGCTTGTTTTAGCAAATTTTCAAGTTACAAACCTCATGTGCAATGTCAAATACATGTATAATCTTATTTGCTATTTGATTCTTAGGTGCTTATTTACCTTTCATACTTGAGCTATATGATTTATGCTTGGCGTATGTTTGTCTGAGTCTATGACTTCATACCACCACACGAATGAGATATCAAACTTTTACAAACATTGATTCAAATATTCCACGAAAACTACAACACTCTATCTTTTGAAACTCATACGTATAAATTAATCTCTGCGTATTATATTTTGAGACACGCTTATATTCATTAGGTTATGCCGATTCTATATCGTTGTGCTATACTCCTTACACTATTCTGCCATACTCCTTGGCACCATTGTGACACGTCACTACATTCTAAGGTGAGTTCATAGCCCCACTTTCTATTACTTAATTGTTTTACAAACCCTTGGGGGGAATACATGCTATTTTAACCGAACACAATGCTTTGAAATTGTATGCTATATGATTGTTTTATTATCACTAAGTACCATCATTGCCAATCAAAGTCCCCATATCATGAACCATTTAATCACTAGGATAGTGAGCGCGAATATTGTGAATAGGCCTATTGGGATTGACGAATCCCGTTTGTATTGACCCGGTCCGGTAAACAAACGCACTATATTTGAGTCTTAGGTATGTTGGCAAAGTACCTACAGGGGCAATCAGCCGATCGATATTGGCACACGTTAACGTATTGGTTACATGAGATTAGTGAATAATAATAACTGTTTTGTTTTCCAACCATTAGTGTGAGTCTATAGCTCACACTACCAACATATTGTGTTCAACTACTTAACAAACTCTATGAATATCACTCAACCTTTGTGTTGACAGTTTAAGCATGTATTTCAGGTGCATAAATGATCAAGGATGGCACGGAGGGGCACGGACTCAATCAAGATGGCTATAACTTATTTTATCATTCAAAACGACATCAAATGACTTTATATTGATGTATTTTGTAAACATGGAACCTTTTGGGACCTATCTTGTAAACTCTGATATATTATTTGAATGATAAATCCTTTTTAAAATGACTCAGTTAGAGATCGTTTTCTATTATTATGACTGTTGTGCCGTCGAGTAACACCCAGTTTGAATTCCGCTGCATCATTGAATTGGGGGTGTTACAATGATGGTGTTAGATGGTGTTGGAGTAGCAAGATTGAGAAAATTCTCATTGGCTATTGGTGAGGATATGTTAAGTGGAGATGACTCCTCTGATGATGAGTTAGCTAAGTTCACGAAGCAACAAGGACGGACACTTATTCGAGCTGTCCTTCTTGCGGGTCTGCTTGTGGATGAGTTACTTGATTTTGTCATTTGAAATGTGAGAATAGTTGCTCTAAGGTACAGGAATGATAGTTAGTTAGTGATGGTTGTTGTGTGATTTGTGATGATCCTGAGGTTCTAATTTATAGACAGAAGGTGTGTTGATCTTTGTGTTTGGATTTGATGTGAATCCAATGAGGAATGTTGGTTCCTAATAATTTGGAACAAAAATTTGTGCTAGTCACATCATTTAAGTCAAACCATAGAGCTTAAGTTGAGTGAATTTTAGAAGATTTACAGTAAATGCAAGGAGTGAGTGGAAATTCTGTTGATGTGATGTTCCCACGGATTTCAAGGAACCAATTTGAGGGTTCCTTGCTTGTTACAGAAAGGTAACTCACATGGAAAATTTGAATTTTCAAATTTTGGTGGGAAATGGATTTCTTATGATTCTAAGTGTGCCTAAATGATCCTAACAAGCTTAATGATCAGTAGAAGAATTCTAAAAACTAGAATCAATAATCTATGGATCGGGATTAGTCAGGAATTTTTGAAAAAGTTACTGTTGGATTCGGCGGATCCAATCGATAACAAGTGCAGATCCCTTATTTGGGTTCCGCCGAATCCGCAGGCCGAGAGATGGTGGAGCCAAAGTGCATAACAGGCAGAACCAAAATTTGGGTTCCACCAAATCCGCCGATCAGAAATGCTAATTCTAACAGAGAGCATGTCATATTTTGCGTTTCTCGTTCAAATTCAGAAAATTCTCCTAAAACATATGTAACTACTAATATGTGATAGAATAAAACTAAAAACACGGGTTCTAACACACGTTTGCACATAGATTAATTCGATGATAATAACTTACCATAAAAGTGGTTAAGCCAAACAGTGGCTTAATTTCTGAAAAATCGATAACAATAGATGTTATCATCCTGCAATGTTGAGTTAGTTCATATACAAGTTAAGTACAAGCATAATATCCTAAGAAACACACAAGTTCAACACCTCATTGTTTGAAAATATCTAATGCCAAACACTCCCAATACTTCACTTCTTGCTCATTTTCTTGTGAAGCTTCATGATCCAACGGCCCAAATTCTTCACCATTCCTTTGGTTTGTTTAAACTCCGCTTATTCGTTCGGGATTGGAGGAAGTTGACTCAAGTACTCGGGAGGTGAGATCCTAGAGTTTGGCAAACCATCCTCTTCACTCATGGATGATGATGATGATGATGTAGGAGGATGAGCTCGTTTTCCCTCTCCTACGGCTACCCGATGATCACTAAGTGGAACAAAAGTGTGCTTAATCTCGGTGTAGTCGGGAACGAATCCTAAAGCGTTTCTAGGAATGGGCTCAAAGGCTCTATAGAGACGGGTCAAAAGCATCCCGTAAGGCATTGCGGTGGTACCTTGAACTGGAATATCGGCCATTCTTTTGGCGATATAATAAGCGAGGTTGAAGGGTTGATGGTTTGACACGCAATACATCATGTAGCAAAGACTTGCGTTAACATGATCTCTATTCCTTATGGTGCTTATGACATTAGCCCTTAGAACTTCTTCTAGTTTCTTAAATTGGGGCCTAAGTTCATTTAGCTCCATGGCAAATGGATCCCTATCCACTTGACGACCTCGATTTAACCTAGTTTGGTTGTTCCTAGGCACAAAGAGATGCTCACGAATGGTTTCTTTTGCGGTTAATGGTGTGGCATATGGTGTCGTACGATCAAGGTTAGACTCTAGAATGGTTAACGACCACTTTTCCGAATAGAAACAAGTTCCCTGATTTGGAACTCCTAAAACATTCCCAAATTGATCTAAAGGAATGTTGAATTGAAACCCGTTGACTTTGAAATGGACATTCATGTATCCATAGTCATTTGAACTAAGTCCTACACTAGCATAGAACTCGAGAATGAACCTAGGGATGACGGGCTCATCGATGTCTAGAAGGCTATCAAATTGGATGGATATTGGTTTCTTCTAAAAATGACGTGTCTACGGTTCTACCTTCGTGAACATAACGTTTTCTAATGCCTTAAATATTTTGACTTGATCTTCGGTGAGTCCTTTGGTTTTGTGGTGTTGAGGTAGGTAGTTGAGGGTGTCCTTATGGTCATAATTTGTCGCGGGAGGCATGATTATCCTAGAAATGAAGAATGTATCGTTTAGTTAAAACTATCAAAAATACGTATATATATATATATATATATATATATATATATATATATATATATATATATATATATATATATATATATATATATATATATATATATATATATATATATATTTCTAGTGTGTGTCTATATGGGGACAATGTGGAGGTACGGTTATCTCGACTCCTTTTGATGCATGAAAATTTCGTTTATGCAAGTTTTATGATGAAACGAGAGATAACCCAAACACTCCTACTTCAATGTAGCTTCGATTGAATGTACCCGAAAATACATATTAGTTATGTATTCCCTTTAGCATTCAAGAGGCATTATGCAAGTGATGTGTAAAAACATAACGTTTTTGTATTTGTATGAACAATGTTCAAAAACCATTTTTCCTAGTCGTGAGAAGATTTTGATAAAAATTTCTCATGGGGTTTTTTGATAAATTATAATAATGTACAACAAGATGCAATTCCTAACTAAGAAAAACATAGTTTGTGATGCAATTCAGTAAGTATGTTTCATGATTTTCCTAAAAATATGCATAAACCCCAAGCTTTGATTTTTGTGCAAGAAATAGAAATCCTAGACTCAGATTAGAAATTAGATATGATTAGAATACTTACAGAGATGATTTAAGCACAAATTTGTGGTGAAGAATGACCTAATTTCTGAGTTTGGTGTGATTGGGGTCAAATTCCAGTGAGGTGTATGTTTTTGGGGAATGTGATGTACAGTAAAGAGTGTTTGTTTTAATAAAATAAAAACTAGCTCAGTAGGCTGCGGATCCGGCGGAACCAAAATAAGGGTTCCGCCCTTGTTGTCGTTTGGTTCCGCAGGTTCAGGCTTGGAATTTGGTTATTGTCGTGTTTGGTTAATCTAAGGTTTGAGCTAACGTTTTATCTACTCACTAGGTTCCATTAATCCTAAACCTAGTCTAAGATAGTTGAAAGGTTCTCTCTTAAGAGGTTTTGTGAGGATGTCGGCAATGTTGTCCTTTGAGGATACTTTCTCGATTGAGATGTTTCCCTTCTGAACATTGTCGCGTAGGAAGTGGTGTCGTATTTCTATGTGTTTGGTTCTAGCGTGTTGAACTGGATTTTTGCTGAGGTCGATAGCTCCTTTGTTGTCGCAAAGAATGGGAATGTCGTTGAGTTCAATTCCATAGTCGACGAGAGCTTGTTTCATCCACAGTGCTTGTTGGAAAGCTTTTCCTGCTGACACGTACTCGGCTTCAGTTGTTGATATTGCGAGGGCTGTTTGTTTCTTAGCAAACCATGAGGTGAGACAATGTCCTACAATAGTACAAATACCGCTTGTACTTTTTCTATCAATATAATCACCGGCATGGTCTGAGTCGGCATACACTATGGTTTCCATTCCCGTTCCTTTGGGATACCATAATCCTAAATGTGTAGTGTCTTTTATGTACCTAAATATTCGTTTAACGGCTTCAAGATGGGATATTTTGGGATTTTCTTGAAAGCGTGCACATAGACAAACACTAAACATAATGTCCGGTCTACAAGCCGTTAGGTAAAGTAAACTACCAATCATTCCCCTATATTTAGTGCTATCTACGGATTCACTTTCTTCATCCTTAGTGAGTTTAGTTTCCGAGGACATTGGTGTTTTAATAGGTTTTGAATCTTCAAGACCAAATTTCTTAAGCATATCCTTGATATACTTAGATTGGTTGAAGAATATCCCATCTTCTAATTGTTTTATTTGGAGACCTAAGAAAAAGTTAAGTTCCCCCATCATACTCATTTCAAACTCATCATGCATAATTTTTGAAAATTCATCGCATAACTCTTGACAAGTTGAACCGAATATAATGTCATCCACATATATCTGGACTATGATAATATGTGATCCATTTTTCTTAGTGAAAAGAGTATTGTCTACTAGGCCCATGGTATACTTATGGTCAACTAGGAAAGTCTTAAGTCGATCATACCAAGCTTTTGGTGCTTGCTTAAGTCCGTATAAAGCTTTCTTAAGTTTGTAGACATGATTTGGTTTTTCAAAATCGGCAAAGCCGGGAGGTTGTGCTACATACACTTCCTCATTTATAAAACCATTAAGAAATGCACTTTTGACATCCATTTGAAATAGTTTAAAGTCATGTGCACATGCATATGCAAGTAGTATCCTAATTGACTCAAGTCTAGCGACGGGTGCAAATGTTTCATCGTAATCTATACCTTCTTGTTGATTGTAGCCTTGTGCTACTAGCCTAGCTTTGTTTCTAGATACTACGCCATTTTCATCCATTTTGTACCTATTATGGTTTGATTTTTAGGTTGTGGGACTAATGTCCAAACGTCATTCCTAACAAATTGATTTAATTCCTCTTGCATCGCAATGACCCAAGATTCATCTTTTATGGCTTCATTAACATTTTTAGGTTCAATTGTTGAAACAAAACAAAAGAAATTACTTTCGTTTTGAGCTTTAGACCTTAATGTTCTTTCATTGATTTTTCCTATGACGTTTTCTAATGGATGACTTTTGGTTTCTTTGATATTAACTATTTCTCTTTTTACCGGTTCATCTTCTTTGTCACTTTCAATATTTTCCTGATTTTCAACCATTTGACTTTCAACTAAGTCATCATCTACCAAAGGTGATGTCTTAGAGGGAGGTGGACTTTCATCGAATTTTACGTTCAATGATTCCTCGACTCTTGAGGTTTCTTTGTTCAAAACTATATATGCTTTACTAGTTTGTGAATATCCTAGAAATACACCTTCATACGACTTTGGGTCGAACTTGGTGAGATAATCCTTTGTGTTTAAAATGAAGCACTTGCTTCCAAACACTCTAAAATATCCTAAAATAGGCTTTTTGCCTCTGTATAACTCATATGGAGTCTTTTTCAAGAATGGTCTAATTAGAACTCGATTTAGGATATATGTGGATGTATCTACAGTGTGACACCAAAACTTTTGAGGTATGTTTTGTTCATTTAACATAGTTCTACTCATTTCTTGAATTGTCCTATTTTTGCGTTCAACTACACCGTTAGATTGAGGAGTTCGAGGAGCTGAGAAATTATGTGTTATGCCATTAGCATCACAAAAAGCTCCGAATTGGATTTCGTTGTCAAATTCACGACCATGGTCGGTTCTTATTGATACTATGTTACTTTCTATTTGATTTTGAATTTTCTTACTTAAGATTTCAAATTTATCAAACGCTTCGTTTTTAGTTTTCAAAAACTTAGTCTATGTATACCTAGAGTAATCATCTACTATTACCAAAGTATAAAAGTTTCCCCCGTAACTTTGTATAGCGGATGGACCAAACAAATCCATATGTAACAATTCTAGACACCTAGATGTAGACACCATGTTTTTAGCCTTATGGCTATTATGAACTTGTTTTCCTATTTTGCAAGCATCACAAAAGTGTTGGTCATATTTCAACTTGGGCAGGTTCCTAACGAGTTCCTTAGAAGATAAGGATTGAATTAACCTCATATTGGCGTGACCTAAGCGTCGATGCCATAGAGTTGAGTTTTCGTCCAGAGAGGTGAGACAAAGTTTGTCTTTAGGTGTTTTGTCTAATTTCATAACGTAAACGTTATTCTTCAAAACACCTTTTCCTACGGTTATGCCATCCTTAAGTATTTTACTTCCATTTTCACTGAAAAGGACGTTATACTTTTTGCGGCATAATTGACTAATACTAAGTAAGTTAAATCCTAAGTTGTCTACATGAGCAACATCATCAATAGTGAGAGAGTCATGAGAAATCGTACCTTTTCCGATGATTTTACTTTTAAGCTTGCTACCGAATGTGACATTACCTCCGTCGTACACTTGGTAGGTTGAGAAAAGGCTTTTGTTTCCCGTCATATGTCTAGAACATCCACTATCTTTGATCCACTCATCAGGTTCTAACTCTACCTTTAAGCACACCTCATTAGAGTCATTAGCCATAAGAGCAACTTCGTCATTCTTAGGCTCGTCGTCATCACCTTCACTATCACTCCAAGCTCCACTAACAAATGCTCTTTGAGACTTGTTCTTTGGAGGCTTTGGACATTCCCCTATTAGGTGACCGGAATCTCCGCACCTAAAACACTTTCTATCTACTTTTCCCTTCCTATCATCACGGTCTTTCCGGAAGGATTTCTTTTCTTCACGAGGTTGTCTTACGAACTTGCCTCGTCTCCTGAAGAATTTCTTGAAATCTCTAACAGCCATGGCATACTCTTCGTCTTCGCTATCTGAGCTAGACTCTTCATCGTCACTAGACTCTACCCTAGCTTTTAAGGCAATGGACTTCATCTTCTCCTTCTTGCCTTTAACTATTTCTGAATCTTTTTCCATCACCATCTCGTGAACCTTGAGATTTCCGATGAGCTCGTCCAGTGTCATGCTTGAGAGATCCTTGGATTCTTCAATAGCTGTCACCTTTGCTCTCCACTTCGGATGAAGTGCTCTAAGAAATTTCCTGACAAAGTTCTTACTAGAAAAGGATTCTTCAAGTGCTTTAAGAGATGTAATAATAGTATTGAACCTAGAGAAAGCACTATCAATGGTCTCATCTTCAGAGATAACAAATTGTTCATATTGTTGAACAAGAAGATCAATTTTGTTATCTTTGACTTGTGAGTTCCCTTGATGAGTGATAATCAATGATTGCCAAATATCTTTAGCCGTTTTACACATAAAAACTCTTTCATATTCTTTCTTTGGTAAAGCATTATAAAGCATCATTTTAGCATCATTATTTTTGGCAATCAGCTTCTTTTGCTCATCACTGTGATGAGTAAGAGAAGTACCCAATCCCGACCACTAGATATATCATTACTTATGGGTTTGTAATCACCCTCTACAATAATATACCATAGATCTATGTCCTTTGACTTCACATACGTCTCAAAGCGTTTTTTCTAATATATGAAACAATTAGGTTCAAATAGTGGTGGTCTTTGCATAGATTGCCCTTCTTTAAAGTTTTCAAAATCCATTGATCGTTTCAGGTTTTTTAAAATACAATATATTTTGAAAATCTTGAGTAACGTAGCTCTGATGCCAATTGTGGAAAACTAGAAGTGGGGTTGAATAGTTTTTACCGTTTTAAAATTAATTCGCTTTGTGACTTAACGTGATTTCAAAGTAAATATACACAAACAAACAATATAAGTAAAGTAAGTAAGGATAGGAACAATCAAATCACAACACGGAGATTTATAGTGGTTCGGCTACAAGGACTCTCTTCCTTGCCCTACTCCACTCCTCGAGCCTCTAACTCGAGAGTTTTTCTTCACTAAGAAACAAACTCCCTTCTAGGCGGAGAAAACCTTTTTACACGTCGCTTACACTTTATTCGGTACTAAGCTAAACACCGGGTTCTTTACAAGGGTACAACCACTCCCGTTGGTTCTTTTAACAAGGGTACAACCACTCCCGACACTCTATGTGTTTTGAGGACTAAAACACTAACTGATCACTACTGAATAAATAGTATAAACAATGATGTGAATACTACTAGATCACACATTAACTAACTAATAATGGCTTGTGATGAACTCAAATAAGTACATTTTATTATCATCATTTATTCTATTTATTTGACTTGTTTTATTATATTATATATGAGAATTGATACGTTAATGTTTACTTTTGTAATTCTCAGGTAAAAACAAGTATTATGTGAAACTTGGCGATTTTGGACTAATTATGGAGCAAAACAAGCAAGATGTTAAGAGTCTACTGAAATGTACAAGATCAAGATCATTCTGCTCCAGATACGCCGCAACATACTTCGGACATACGGCGCATCACTATCAAGATTTCACAAGCTATAATCCAAGACGGCAAAGGACATGCGCCGCATAGAGAAATGGAGTTGCGCCGCATCTTAAGGCGGTGTACGAATATTCCTGAATATATTAATCTTGGACCCCAATCGAAGTTAAGTCAATGCGCCGCATCTACTTATCCTATGCGCCGCATCTAACCCTCAGACAGAAACTATAAATACCCCAAAGTCAGACGAATTTCAGAGTTGGATTCTACACACTAAGCTTTCGAAGACAGAAACCCTAAGAGACGAATTCAGACGTGTTAGCAGCACAAGACACACCTTGAACGAAGATACAAGAGCTGTAAGAAGGTCCTGCATGTATTCAATTCATTAAGTAGTTTTGTTTTATTGTATTAGTACACTTTAATTCATCAGGATTGATGGGCCGATTCCATGTGACTACGGAAAACCATGGGCACCCCTTAAAATTGCTTTCCCATTAATTAAAGTTTATATGTTGATGTCTTTGGTGACTTTTATTAGTGCATTGATAACCTCTGTGTCTAGCTGAGCATTGCTTGGGTCGCCATGCCCCTTCCTCACCTATTTAAGAGACGCTAAATAAATAGGATAGACATAAGTAATCATTAAGGGTTTACTCGCCGATAAGATTAGAGCCAACGAGAAAGGGTTAATTACATACACTTCATATAAAACTAGCAATAAAACAAGTGACAAGCTACTTAATTATCAGGACAGGTCTTCTTATTGTCTCAAGTATCTATCTGTGTACGTGTGTGCTAATCGCTGATTCGTGCTCATTAGTTTAGTTTATTATTTAATCATAACCAAACCGTGCCAGTCTCTCAGGCTGAACCCCCTTGCGTTAGATTAGGTTGTATAGCTAACCTAGGATATTAAAATACTGATTAGAATAACTAGATAATACGTTCCACTCTTAGTGATCGACACTATACTTACCATTATATTCATACTGACCGGGTACACTGCTCGTTAAAGTGTGTGTTATTGATAAGTCGGCTAAATATAAATTTAAAACTTGAATACTGCTAAAACCACAACGACACACCGTGGATATAAAAATTAGAGCAATACACACGCGCATCAAGTTTTTGGCGCCGTTGCCGGGGAGTGAATTGTTATTATCTGTTAATTTGATTAGTATTTTAATTAGGGTTTTCTTTTTAATTTTTAGATTCTAACCGCTAACTCTGTTATATATTAGATAAATTGCATTCATTGTATTATTTGCATATTTTCTGTTTTTGTGTGATTTTATTTTCTTTAATTTTTGTTTCTTTTAGTTTGTTTTTATTTTTGTTTTTATTTTTCTATTTTTCTGCATTCTGCTATCGTTGTACTGAGCTAATTCAAACGATACGGCGCATCTGTTTTCACAGATACGGCGTATTGCGTTTAATTTTTATAAAATACAACGCGTTTAATAAATTCGATACGACGCATCTTTCCCGAAAATACGGCGTATTCTGTTTTTAATAAGAAAATTTTCTAAACCCTAACGCCATACGACGCATCTTTTTTAACAGATACGGCGTATTGTCTATTTAAATTAAAAACTGTTTTTTGAATTTTTAAACAGTTACGACGCATCGATTTTTATCGATACGGCGCATCTTCTGAATCAAAAATCTTGTATTTTGAAACGTAACGAAAATACGGCGCATTAGCTTCTGTTAATACGACGCATTTAATTTTAATAAGTATAATCGATTTTTGATAATTAAAACTGATACGGTGCATTCTAAATTATAAGCGGCGTATCTATTTTCTGAATAAAAGTCTGATTAAATTTTAACGATTATTAGATACGGCGTATCCAACTTTCTGGATACGGCGCATCATCTGCAGATATCAGCTATTCTTATATCCGTTTCTAAATTCATTAATTTCTCTTCTAGCGAACAAATCCTACTGACGATTTTACCTATGATGGCAGGTTTTGCTATGGAAGACATGTCAGTGAACGGATATCTTGCTAAGGAACTCTTGCTTTTGGATTCATTCGAAGTGGAAGTTTTTGAAGATGTCAACTTCAATGTGCTCATGATTGATGCCAATTTATTCTCTTGGGAGACCCCTCTTGAAGCTACTTATAAGGAATTCAAACGCTTATGCAATATTGAAGATGGAATATTCTCTTATGATTTACTAATGAGCTACACTGAAGATGAATTGTTACTCTTATGGCCCATCATTGAATCTAAAGGATTAACTTGGACTACTATCGAAGAAAAAGATGGGAAATTCCAAATTGAATACATGAACTCAGCAAATGCAGTCAACAAATCGAGCAACAAAAGCTATGAAGTCCAACCTATACAAACTTCTTATATGCCTTATTCTGAACAGTATTGGGGATTAGATAAAAGCTATCTGGATAACGAAAGAATGTATACTGAATCGGAGATATTATTTCATGAAAAGTTGGTAAGGTTGATGGATATCTCTTTAGAAGAGTGGCTTGAACTTAAATACGGTAATCCGAAATTTGCTCCTATGAATGAAGTCAAACGGATTGTGACCTCATGGTTGACACGAAGTTTTAAAGGACAATTTAATGAGTTCATGGAGATCAGAAGGAACATGATTGGTAACACTAGTTTTGACGTTAACCACGATCCTAACAATGTTGATTTTTCAAATTGGTTAGCTAGTAAGTTCAATAACCATAAGAGCATGGACCGAGCTACTAAAGATGTGTTATGGGTATATTGGATGAGAGGGGAAGATGAGGAAGTAGAGAGCAACAATGGATCGTCAGATGACAATTCAACGATCGAGGAAGGCGTTGAAGAATTATTCAGCATAGACATTGATGTGTTCAATTATGATACACCTTTGTGCAAACAATTCAAAGAATTTAATTACCTTCTTCAAATCGACGCTGATGTGCTTACTGGAGATCTACCAGGATTCAAAACTTATGATGAGTTCAAAAACACCTGGTACTACGAATGGAATGACCAAATACCATGGGTTTGGGATAAACCATGGGAATTTGAGCATATTCATCACACTTGTAACACTTTCCATTTCAAGGATGGAAGTAGTGAATGGCCAACCTGTGATTATAAGAATGATGGAACCTGTAATGGGGGAAGTATAATTGGAATGAAACGGGTTGGAAACGATGTATACTTTGAAGACGACGATTGGTATGAAAAAGTTGATGAGTGCCCACGTAAAGCAGAGGCTTTGCAAGAAAAAGGTAGAATCAACTACTTAAAAGAACTTAAAGGAGCATCGGACACTACTTTCTGGGAATGGGTGCATGGACAATTTGATGATTACACAAAGCTTAGTCAACGCTTACAATGGGAATTGAAAAAAGAGTGGGATGAGATTCAAGATTATTATCAATCCTTTAACGTGGTTAATTATGATCCCTATGATAATAACGATGAGTCGCGAGAAGAATTGATTGATGAACTTGATGACTATTTGAATAAGGATCCTTATTTCAAGTTTGTTGATAAAGACGAAGAAGAATTCATCAAGAGGAAGTGTCAACTACTTGGGATCCCTTATAATGAACCACCCATGATAATTTCTGAAAAATTTAAAGTCATCAAATACTCTTTGGGACCTGATGAGGAATATGTTGCGACGAAGACCAAAACATATATTAGATTAAGTCGTACGGAAGAAAATGTTGCGGAGCTATACGGGAACATCTTTCGGATGAAAGAAGAAGGATGGCACGTAACAAGAACAAAATAAGGAGCTGAACGTGAGTCTAACTTGAAGACTCTGGAATAAAGACAAGTGCTGACCGGGAGACAACCCGGAGAAATTTTTTTACTTTTCTGTTCTGTGTCGAGTCTGTCAGACCCGCAGAAGATACGGCGCATCTCCATCCTAAGATGCGACGCATCGCCTGCGCTGGTCATATCTTATTTAATTTTCTGCATTTTTATTTTTGACTTTAAAACTTTCTGTCAGTATTTTAATGCGGCGCATCCCTGGTTAAGGATGCGACGCATCTTTTATTCTGATTCGTATTTATTCCAGGCTCGATACGGCGTATCTTTTTCCATAAGATACGGCGTATCGACTGACCTGATGATTTTCATTTTAATTTTTTAAGTTTTATTTTTACTAACTACTAATGTATTATGCAAGTTTGAACCTTCTTAACTCAGGTGTGTTAATGTCTGAATGGTATTATAGATTCCTGCATTTCCTGTGGATACATCATCTATGAAGCTTAAACGTTATCATCCACAAGAAAGTTGATTTTTGCTCTTATACAAATAATGGAGGATCATACCGAGCAAATCTCAGGGGAGTTTTTCTGTTCTAATTCTTTTATTTTCCAGTTTTTAACCTTTGACACAAACAACGAGCACGTTGTTTAACTTAAGTGGGGGGATTGGAGAATTAGAACACTTACTTGTCCTAAACTTTTTCAAAATATGCTTAAAATGCGCTTAATATATCAAAATTTAAAATTTTTAGCATGTTTTTGTTTAAAGTCTAAATTACATAGCTGCACACATAACATTATTTCCAAAAATTGTGAACTTTTCAAAATTCACAAATCTATGAGCGTGCCGGTGACTTGTAAACTTTAGAACTTGGCTTGTATACTATTCGAGACCACCATAATAAGTATTATTTACATAATTGGAATGACTTGTCTAAATTGGTAAATTTCTAGGATTTCACCCAAATAGCCTTTATATGTTATGTGATATTAACTAACTACACTGGTTAGTTAACCCCCGTATAAACCCTTTTGTTACTCTCACTTTTAGAGTAAGATACCCCTAGAAAAACACTCAGAGCCATTCCTTTCGTTTCTTACACCTTTGTTATAATGTTTCGTTACACCCTTACACCTTAGCCTACCTTGTAGATTAAAATCCGTGGTTAATTGCTTTAGGAAAAGTGTGTTTCCTTACATTACCTGTGTTCGCGTGCGTAATTCATTATCTTTGGTTGAGTCAGGAAATTGCACAATGCAATTGGTATGAAAGTAAATATTGTATATCTTTGAGTTTATTTTTCGTGTGTTTACTACTTTCGCTATTACAGTTATTTCTGAAAGTATGAAGATTATGGAAAAAATTATCCGGAAAAATGGTGATAGAAAAGTTGTGAAATTTTACACATATGTTGAAGTAAAAAAAAAATCGAAAAAAATAGAAAAGAAAAAGAAAAAGGAAAAGTTGGAAGTTTGTTTTAACCAACTTATGTAAAGTTTTGTATTAAGTGGGCGATATCACCACTATTTGTTATATATTATATTTATGGATTGAATGGGAGTTGGCCGTTATGGGAACGCCAACTAAGGTTATTCTTTGATTGAGATTTTATTGAGTATAATTCGTGTCTACCTAAAGCGTGTGTTTCAAGTGTTAAAGCGTGAATTATTCAATGATATGAGTCTTATACATGGGATGGTTGGGATAGTTATTAACCACACTTAGGATTTTAATTTATCTGTTTTGTTTATTTTTCATTTTACACCAATTTATATCCCAAAATATTATCCATACCCTATATTATTCTTTATCCAAACCTTTGATTTATTGAGATTAGGGATTTGAGCAATCTTAAGTATCGTAGTCGTGGATTCGGCTATGTATTTATGATTTTGTCGCCCTTTTTGATATAATATTATTGGTAAAGATTACTTGGTCCTATCTTTAGCCTATTCAAGTTAAGGATTTGAGCAATTGCAAGTATCGTGGTCGTGGATTCGATCATGTATTTGTGATTTTGTCGCCTTTTCTGGAATTTGAGATCGATAGAGATTAAGAAGAATGATTAACCCTTAACCAACGAACCCTTTTTACCGCTTTAGACTTGGTATTCCTTGGCTTTAGCGGGGAGATGCGTATACTTGCCAAGCTTATGATAGAATATTCGTCACCGACTGGACACTTAAACAATTAGATTTGCTTTTATCAAAATATTTTATTTTATCTCTAATTCGTTGAGTGTTTGGTTGTGCAATTATGACAAAACGAATACATGCTTAAATATAAAAATAAATTCTAATATCTTTTAGGATACATTTTCATAAAATTTATTCTAAGGTTTACTTGGGGACAAGTAAAGTTCAAGTGGGGGGATATTTGATGAACTCAAATAAGTACATTTTATTATCATCATTTATCCTATTTATTTAACTTGTTTTATTATATTATATATGAGAATTGATACGTTAATGTTT
This sequence comes from Artemisia tridentata subsp. tridentata, assembly GCA_021014915.2. Lineage (NCBI taxonomy): Eukaryota > Viridiplantae > Streptophyta > Magnoliopsida > Asterales > Asteraceae > Artemisia > Artemisia tridentata. The sequence continues at coordinate 295,062,511 of CP139506.1, forward strand.
ACTTTTGTAATTCTCAAGTAAAAACAAGTATTATCTGAAACTTGGCGATTTTGGACTAATTATGGAGCAAAACAAGCAAGATGTTAAGAGTCTACTGAAATGTACAAGATCAAGATCATTCTGCTCCAGATACGCCGCAACATACTTCGGACATACGGCGCATCACTATCAAGATTTCACAAGTTATAATCCAAGACGGCAAAGGACATGCGCCGCATAGAGAAATGGAGTTGCGCCGCATCTTAAGGCGGTGTACGAATATTCCTCAATATATTAATCTTGGACCCCATGCGAAGTTAAGTCAATGCGCCGCATCTACTTATCCTATGCGCCGCATCTAACCCTCAGACAGAAACTATAAATACCCCAAAGTCAGACGAATTTCAGAGTTCGATTCTACACACTAAGCTTTCGAAGACAGAAACCCTAGGAGACGAATTCAGACGTGTTAGCAGCACAAGACACACCTTGAACGAAGATACAAGAGATGTAAGAAGGTCCTGCATGTATTCAATTCATTAAGTAGTTTTGTTTTATTGTATTAGTACACTTTAATTCATCAGGATTGATGGGCCGATTCCATGTGACTACGGAAAACCATGGGCACCCCTTAAAATTGCTTTCCCATTAATTAAAGTTTATATGTTGATGTCTTTGGTGACTTTTATTAGTGCATTGATAACCTCTGTGTCTAGCTGAGCATTGCTTGGGTCGCCATGCCCCTTTCTCGCCTATTTAAGAGACGCTAAATAAATAGGATAGACATAAGTAATCATTAAGGGTTTACTCGCCGATAAGATTAGAGCCAACGAGAAAGGGTTAATTACATACACTTCATATAAAACTAGCAATAAAACAAGTGACAAGCTACTTAATTATCAGGACAGGTCTTCTTATTGTCTCAAGTATCTATCTGTGTGCGTGTGTGCTAATCGCTGATTCGTGCTCATTAGTTTAGTTTATTATTTAATCATAACCAAACCGTGCCAGTCTCTCAGGCTGAACCCCCTTGCGTTAGATTAGGTTGTATAGCTAACCTAGGATATTAAAATACTGATTAGAATAACTAGATAATACGTTCCACTCTTAGTGATCGACACTCTACTTACCATTATATTCATAATGACCGGGTACACTGCTCGTTAAAGTGTGTGTTATTGATAAGTCGGCTAAATATGAATTTAAAACTTGAATACTGCTAAAACCACAACGACACACCGTGGATATAAAAATTAAAGAAATACACACGCGCATCAGCTTGCAACACAGTGTTGAAGCTTGTTGATGCTTGATCTCTTTTGCTACAAAAAGAAAGATCACTAAGAATGAAATGAATGAATGTAATGGGTTAGTAATGTATAAATGTATGAATGTGTATTTTATGCTATATAAGTGATGGTTGTGCCTGAATGATCATGTAAAACCCAAAATTTGAAATCATGCAAAATGACGATATTGCCCCTGAAAATTTAAAATTTAATTGACGAGTACATAAAACGCCAAATAAATCCCAAACCTTTGGTAATAAGCTACATATGAAGTGAAATAATTTTGAGACAACATTTTAACATTTCTACATGTCCAAAGAAATTATGATTACACACAAATACATATATACACAATTATTTAATTATTATACATTTTAAAACTATTTAAATCCAAATAATCATCACATAAATATGGAAATTAAAATCAATCAATTATTTTGACCATAACCTCCCTATTTTGCCGAGTATTATGCATATCTTCCCCCCCCCCCCCAAATCGGCCCATGATTATTTACTTTATTTATTTCCATGTTTGCTCCATTTTCGAAACCCTAAACAACACAAAAATCCTCTCATCCTCCATCCGAATTTCTGGACACAAGAAGGTATTTTTCTGGTGTTCTTCAAGGTTTAAGCAAGCTAAGAAAAATAGGATTTGGGTCGTGGATAGCTTGGTTCGATCGTGGGGTATTTTCTTTGTGTCGCATTTCAATCCGAGAGGTACAAATTCTTTTGCCTAATCTACACGTTCTAAATTCAGTATGGTATTTTTTTCTAATGTTAATTACATCATATATGACTCATATAAATTGTTAGAATCGAATCATGTAAGCTTGAATGATTGTACGAATTTTTGAGAATAAAAACACATTTAAAATCCAAATATGATCATACGATTTTTCTGGGTCTTATACATAATTTTTCTGGGTTCTATGATCATCATATAGGTCTGGAAAAATGTTGGTTCGAATTGTTGTAACTCATATTGATCATTTTGAATTTAAATGGTTAAAACGTACGTAAATTCTAAAATATGTGATACCAATTTTCTGGGTGTGAATCATATTTTATTTGGACTCTATATAACATATATGATCTGGGAAAAATAGTGTTTTGATTTATAGAAGCCTACATATGTCGTGATTAATTTTTGTTCTAATCGGGTATTATGAAATCAAAAAGAAAAAAAATAAAATCCTAGGCTACGAATTTAGATTTAGGGTTTTGGATCTGAAATTGGTTAATAAATAATGTATTCATGATGTAAAAATGATGGCCTAATGATTGGGAAAGATTAGGGTTAGGATTTTGATTTAAAAATGTTATACGATTTGGGTTTTTAAAATATAAGGGGGTGTTTTGTCATTTCTGAAACTTAAAGGTTATTTTTATAATGTTATTTAGGTCAGTACTAAAGTGTAAAAAATATAAAATGAGGTCCTTATGTGTAAAAATTGCAAGATATGGAACTATGTGTAAATTTAGGGTTTCGATTGGAAATTAATTAAATAGAGGGGTTAAAAGTGTAAATATTGAAACTTTATGGACTAAAGATGTGATTCTGAATAAATGATGTATTTAAATTAATAGTTTGCAATATTTTCATTTAAGACCCTTAACTTTGGGATATTTGCAATTAAAACCCTAATTTATGGAAACTTGTCATATTTAACCCTGAACTATCATAACTTGTTAAAATCTACCCTATGTCCATAATATGCTTAAATAATGACTTAACCTAAGTTATGATACTTAAATCTTTCTGATTATGGAGACTTTCTAAAAATGGAAACCTGCTAATTATGGAAACCTGCTAAAAATGGAAAGTTACTAAATATGGAAAGTTACTAAAACTGGAAAGCCGACTAAAATAAGTAATCTGAATTAAATAAGCTTTTAATAAGACAGTCATGATTCGTGTAGATTCGTTGAAGATGGAGTTTGCTTCCGACCTTGATATTTTCTGTTGTGTTTTCATTTGCGGTATAAGGTACAGATATTCTGACCTTCCTTATAAGGTTTCTCATGATCTCTTTCATTTTCTGATCCGTTAGTTTCTGAACTGATGCCATTGCTATGATTCCCTTTGCTTGAACCTTCTCTGTTGATCCCATTTGATATGACCTCTGTTATGAATCTATGTTATGAAAACCTTTTTAATTATACCATGGAAATGATTTGAGAAAAACCGATTTAAAAAGATGTTTTTAAATGATGCGAAACTACTTTTATATGAAAGGTTACTAACTTTTATGAACACTATATTTTGAAGACTAGCTTTATGAAAAACCGTTTTGAAAGACTATTTTTTTTTTTATGAAAACTACTTTAAAGGATCGTTTTATGAAAATCATGAATTAAAGGATTGTTAAAATGGACTTTTGATAGAAACTTCTGAAACGGACTTTTGATCTGAACCATGTATTGATTATTGAATATGAACCTTGATCTGATAAACTCTGATTTGGACCTTTGATATTACTTCGGAGATATTTGTTATGAACCATCTGATATGTACCATTTGATATATGAACCTTTTGATATGACACTCTGGTTTGATATGATATCTGACTCTTAGTTTGATACCCGAGCCAAAATCTGTGACCCTAGGCATGGGGGTTCCATGTCCATGTCTGTGATGCACCACTGGCATGACTCTAGTGTGTTTGAGTGATGTTACACACCGTCCCCATTTTGATTATTATGCGCGCACTACAGTTATTATGGCCAGTATTTGTTTGGGGTGCGTATGGATGCATCCTAGATCTGTTCTGTTTAGTGGATTTAACATGATTTGATATGATTTGTCTGGTGACTGGTGCTTGTGTGCATTACACGCCTTTCACATATATCTGGGAGCTAGCTACTCCATTTGAAGAATGAGGACACCCCTCATATTATCTGATTATCTGAGAGGTCTCCCCTCTATATGATTTGAAGATTTATGGTTACGATATGATATGATCTGTTTCTGGGCTCGTGGTGGATTACTATCCCTTTCACTCTTTCCTTTATACTTATTCATTTACTTATCCCTTAAACCATATTATATCTTCATGACTTTTATTTCTGTTACTCTGTACTATTCTCTATTACTGTTGTTATTGTTATATCTGTTCACTGAGCTCTCGTAGCTCAGCCGCATTTCTTTTCCTGCGGCAGGTTTTTAGTAGGAAGCTGGGAATGAGTGGAGAGTACCTTGGACTTAGAAGACTTGATAGCTATTCTGGATTAGAAATGATTAGAAGTTATCATATTTTAGAATTAGTATTTATCGAAATTTTCATTTGTAACCTTATAGTTTTCTGTATCTCATTAGTAATCTTTGAGAATTTTTGTATTACTATTGATGTATGCTTTGTTTAATCTGATATGAAACCATTATTGTGATATCTTTACCCTTATCGGGTTGGGTTGTTACAGATCAACTTGCTATTTATAGGCAAAGCTGATCAACAGGCGGCGGATTTGGCGGATCCCAAAATTTGGATCCGCCCGTTATGGTATTTGGTTCCGCGGGGACCAGGACAGCTAAGATATTCTCATATCTTTCCATATCTTGCACAATCTTTCCATATCTTCCAAGGTCAACTCTTTAGCTTGAAGATCTATACAAGATATCACCTAAATCCTCAAGATATCCTAAAGATATCAAAATTAGGTATGCCATGATGTCATGTTTATTATTTCTAATTTAAGAAATAAAAGTAAAACATGTAAATGTAAAATATATATATGCAATGTGATTCCTAGTGATCATGTAATGTGTAAAATGTGTTTAAAAAGACTTTATTACTATAAATGTAAAATACTTAATCTTATATTTATGCTTTGCTTAAAGATAAACTTTGTAATTGTCATTAACAAAATTAAGCAAAGATCGTAAAATATAAGTAACGTTTTTAGGACGATATTTGTATTAACACAAACCATTAGGCTATCGATGGATCTTCAAGAAGAAGATGAAAGCTAATGGCACCATAGAAAAGTACAAAGCAAGATTGGTAATTAAAGGTTACAGACAACGAGAATGTCTAAACTATTTGGACACTTATTTGCCCGTAACGCGAATAACCTCCATAAGGTTGGTACTTGCTATTGCAGCCATAAGAAATATGGAAGTTCATCAAATGGATGTAAAAACTGCTTTTATAAATAGAGATTTAGATGAAGCGATTTACATGGAACAACCTGAGGGATTCATTGCCCCAGGACAAGAGGGAAAAGTATGTAAACTTTTCAAGTCACTGTATGGATTGAAACAAGCTTCTTAGCAGTGGAATCAAAAGTTTGGCCACGTCATGATCGAATGTGGATTCAAAATAAACAAATGTGACAAGTTTGTCTACGTGAAAGACACAAACAATGGATATGTCATCTTATGTCTATATGTAGACGATATGTTAATCGTTGGAAGCAACGATAAGATGATACAATCTACTAAATACATGTTGAAATCAAGGTTTGACATGAAATACATGGGTTTGGCAGATGTGATACTTGGAGTCAAAATCACACGAGCCCAAAATGGACTTATGTTGAGTCAAACACACTTTGTGGATAAAATTCTTGAGAAATATAATCCATGTAAAACCCCGAAATTTATATAATCCGAAAAGACTAAAATACCCTCGAATTTAAATTTTTGAGAACTTACGAATATTAACTAAGTAACACTAACCTAAGTTCCAATATAAATAAAACATTACATTATAATGTTTGTAACAAAAAAAAAAAGAAAGAAAGAAACTATGTAATGTGGCCGCCCCCCTTGACCATAATGTGGTCCAAGTTCTTGATAGCTAAATATTTGTTAAGTCCATAATGTGATTGATCCTTTCCCTCATTACACAAATCACACAACACGTTTTCTTTTTTTTCTCATAAAACCGATCTTCACAAAAAAACCCTAACTATCAACAACAACAAAAAAACATTCGGCCTCTCTTTCTTTTCCCTCTTGTGCTGCTGTGTCGATCCAAACTCAACCAAAAGGAAGGCTAAATCTTGTTCTTAATTTGTGTCTCATCTATCATAAGGTAAACATGTTCATCATTGATCCATTCGTGTCTTAATACAAGCCCTAAAACGTTTTTTTTTCCTTCCCTTTGGCTGCTGTTGTTCGATCAAAAGGAGGAGGAGAAAAGACCCATTCGTGTGGTGTTTTGATCTTGTGGTATCCGTGTTCTTCGTGGGATCTACGAGGGTATTGTATCACATGCCTTGTTCCATCCTTATTCATGTTCTTTTAATTTTAATTGAATTATAAACCACATAAAATGTCACATGAAATCATGAAGGAGAAAACCCTAAAATCTAAGATATGTAATTCGATCCTGGTGTGTTTGATGGTTTTAATTTGTTTTGATTATGTTAAGACCCGTGATAATCGACCTAAATATGTTTTGGATCAACCTATAATCATTGTTTGTTAAGAATTAATGAAATAAAATGAGAAAACCCTAAGTGATAAATGATTCTGTGAATAACTGCTACAGATCCGAAATTTTGTTCGGCTTTAACCGGCTGTAACTAAATGATGTGAACGTATATTTTGGTGTTTTAAGAGTTTAAAACTAAGTTCATTGAAATGGCTACCTGGGAAAATTTAGTTTGTAATTTTTGGAGGCCTAGAAGGTTACCTTTTGATTTTTGGAAAATTATGTGTCTGATCGGATTTGTGAGACTGGAAAATCAGTCCGGGTTTTTGAATTTTAATTTCCAAACCATGTCGAATTAGGAGGTTTGCTTTGAACTGGGTAATATTTTGGATGTCTATTACTTCCTGGAATTTTTGTAGATTTTTGTGAATTTTTCTTAAAAGGTTTCTAATTAATAACTTTTCGTATAGCAAAATTAATCAGAAATCTGGACGAGTTGGTTTAAGTGAATTTTAATCCATAGCTATGTTACTTAATAAAATCTGGAAAAATTAGATAAAATACTTAAGACATTTGAGCATCTCTGGGAATTTTTGGGAATTTTATTACTGAGTTCTTATACGGTTTACAATTTATAGGAAACCTAACAATTTCGTATATAAAACTGTGAGAAATTATAAAAGGTTAAAAAGGGAAATTAAAAGATGTTTTGTGGTTATTTTATTAAACTAAAGGGTTTAAATTGTTAATTGCTAAAACTAATGGACCTAACTTGTGAACACCTGTAACTTTATAGTGATTACATTTTACACCCTAAACTTATGATAATTGCATAATAAACCCTAAAGTTATGGAAACTACCTTATGAACCCTAAACTTATGTAAATGACATTATGAACCCTAAACTATGAATACGATCATCTGTAATACTTTGAATGGACAAACGGGAATGTTATAACTTAACGTTACTAAATATGGAAACCTACTATCTTTGGAAAGTTACCTAAAATAGAAAGACAACTAAAATGAAGCCTTATGATTATATGAACCTTATAAAAGAACTTATGAATATTTGTAGATCGGGTGAAGAGGGAGTGATCATCCATCTCTATTTCTGTTGTTGCTTTGATTTTGGTGTGCTTTGTCGAGGTACAGATATTCTGACCTTTCTTTTAAGGTTTCTCATGATCCATCTCTCTCGTATTCTGAATCCATTAGTTTCTGATTTGATTGCTATGATTTCCCTTGCTTGAACCTCCCCGGTTGAATTCCATTTGATATGATTTCTGATCTGAAGCTATGCTATGAAAACCTTTTCTGATTATATCTTGGAAATGTTTTGAGAAAAGCCATTTTAAAAGAGGTTTATCAATGAGGCAAAACCATTTTTATATAAATGTTACTAGTTTTTATGAAAACTATTCTTGGAAGACTAATTTTTATGAAAAACCGTTTTGAAAGAATATTTTTATGAGAATTACTTTAAAGGATCGTTTTATGAAAATAATGAATAAAGGATTGTTTAAAATGGACTTTTGATGAGAATTTTGAAATGAACTTTTGAGATGAGCATTGATTTTGAGTTTGAGTTATGATTCAGTTAAGATTTCCCAAGCCATTGCTATGTTCCCTTTGTGTGAACCTTTGATATTTGTTTCTGAGATGTTGAGATATACTTTCTGATATATGACCTTTTGATATGACATTCTGTTGTGACTTTGAGACCTGACTCTTAGTTTGATACCCGAGCCAAAAGTTCGTTTCCTAGCCATGAAGGTAACATGGCCATGTCTGTGATGCACCACTGGCATGACTCACGTGTGGGTGAGTGATTTCTCACACCGTCCCTTTTATATTATGCTATGGCCATTATGACTTTGAGATTGACTTTGAGTTTTGGGGCGTATGGATTGCAATCCTAGGTTTGTTATACATGACTTTGAGATTATGACTTTGAGGTGACTGGTGCTTGTGTGCAATACACGCCTTTCACATTTTTCTGGGAGCTAGCTACTCCACCATTATGATACATGAGGACACCCCTCATATTATCTGGTTGCCTAAGAGGTATCCCCTCTGATTGTGAGATGATGACTGTGAGATTATGACTTTGAGATTTATGACTTTGAGTTTCTGGGCTCGTGGTGGATTACTATCCTTTTCTCTTTTCCTTATACTTATTCATGGACTTATCCCTTGAACCATATTACATCTGTTGACCTTTGTTTCTGTTATACTGTACTTTTCTATATTACTGTTTGTTATCGTTATATCTGTTCACTGGGCTTTTTAAGCTCAGCCGCATTTCTTTCCATGCGGCAGGTTTTAGTTGGAAGCTGGGTTTGAGTGAAGAGACTTTTGGACTTAGAAGACTTTGATAGTTATTTTGATGTAGAGATTATTAGAAGAATTCATATTATCAGGCTTAGTATTTATTCCTTTGTAAATTTTGTATTCCCTTGTAAATTCTTGTAACCTTTGTACTTTCTTTGTATTATTGAAGATGTATGCTTGTGTATGTTTCTGATATGTCACCATTGTTGTGACATCTCTACCCTTGTCGGGTTGGGGTGTTACAATCCAGATGACTCCAACATTACGAGGACTCCTATTGATACGACAAAACATCTATCTAAAAATAGAGGTCAAGGAATCGAGCATTATTGGTAGCTTGATGTATCTAATGAATTGTAAGAGACCTGACTTAGCATACGTTGTGAGCAAGGTTGCAAAAAACTCTAGGCGCCTCCTAGGCGGATTGAACTTTTCTATTTTAAAAATTTTAAATTATATGTATTTGGTATAAAATATGCATAATTTATATATTTTTTTAATAATTTTATTAATGTTATTATTATTATTATTTATATATTTTTTGTATATGTTGTAAAATTTACATTATATGTGATTTTGATAAAGATTTTGTCTATTTTTGTTAAAGCCCACTCACTTAGTTGTTAGGCCTATTGTATGCGTTTTTTAATGGGCCAATAAATCATATATTGGTAGGGTTAGGGTTACACAACGTTAAACACATAGCATCCACTTCACACTTTACTCTCCCCTTCACCTTATTCAACCTTAGATCTAAAGTTAAACCGACATTAACCGGAGTTGACCGACGTTGACCGACCCGCCGCCTAGGCCGATTTGGCCAATTTGTTCCGCCTAGGCGGTTCATTGATCACTTTTTGACCAAAACGCCTAATTTGGCCGATTTGCTGCAAATCGGGGCGAAGGAGGGCCGATTAGTGCCTAGGCGGCCACCTAGGCCACTTTTTACAACACTGGTTGTGAGTAGGCTAAGTAGGTATACGAACAACCTACGTTACAAACACTGGGAAAGTATAACAAGGGTTTTGGGGTACATAAGGTACACTCGAGAATATGGATTGCATTATACTAGATATCCAGTTGTTATCGAAGGATACAATGATGCAAACTGGATATCTGTTATAAAAGACTCTAGATCAACAAGTGGATATATATTCACACTTGGAGGTGGAGTTGTATCATGGAAATCTTCCAAACAGATGGTTATTTCCATATCCACAATGGAGTCAGAATTTATCACCTTAGATAAATGCGCCGAAGAGGCAGAATGGTTACGTCAATTTGTAGAAGACATACCAAGGTGGCCTAAGCCGGTAACGGTCATATGTATACATTATGATAGTCGGCGATTGGCAGTGCTCATAGCATAATGTATAATGGTAAGTCAAGACATATTAGACATAGAAACACTGTTATACGACAACTACTCTCTACAGGAGTTATCACTATTGATTATGTGAAATCAAAGGATAACATAGCGGATCCTCTTACGAAAGGCTTAAGTAGAGAGTTAGTTAATAAGTCATCAAAAGGAATGAGACTAAAGCCTGTTAATGAATGAGTTTATACGAAGGAAAACCTAACCCAGCTGACTGGAGATCCCAAGATCTAGGTTCAATAGGACAACCTACTTGTATAAATTGTGGGGGAGTCACTATGGGCGGTTAACCTCCCAAAACACATAAGGGTGTTAATAAACATCCAGGTCCATTCCTGTTACATTCAGTGACATACGAGGTTAAGCCTAGAGCTATTAATGATTTAATGAGAAATCACCTATGTGAGAGAGAAGTGGAGTCGCTTCAAAGGGAAATGTGGGGGCGAATTTCCTAAGAGCTCTTGCAGAACCAGGCTAGTGTTCATGACCATAACAAACACGACTATGAGGAGTTAATAGTGTCAGGAAGAGTCCCATGTGAACATATATTGTCGTCTACACAAACAACAGATCAATTCAAAGACATCAAGTTCTACTAGCACCTTGGAGGCTAAGTATATTTCACATGGGAAGGTTCAAAGGGTAACACCTACCTGTCTTATGCATGACTCAACCGCTGAAATCTTGTCAGAATTGTGTGAGTTTCCATTCGATATCCATTCACGTGGGGGATTGTTGGAAAATCTTAGTGAAAAAAATGAGTTTTCACTAACTTCGGACATAGATTACTGATAAGGATTCATTTTGTACCTTTTTAAGGGGTCATTTAAGCCTAAAATTGAGTAAATATGATCAAATATTGCCTCAACTCGTTTCTTTTTGTATTTTAGATATTTGGGACGAGAATTATGGAAATCGGCACTTTTGGAGCATATTTGGACAAAAAAGTGAAGAAAACGAAGAAGTCGCGAAAAACTTGTCAGACAACAGTGTCTGACGGCGTCACATGCTACAACGTGACGCCGTCCCTTGCAATTCAAGATGGATTTTCTAGTGTTAGGCTAACAAGTGACGCCTTAGAGAGTTTTGAAGACTTTATAACCTGACGCCGTCAGGTGTGTAAAGAAGATGGACGTCACGCTTTAAGTTAACAAGAGACGGCTCAGAAGAATTTTACAAGTGACGGCTTCAGATCCCTTTCTGACACCGTCAGAGCGGAAATTACACAAACGAAACCCTAAAACACGACGAGTTGACGGCGTCATAGTCTATAACCTGACGCCGTCAAAACTGCATTCCTATATATATTTTCGAATGTTTTTATTGTAGAGAGTGACATCTTTGGAGAAAAAACCCTAGTCGAATTTAGGCAGCTTTGTAAGGGTTTTTCAACCCTTGAACCTTATGCTTTATTGAAGATAAGTTATTCTTTTAATCTTTTAATATGTCTATGTGTTGTTTGATTAATTGTTTATCTTTTCTTCTATCTATCATGCTAGCTTAAATTTGCTTGTGTTTGCTTAGATCTAATGAAACCTAGTTATTGAACATTGATTTGTTATCTCGTGTTTAGTTGATTGTTATCGCGTTAGGTTAAGAAAACTGGCGGACCTCTTATATGTAACTAGCTTGAACGTCTTAAAAACGCAACCGTAGAGTGCACTATTGCTTTTGTTCATTGTATTTATTGCATGAATTGCGGCTTGTAGATCCTAGAAAACTTAATGCATGTTAAGGGATTTAGGGGAGACTAATATTCATAGAGTTGGGGACTTCGGCACCTCCCCACGACCAATAATAAGGAATACGACGCGTCAACTAAAACAAGGACATGACAATTCAGCGAATCAATTGGAGATAACTAGGGAGTAAGTAAGTCTAAGTAAACACGTTTTTCCTATCATAAAAAGTTCACCAATTTACTTTTTCTTGTTTTTAGTTTAATTTTAGTTTTATAATTAGATTTTTGGGTTAGTTGATTAACAACTAATTCCGACCACTCCTTCAAAACCGAGATTTTACTTGCTTTCTAAAAAATATAAAAATACAAAAAGAATCATCCCTCACCTCTAGACCTATCTCGTCATACATCTTGACCTAACGACACTATTCCTCTAGAGAATGATCAATCCCCCGGACATACCTATACTACACTACAACGATCAGGTACACTGCCTGGAGGATTGTAAGCTTCTCAAGATCCTTTGAGAAGTAAAACCTTTTGCGTGGACGCAATCCTCGCATCAAGTTTTTGGCGCCGCTGCCGAGGAATAGTTATTCTTTAGGTTTAATTTCTATCTCGTTTAGGTCTACTCACTAGATTCCTATCAAGTGAGATTTTTATTTTCTTTTTATTAGCTTTCTTTAGTCTATCTTTTCTTCGTTCCTTTTGTTCGTATCCCTTCATTCGCTATCATGGTGGGTGAAGCCATCTTTGAACCTATCAACCAACAACACCAAGCTCCACCAAACCAATAACAACAACCACACCAAAACCCACCAATTAACCAAGACCCACCTCGAGCCCGTACTCTAGGTGAGTACTCCCGACCTAGCCACCAAGGCTATCAAAAAACCATTGGTCTCCTCAAAAGAGCCAATGTGTCTCCTTTACGACCCAACACCATCCGGTTGGTGCAAAGCGGATGTGCATTCCATGGACTTCGTTCCGAAGATCCAAATCAACATCTTAAGGATTTCCTAAAAATCGTAGATTCCATAGACCTTGATGTTGACACTCAAGAGACGACACGCTTGCGTCTCTTCCAATTCTCTCTACGTGACCAAGCTAGTCAATGGCTTGAGCGTTTACCCGCGGGATCTGTCTCATCTTGGAATGATCTCACTTCTCGTTTCCTCGCTCAATTCTTTATACCCAAGGCAATTACTTCATTACATGACCGAATTAAAAAGGAAATCAATGAACTTAGGGAGCTTAATGAGTTAATTAAGAGAGAAATTGAGTTTAGAACTAATCCTTGTACGGATGACACTACCTCTAGTAATAACTCAGAAGAGGAACTTGATGACGACTATAGGGTCTTTAGAAATTTCTTTCCAACATATGAGGAATTGGCCTACCATAAGTTCCTTTTAAAGTACCATTGTCCCTTGAGATATAGGAAGAAACCATGGATTAGGAAGTGCAATTATATGAATATCAAAATCCCTTGCATGGTTGGTTATATGTATAGAGAGCACACATACACTGACTTAAAAGCACCTATGAATATTATGTCTAGGCTCTATTACAATTGGATCATGAATGAAAAGTTGAACCCTAGAAAAGATCCTTATAACCCTAATATGCAATTTTGTTGGGAGAGTTGAGGGGTTACATATCTTTGTTGGAAACTTCACTTATCAATGTGATTTCATAATCCTAGAAGACGTTAGAGGTATCATAGACCAATACTTAGGTGAGATTGTGCTAGGGAAACCATTTGTAGAAGTGTCCAAGATGCTTAGTGATCGTGATAAAGGAATAGTTCAGTTTACTGATGGAGTAGAAAAGATCACTTTTATGATGCCCCATAAGAGGGAAGAGTTGAAAGACATTGAGGATTTAGAAGTTGATGTACTTCGGGCCTATGAGGTTAAAGATGATGAAATTGAGGATTTAGATGACAACAAGAAAAATAAAATTCATTATTCAGGATGTTTGACTTTAGGCCCAGAATATAAGCGGGATGAAAAGATGATTATATTTCATGTTTCTGGGAGGCAACCCAAGCTTTTTAATTGCTTCATCTTTATTTGTTTATATTTCATGTTTCGAATATATTTGTGAAAATGCTTTATTTTGTTTTTAACCTCGTCTTAACTACATATAAAGGTATTTACAAAAAGATAAGTGTAGGGAAGATCATATTGTTTATAAGAACGAATGCGGACATGAAAAATAACAAGTAATGATTAGCATATATTTATGTGTTTGCTTTGAGTCAAATGCTTGTATCGAGTCACAATGAATGTTCTGCAGTTTTTCCAGGTTTTAATACTCAGATTTTTCTAGAAATTTTCCAGAAACAAAACGTAAAAATACTATCAGGTCATACCTGACGACGTCAGGCTTAACACCCGACGACGTTAAGCACTGTAGGAGCACAGTTTTCCAGATTTTTGTTTTTCTGCTGGAATTTAGATTTTTGAAAAAATTTATGAATTTTAAATATCCAGGAATCTGTAGACATTTATTTTGCAAGCATTATATCCTTCTTAAATCCTAGAAAGCAAAGTAAGATATAATGTGCGCATTTGCTTTCTAGTTTAGTTTTATTATATATAGTGTTTACCGCCGATTTTATGCGAGGTTTTGTGTTTCGTTTTCTTAGTGAATTACAGGTTATATTGGACAAGAAGACGAAAGTATACATTGGAAGTGAAGCTTGTCATGTTTGTTTTCTTGGAGGAAGATCTAACCATGTTTTCACATCGTCCATGCCAAGCAAATCAGGGGAATATTAGTTTCTCTTATCTATTTTATTTTTCCCTTTATCATAACTTTGATACTTTTCAAGAACATTGGGGACAATGTTCAATTTAAGTGTAAGGAGGGTAAAATGGGATACCTTAGAAACTATAACTTCGCTTGATATTTGTTTTGTCTTAGAGTAAATGTGTAATAAAACTAAGAAAGATACTTGTTAGGGCAATTTTAGCACCAAATTTAATTTTTTTTACAACATATAGGAGTGAAACTTTAGTTTTAATAAGCGTCTCATGGATAGGAATTATATAGCTAGCACAAAAACTCTTCCACTCAAAAATTTCCACCCCAAAAATGTGAGGTTCGCCTTTAGGATGATTATGAGTGTACCGGTAGTATATAGATTCTAGAACTTGCGTTTGTGATGCATCCCGAGACCGCTAGTGAGACTACATTCGTGTAGTTAGGATTTACTAAATGATAAGAGGCATTAGGATAACCCTTGTTTTAATCCTGTATTATAATTACGTTGGCTTCGGTGGATAACCATTGGTCAAGTAATTTTCCCACACCTTTGCGATGTACTCATTTTTAGTACACGATACCCCTAGTACACCCCTCAGAGCCTATCTTTTTTTTGTAGTTCTCGTGATATTTCGGTGGATTCCGAAATATTAATGAAGAACATTGTTTACAATCCACCCCTAAATGTACACACAAACCGTCTAAACCTACCTTGTATGCATTCATTTTTAGTGCATTATTGTTACAACATATTTGTTAAACCCTTTGTCAATTGTATAATCAGTTACATGGTTCTAAGTCAAGTCATATCTTGTACATACAGTTTTGGGATGATTGGGACTCATGGGTAAAAGTACTAGTTGTTATGGAGTAATGGGGAAGAAAGTCAAATGTTATTACCCCCATATGTGCGTTAATGTTTAAAGTACTCCAAGTGTTTTAATTTTCTTAATTCGGGTCATTAGTTAGTTATGTGTAAAGTATGTAAAAATTCAAGTGTAGGGAGGTTGCAAGATCCCTTTGTAATGATGTATTATTTTGGATGGTAGAGCAAGAGTGTATGAAGAAAAAAAAAAAAAAAAAAAAAAAAAAAACATACGGACTACCATCTCGTTTCTTTTTTTTTATGTTCAAGTCAAGATAGTCTCATGAAAAATACAAAAAGAGTTACTAGTTAGCGAGTCGAGTCGAGTCTTGGCTTAACAACGCCTCATTGTACATGTAATTGACCAAGATAATTGACTTACCACCAGTAAAATTCCCTTTATCCAACAAAACCATGTTTTTCCATACCCATACACCTAATGTTACAACCCTTTAAAAGACCTCTTTGATAGTTTATCCTAGGTGCTTACGCCAAAGTGGTGGAGGTTTTTGATCCGTTCTCAAGCCTATGGTAATCTATGTGCTATGACAGGTAGAGAGTGTTTTATTTTCCCGTTTCTATTCATGTTATATAAATTTATGCACCCGAGAGATGTGAGAATCCAAACACTTTATGTGAGGTGCTAGTATATAATTTCCGTGCTTATTTTGACTAACGTGGAACGATTGTATGTTGTAATTACTTTTATATTAATGTTAAATGACCCTTAACTTGTAAATTGATTAGAATAAAAGCCCATTTGTTTGAGGATAAGCAAATCCCAAGTGTAGAGATATTTGATAAGGATTTATTTGGTACCTTTTAAATGGTCATTTAAGCCTAAAATCGAGTAAATATGATCAAATATTGCCTCAAATCGTTTTTTTTTTTTTTTTTTTTTTTTTGTATTTTAGGTACTTGGGACGAGAATTTTGGAAATCGGCACTTTTGGAGCATATTTGGACGAAAAAGTGAAGAAAACGAAAAAGTCGCGAAAAACCTGTCAGACAACAGTGTCTGACGGCGTCACATGCTAACAAGTGACGCCTCAAAGAGTTTTGAAGACTGATAGAACTTATGTACGCCATCATCAAATAAGTTCTTGGACCGTTTTGGACTCTAGGTTGTTTAGACCTTGATCTAGGATAAACAATAAACACATGATAATAATAAGCACAACGGAATAACAAAAAGAATATTATTATTACCACTAAGGTTCTTCGTCATCATCTCCTAACACTAACAATACACAAAACCTAGGCATCCGTTGTAGGAACTCGATGCCTAGAACACACCCTACACCTTTAGTCGACTACATCTTGACACACACACACAAAAACCTACGCCTCTAATCCTCTTTATATACTAGAGGATTAGGGTTACAAAGGATATATTCTATAAATAATAAAAGATACGTAGTAATCTTTTCCTTTTGTGAAGTTTCATCCTTTGTCTCCATAAGTCCCTCATCTTTCATTGTTTTGTCTTATCAACTCAATATAATTCCCAACAATCTTCCCTAGTTGATAATGACAAAACCAAGTAAGCACGAACTTCCCTTGAAGTTAATATGTATGAAAGATAAATGAACTTCCCCTTAAGCCATGCATATCATCAAGGATCTTCAAGCTGCAATCTTCAATATAAATCTTCTTCCCCTTTTTGTCATCATCAATTAGGGAACGAAAAGTATGCAACCTTGATCTTCATAACCACAAACTAGTACCATACTTCCAATCTAGTCTTCCAATGTCTTGAATCGCCCTCCATTAATGAACACCAAAACGCTTTCTTTTATAAATGAATCTAAGACAGAAAAATCCCAAATCTTCAGTAAAAATACCAACGAGCAATCATGAAAACCTTCACCTCGATGTAGCATTTAAATGGTTAATCATTTTAACACTTGAGCTTCCCCTAAAACCCATATGTTAACCATTTGAAAGAACTTGTCGAATAACTAACCAACAATAATAACGAACACCATGTCGTACCATCCATGAATGAGCATCCTAATTCCGCATTAGGTTTGAAAGATGACAACAATAATATACGATATCAAGCTGTAGTAAACAATGTAAATAGTTCTTTGGTAAAGCAGTAGAAACCATGTAGAAAAAGTAACGACCTCAAATCAGCGTTAACATGATTACTGCCTCAGTAAACTCTCAAGAATATCCTGTGTGTGTCATCCAATATCCCATGTGTGTGTCTCAAATCTCCAATCAATCATATGTACTTCCCCTTACTGCTTGTAAATCATGCAACTATATCAAACCATAAAACTCTTTACGTGTCGCCATAAATCATTTAAACTCTACAGTAGGAATTACAAAGAGCAGTAGTATCTAAGATGTCAAGCAGTAGTAATAAATTTCAAGTAGCAGCACAAAAAAAATACCGAGCAGCAGAAACAATTTTTACTCGTAGTAGTATAAATCATGAGCAGTAGAAACGATCACCTTGTAGCAGTACAAACTGCCAACTTTCAATTCTCATCAGTCATGTCTTACTCTCAATACCACCCATAAAACAATCAGTTTTTATCTCTCAATCTCGTACTACAAACAGACGATGTATCAAACCTAATATTAAAGTCAAATGCTTCGTAAATCATTGACCCATAATCAATTCTTGATATAATACCATGCAGTCGACGACAAACAAATTATATAGATACCCTACGATAGCGACAAGACCCATGTAATATAGTGACTAAAATAATTATCGAACCATGTCTGTCCCATGATGATAATGAATCATCAAAACAATTCACCAAAGAATATGACAGCTAATATATATCAAGCGAATGTATCATATATATGATTAAACAAAGCAGCCCCATTAAATGCGATTAAATAATCCACAAACCAATGCCGAGTCACCGACCCATGATGTAGCAATTTAATACTCCGTAACCAACAATCGACCAATTAAATCTTGTCGTACGAGGTTTCTTCGAATCAGCAAAAGATATATATTTAAGTTGAATATACCATGTACCTTTGTATCCGATACCCTTAAAAAAATAGCGATTACCACAGAAACGTTAAAAACAGATCGTACCTTCTTCAAAACAACTTCTCTTCGACAGGAAACTTTGTAACATCCCTAGATCGAGAGCCATCATCAAATAAGTTCTTGGACCATTTTGGACTCTAGGTTGTTTAGACCTTGATCTAGGATAATCAATAAACACATGATAATAATAAGCACAGCGGAATAACTTAAAGAATATTATTATTATCACTAAGGTTCTTCGTCATCATCTCCTAACACTAACAATACACAACACCTAGGCATCCGTTGTAGGAACTCGATGCCTAGAACACACCCTACACCTTTAGTCGACTACATCTTAACACACACACACAAAAACCTACGCCTCTAATCCTCTTTATATACTAGAGGATTAGGGTTACAAAGGATATATTCTATAAATAATAAAAGATACGTAGAAATCTTTTTCTTTTGTGAAGTTTCATCCTTTGTCTCCATAAGTCCCTCATCTTTCATTGTTTTGTCTTATCAACTCAATATAATTCCCAACAAAGACTTTATAACCTGACGCCGTCAGGTGTTAAAAGAAGATGGACGTCACGCTTTAAGTTAACAAGAGACGGCTCAGAAGGATTTTACAAGTGACAGCCTCAGATCCCTTTCTAACGCCGTCAGAGCGGCGATTACACAGACGAAATCCTAAAACACGGCGAGTTGACGGCGTCAGAGTCTATAACCTGACGCCGTCAGAACTGTATTCTTATATATATTTTCGAATGTTTTTATTGTAGAGAGTGACATCTTTGGAGAAGAAACCTTAGTCGAATGTTATGGTACGCTCGCTTTGACCATCGGTCTGTAGGCAGCTTTGTAAGGGTTTTTCAACCCTTGAACCCTATGCTTTATTGAAGATAAGTTATTCTTTTAATCATTTAATATGTCTATGTGTTGTTTGATTAATTGTTTATCTTTTCTTCTATCTATCATGCTAGCTTAAATTTGCTTGTGTTTGCTTAGATCTAATGAAACCTAGTTATTGAACATTGATTTGTTGTCTCTTGTTTAGTTGATTGTTATCGCGTTACGTTAAGAAAACTGGCTGACCTCTTATATGTAACTAGCTTGAACGTCTTAAAAACGCAACTGTAGAGTGCACTATTGGTTTTGTTCGCAATATTTATTGCGTGAATTGTGGCTTGTAGATCCTAGAAAACTTAATGGATGTTAAGGGATTTAGGGGAGACTAATATTCATAGAGTTGGGGACTTCGGCATCTCCCCACGACCAATAATAAGGAATATGACGCTTCAACTAAAACAAGAATGTGACAATTCAACGAATCAATAGGAGATAACTAGGGAGTAATTACGTCTAAGTAAACACGTTTTTCCTATCATAAGAAATTCACCGATTTACTTTTTCTTGTTTTTAGTTTAATTTTAGTTTTATAATTAGATTTTTGGGTTAATTGATTAACAACTAATTTCGCCCACTCCTTCAAAATCGAGATTTTACTTACTTTCTAAAAAATATAAAAATACAAAAAGAATCATCCCTCACCTCTAGACCTATCTCGTCATACATCCTGACCTAACGACACTATTCCCCTAGAGAATGATCAATCCCCCGGACATACCTATACTACACTACAACGATCAGGTACAATGCCTGGAGGATTGCAAGCTTCTCAAGATCACTGAAGTAAAACCTTTTGTGTGGACGCAATCCTCGCATCAATTACTATTAGTAAATATAGTTTTTATGGTTACGTAGTCCACTGTGAGGGCTTCGTAATGAGCCTTTATATGTCCAAACCGGAGTTAAGGTGAATGAGATATCGATGCTTAAAGTACGTGGTTGGAAATTAGTTTTGGTTTGATTTATGTTTAGAAATGATTTCATCCGGTGTTGATTTATGGATTTGATTCGTATATGTTTAGTATTATGGGAGTTGATTTTGAAAATGGTATATTAGGTTTGAATTTGTTTGAGTTTCTATGGTTGATAGTTCTGTTCGTTGTGGTATTGGTATTTTCGTTAGGTATCGTTAGTTGGTTCGTTTTGCACGGTTGTTGGTGATGGTGGTGCAACAACCTTAACTAATCCGATTAAGTGTTGAGTAGTTATGTGTTGCGTATCAACTGCTTGTTTCTGTATTTGGTTACGTCTGACTCTACATATGTTTGTTTTCATCTGGGTTTGTTTGGTTCCGCATCTTTCTAAAGTCCACCCTGCATTTGATTCTGTTATGGTTCTCCATTTGTCTGGTTGTTTGGTTCTGTCTACCTGAATTTGTTATGTTTGCATCTTCCTGAATGTGCTATGTCTGCATTTTCCTGAATCTGCTCTTCATATGGTATGTCTGCATCTTTCTGTCTAAATCTACTCTAGTTCATCTCCGTAATTATGTTGCTTTGCTCTGGTTTTGGTTTTGCATGACTTTGGTCTGTCTGTTTCAGACTTCACTATTTTCGTCATGTTACAGTTTGGATTACATCGGATTGAGACTCCATCTAGCATCGAGTTTGCACTCTGGGACACTTCGCTTTTCGTTTGTTTTCAATTTTAGTTTATTTTGTGTTTGACAAACTCTCAATGTTCACCGCTGCGCCATTGTGAGTTTGAGAGAGGGATGTTAGCTAATAAGGCCAATAGGCCCGACCCGTTGTTTAGGTATTATGTTTTAGTGTTTCTGTTATATAAACAATTGTAATGTATTAGTTATAGT